>CM020228.1:19966103-20708603 GCA_009819775.1 Phoenicopterus ruber ruber | reverse complement strand
CCCCTCCGGTCATCCCCCTGCCCTTGGCTGGCAGCACACTTGTACCCAGGGCATGCCAGGAGGCTCCGGGCCATGCATCCATGTGTCCTCGGAGAGCCCCTGGCTGGACAGGGGGACAGGTCAGCCCCACAGACCCAGGCTGGGACCCCCACCGGGAGGAATTCTATGCAGGGGAGGTGTTGGCAAAGGCAAGGTGGGAATGTGGAAGGAGCAATTGTGTAGGTATTTGGGTAGCAGGAATGCGCATACAAGGCATGCATGAGCTGACAGCCCCTGGGGATAGCAGGTGGTGTTCCTCTGCGTATTTACATAACCATCATTAGCCCTTGCAAGAGAGGACTCAAAAGCCAGAAGAGCCTTGTGCTCCGACCTGCCCCTCCTCCTCTGGCAGAGGGGGAAGAAGGGCGGCTGCTCTGCTGCCCACAACTTCTTGTGAAGACGTGTGCACACTGCTGAAGCTCCTACAGGAGTTGTTACTCACCTGGGCTGGATATTGCAGGAGTAAATAATGAGACTGGGAAGATGGTTTGGTTATTGCACAGTTTGGTTTGGTTATTGCGTGACTCCTTGACCTTTCTGGTGGTTATTTGTTGAATGTCTTGTCTGTAGGTGTCACAGGAAGTTCTTGGTTGACCAGAGGACAGTGTTTGGGTATTATAGGAACCAGGACTTCATTTTGGAGCTAGACGTGTTACTGTGTTTTATACAGTGTGGGTGAAGGTTTGCCCAGTGATGCTCATTACCTGACTTCGTTTTCAGTTGCTTGAAGTTTTGGCAAACTTTAGCTGCAAGGACACAGTTTTTCATAGCGGGCATATGCTGCTTACCAAGTATTTTGAAAAGTGGCAGTGAAATCTGTCCAGATAACTCACTTCCAAAAGGAAGTAGGAAAGGAAATGGCTGTTTTTTCTCAATAGTAAAGGAATCCCCCCTATCCTGCAGCCCCGTGCTTTGGAGATGCAATTTTCTGTGATCTCTTGACCCTTTCGTTGTACCTTCTCCGGTTTCTGCAGCCCGTGGGATAGAGTCTCACTGGCAGAGCCTCTTCCACTGGCAAAGCCTGGTACATCTCCCAGGTGGTTCTGTCCTCTCCCCCGGAGGCACAAAGGACCCCAGGGAAAATATTTTCTGCCAGAGCGTAATTCCGGTCTGCATCACGAAGCAGGCTTTCATGAAGCGAATTAAGACTGCATGGACAATCCTAATTTTGGCATTTCCTAACCTTTGAACCTTGTAATCCTATTAAGGTAGTTCTTAACATAATTATTCAGTAATTTAATGTAATAATTCTGCTTTTTGTAGTCCAGCAAAGGTTGACGCCCCACTGTGCCAGGGATGGAGATCACGTACGCGGCACCACAAGCACAAAATCTGTTACAGAGGGATTGAATTTCTGTTGCTGGGTATCAATGGGATTGCAGTGAAGTCGGGGGGCAGATGCTGCTTTTGGGAGTCCCGTGAGTGCCGTAGTCTGTCGCTGAGCCCTGTGAGCCCTGCCTGGTGCCTGCAGGAACACGGTCAGTGTCCAGAGCCATCTGTCTGGGTGCCCCCGCCGCTGGCGCAGGGTACGGATTGCCTTCCGTTGCTGTGGAGATGTGGCCGTGGGATGCCTGCGCTTCCCAGCCCGCCCGCCGCTGTCGCACAGCCGCCTGCAGTTCGCAGGCGTAATGGCAGCGGGGAGGTGGTCCCTCAAGCTCCAGCTACGGCAAGCAAGGGAAGAACATGTCCTCTGGGAGCCTGGGCTTGGGCCCTCGCTGCCGACAAAGCAGTTTAGCACTACCTGTGCTGGTGAGGCTGAGGCCGGTGGGTGCATCTGTCCACATTAATTACGTGCCGGTTCTGCTGTGATACCCTTGGCGGGATCCGGGAAGTCATTTGCTTTGGTGCTGCAGTTACTACGCGCTGTTGTAATATACTCCAGAGGCCATGGTTTGATCTGCGCGTGCATCTGGGGGCTGACAGCCCATTAACTTCGGAGCAAGCTGTCTGCACTGGTGTTTAGATACCATTGTTTACCATGAGGGGAGAGATGCTCAGTGCTGTAGGGTCTGGGGGAGATGGCTGTGTACGTTATATCTCTTGACTTTGGTGCCTAGGAGGAATCCATCTGTGTGCTGGTATCAGTCTGAGGATCTTTCTTGGTATTTATTGTAAGAACGGGTGTTGCTTGTTATTGCCCTGAGAGCTGTAGGTGTGGCGTTGAACTGCAGTAACCACCTTTATGGGCAGTGTCGGGTCGGTCTCGGATACCAGAAGCCATCTGTCTGCGTGCTGTAGTGACGGTGTTAAGTTTGGAAAGCCATCTGTCTGGGTGTTGTAGTGCTAGAATTGGTCCCCGAAGCCGTCTGTCTGGGTGTTGTAGTGCTAGGAATGGTCCTGCAAACCGTCTGCCTGGGTGTTGCAGGGATGGTGTTAGCTCAGTCTAGGAAAAATAGGGGCTGACGTGGACCACGGGGAGCTCTCCGCTTGTGCTTTCAGCTTCCGATATTTCTGCACTTATTGATCTTTGGAGCATCGCTGTGGAAACGGGCAGCAATCCAGCAGCCTTCCCCAAGGCCTGGAAAGGGGAATTGGTGTTGTGCTTGTGCTGCTCTGGAGGTAGAGGGCTCTGGTCACGTCCACGTGCGATGTGGGAATCGGAGACCAGAAAGGAGATGGTCTGGGCAGCTGCAGAAGGCAGGTTGCCACTCTGGTCCCCTCTGTCCGGAGGGTGGGTGTTCCCTGCTGGGGAGAACACCGTGGCCATGCCTGCCTCATCTGGGGACTTTGAAGGGGAACCTTGTGTCTGGGCTTTGCAAAGGAGGTCACGGCTCCACAGCTACCTGCAGCACGGCTTCCCCCTCCCAAAAGCCCTTGCAAGGGGGAGACGTGCTGGGGAAGAGCCGCCGAGCTCCTGTACACCGAAGGAAGCCCATGCTGAGCCGGCCAGGTGGGGACGGGCTGTTGAGCATCTCTTGCTGCCGATGTGGGGGGAATCCTCCAGGCTACCGGGTTGGGCGTGCTGCTCTGGGGGAGAGGCACAGAGAGGGGTGCGTCGAGGGGTGGGGTGGTGCAAGGCACTCATCCCAGCAGTGCCGGGACGCAAAGGCATGAAGAGCAGAGCAGAGCGGAGCAGAGTAGAATAGAATAGAATAGAATAGAATAGAATAGAACAGAATAGAATAGGATAGCGTAGCAATGGTGCTGCCGGTATAAGAAAACGGGATGTTGGGGCACAGTATCCAAATATCTGTACTGTCAGGGTGTAGTGAAGAGGGAACAGACCACGAAGCCGTGGTGCCTGGAGGAAGCAGCACCGCAGGGGAGTGGTATCTGGAGGGAACAGTGCTGTAAAACATGGTACCTGGAGGAAGAGGCACCATTAGAGCCGCAGTGCCTGGAGGGAAGAGAGCAGCGGGGGGAGGCAATACCTGGAGGGAGCAGCGGCACAGAACATGGCACCTGGAGGACGTGGCACCGTGGGGGACCAGTACCTATAGGCAGCAGCGCCGTAGGGGAATGGTGCTTCCCGGGAACGGCGCTGCGGGGGAGCGGCACCTGTAGAGAGCAATGCTGCGGTAGAGTGGTACCTTTGGTAATCGCGCTGTGGGGGACAGTACCTGTAGGGAACAGCGCTGTAGGGGAACGATACCTGCAGGTAGTCGCGCTGTAGGGGAGTGGTACCTATAGAGAAGGGGGGCATGGGAGAACGGTACCTGTGAGCAGTGCCGCGGCAGGGGAGGGGTGCCTGTAGGGAGCAGCGCTGTAGGCAATGGTACCTGTAGGTGTGAGCACTCCAGGGAGTGGCAGCTGGAGGGAGCGATGGTGCAGGAGAACAGCACTGGTAAGCTATGGTGGAGTAGGGGAATGGTGCCTACTCCCAGGAGCTGTGCTGTAGGAAGGGAGTCATTGGAAAGAGCAGCACCAGGGAGGCTGTTCCCATCTCGTAGAGGCTGTAGGGGCAGCCAGGAGGACAGTGCTGCTGGGATATGATGTCATGGGAGGTCACTGCTGTAAAGGATGTCCCAGGAGTGGTCTGCAGAGCCCTGAGGGCTCGGTGTAGGAGGAGAGGGGTCTCCAGGCGTCTGCGCTGGGGCAATAGAGGTGGCACAGCTGCCTGTACTGGAAACACTGCATACTTCCCTGGCTGAAAGACAGCCATTTTGAAAGAAATACCTTGCACTCCAGCCCTCAGTCCGCAGCGTGGGGCGTGCTCCATCCTTCTACCCCTGACCGGGGCTAGAAGAGATGCAGTGCTTTTGGGCTCTGAGCAGGGGTAGCTGGCTGAAATTAGTGGCCGATGTTTTCCGTGCGGCCAGGTAGGGAAGATGAGTCTTTCTGATCTAACGCTTCAGGAAAGCATCCTGCTTTGCCTCCAAGCTGCTCTCCCCACACTGTCGTATTCCCCATTTCTCCATACCACTGAACCTCTCCAGTCCCTCCTAGCATGCTGTGCTTCCCTCCTCCTCCCCTCCGGGCTTCTCTGCATCCTCTGCCGTGCTCTGCTGTGTCACGTCCCCACAGTCCCGCTGTCTTCCCCCCCAAGCTGCTCCACTGCATCCCTTCACGTGCCAGATCTGGCCTCCTGTGCTGCATCATCCCTGCTCACCCAGCGCTGCACACCACGCGTACAGTGCTGATGTCTGACGCGAAGGGAAGACAGGGAGAACCAAACCAGACTGCGCGTGTTGCAGATGGTGGCAAAAAAAAAAACAACATGCGGTTGAGGCTGGCTCTCAGCCTCTGCTTGAAGTTACCTGGCTTGCAGTGGGCGAGTGAACCTCCGCACGTCTACTGCAGGAGATGGAAGTGCCTGCTGAATGAGGCTGCCTGCTTTTGTCTCCTGTCTAACAGTGCTCAAGTGCACTGTTGAAATCCCCCACTAAGAGCAATAATACTATTAGAGGAGCCCTTGCAAGTGGCTGCAACAGGATGTGTTCCTGCCCTGCGTGGGGATATATAGAGAGAAATAATTAGCAGTGGCACCAATATGTGCCTCTTCCCGGAGGAGGCAGCCTGGCACAGCCTCCTTCACAAAGAGCAGAGGTGCCCTGGATGTCAGGAGACGAGAACAGCCAGGCCAGCATCGAGAACAGAGCCGCAGCTCGAGAGAGCTTCCCCTCCTCCAGCCAGAATGAGGACCCAGGGTGCATCTCTGAATGCATCTCGGTGTAAAGCCCAACCGTGCCCCCTTTTCATCTGAAAAGTTCAAAGGGATGCGACTTTTACTACCCCGGACTCATTCCTGTGCGATGTGCCGAGGCAGAGCAGCCCTGAGGCAGCTAACAAGAGGATGCCAGAGAAATGCAACGCTATCGAAAGGGGGGAGCCAGAAGACTGTAAGGACTGTGAATGCCCAAACAACCGCGCAACCCTCCCGGCTGTGGAGTACAGCCTTCTGGCGTGGAATGCCGGTTACGGGATGGGCCAGCCCTCCGAGGGAGTGCAGCGAGAGGGCAAGGCTCAGGAAAACACGGCAGCTGCACAGACATAGCTTTTCCTTTGCATGGCCAGGATGCCGTGGAGGAGGGAGAAGCTGGAGAGGGCATGGCCATCCTCTTCATCACCTGGGGACTTTGTCAGATTTCAGGGGTTCAGAGTCACAAAACCGCAATCCTGAAGTGGAGGAGGAATCCGAAATCCTGAGTACACTTCATAAGGTGCAATGGGCATCTCGACCCTGAGGTGAGGCCTGGGCTCTGCCTCCTCACCACCCTGCAGGGCATCCAGAACCAGCACTTCGCAGGCAAAATTTCCAGCAGCGTTCACCCCCAAAGAAAGATTTTTGCTCTTCTGCGGTGGCACATCAAAGTCTCTGGCCCACCGTCATGTGCTGAGAATTAGGCCATAGGGTCGTGTTTGCTCTAAATCACAGCTATTCAGGAATTACACCCTGCCCCGTTCCCGGGCTCTTGAAGCGGAGCTGGTTGTGCTCATGGCACATAATACGCTCCTTTAGCAGCAGAGCTCCGATGCCAGCATCTCACTGCAAGCGAAGGGACAACGCTGGAAAAAGACTTTGGTGCCAGAGATGGACAATGGGAAAACCAGAATAAAAGACCCTGAACACAGCGTTCCTGCTTGATCCCGCGATTTCTAAGCTGCCATTGGCGCGAGGAAATCACCACAGCTTTGTTCACTGGAGAGGTAGCTTTATTTCGGTCCTGCCAGTACCCTCCGTAGACTCAGCAAAGCACCTTCTGCCAGACCAAGAAGAGGTGGCACCATCCACTCCCCACCCTGCGAGCGCACAGCACCGGGGCATTTCTGGAAGTGGAAATGGTGATGAGCCGTCCCATTTGTCTGGTAGGAAAGTAGATGAGAGAGAGACAGCATATTGCCTCTTGAACAGAAGTGAAAGACAACGTAACACGACCTCAAAATGACCAAGCCGGTGGCCACCGGGGCATCCTGTTGTCCTGAGAGGAAGAGCGGGTGGATTGTGTAGGAGACAGGCTCCAGTCTCTGCTTTGGCTTGCATGGAGTGAAAACTGAGCTGTCTTGCCTCCGGTTTCGTATCTTGCTTTCTATCTGTAGCTAGGAGAAAGAAATGAGGCAACTTTCCACACGCTCAGGAAATAGGACAGTTGGTCTGTGGCCAGCCCTGAGAATGATCCCCAAGACCTGTGCTGGCAAGCTATGCCGGCACGCTGGCGTGTGCGGGCGTCTTGTCCCCTCTGATGCTTGGGCTCCTGCTTTTGCACCCTGCAGCGTGAGCGTGGCTGTCCCCTGCGCACGAGTTCGTCTGAGCGCGCCCGTTTGTGGTGCATGAGCACGTCCGTGCATCCAGCTGGGCTTTATCCGTGTGTGTGTGTGTGTGTGCAGATCGCCGTGTGACGCACAGCCCCGGTCCCTCTGCACACAGGGGCTCGGGGTGCCACGAGCCAGGTGGCTTCAAGCTTTGCCTCAGGTTCCCGTGTGAGTCCTGCAAGGGCCGGTGGGCTCCAGGGAGGCTAGGATAAGGCTGGAGAAACTAGTGAGAGATTGGCAGTGGTGGTCAAGCAGCCTCGAGGAGGCTGGAGCAGGGCCGGGAGAGGCCAAGGGACTCCTGAAGGCAGCGGGTACCAAGGGGATGCTGTGGGGCTCATGCAATGCGACGGGGAGGGCTGGCAGAGGCTGAAGGGGCCAGGAGGATCCTAAGGGCGGGCGCGGAGGCTGGGGGCTGTGCAATGATGTGACCCTCTCGTCCTTTTTCTGCTCCTCATTAGAGTCCCCTGAGCGGAGCAGGCTGTGAAGGGGGTCTGCGCTGAGGTATGTCCTTATGGCTTCTGCCAGGATATCACAGCTCACGTGTGCGCCAGGGGACGGGACATGGGAGGCGGCTCCCAGCACGAGGAGCAGCGTGGGTGCCAGAGCCTCCGCAGGAACCGGGGGGAAAAACTGGGGTGCCTCAGCCCCCAGAGATGCTGACAATTTGAGATACAGTCACTGAGGGTTGTTTTAGGGCAAGATACGCTCACGCACTGGTTTGCTGCTAACTTTGCCCCTTCTTCCACGTCCGTCCCTTCAGCTCTCACTTATGACCCTTGTCAACGGTTCCCGGCATTGTATGGAGCCTTCTCCTGCAGAGACCTTCCTCGCATCCCGGGGTTACCTGCGTGTGGAAGCTGTGCCAGGGTGACTCGGGGATGCCTGTGTCCGAGAGCCCCGACTTGGTGGCAGGAGGGATGTGCTGATGAGGGCAGAGCCCCCAGCAGGGTGTGAATGGCTCTGGCTTGCTTCTCCCCAGGGCTGAGGGAGTGCCAGTGGGTCTGTCCTTTTTTGGGAGGAGGGGATTATGTGTACCGGTGTGTATCTGGTGGGAAAGGGCATGCCCCGAGCCTGTGAAAGCCCCACATGTCTCAGGCCCCCAGAGCTCCGTAATATCTCCCTCCATCAGTCTGCAGGGCTGTTTGTCAGCAATGCAGTGGAGTGAGCTCCTGGGTGGAGAGATGGAGAGGACTTCTGTGAACCAGAAGGGACGTCTGCAAGTCAGAGCAGTCTCAAGGTCACGAGCAGCTCCCCCCTTCATCCCAGCATCAGCACCAGGATTGATCTGCCAGCAGGTGCTTGTGGTAGTGGGCAGTGACGTGTCCAGGCAGTGGCAGGGGGCTACGTTGTGCCCCAAGCTGAGGTAGATGGCAAGGAATGGCTTGTGTCTGGGATGGCTCTTGGAGGGACACTCTCCTCTGCATGGAAATGCCAAGTTTTGGCCTCTGAAGGCTTGTGACAGGTACTCCCTGTGTAAAGGACGCACGGCCAAGGCTCAAGAAGGTCTACCCCTTGTCTGGGGTAGAAGGTCTATCCCTTGTCTGGGGTAGAGGGTGGCCAGTACGTGAGGACACCAGACCATGAACTGGTGTAGCTGGTGGTCAGAGTTTCCCAGCTATGCCGGGAGCAGAGAGCTATTGATGCCCTCAGATACCTGGCTCTCTCAGGGGCAGGTGCTTGGTGCACACAGAGGCTTGGGTGCTCCTGGGGCAGGGACTCACGAGTATCAGATATGTCCAGCCTCTCTGGGGTAGGCATGGGTTTGCCCATGCATGCTTCACTGCGCTCGGGGATTTCAGACTCTATGGGAGATGAGCCGATGACTGAGGACTTCTGGCTGGGCTTGGGACTCCTGCTGATGGGCTTGCAGATGGCCTGGTGAGCAGGGCAAGGCTGTCCAAGGATGGTGCTCAGGAAATATGGTTGTACCTCAGGGCAGTGAAGAGCCTGACTGTGTTTAGGGCAGTTCCCCATCTCTGCACAATGAAGCTGTCAGTGGTGCCCAAAGGTACTGGACCAAGGGAGTTCCTGGAGCCTAACAGGGCCCAGGTGGTGCCCACAGCTGTGGGGTGACAAGTCCGGTGGCAGCCTGCCTCCTGCTGTGCAAATCCAGGCTGTGGAGCCCCTCTTGTGCAACGCTCGTCTCCAAAGGGAGCGGGCTCAGTGAGCTCTGCCCCATGCTCTGCCTCCCGTTCCTCTGCACGCACCTGCTGCAGGGAGGACGCTCGTCCGGGGGAGCTGGGGCTGTGAGCTTGGATGGGAGGCATTAGCTGCCAGGAGCCTTGGGTTCCCCTCCCAGCTCTGCCTTCACTCCCTGGGTGACCGTGGGTCCGACTGTCCCCTCCCACAGCTGGAGGGTGTGGGTAGGATGGAGATGTCCAGGCTCTGCTACTCGTCCCTCTGGTCCATCCTCACCCAAGCCGGTGGTACCCAGGCGTGCGTAACGATGCTCTTGCTTGCTTCTCTGCAGATCTCCGGCCTCTGCCCGATGTAGCCATGACTGGGACCTGTACCCGGGAGTGCACAGAGTTCGGCCACTCCGATACCTGCTGGATGCCCGGCCAGTCCTCCCCCAGCCGCAGGCCCAAGAACGCCCTCAAACTCTCCACTTTTGTGCCTTACCAAGACAGAGGGAGCCAAGAGCAAGTCGGGAATGGCAGCCCCAGACTCTCAGAAGAGCGCAGCACCAAAATGGCCAACCTCCGCCTGCTCCCCACGTACAGTGCCTTCTCCAATAGTAGCCATGAGCCCTGCAAGGACTCTCCCATGGAGGAAATTCCTCTCACCCAGACCTCGGACTTCCAGCCAGCCACCACCCCCTCATCTCAAACCACCAAGAGGGAGATATACCTGTGAGGCTGGGCGCGAGGGGCAGGGAGCAGACGCGCTTCTGAGGCCAGTGTCCAGAGGAACATTTTAAACTTCAATGCTTTATCGCTCCGGCGGCCGGTTCTCCAGGCGGTGGGCTCAGCGGACAGCAGGGCAGGGCAAGGCAGGGATGAGAGGAGAGCCTTTTTAACCCGTTGTTTCCTGGGGCCAGGGGTGGGTGGGAAAGATGAAGGCATCCGAAACCCAATTTCCGAGCACTTGCGGGTGCATGTCTCCGAACTGCTGCGTCGCCGGGGAGGGCTGGGCAGGCTCCCGGTGCGGAGGGCACGGCTGGGGAGAAGGGCTTACGTACCAAAGGTCCATGCAGAGCTGGTGGAGTTCCTGGGGCATAGGACGAGGGGTGTCCCCGCGCATGGGGAGCGAGCTGCCTGTCTCTTTGCTGTAGACTCCTGTAAATACGAATCTTAGGAATGACATTCAAGTCCTGCCTGATCGAAACTTTTTATTGTCCTTGAAACAAAAGACATTTAAACAAAAACAAAAACAAAAAAAAAAAAGAAAAAAAGGAAAAAAAAAAAAAAAGAAAACAGAAACAAACCACAGGGAGCAAGTTCCAGCTTTGGATGGTTTGCTGCGTGGAAGAGCCCGCGGGAGCGCAGCGTCCAGCCCACACTCATGTTCTATATTGTAAATAGAGATGTGACCAGTCCCTGAAACAGCAGCTGGGAGCTGGAGGAGAGGGGCAGTGTCCCAGCTGGACTGTAGGGACTTTGCTATTTTTCAGCCTGGATCTCTTTCTGAACGTTGTCACTGTGCCCACAAGCTGCAGGGTCCCCAGGGACTGCCCGGTGCCATAGGCGGGGTCTGCTTTTGGGGGGGGGTCCCTGGTGGTGGCCCTGCGCCCTGCGGGTGGAGGAGCGAGGGGAAGCCCCCAGTCAAGGGACCGGCTGGGTCCGGAGAAGCCCTCAGTCCGACTCTCCCGTCAGGGAGGTCGCCATCGGCTGTGGCGTCTCGGCCCATCGCCTTGTGCCTCCTCTGGGGCCGGGGATGCCCGTGGGGCCGGCTGTGCCATGCCTTCGACCTCCGTCCCGCCCGCCTGTAAGCCACCATTGCCTTTGTGAGGAGGAGCTTTGTCTCAGGGTCACACCGGGGGCCACCGAGCCCCTGCCCGCTGGACTCCCGCCGCCCTTAGGCCACAGGGCCACTCTCACGGGATCCGGCTTTCTCTTCCATTGTCAAAGGTCGACCGATCTCCCCGGCAGGTCCCCGCTGCCCCGGCATCCTCGGCTCCCTTGCAGGGTACCCAACTGGGACAACACTGCGCATGCAGCGGGGAGAGGACCCCCTCGCCCCTCAAGGGACTCCCCGGAGGGGGACGCCTGGGCGCTTTCCCGAGCCTCTCTGCTCCCTCGGGAGCCGGGGCACAGTCCTATTTTGGGGGGCTCCACGTGCACCCCTGGCAGGAGGGGTCCGGAGGACTCGCGCCTCATTCCTGGGTAGCCCTTCCCGGTCCTCCTCCGCCAGGACGCGGGGAGGGGCTGTGCTGCACCGTTGTTCTTCCTGTACTTGCGCGCGCATCGATTGTCTTCATCTCTGGGATCTTCCTTAGGGACCGAGGCCAGTGGTAACTGCAGGACGGTTCCCCCCCGTGGCTCATCTTCGGTCCACGCGGTCCATCACCGCGGGGCTCGCGGATGGCTCTGCCGGGCTCGACCGGCACCGGGACACTGCAGGGACCGGGCACCCCAGCCGCTGCGGGTCAGAGACTGCCCTGCCATAGCTGTAGTGCCTGCCGGGGTGCAGCGCGCCAGGGGCCCCCCCTGCCCAGCCTCCTCCCCCCCTCCAGCATCCCTCTCTCTGAGCAGCTCCTCTCCCTTTGCTTCAGTGGCGGTGGCAAGATGCGGCCAGCTCCCCGGCGCGGCTCCGGTTGACCCGAGGGGACGCGGTGCAAGCCGAGCCTCGGTGACAAGGGAAGGGCGGCAGAAAGCGCCAGCTCGCACCCGGCTCCCTCGTGCCCCAGCCCTGCTCCTCGCCTTCCCCAGGCGGCACCGCACCACACTGCATCACCCTTGGCCCCGGCACCTCGGGGTGCCACCCGGAGGAGGCAGGACCCTCCTCCCAGCCTCCTGCTGCTGCTCCCTGCCGACCGGCCGGGGGTCCCTCGAGGCGGGCGCGATGCTCTTGGTGGATGTCCACCTGCCTGTCCGGGCATCCCTGCTCTACCCTTGCCCGCGGTGGCCGCCCGACGGGGCCCACGTTCCCCTGGCCTGGCTGCCTGAGCAGGTCACGCTCCTGAACTTGTTTTTATTGTAGCTCTGTAGTTTCAGGGCCAAACTGGGCAGAATGTGCAATTTGGCCGCGCTGGCCAGGATCTTTGACTCCACTGCCAACTCGACTGCTCACGCCTCCCCTCGGCTCAGGCAGTGGCAGTGTCCAGTGCCCCTCTTGGGGACCCCCCCCGGAGAGCGACGTAGCCACATCTGAGGGGTGCTTGTCCAAGACCAGCCTCCCCCGGTCCCTCACCTGCGGGTGGGCTCCCTACCTTCTGCTTGGGGTCACCTGAGGGACCCTGAAACCCTGTGGCTGGAGTTGCGGTCTTGTCTCCTGGAGCACCTGGCGATGTTCTCGGTGCGAGCATGGCGCGGGGGGGGTGAGTGCAGAGGGGGTCCCTGAGGGGCGGGAGGAATGGGTGCTGGGGATGCGTGCCATGGGAGGGGGGTGGGAGGGATGAGTCTCGTGGGGGTGCACAGAGGGATGGTGGGGCTGGGTCTTTGGAGGGGAGCACAGTGGGGAGAGGGCATGGGTATCTGGGGGGTGGAGAGGGGATGGGTGTCTAGAGGGAGCATGGGGGGGGGTGAGGGTGGGTCTGGGGGGGCAGTGGGTCCTCGGTGGGGTGCCAAGGGGCGGGAGGCTATGTGGGGTGCAGTGGGGGTGGGTCCCTGGGGAGGAGAAGGCGCTGGACATCGGTCCCGGGAGAGGGGGCGCTGGGGATTTGTCCCGGGGCGAAGTTGGCAGTGTCACTGGGGATCGGTCCTGGGTGGGGGGGGGCGAAGAAGAGGTGCTGTCGGGAAGAAGCTCATTTGCACAATTATAAGCCAGAAGGATAAAGCCTCTGTGCACGTGGAGGGGGGGAAGCTCCCCACAGGCTCCAGTCTAGACAAGCACAGGGAAGAGGAGGGGGGTTCGACGCCCCTGCGGAGGGGTTCACTGTATCTCACACTGCACTAGGACAAGCCAGGGGTAAAACCAAAGGTGGGAGCCAGGGAGCAGGCGGGCTGCGTGGGAAGGATCTAAGCGACCCCTTTGTAGCTCTTCAGTGTTGGTTCTATTTATACGAGATTTCATTTCCTTGCTTGTGATGCCTTGTTTTTTGTACAGTTTTATGTACATGCAGGTGTAGCTTTTCTAAAGGAGAAATCCTATGGCAGAGTAAAGTACCCAACTATTTTTCAGATGGTGACCTATGTCTAAGGCAATGCCTCTTGCTAAGGTTGTATTGCTCTCAATGTGTGATGCATTTCCCTGTGCGGGGAAGGCTTTGGGCCTTGGGCTTGGTTTTCCCCGGGCGCTGTGAGCACAATTGATTCCCTTGTAATTCTTTCTGTTCAGAGCAGTGAGCATGACACCGTCGTGATCCCCTTTCCGTTCTCTCCTGTTCTGTTTGTTTGCTGAGCTGTCAGATGACCAACTCCATTGTAATTAGCCCTTCCTAAAGCTTTACAATAAAAGTGTGAAAACCCGGGTGCCTGTGCCTGATTCTTCCCACGTGTCGGATTCTTCCCACATGTCGCATCCTTGGGGGCGGCCCGGGGCGTCCTCAGGGAAGAAAGCACATGGAGGCAGTGAAGAGCCTTGGTGGCTGTGGGGAGATACCTGCTCCTGCAGCTCTCCTCCAGGTGCAAGGAGCCCTGGCGTGGCCGCTCTTGTCGCCCCACTCCTGTTTTCCAGCTTAAGGATGTTTCTGCACAGGTACGAGTAAGATACCCCCACAAAGCAGTTTGCCACAGACCAGTCTCCTTTATTTAAAACCAAAATGTTTCAGTGAAAAGACATCTTCATCCCCAAGGCTGCCTGCACCTGCGCCTGTCACCAAGGTGGGAACCCGGGAAAGCCCCACCGACCAGCTCCAGACTCCCTCCCACCTCCATCACTGCTCCTTGGGGACCTGATGCCATCTCCCACCATTTCACCATCTCCTTTTCCAAGCATGGTTGATTTTTTTTTTTTAGGTAGTTTAGACCTTTTGGAAACAGCTGGGCCGCTTCAAACCAGGGCACGTTTGCAGCTGCTTCCTACTGCGGCTGCAGGGAGCTTGCTCAGCTGTGGTTGTGGCGTTTTCCCGCTTGCCTTCGCACAGGACTGCGCTAGGCAAGATCAATAGCTGTACGGGGTAGTTTCTTAGCTCAGAGTGGAGATGCTTCCCTCATTAGTCGGGTTACGTACGGGCGCTGTGTGTGTTGGCTGTGCTGGGCTCACACGCAGCACCGTGCCTCTCTCTCTGCGGAGCTGCAGGTACTGCGCTTGCCGGGGTCTCGGCACCAGGCAAAGGCAAGACTCACCCCCAGCTTGGAAGACACCTGCAAGCATCCCTGGAAAGGAAGAGTTTCCAAGTCAAGATGTAGACCATGATCCCCGCGGTGGGGTTTTGTAGAAACTCCTTTTCTACCATCCCCTTCTTGCTGGGCTCTCCTCTGGGCCATGCAGAGGGGAACCGATGCCCCCCACTCCCAGGAGACGATGTCCTCATGGGTGAGGGGTGGGGGGCTCTCAGCTGCCCCTCTGTGCAGGCACACAGCAGGGATATGTCTCCAGGGGTCCTGGGGAACCAAGTGGCCTTGCTGCCCGCTGATGCCCCATCCCAGGGAAAGAGGATCCAGATGTTGAGGATGGTGCCAGACTCCCACGGGGCGGGGGGGGCAGGTAGCACCCAGGCAGAGCTGTCAGCACCCACCTGTCCCCAGGACAACCAGGATCACCAGAGTGTCTTCCTAAGCAGACACACAGTCCCAGGACCTCCCTGGCCCTCCTGAACATGCCTGGCCTTGTGCTGTGCCCTACAGTTGCTCCTCACGCTCCCTCCTCCTCCCCAGTCACCCCAGGCTGTGCAGCCCCCCTGTGCCCCCTATTAGTGCCTCCTTCCCCTCCTCTGCTCTACCCTTCTCTGCCCCCCAGCATGCCTCATCCCACCCACTCCCCCACCTCCTCCGTTCCCTCCCCTACTCTGCTGTGCTCCCCCCGGCACCCCCTGCCCTCCCCTCTCCCCACCCCAGCGCAGCCAGCCTTCCCGCTCCTCCGGCACAGCCTTGAGCATCGCATCGAGCCAGCTATGTGCTGGTCTGGAAACTGTTTGGTTTCCATGGCAGCACACATCGATTACCGGGGTGGGAAGGGGCCTCGCGGATGCCGCTGGTGAGGATGCTGCGGCTGCCCGGCATGGCTTGGGGTTTGGATGCAAGATTCCCCCGTCAGTACCTCGGGATGGGCTGTGGTGCCCAGCGAGCCCTGCAGGTGGACGAGGAAGGAGTATTCTCCAGCCCAGGATGGCCCCACCGGGCTGGGCCTCATGAGCAACCGAAATGGAGTCGAGTGACGTGGCCTCACTGTCCCTGCCAAGTCCACCGGTCCTTGGAGGTTTCACAGCCTGGGGCTCTACAGGAGTCATTCCTAGCCTAAGGTGGAGGAGATGGGAAGCTGCTCCTCCTGCCCGCTCCTTGGTGGCCTCCCCTGGGGTCGGGGCATCTGCAGAGAGCGGTGATGGTCTGACTGGCTGCCAGGTGGGGACAGCGTGTGAAGGTGGCCGGGCCGGGCCGGGCCGGGCAAGGAACCGCTTGCTGCACAAGCTTTGTTCTGACCTGGGTTTTTCAAGTACATCCAGTTTAATAAGGTCCTCGGCTTACAGCAGGAACTGGGAACGTGCCATGTTCCATTTTGATGGAAAACTTAATTCTCGTGTCTCCAGAGGGCCTGACCTCGCAGCTTCAGCCGTCCAGCTGCCTGCACAGATCTGGCAGATTCATTTTCAGTGCTTGCATGGTAGAGTGGCTGAGGTTTGGGATCTCTTTCTGGCTCTAACCAGGAGGGACCAGGTGCATCAGCACCATCTTCCTCATGGAGGCTGCCTCCCCTGAGGCCTTCTCCCCGCATGGCTTTGCTCAGTAAAAAGCATTGTGAAGTTTAAAGCAGTGTTGTCAGTAACCACAGACGATCTGTGCTTACGTGGTTCCTTGTCTCAGTTCCTCACTTCTGGAGTAACAGGCATTTCTGCAAGCGAGAAACAGGGAACCGGGTGGAAATCTCAGAACTGCCTGATCTATTTTCACTGAATCTTTAAAGAAATAAAATGATCCTGAGATGATTCCTGGGCCAAGCAGGTCTGGTGGGAGGATGAAATGAGCCAGCAGAGCTCTGCACAGAGCTGGCTGAAGCGGCCAGATGACGAGTTCCCGCCAGGGTGACTTTCTTGCTGAGGTGAGCGGCGGGATGGCACAGCCCTTGCTGCCTACCTGTGCTGCGATGGTGGCCACAGATGCACTCCAGGCATGGGAGCAGGGCGCTGGGCCACTGCTGGGCCAGCCTGATGCTCGGGGTAGAGGTTCAAAAAGAGCTGAAAGCAGTTTAAGAGCTGACACCATCGCTTCTGGCGGGGGATGCGTTTTATGCCACGATGCCCACAGGCAGCTGGGGACAGCTGTGGAGCCACACGAGCAAGGCTGGCCACGGAGAGGGCAGCGATGGGCTTCAATAACCCTACACCACGGTGAGATTCCGTGAGGAACAGAGCCCACCGTGCAGGAGGAGCGGGACCACAGTACGGGGAAGCTGCAAAGCCCTCCCTCATCCCTCCCATGTACTGCCCTTAATAGGATGAGCGGGGTTTCCTCGCTCACAGCAGCCATGCAGCCTGGCCCTGCATATGTTGTGGTGGCCTCTGGGGGAGATTGGATATTGTGCTACAGGAGAAGCCCCTGTAATCGCCCGTAGGATGATTGGGATTTGCAAACAGCTCAGGGGAGGTGGGGGGCCCAGCCCCGGGTGGTTTGCTGCAGTGTCTCTGGTTGTCTGGCATTATGATGAAGGGGATTAGGAGATTTAGAGCAAGCCCGGCCCCTCTCCGGGGGGCTCTCGAACTGAAGCCCCAGCAGAATACGTAGGTCAGTTTATTCCCATAGGCAGATTGATAGAGAGGAGGCTGGGGTGCTGCTAACAGCAGCTAATCTACGAGCAGGAGCTTTTCCCCCTCTGCTAGCAGGGAATTGACATCGCCCAAAACAGGGGGAGTCTATCAGTTTCCTCCATGGCCAGACGATCAGCCCCCAGCAGCTTTCACCCCACGTTGCTGTTCCCGTCCCCTTCTTGAGCTGATCCCAGCCCCTCTGCAGTGCCGCAAGCACCCTTTAGCCTGGCGTGGACCTCCAAGCTCCCACGCTGGGATGGCCTGGCACCATGTCTGAGGCACACAAGGAGGCACAGTTGCTTGGACCGTGCTCTTCTTCCCCATCTGCTCGGGGCCGTCGTGGAGCTGAGCCTGGCCCACACAAAGGCAGACACTCTCGACAAGGGAGCGCTAGCGGGGGCTTAGTGCAAGCAGACCTAATAGGATTAGTGCAAATGGGAGCCACGCTCTGTTCCCGCGGAGAGGGAAGCGCCCTCCCTCCCTCCCTGAGCTCGCCTTTCCCTCCCCACCTGTCCATCAACCCCGAGCGGGGTGCCAATCATGAGATATCTCAGCACCCATCCTCCTCAGAAAAGGCAGCTTTCTAAAACTCGCTGTCCTGGGCTCCTCCAAATTAACAGATGCGACGCATCAGACGTATCTTAGCTCCCTGAGCCTGTATCTTTCCACCCTGATCTCATTACGGACAGCCAGCTTCTGTTGCAGAACCTGACTGAGTCCCACTTTCACTTGTGAAACAGCCCCGAATTGTGAAGTTATCAGATTTGACTCTGGAAAGAGAAGTTGTTTTTACAAAAGGCTTTAAAATGGAGGTTTGCAATGTCAGGGTGGGCGCCAAACCCTTCCTCAGTTCTCTCTTTGCAGGAGCCTTGTCACAGCTCCAGTGCTGCAGGGAGGTGGGGTGCTCTGGAGCCCCGCGATGCTCTGCAGCCCCGTGATGCTCTGCTTGTCCTTCTGGGCAGCATGGGAAGGGTCCAGAGGACCATCAGCACCTACCGTTGATGAGTTAGCGTTGCAATAACACCGAGGTTCCCACCATAAACCGCAGCGGGATTACGCTCAGCACCATGCAAACAGAGACCAGAGATGTTTTCTTCTCTGGCATTGCCACACTGATGTGATTTATAACATGCTTATGCTGGGCTGTGGGCAGACTACCAACCCATGCAACCACAACCCCAAGCAGACGCCTTCCCCACCAGCTACCCTGCTTGGGAAGCTCAGCTGCCTGCGAGCGAGCAGCCACACGTGGAGACCGAACCTGGGCATCAGGGGTTGTAAGTCTACAGCTGAGATGAGCCCTTGGGGATGGCACAAAGATGGCTGTCAGCTGGAGGGGGCTGTAATTAGGCAAAGTTGGTAGCAGCTCTCACACAAGGCCGTCGTGGGCAGGGTGATGTCCTGGCGGTGCGGTGCCAGCCACCCTCTCCCGGCTGCTGCAGCTTGGAAAGGGTGGAGGGATGCTGCTGCAGAAACTGCTCCTGGGTCTCCCACCACGCACGAGAAGGCGTCTGTGGGCAGCTGCACGGCAGGATCATGGAGGTGAGCTGCAGTGGCATCTCTGCACCCGTCGGAGACGAGCTTTGAGCCTTTTCGCAGTCAGCAGGGGAAATTCACGGATGTCTTGCTGTTGTGCCTCCCAGCCTTGTCCTTAGCTGCTTTTCACTTCTCCTCCTGCCCTATGAAACAATTCCAGATCTGAGGAAAGGGCTGCACAGGCTGCTTTCCAGCCTCAGAAAGGTAGCAGGGAGTGAGTGACTTCAACGGCTTTTCCAAAGACCACACAGACCTGGGATAGTCCTTCATTGCTGGTCCAGCAGATGAAGGGCTCTCCCAGGACTTTGTGTGGCCTTTGGGCAACATCTCTGGAGTCAGCTGGAGCGGGTCAGGCCTCAGTTTCCCTGTGAATATGTGGATCTGATCTGCCAGGGCAGGCTGCTCTGCCCACTCACAATTAGTTGCCTACGTGGCAATATCACAGCCCAGCGGCACATCCTTCGCCCAGGCAGACTCAGACATAAACCACTCGCAAAGCTGGGGAAACCCCCAAAGCTCAGTGCTTTCTACCCAAGCACAGGGGAGGTTTGCAAAAGGAGGATGTCCGTCATTCGGAAACGGACAATAAAGGTCATCTTGCCTTGCCCACATGCTAAACACATCACCCTGATGGTGCATCCCATGCGCTCCACTCCGAGCAACCGCCTCCACCTGCCCCCGTGTGCATACTGCCTTGCTGCAACAAAAACCCAAGCCAGCAGGAAAGCCTCGAAGGAAGCAAACGGCTGTGTGCCAGCGGTGCTCGGCTGTAACTGCACCAAACCCGGCCAGGACAGTGGGGAAGGTGCTGCGCACAGCTGGCCGTGCAAAGCTTTGGGGCCAGGCTCATGTGCAGGGCAGGCATGACGAGAGGAAGCAACGAGGCAGGAGGGAGATGCAGAGCAGTGAGGAGAGTGGGAAGGTGTCGCAAAGGATGGAGCCTTCTTTCCCTACCTTATCTTACCTCAGACTAAAGCCTTCCCCCATGGTCTCCATCCCGTCCCACTCATTGCTCTGCTCCTGGTCCTGGCCAGCGTTTCTGCTGGCTCCGGATTCGCAGGGGATCTTCTCCTCCAGCCCTGACAGGTCAGACTCCTCCGTGCACACTCGGCGCACAGATTGAGCAGCTCCCACGCGCCGTGCTTGCTCACTGCAAGCAAACCCGTCACTCACGTGTGGGAGGCCCGGCGGCACCACACCCCCCGCGTTATTTATATCACAGCCCAGGAGCCACCTACAAGCACGGCTGTGGGTGCATGGTATCCCTTTCCTGGGATAAGCTGTGCTCATCCCAGCCCCTTCCAAGCTTTCTGGAAAGGATGGCATCTTTCCCAGGGCTTCTCTGGCTGCCAAAGTAGGTCTACCATGGCACAGCTCTGTCACCATGTGGACAAGCTCATCTGAAATGCTGACAACACCACCTGCACCCCAAAATGCTTTGCTGGGGGTAAGGTGGGTGGGGAAGGACTGGCCATTTTGAAAGAGCAAAAAGCAAAGGAGAAGCTGTTTTCCCCTGCCTTGTGTAGCTCTCCGTAGCCCGAAACCTGCTGAATTATGCTCATGACTCAAATTTGCAGGAGATGAAGAGATGATAAAATCCTCCTTGCTGTTCCAGGGCTCCGCCTCCAGCCTGATGCGACGCTGGCATATGCTCCAACAGCACAGCCACCAGCCGCCGAGCGCGGCAGCGCACCCGAGGCGACGCTTGGACCCTCCACAGATGTTGCCAGTCAAACAGCCTTTGGGACACGGTGAGACCCCAAGTGGGTCACATATACATGAAATAAAATCAGCCACAGCTGAGCCTTCTAGGAGCTGGTTTTCCCCACTCCTGGCAAAGCTGAGCACTTGCTCCGTGAGGTCCTCGCCCTGCCTGGGAGCTACCAGGAAACACCAAATACCACAGTTCTCACGCTGAAACTGTGGGCTGTCTCATCCGGCTTTCTCCCTCCTGTCTTTCTTCATCCCTCCATCCCATCCTCTTCCTCCAGGGCAGCCCAGCACCAGCCCCTGAGGACTCCCAGAGCCTGCCTTGTGCCTGGAGAGAGGTCCTGGTCACCTTTCCCGCGTGTCCCCCAGCCCTGGTGACTAGAATGAGTCACCAGCCAGCGCCTGGCTGTCCTCAGGCCTACCCTTCCTCATTCCTGCCCTGTGGCACCAGGCTTTTCTCAGACAGCCTGAAATCAGCACCCACCTCCCCAAGCCAAAACGAGAGACGACAGAGCTCCCGCGCGCTCCGGAGCTGGACTCAGTTAATCAGCTCCTGCCTCGTCTGGAGCTGGACACTCTCTGGGAGTTTTCCAGCTTTCCAGGTCAGCGGTGGCAGGGGGGGATCGATGCAGGCGAGACGCTGCTCTGGGAGCAATCCTCTGCTTACCCTGTCAGCTCTCGTTTAACCTAGCAGCCTGCAAGGCTCAGTGGAGACAGCAAAGGAGTGGGAGGCCAAGCCTTCCCCACCAGCAAACATGGCATGCAGGCCTTTTTGGGACAGCTCCCTGTAGCCTGGCACTGCGCGTAGGGAGGGGTAGCCAGAGCAGCTCTCTTCCCCTGGCCCACAGCCTCCCTGGGGCAGAAAGGGTGTCGGAGCAAGGGCTGGGGTGGAGGGAAGCACAGGGAGGCTGGCTGTGAAGAGGGAGGAGCAGAAAGGGCATGCCCGTGCTCCCTCAGCATCTCAAGTTGTAAAAGAAGCAGAGAAGCAATGCCTGGACCCGCCAGTGCCTGCTGCAAAGATGGGCAGAGACGAGGTGGCATGTGTAGGTCCACTGAAGGGAAGACAGTGTTGCACGGGGTAGGACAGGCTTTGTGGGGTCCTGCACCCTGGGCTGTGCAGCTGGCTATTGCCTCCTAACCCAGGCAAGACAAACGCCTTGAGGGCAAACCTTTCTCCAAGCACCCTCATCCTTCCCCCGTCCTGGGACGAAGGGGTGTCCACAGCAGCCTGGGGACCATGGGGGTACATGGCATGCTGCACGCAGCACGCACTGGGGGACAGTGACCGGTGTCGGTGTGTGGGCAGCACCTCCCGGGCGTGCACGGCTGCCACGGGTGTGCGCCAAGTGCCGCGGCTGCCCGCGGTGCCTGGGTTTGCGCACGCGTGCCGTCCTTCTCCCTGCACGGCCGAGAGCACTCCCTGGGGAGCACTCCCAACAGGGCCCTGTGTGCGTGCAAGCCTGCGCTGGCAGGGATACTGTGCCTGTGGCCTGTATATGTCCAAGGGGGAGCCGTGCATGTGGCCAGCGGCAGGGCATGTCCCCCTGTGTCCTCCCTGGGCACGGCGCGGGGGGCACACGCTGCCTGTGCACACACACGCAGCCACAGGCAGGTGCCTGTGCTGCGCTCGGCCAGGGGATGGTTATTATTCTTTATTAGTTTTCCTGTCTGTCTGACATATTCTTTATCACTGTGTCTCAATCTTTCACTCGTCCTCCTTCTCTCCCTCAATCATCCTCGATTAGTTTTTCTGTCTGCCTCCTATTCCCGTATTCTTCATCAGGCTCTCCCTCTTCCTCCCCCCACCCCCGCCTGCTCCTCTCTCTCCATCTCCCCTCCACACAGCTTTCCTCCCTCCCATCTCATCTCCCCCGCTGCTGTGGAAGCCTGTGAGCGTGGAGTGGTCAGGAAGCATGGGGCTGTTGTGGCTCTTTTCCAGGAGCTGGTGGCTGCTCGGCCGTCGGCCCTCTGAGCGCTCCCGCTCCGTCTCCATTGCTGCCCCGGCTGCCAGGCGCTGGGGATTTTCCTAGCTGCCAGGAGCAGCCTGGGGATGCTGAGTGCCTCCGGCCCCCCCGCTGGCGCGGATGCTGCTGCGCTGCTGAATTGGTTGCAAATTAAGCCCCTGGATTGAAGCAGCTCAGAAGCCGACATCTCCTTCAAGAGGGAACAGATCCCCTTGGACGCTTGTGTCTTGCTCACGCTTCCCCGTCTCTCTGCTTCTCCTCCAGTCCGTCTCGGCATTGGAGCTGCAAACTCCAGCAGGGAAAGCGCTCGTCTTGTGCCTCATCCCTGCTCCCCTTCCAGGCTAGTAGTAGAAGTCCCTGAATAAGCTAGTGCTGTAGGACTCATCTGTGAGACTGAAGGCAGCTTGCCAGTTGCCAGAAGAGGCCCTGGCTGACAGCCCCAGGCCGATTCACAGCCTTTATTGCCTCTTATCCTGGCATCTGTGCCGCTCCTGCCGGGGTGTCTCCGCCTGCACAGACCCGCAGTCACCAACCACACGTGGGGGAGCTCGGAGCAGGGGTACGGCCATGGGGTGGGATGGGGTTGCATGGCCAGAGACTGTGGAGACCAGAGAACAGAGCTGAGGGTGGATCTTGGGCTTGGAGGCGCAGGGAGAAGGCACGGCATGGAGGGATGCTCTGGAAGGTACCTTTGGCTGAGGACAGGGGATGCTTGAAGACATCCCCTGCATCCCCCAGCAGAGAAGACACAGATACTCTGCCTCATCTCTCTCCCTTTGGGGGCCAGAAGGTGAAAGTCTGCAGTGCTGGAGGACTCGGGCAAGTGAAATGGCCTGGCAGTGGCTGCCATGCCCCGGGCACCCAGGGGAATTGATCAGCCCAGAGTGATGGCAGCTCCGCGTGGAGATGGTGTCTGCTCAGTCACCGCCCTCCCCTGACCCTGGAGGAACAGGGTGCCCGCAGGACCCGGTGCCGGCTGCAGCTGGCAGCTCCCTGCATCCTCATCCCTGCCTCCCAGCATGGAGAAAATCGGAGCCGGTATTGTGGGAAAGACCCTCAGTGCCGCAGCAGCCCCCTCTCTGCTGTGTGTAGACAACCAGGGCAGGTGTCTTGACCCATCAGTCAGGGCAAGCACAGGGTTTCTGCAGCTGGGCCAGCACGGTGCTCAATTTTGGGAGTGATCCATCCTATCTAGGGTCTGATTTCCTGACACTGCGCTTGCTCCTGTTGCTGGCTGAGAAGCCTTGTCACTGCCCAGCCCCAGAGCTGCCTTTACTCTTGCCCACAGTGTCACAAAAGCCCATTTCAAGGGGTGATGGGGAGCTGAGTTGCAGCTGGGAAGCCACATCAGATGGGAGACCTCATTAGCGCGCAGCAAAGCCCTGGGGCCCTCGCCGTGAGGCAGCGAGCTCCCCTTTGGGCAGAAGGGTGCTGCAAGAGGCGATCGGTCCTGCATCGCATCCGCTGCTGATGCTGATGTATGTGACAGGCACGGGGGTTGCCAGGAGACAGCATCCTCCTCCTCCTCGGGCGCAGCACAGCCAACGCGGCTCTGCACCGGTGACGTAATGCTCCTCCGGCGCCGCTCATTGCCGGCCTGCCCTGTCTCTCCCTGCCAGCGACGGAGGGGAAAAAGCAAAAGCCTTCACAGACATTCCTGTGGCCTTCCTCAACCTGCGTTGTGCCCCCTCCCCTCTTATGGGTGCAGCAAGCGAGGGTTTGCAGAAACCAGCTGCAGCATCGGCACCAAAAGTGCTCTCGCGCCCTTCCCATCGCAGGTCGCCAAGCCCCGTCTCCCAGCGTGCGAGGTCCATCACGGACCCCTCACTCGGATTTCGCCTACGTGCAAACAGTCCACAGCAAGACCTGCAAAGGTCTTGGTCGTTTGTTCAGATGTGAGGGGGAGAGGGAGAGGCAGATGGCCACTCACGCACAGGGAGGCTCATTGAATAAATATCTGGCTACAAATTATCTGCTGATCTAATAAAAAAGATATTACCTACCTCTACAAACCTAGTTTCAAATTATTCCTTCTGCTCTGTTCAGTAGCCTACTGGGAGATCACTGGCAGGTTAATTTGCTATTGAACGGGTCCCAACTGGAATTAGCACTTCAGCCTGCCTCTGGTTTCACTTGACAGTTAATGAAAGTCGCTGTTATTCACTCCTGGCTCTGAACTTTATGCACTGCACCATGTTTCACAGGTGTGAAAGAGCTGACCAGGATATTTTTCTTTGAACTCGCAAGGTATTCAATGCTTGCAAGACCCAAAAGGTGCTGAGATAGAAAATAAACTGCCATTTGTATGCTTTTACATGAGAACTTGGTGTGTTCCTAACAAAAGTGGCCTTTATCTGGGGACTGTCATTTTGATTATTTTATATCTGTACAGTGCCCCAGAGGTGTGCATAGAAAATGAAAACAGATAAAGAGCCTGAACGAGGCAGAGCTCTGCCAGAGGCCCTAATAAACCAGCAGGCTGGGCTGATGGGGGGGAGGACGGCGTGGGGGGGCGGTTAAAATGGTCCGTCCTGCAAGCCAGCGCTGCTGCCTGCTCTGCGGCCGGGGCAGGCGGTGCGAGGGTGGCGGGGCTGCTCCACGGCACTGCGAGATGTGCCTTGTGAACGCCACTGGGGAGGAGAGACGGGTCTCCTCTGCCGGGAGGGCACCCAAACACATCCCTCCCCAGCACCAGCTGGGCTGAGCAGCCTCCACGATGACAAGGATTTGCGTAACCTTGTGCCTGTAGTGTTTGAAGAGGGTATGGCCAGGGGCTGCCGTGCAGGGGACCACCTTCCCCTGTGCTGGGCTCTCCCACCACAGCTTCTGCCCGGAGATGTCCAGGACGGACAGCTGACTTGGACAAAAGCTCCATGCAGGCATGATGGCAGCATCCCATGGAGCCATGTTGCCAAAGTCAAGGTCTATAACGACACAGAAGCAACAGAAAATGCAATCTTTGCAGTTGCTTATCAGTCATATCCCACCGTCTTCACCCCGCTGCTCTCCTTGCACAGCTGTTATCCCACTATGTTCTCCTTGCCCCAGCATCCTCCCCTCATCCCAGATACAATTTCTGCAGACCTCCCTGCCCTGCTGCCATCCTGGCACCATGTCTCATGGGCCAGGAGCTTCCCTTGCAGCCCAGGCACGGTTTGGTTGGGGCTCAGTCCCATCCCCTGCCCCTGAAGACCTGTCACAAACAGCAGGAAGAGCCAAGTCAGCGGCTCTGGCATCCCTCTTCCCCCTCTGACACCCCGAAGTCCCCAAAGTAATTTCCTTCTCCCTCAGTGTTTGCACCCTTCAGGCACTTAGAGACAGTTATCCGGCTCCTGCCTGCATGATTGATCGGCGAAGCTAGACAGATTTAGTTCATCTAATCTGCCTCCTAAATCCCATCCTTCAGCCCCTTCATCATTTCCCTCGTGTCTCTATTGTGTCTGTATCTCCTTGGGACAGCAATGCCTCCAGCTGTGCCCAGGCGCACAAGCTACAGGCAGGGGCTGCTGGTGCCGGCGCGATGCCTGCCAGCCCTGGCGTGCATGGCACAACTGCTGCGTCCCTGGGCTGTCCCCGCGGTGGGCCATCCCGGGAGCCCAGGGTCCCTAAGGATGCTCGGGGGCACCGTGCATGCCAGGCACTGCTTGCCTCCGGCTATTCCCTCTGACTTTAGGAGCCTCCTTTGCAAAAACTCCAAGCCCAAGACCCTCCGATGTGATGGGCAGCCCTCAGTGCCCTCGTCAGGACCCCTCTTACCGCTTGCTCCTTGACGAGCATTGCAGAAAAGAGCCGCCAAAGCCGGCAGCACCAGGGCGGGAAGAGGAGGCATGGGGCATGGCTGCAATCACTCAGCTCTCCGTGCCAGCTCCTGTTGTGCTGCAGCATCCCCTCCCTGACACAGCCCGCCACACGCCCCGTCATCCACTCTGTCCCCAGCCAAGCACCAGGCACCAGAGACCTTCTCCTGGGCACACCCGGGGCTCTGCTCTCACAAGGATTCACTGCTGCAGAGTTTTCTCTCTGCAAAATTTGGGCCAAAATCTCTGCTCAGGGCTGAACCCAGTGATATTTCTTGTACTTGTGGAGAAAAATCTCATGATGATGAGGATGTGTGACTGATCCGGCAAGGCTTGCCTGATCCTGCAGAGACCAAGACCGCCAGTTGGAGAGCAGGAACCTGTCCTGCCCCGCTGGGTCAGGGCTTTGGGGGCTCTCCTCCCATTCCTGTGCAATAAGACATTTTGTCCAGATGACCTAGAATTCAACGTTTCCATCCCAGAGTCATCCGACAGATGGATCCTACGATCGCTGTTTCTACCTCTCGATCCGATTAGGACCTTCCTCTGGCTGCCTCTGACTGTCCAGCTTCCCCGTGAGAGCTGCCGATGCATTTCCAGTGCCAGAAGCCCAGTGCGGCTCCAGCCGAAGCAGCAGGACTGTAGCTGCTGCTGAGATCCCCAGAGCCGGCTGCTCCGCAAGGAGGGACCCTGAAGCAGAAAACACATCTCCCCCATCACCAGGGGTGCGTTTTGCACCGGCCCTCTGATTGCTGGCGCAAAACACGGTGTGGGGAGGGCACGGGAGTGCTGGGGGTAAGCCATGGGGGCAAAACCGCAGGCAGAGCCCGCAGACACCGTGGGCCGCATGCCCGGTCCCCCTCTGCCCTCACGGTCCCGCTGGGCAGCGCCGCAATTGTGTTATTTTCCAGAAGTCTCCGTGGCTATCGGCTCTATTGTTGGGTTGAAGATGGAGCCGTAAAGTTATCGTGGCTGGGATCACTGTCTTTTCATGAAGGCTGGTGTACTTCCTTTTTCCAAATCCTCTGGTAATTTCCTGCTTCTCTGTAACTTAAACAACTCTATTGTCGGGCCCTGCTTTATTTCATAAGCTCAGTCCCACCCCATTCCCTGCTGCATGCCCCCGGCCCCGCTGAGCCGTGCAGGTTCACCCTGCCTTTGCTCAAGAATTATATTTGACAATTTGACAAGGTTTTCTTTGTTTTCTTATTGTCTGTAGACGCTTAGCTTTTCTTTTTTTTTTTTTGGTTAAAGGCAGATTTTAGAAGGCTGTGCAGCAGTTCAGCCATTTGAGAGTCATCATTAATTTAATCTTCTTCCTAATTTATTAATGGCTCCTACTTTCTCTCCAGTATTTGAGACTCCCCTGGTATATTTGTAAAAACCATCTTATTCCCCTTAACCTCTTTGGCAGCGTTAGTTCATTCTGCCTTTCCTCCCCGTCTCCGGCAGGTTGAAGTCGGTCCCCATTCTCCCTGTCTCCACGACAGTCACATCCCATCCCATCAGATCTCCCGGCAGTTTTGCTGCCTGCTCTTTGTGTGCTTCGTGTTAGGTGACTTGCTGGAAGCTGCCCCCTTGTAGAGGGAATATGTCAGGCTCTCCCCATGCCACCCCCAAAAATACCGCCCGCTCCTCCTCACGTCTCTCGCCTGCAGGCAGGGGAGCGGGGGGCACCGCGCGGGGTCCGTACCGCGCTGGTTTATTAATTACAGCCCAGCAACGGTGCGTCTCTCCCTGAGCTGGTGAGGCAGCCCCAGACTTGGAGGAGAAATCTCTCCTAATCAGCCGTACTCTGCAGGCAGGACCTGGAGTTGCTAGCGCACACCAGCTAACACATGATAAATGGAGTAAACTGATAAGCAAACATCACTTAAAGAGCGGGGAAAAGTGCCGAGACTGACCTGCAACAGTAAATATATGAGGCTTAATCCATCACTGGTTGAAGTCCCCGGTATGGCACAAGATCCCGGTGCCTGCAAATCCCTCTGAAGTGCTCCAGGGGCTAGCAGGGGGCCCTGAAAGCTCCCCATCGCTTGAAGCGTGGTAATAACTGATCCACTGGTGACCAAGCTTGTAGGAACCACGTCCTGCCAAGGAGCCGGCTGGGGGAAGGATGGGTGGCATCTGCCGGGGGTGGCTTCTGCTGAAAAGCAACTTGGGTCAGACTGGGAGGTCCCACTGCTGGGACCAGGTCCTGGAAGAACCCCAACCTCTCCGCTCTGCCCTAATGCTGCCTGCACCTTCATCCCCATCACCCTCCTCACTGCTCACGGGGCTCTGCACCAACCCCCCCAGCTGCAAATGCACCCACAGCTGGGAAGCAGCTGGTTACCCCATGGGGACAGCATCTCACCTCCGCCCCATGCGGCCTCAGAGACCGCGGGGGAAGGAAAGGAGCTGTATTTTTACAGGAAATGCTGAGGATGTGACTTCTTTTTTTTTTTTCCCCTTTCATTTGCAAATGAAACAGGCCCATCAAAATCTGAATTTTTTTCTAGAAATGAAGTTCTGGAAGCATTTCTTTTGGATTAGTCCAAATGTTCGGTGTCAACAAAGCCAAAATACGTCATTGCAATTTGGACTTTTTCAAACAGAAGTAGAAAGAACACTTAAATTAAATTTGTTCCTAAATGTCATTTTGAACAAAGAGAGAAATTCCTCAGCCTGGAAATGTTGAAACAGACATTTTGATAGCACTGGAATAGTTAATCCTATTAAAATAAAATAAGATGGGAATAGACACATTTTATTCTGTTTTTTGATTTGGGCAAAACCACCATGAAAGATAAAATCCCAAACTTTCTGAGAGCGCCATTTAGCACCGTGTGCTCCAAGCAAGGTGATGGGACCCTGCTCTGTGCTGGAGGCACCTGGGGCTGCAGCAGTGACTGGGTCAGGAGAGGGGAAGCAGCTACGGGGCCCCACCACCCCACCTCCTGCAGGACGCTCTGTCGGGAGGCTCCAGCTCTGCCCACGGTGTCGTGGGTGCACCCACGGCATCGTCCCACGGGTGCAGCAGCTCTGTGTGACCGCATGGGCATTGCACGCCGTGCTGCTGGAGAATCTCTGACATGATCTAACCAAAAAAACATCCCTTTTTGGGACACATCATGAAATGCTGATTCGTTGAGCAGGAAATATTTTGCTCAGAGCACCAGACTTTCACCAGTGCTGCAGCTAAATTCCTTCACATGCCCGCACCCTGAAAGCCCCTGGAGTCTCACCCTGAAGCTGCCTCTCTGGGACGACTCCAGCCTTGTGGGACTGATGAACTTCTGCGTCAGTTCATTTCAGAGCAAAATCAAGTTAGGTGAAAGAAATATTATCATGAACTGGAACTGTCAAAGCAAAATTGTGTTCCCAGATAGCTAGAAATGAGCAAAATGGAGTCTGGTCGGCAGCAGCTGGGGCTCCTCCGCCCTGTTGTTTGCTCAGGATTATTTCAGATCTCTCCCTGCATTGCAGCTGCCCTTCCCCAAGCTGCGAATTTCAACGTGCGTGACAGCCCCTCGCATTTGCAGCGCCCATTCCCCCGGTGTGGAGGGTGCTGGGTCCCTGCCTTCCCCACCAGGACTGCTCCCTGGGTTTGAGCCTCCTGGCCCCCCACCAGATCTTCTCTGCAGCCCTCTGTGGGCTCAGCCACCCTCAAAGCACTCCTGGCTCCGGAACACTAAAATTCCCCATCTCCTCAGCTACCATGTCTCTATCTCCAGGCTCCCCAGGTTTTCTATCTGTTGACCAAAACGCTACTTAAAATATCTTTGTTCTTTTTTTTTTCCACTCAAAGTTGCACAGTATTTAGCCAACGTGTTTTGACTGCAGTGATGCGATTTTTCATCTAAATTGCTAGCAGCTGTAAAATGCAGGCCCTGCCTAAAAGGGAGCCAAGACTGCGCACCCGCCACCCCCACGGACGGCAGGCCGGGAGCGCCGTGCCTGCTGCCTGCTGCCTGCTGCCTGCTGCCTGCTGCTGCCTGCGTTGCCCTGCCCCGTGCCGCGCCGTTTGCCCTGCAGCAGCCAGGATCCTGGTCAGGAGCCAGAGGGGAGCCCATCTCCCACGTGAGCCGTTGTAATTTCATTACTAGCCATCAATGCACTTGCAAAGCTCCTGCCATGCTTGCGAAGCTGAAGAGACACCAGTTCCCGTTCCCAGAGCATCCCCTGGAAAGGAAAACGGGAGAGGGATGAGCGCCGGCACTGCAAGGCTGAGGGCGAGGACCCTCTCTCGTGCACAGCCCCACGCAACACGCAGCATCTCTTGTTTCCACAACCAGCAGCAGAGGTGGCTTGGGCGGCACGGGGGCAGCTCAGCTTCCTCCCCCCCCAGCGCTCCCCCCGAGCAGGGCTGAGCGACGGGCGTCTGGCTGCAGTGTGGACCGGGGCCAGGGCTGGCGTGTCAGTGTATTCATTCAGGGTTTTTTTTTACAGATGGATAAAAGCAGAAATCAACAGCACTTGGACTGGAATGCCCTGTGGTTGCCTGACAGCAGAAGCCAACCTCAGATACGGTCGCACAAACACCGAGCAGACAATGAGAAGATCTAATTATAGAGAGGAGAAAAGCAGCCATCTAACCAGGCAGAGACGCATATTTCTACTGGCAGACTCAGAGTGGAAGGCAGGAGGACAAAAGAAATGGGAAAACGCTGCTCTGGGCTGACTCATGGTTTACTTGACCCCAAGGAATGAATGTCCCCGTCTGCTGGAGTGAGCACACGCGGTGATGACAAGCAGGTGTCACATCGGTCCACCTGGGTGCTGGCAGGTACCGGCGTCACCAGCCGTGCCTCACGCCGAGCAGCCCTTCCCTACCCCGGCACAGGCAGCTAGACCTCCTTTCAGTGCCTCCTAACCCATGAATCAATGTTTAACACTGTGGAAAAACAGTGGTGGGGTGGGCTCTAAAGGCTTTAAAGGACTCATTCCCAGCTCTTGCATGCTCTCGGGGCGTATCCTTTCACCCCAGCTGCAAACCTGCTTCTCCAGCACTTGCAGGCACATCAAGGTGGCAGAGGTTGCTTAGCCGCTGAACGACTGCCCTGTTTCTTCTCTCGTACTTGGGGATACGTAGCAAGTAATGAAGTCGATACTGTGTGGGATTGACTTCCCAGCCGGGCTTCGAGGATCTCAAATCAGGTTTCTGGATACTATCATAACAGCAATAGAGTGGAGAAATCGCTGATGTGTCAGGAGAGAGCCCTGCAGCTGCAGCAGCAGCTGGGGTCACCCCGCGGAGGATGCAGGGCGGCGGGTGCCAGGAGGGCGGCAGGAGTGAACGAGGATGCTGCGTGCCCTCAGCACCAGCGGCCAGAAGCACCCCTCAACCTGCACCCGTTCCCAAACTCTCCCCGGTGCAAACAGCATTGGAAACGGAGGCGGTGGCTGCAGCGAACTGCAGGGCAAGCTGCTGGGAGGTGCCCGTTTACAGGCGGTTTGGGGGTCAGGCTGTGTGCAGACCCTGCACCCCACAGCGGGTGCACTGCCTAGGACAGCCCTGTGCCGCAGGGTGATGGGTGATGCTGCTGAGCTGGGAGCTGGAAGCTCATGGGGACAGCTTAGAGACTAGATGAGGCTCAGCAGGTATCTGGGGCTCCTCTTCCAGCTGATGTGCATCTCCCAGGACCAAACCGGACCCCCAGGCTGCTTTGAAAACACTTCTCTCTGCCGGGTGCCTGCTCTGGCTGCTCCCCGGAGCAGAGCCCAGGCAGCCCAGGGCGCTTCTCTTTGACCAAGGAGGGTGGTAGTTTGGGTTCACTCTCTGCTCATAAGGACAGGGGCGGGGCTGTGTTTTCAGCCCTAAAACATGGAGTAAATATGCTTCAGAGGAGGGTTGAGAGACGTTCTGGGAGGAGGTGAGTGACGGTTGCCTCGTGGCTTATCTTCTGCCCTGGGAAAGTGGTCGTTCCTTTAACCTGCCGTGGGGCACCCCATCCCCTCCAGGCTGGGCTTTGCAGACCCAGGCATCCCGAGAGCTGTGAGCACTTGTGACCCTGTCCCGGCAGAGTTTGCTCTCCAGGCATCCCACAGCCAGGCTCGCATCCCACCCAGGCAGCCGCTTTGCTGCACTGCAGAAGTGCCATGTCACCGCGGGACGCCTGGCAATCCCTGTCACCGGCCTGACACAGATGCACGGGCTTTCTCCAAGAGCTGACGTCCGCGAGGTCTCGCGTCAAGGAGCTGCTGCCGCTGCCAGTGCTGAAGAGCTGGTCCAAGAGGAGTGATGAAGTGGAAGCAGAAACAGCTGGCGCCAGTGCCGGGACCCGCTGCGCTCGGCGAGTGGCGTGTGTGTCCTGCCAGCCCGACTGAATTTCCTGAGCTGTCAGGCCGGATGGAGAAGTGCCATGTCAGCCTCGTCAGGTCGTGTCGTGGGGGGAACGCAGCGTGTCGGCAGCGGCACGTGCAGCTCTCTCCAGCTGCAGAGCCCCGTGGGCTTTGGGGAGGCCAAAAGAAATGACACCTTGAAGGGAGGTGGTGCTGCGGCTTGGCACGGGGAGGTGGGGTTTTCAGCGGGGGTGAGTGACGGCTGGGCTTCACACCTGCATGGGTCCACTGGTGTTTTATCGCCCATCAGGAGAAGCCAAGACATGCCTGCTCTCCATGAGTGGCCATGGAGGAGATTTGGCCACTGCCAACACTGAGACTGGGCCACCACGTCACATCGTGGCTTGTCCTGTCAGGTTTGGAGAAGCAGCCAAGCGCGTGGCAGGTGACATATTTTGATAGATGTCTTTTTCACCCGGTTTGGTGACAAACCGCTGGGCAGCAGGCAGGGAAAAGGGCAGTGATACACGAGGGCAACAGCATTATATCAGCTGGCTCACTCATGCAAACCTGGAGCATGCAGACCAACTTTGCATGGTCACAGGGCTGGAGATCTTGGGGGAGTCCCAGACCCCTTCCAGTGTTTACACCATGGTGTGTAGCCCATCGCACAAACTGTTCAATACATTTTTCTGTGACTTCTCATCCCCCCTGATGCTAACAGGTTATTCCAGGACTCGTGGCTTGTTCAATCCTATTTTTCTTTGTGCCAGTGTCACCCATTAGCTCAAAGGATTCCCCTCCATCACCCTCCCTGGAGCGTTTTTGGGGAGCGGGCTGACCTCTGAGCCATCCTGGTGGGCAGGCAGGCCCAATCGTTCCAAAGATGGGAAGGGGGCCATGGTGGGAGAGCCTTGGAGCAAGTAGGACTGGCAAGACCGTTCCTGATGAGGCCTCGCTAATGCACCGTCGGCAGCGCTGGTGTGTGTCTCTCTCCAGGAGATATTGCAGCTCGGCTCACACTTGCCTTTTTCACTGCTGAACCAAATTGGCAGTTTATGGCCCTTTGGTGACTGACTCCCCCAGCAAGCTCCTTGTGCTTTTCATTTACTTCCAGCTACAGCTGAAGTTCCTGCATCAGTTCCTAAGTACCTGACCTCACATTTGTACTATTGAATTTCCTTCCAGGTCTCTTACTGCAGTCTTTAAGGTCACCCAATCACTTCTGTTTGATATTCCACTGCTGCCATGCATTGGCTTCCTCCTTTGAATCCTCAGCAGGTTTTATCAGCAGTCTCCTACCTTTTGTGCAAAGATCATTAGTGGAAATATTAAGCAAAATCAGACCCCAAATGGATCTTTGAGAAACTGCATTAGTAGCCTGCCTGCAGCTTAGTGCTTGCTGTTTTAACACTATTCATTGCTGCCTCCCCTCCAGCCATTTCCCATCTTACCCTTGTTCCTTATCATTTCTCCATTAATCCCCATCTTCACCAGTTTAATTAATAATTTCTCATGTGCATTACATCAAATGCTTGACTGAGGTTCAGGGAGATGAGATCTACTTCAATTCTTTTGTCTGGGAAAGCAGATACCTTCTTAAAAAAAGCTATCAAGCCAACCTGCCGCAGTATGCCTTTGGTAAATCCATGTGGTATTTAATCCCGTTTTCTATTTACTTCAATGCTTTTAATTACAATTTCCTTTAAAATCTATCCTAAAGCCTGGCCTATTGCTCAGGTCAGGTCTCAAGTTGTCTTTTCTCCAGATCGTGTTTTTTCCTGTTTCTGGTCAGCCCAGTGAAAGACTCCTGTGGGCATGAGCACCGACGTGGTCTAGAAGAAGAGAGCTATCAGAAACGCAGTCCGGGCAAGGTTGCACAGCCTGGAGAAGCCTGCCAGCTGTGACCCACGGCCAGCTGCCGGGGTGGTCTGCTCTGCAGTGGGAGCTGGAAGCCTTACTGGGGAGCGGTCGGTGCCTGGTAGGAGCAGACAGACCATCAAAGCCCAGGACAAGGCTTCTCTGGGGCAGGGAACCACGATGCCCACACACCCACTGCAAGCAAATATCTAAACCTTCCCAGGAGGGAACCTCTTGTCCAGGGGCGGTTGCCCACCACGTGCTGTGCAGGTAGCAGGGTCTCCATACAGGGGAGCTGGGGAGTCCAGAGTCCGGGTCAGCACGTGTCCCCAGGAGGTGCCGGTGCCGGTTAGAGCTGCTGTGTGCAGAGATCACGACTCTGCAGGCTCATTTCTGTGCTAGAGGTTTCAGAGGGCACCGGGGGGCTTTGGGCTTCAGGGGATCAAGCTTGGCATGTTGGACAGGATCAGTCATCAGATGACACCGGAGTAAGGCTGGAAGGACCCACATCATCTCTACATCTGCTTTTAATACCCAGGGAGAAGAAATTAAAAAAAAATGAAGAATGGATGGGCATCCAGGAGAGAGAAAGTGTGGACAATTGTAAGGACGGCGCCCAGGTGGATCCCTGCTGAGGAAAGCCATGTGTCTCACCCAGCCCAGAGACCTGCAGAGCTTGGAGAGGAGCAGTATACTGAGACAAGAAACCTGAGGGGGGAGGAACCACGGCAACTTGTGCAGCACACGAGATGGGACACCACGAAATCACCCTCCTTTCCCGCTGAGACTCCTGGCCTGAGCCCCCCTCCAAGCCTCCCACTTGCTGGAAACCGGTGCAGGGATGCACCGTGCCCACGGGGTTCTTCTCATTAAAAGCGGGAACGCTGTTCTGCCCCTTGGTGTCGGCATTTTGTGAGGCTCTTGAGATACTTCAGCTGTGGGATGCTTTCCTCCTTGTGCACCTTAGGCTGCTCAGGGCACACGCTCACCGGAGCCACTGGCCCTGCAGTGGACTTCTCCTGGCTCAGCTCATGTATAAACCATGGGACTGCCCCGTAATGTTTAACCCAGAAAAATGGTGGCTGAAAGACATGCGATAGCTCTCTATAAACATTTTGGGCCGAAAGAGAGGGAGGGAAGGGTAAACATCAGCACGGCAGCTTGTTATTTAAACTATAGGCCAGTGTTGGCACAAGAGCAAATGGGATAAACTATTCATGAATATATTTTGAGTAGAAATTGGAAAAACTGCTGAAGCCATCAGAAGATCAGGGTGGCTGTGGAAAAGCCTCCCAAGAGCAGCAGGGAGGCGTTGGCTCGGAGCCTTTTCGCTGTTTATGAACAAGAGCCTCAGAGACCCTTGGGCTGTGCAGGTCACCCTGCTCCCAGGGGCGAGGAGGGAGGGTCCCACACCCCGGGGGTCCACACGGGAGGAGTGGGCCATGCCCTGGTCCCGGGCGACCATGCCCTGTTGCCTCCCCATCCCTCTGCCCTTCTGAGGTGCCATCACTGCCCCAGGAGGCTTGTGCTGTGCCTTGCTGTGAGGCTCGAAGCTTTCTTCTGGAGAGGTGGGAAAAGACTTGCGGGGACCAGCACCCCTGGAATTAGCGTGTCTGAACATTGCACTTTCCTTTTTATCCAGCTCTCGATTTTCTTTGCTTAAGAAAAGGGAAATTTTTGTTTCCTGTCAGTAACAAGTAGAAACCACTCTCCTCTAAGCTGGGCCCTCTGTTCAATCAGGACAAGCAAAATTATTTTAAATTCCTAAACTCTTTGCTGGGAAAGGGTCCCCTGAAATGCAAGTGGGTGCAGGAGTGAGGGACAGAGGCGGTCGTCACTTTGCGGGAGAGGAGCGGGGCTGGAGCCACCAGCGCTGTCACCCAGGAGGGGACAGAGATCGCTGCCAAGGAGCGCGTTGGGTTTGGTACGAGGCACTGTGGTGGTGATGGGTGGTGGGTGAGCACGGGGGTGCCCCGCATGGCACGGCACGACCGTGACTCCGAAGGACCCCGCGTGACTGGAGGCGGCTCTCAGGCCACCACCGTGCCCAGACTGGATGTCCCCACGCAAGGACAGGAGTGAGGCGGCAGGCCTGGGTCTCTTCCCAAGCACCCGTTACCTGACAGCACGAGGCCCCGTGCCGTAGACACTGGTGGTGCGAAACCGTGTCCCTGCACGCTCCTGCCCCAGCTTCGCATGGAAGACGTGTTCTCACCTCTTGGTAGGTCCCAGTGTTGAGTAAAGGCACTGAATGCCTGCAGCAGCACCTGCAACAAGCCCTTTGCCCAGAAGCTGCACTGGAAACCCTCAGAGAACCCCCGGTCCTCCCCCACTCCTGCACTGTGCCTGCCCCTATTCCTCCATCTCCTTCACCTCTCCCTGCACTCTCTTGCTCTGTTTTCCTGGGAGGCTGGCACAGCTGGGAGAGACGCCAGCTCTGCTAGGGCTTGGCTGAGCTTGCTCCTGACCTTCAGCTGATGGATCCATGGAGAGGTTCCACGAACCCTGCGCCCAGCTCCCAGCAGGCTTGACCCTGAGATTGCTCTGCAGGGTACAACCGACAGGTCATCTCCCAGCTTCAGAGAGCCCTGCCCCGAATTGACAGAAGCGCCTGTGAACCAGAAACAAACTAAAAGACTGTGTTTGTATTTATGGGTTTTATTTTTTTTCAGCAACATATGTTTAGTAGCAGATGCTTCCTATGGGAATGTGACCAAAGAAGGGACGCCTTTGCCTGACCCTCTTTCCAAGGAGAAAATGGAGAGCAAACATTTGTTTTCAGAGGTTCAGGAAGCTGCGTTTCCACCCTGATGGCCCCTTCGCCCTGCACAGAAAGTCTCTCTCTGTTTGCAAAGATCTGTGCTTACCAGCTCCGGTGTATAAACAACCGTGTCCTCTTGCCAGCCTGCATTTATCTGGTAGCAAAACTCAGATGCAGATTATATACAAATGGGGTGTCGCCTAGGAATTTTTGGTTAGTTCCCAAAGCAGCCTGAAGTGCCGAAAACATTGCGCATCTTTGAACTAGGGAATGAAAGAGTCAGAGGAGATCCTGGAGCTTCCCCAGAGCCTGAATTTTGGACACCTATTACTTACATGTGCTCTTCAGACGCTAAGAATTTGCCAGCTCTTCCTAATAAAAGCCTGAAAATACCTTTTAACTGGACCAGACCCTGGCCCCTGAAGCCTGGGCTCACAGGGAGCTCCAAAGAAGGGGCTGCTCATGGGCAGCACATTTCCATCCGTGGGCTGGTGTCCCACTCCCCACGTGGATCCTCTTCCATCCATCCTCCTCCTTGCCCCTATCATGTTTAAACACAGAAGGTGGAGGCATGGTATGTACCAGTATGGGTGACTGGAGGAGCGGGACGGGGTGGAAAGTTCAGCCTCCGTGTCCAGATCCCAGACAGCCTCTTGGTCACCTCTGGAGTTTGTCCAGATGACTTGGTTGTCTGTGGAGTTTGCAGCCATGGCTAAACCCTGCGCTCCAGGCTAAAGACGCAAAACTCCTCTGCAACCTGGTTGGTAAAACACGTCGGAGCAGCGTGTAACCTGTCAGAGCCATCAGCGCAGCTCTGCCTTTCCCTGCGAGCAATGCCGGGGTCTCCTGCCACATGCACGTGCTACGCCTCACCGGCTGCAGAAGCCAATCTGCTGGAAGGAAAAAAGGGATTCTCCGAGCCTGCCTGTGCCGCAGTGGCATCGGCTCCAGGGCAGGGCCTCCAGCAGTGAGCTGCAGCCGTGAGAAATGCTGAGTGGACTGTTAGTGCCAAGAACGTCTCCTCCCTCGGCAGAAGGAGCCCGGCTTTTGTCACTTCCCATTTCTCAACTTTCAAAAACCGGACGTTTAGCTTTGCAGTCTCCAGCCTTCTCCTGTGGACTCCTCCGTGCTCCCCATTGCTGCCTCCAAAGAGGAACCAGCACGTCCGTGCAGCTGAACTAGCAGGCGGTGTCAGCGGGTCTTGTCCCCCCATCCAAGCATGCCTGTGCACAGCCCTGGCCCTCGGGGATTTTTTCAGCTAGTGCGATTGCCCAGCGTACAAGCAAGCACCAGGAGCAGGGTTTGTCCAACTAAAAATGCTCTTCTGTGGAGCTCCTCAGTGTTAGATGACGATGCTGCAGCTTGTCAGCTGGGCTGCGACAGAGCTCCTCACGCGGGTAAACCCTGCAGGCATCTGCAGGCAGGAGCGCTGCTGGGAGAGGGGATAGCGTGGGATCACACAAAGCCCCTCCTGCAGAAGCAATTCACGGGCAGAACTGTGCTTTCTGCGGTCTGGATGGGTTGGCTTGCCTGGTGTGGGTTTCCCGTGGTGGGTATAAAAGGCTGCTTCCCTGGGATGGCTTCGCCTGTGCGAGGGGTTTTGCTGGTGTAACGTGGCGGTACTTGTGTACCAGCAAGGCACTCCTCCTGCCGAAAATCCCCAATGAGGTGGTTATAAAACTAGTAGCTTAACTGTGATGCTAACCTCAGTCAAGTGGCAACAGGCAGCTGCCTGCTCGTATAACCTTTTCTGCCTGCCTTTGTCTCTCTGGTTTTCGCTAATGAATTAGGATCAACCAAAACAGATAGCCTTCCAGCATGATATTGCAGCTATTTGCCGTCTGCCTGAAGGGCACAGTTTCACTGAGGTTTCAGGGACAGCAGGGGAAAATGACTGGATCTGTGGGTCTGCGGACAAAAGGAGCCTCCTTCTCAGCAAGAGCAAGCTCCTTGAACCAGGGACCCATTTGAGCCAGCACCCTGATTCACAGGAATGATCCCATGGCAGCAACCAGCTCCTAGGAGAGAGCACAGATTCCTCAGCTCAGGCCCTGAAGACAGATTTTGGAAAGAAAACTCCTCTGGGATGACTGTCAAAGCCTATCTGTGACATCTAAGTCCCCTGGCTCACGAATAGCAGCTGAGGAGCCTTGCAGCCCAATGGCTGGAAATAGCAATCCTGCCAGGAGGCAGCAGCCACGTCTCAGAGAGGCAAAGGGCTCCTCTGGCTCCACGCCACTACCTGGTCCTCTGTCCCAGGAGGCTGCCAGCACGCTCTCGCGAGCTCCAGACGTTTTTGCTCCTTCTCCTTTGGCAAATATTGCTAAAACCCACGGTCCACTTAAAGAATTGCAAAATATGGTTGCTGGCAAGCACGGAGAGGAGTGCCTACCATCCTCGCTTCAGGTCTCGTGATTGTAATTAGCACAAATGTACTTCCACGAGCTATTTTAGATAGAACCTCCTCATGACAATCTGTCAAACTCTGAACATAAAGTCCTCCAAATCACTTAAGATGATGCCAGCACAGAAACTCTGTATCTGTAGAGTTGCCTGTGATTTAGACCTGAGGTTTTAAGGCGCTCCAGACTCACTTTCCTCTGCTCCTTCCCATCAGCCCAGAACTTCAGTCTCACAGACACCTTTGCCTGTTGTGCTCCAACTCAACTCATCAACTATATAAATTGGTTTTGCTGGGGTGGTCCTAGGTCTCAGAAGCGGCACAAATGTCTTTGGAGTTTCTTACTCAGAAATGCCTTGGGTGTACTCATCTCATCAATCTAAACACTTGATTTTTTAAATATTATCTGTCAGCAGCTGCGGAAATGTTTGTGTTGGAGGCATAGCCCCCTCACGGGGAGCCAGCTCTGAGATGACAGGAGCGAGCTGTTCAGGGTGACAAGCATTCTGGGTCACGAGTGGTGAAGGACAGTGTGAGGAGCTGTGACGTGTTAAACCCAGGTTGGCATGCTTCTGCACTGACCTGGTACTCTTGCTCTGCTTCCCAGAGCCTCCAAAGCCACCAGAAACTCCCCAGGCCAAGCAATTTGCCCATCTTCCTGCAGAACCTGACAATCTCAAGTCCAAAACACATTCAAAAAGTCACATGCATTTAGAGGGACACCAAAAGGTGCCTTTCTGCCTCAACACCCCCATAATTTGAAGGCCAGAGTGTTTCCTCTTCCCTTCAAACCTGTTCTCTGCTTTACGTCACAAGACTGCAAACCCAACGTGTCCAACAGACCCACCTAGTCACTTCCCTTGGGCAGGACGCCGAAGCCTCACTGGTGGGGTGAAGCCATCCCTGGGTGTACTGCAGACCACACCGTGCAGCCTGGGGCTCGCCGGGTCCTGCTGCATCCTGCTCTGGTTCTTGCAGAGGAGCTGCCAGCAGTGGGGCATGGGCTGAGGGGCTCCCTTGGCTTGTAATCTAAATCTAAAATTAGATCTGTGCAGGCCTGCAGTGGGGTCTGCACTGTGAAGAGTTTGGAGAACCTCATGGGCAGAGCTGAAAACTGACTTAGCTGCCACAGGGGATTTTAATATCCAAGGAAGCATTTTGGGAAGTCCCACAGAAGTCCAGCAGGGACCATACGACCCCACTCAGGCTAGGAGCTTCCCGTGCTCCCCCAGGCCCTGCTGAGCTGCACTTTGAGGCTATGTGTGAGAGATCTGTGTCCCCCCTAGCCCTCACCCCGACACACCCCATCCTTGCCTGGGGCAGAGCATCTGTGCAACCCTCCAAATGTCCTGCTGCTCTTGCAAATCTCTGCTAGAGAAGGAGTCCACCAGGCACCCTGGGAAATGGCTGTTGCTGGTTTCCTTTTCATTTTCAAAATGCTGACAACTACTCTTTGTCCCTGGATGGTTTTTTTGCTTTGGGCTTTTCTTTCAGTTCTTGTGAAACTGAATCATTTTGTGACCAGACGGGAACCTGGACCTGCTCTGAGCCTACAAACACAGCGGCAGCTAATCCTGCCGCTGCAGCTCTTGGCTCCCAGCCTGACCCTGCTGCCCATGCGTGTCCCCGCTGTGTGTCACCGGTGCTGGAGCGCCTGGAGGTGGGACAGCCTGCTCACGGCAAGGGTGGTCACCTGCCAACCAGGTGCTCCCATCCTCCGTAGGCTGAATTAGCCAAGATGAAATTTGGGGCAGTTCCTAGCTCTCCCCCATCTCACATCCCTTCCCTGCAGCATCGAGAGTGCTGTTTTACCGCACGTTCTGCCTCATCGCTGTCCTGCCCGAGCATCCCCATGCTCTGCATCCCAGCCCTCGGCACTTACATGTCCGTTCTCATCACCATTACCCACGAGCTGCTGGCTGCGGCTCCCAGGCGCTTCCCGGGCACCCTGATGTGGCCAAGCTCCCACCGCTATTGTTCAGCTGCCCAGATCTATGGGAAGACCATGGGGCCACTGCCCGCGTTATCGGTCTTTGCTCTCTCCGCTCGGCGTCTGCCCATTTCCCGAGCAGGGCAATGCCTGGCCTTGATGTTTGTGACACTCTGGCCTGGCTCGCTTTGAATTAATAACATTCATTTCACAGTGCCAGGATTTCACTGAACCCTTTTCCTTATTTTTCACATGATTGCCAATCTCTTTTGTTTCACTAGCCGAGTCTAACAATTTCTCGAACTGTCCAAAAGGGCCATTAATCAAATGAGCAGCCCTTGCTCCACGCTGTACGTGAGACACATTCGTGTGTGCAGCCCCGTGGAAGTCAGCCTCTCCTTCGCATGGCTGGACTCGAGCTCTGCAGCACGTCCTGCAGCCTCTCCACGAGCCCGCTCTTCTCTGTTGACTTTGGCTGTCGTCCTGGCTGTTCTCAGCGTGTGAGCCTGGGGTCCTTGGTGGGACCCGGCTGTGCCACCCTGCCGTGCTCCTCAGCTCCCTGGCTAACGCAGGTGGAGGTCCTGCTGAACCCCCTCGCCTGGACCTCCGTTGAGTCCCGGCCAATGCAGACTGTCATCTCGTCCCAGGCAGCGTGCAAGGATCGGTGCCAGTTCTGGATAAGTCGGTCCAGGGGAACTTCTGCAGCAGCATCAGGACTTGGCTGCTCAGCCTGGAATCAGCCCCCTGCCTGGTTCATCTCCCTGCCTGCCCCTGCCTAGTTCATCTTCCCTTCTGGTTCATCTTCCCTTCTGGTTCATCTTTCCATCTGGTTCATCTCCCTGCCTGGTTCATCTCCCTGCCTGGTTCATCTCCCTGCCTTGTCCACTTGAACTCCAACACAGACCCGAGCTGCTATTGCATGGGGGAGAGTAGCGGCAGTGGGAAGAGAAGGAGGTGCCCCGCACCCGAGCGTGAACAGCCTGGCTGTGCTCCCGTGGGATGCAGAGAGGGCAGAAAGAGCAGGGGTTGTCGTGCCTTAACTGGGCTCTGTGCTGGCGGGTTGCCTGCGCTTTGCCAGCCCTCGGGGTTCTGCACAAGGCAGTTCTCAGGGCCCCTCAGCTCTTAGCAAATGCCAGGGAGGCCAGGGCGTGCTGGCTTCTTTCTCTTTTCATGAAGCCTTATGGTTCCAGTGAGACATGTTGGGGGTCAGCTCCTCAACCCCCTTTGCCAGCCATGGTTGGGCAGTTTGAGGCTGCACTTGAAACTATGCCTGAACATCTGAGCCCTCAGCAGAGCTTCTGCTTCCAGGCAATTGGCTTTGACCTCTTTGTAGCTGTAGGGCATCTCTCTGTGTCTCCTAGAAAGCCTCTAGACAGAGCTTGAACTCCTTCCAGCCCTCCTAGATTTTTTTCACATGCTTCAACTATTTGCTTCCTCTCCATCTAGGAATAAGAGCTCCCAGCTTCCTTGGACACAGTGTTCGTACAACCTCTTTTTTTGTCACTGGGCCTCCTTGCAAAATGCTTCCTGGAAAGATGAAACTAGGCACCGGGTCAATCTCATCTGACCAGAGGTAGGCATCTTCACCCGAGTTAATCACCCTGGGCTCCTCTTACCGCAGGGCTGGGGTGTGTGCCAGAGTATATCAGGCGTATCTTGCCTGGAAGTTTATTTTTCTCTGCAGTGAGTGCAAATGAAACAGAAACGAGTGGCCCAGGTGGTGAGACGTACACTACAGACATCTAAAGCCAAGTGAGAAGAACTCTGCCCAGGCGTCTGAGCACGCTCCTTGTGCACACCCACACCCGCACGCACACACACGCTGCATCAGGCAGGGCAACATCTTTTTCCAGGAACCATAGCACAATATCAGTGCCTGCAGAGGGGAACTCAGCAGCAGCGAATTGATTTTCCTGCAGGGCTTTTAGCTAATAGATGTCCTGCTCTCACCCACTCCCATCCCACGTGTCCCTTATTCCAGAGGCACTGCCTGCCTTCCCAAGGCTGAATGTTTTTTCACTGGCTAGGGAAGATCTGAAAGACTTTGTCTAATGGTGCAACGTATCAGCTGTGGCACAAAGCCTTAGCTAATAACATAGGAAAAAAGAGCAACAGTGACCTCGCATATGACATGAATAATTAAGGCAAGTCAGGCCTGTAGAAGCACAAGGAGAATGACCTGAGAGTGTAAATATGTGTGCCAGCAAGAGAAAGAGCATGCATCTGAGCAAGGAGGTGAGCATGACTGTGAATTCATGTGCCATGGCCATGGTTCACCACGGACGTCCTCCTCCACTCACATCCTCTTTGATCAGGGACCCACCGACCATGGCAGGATGCAGAAGTGGGATAATAGGTGCTATGGATCTGTCTTCATGTCGGAGGCTGGGGGAAAGCTGCCACAGGCAAGGTCCCTGAGTTGCAGCTGATCACAGGTGAAGCTCACAGGTTTGCTTTCTTGCAGGTAAATTGTAAGAAACAGCTAGACATTCTTTTTTGTCATGTTACCTGGAAGCAAACACGCTCGGAAGCAACCAACATCAGGGTGATGGAAGCGCTGCACTTTAAGGACTTGGCACGCAGGGCCAAGGGAAAGGGCTGGGATCACTTTGTCCGGGGAAGAGATGATGAATGGGGACGTGGTGCAGGGTACCTGTTTGTTACAGGTATCATGTAATGAACAGCCTGTCCCCCTGCTCGCCTTTTCTCAAAGCGAAAAAGGAAGTGTCAGACCATTAAACCAGAAGGCAACCTAATTAAAACTGATAAAAGGACACAGTTTCATATGTACAGCAAAAGCTTAGCTGGAGGGACTCATGGCCACAAGGCATGCCTAAGGATGTGGATTTAGCAGGGATCAGAAGAGGGTTAGATCTGTAAATGGGTTAGACGAGGTCCCTGGCGGCCTCTCTTGGACAGGATCACACATCTGGCTTAGCCAGGAGATAAGCCTGAATGCTTTGGGCCATAAACCAACCACTTGCTCATGCTCTCAGGCATCTGCAAGGAAAAGGATCCCTACCTGGGGATATGGCAGAACTTTGTCTGGAGGCTGGAGACGAGGCCAGACAACAGCCTGAAGAGGAGATGCAGGCTGCAACGGTAGCAGTTGAGACAGGGAAAGGAAACAAGACAGTCATGGAGAAGAGCAGCAAAGCTGGAGTGTCCCACTGGAGACAGGACCTGACCACTGCTTCCCTGGATCCACCAGATGCCTCGTCCTTGCTGCGGGACCCCGAGGGCTGCTTGCTCCCTCTTTCTGGGGAAAACTGGTTGTTGGTAGAGATGTGGAGAGAGGAGAACAGGAATCTGCTTCTGACTGCAGAAACGAGGAGGGAACAAAGAGCAGGAGCTGGTTTCTGCGGGGGACGTGGCAGTCACAAGCAGTGGGACTCTGGGCAGGGTGGGAAAAGCCCTGGCGATGTGGGGATACCCAGCCCTTTGGGGGGCAGGCTGATGCGGACAGGAGAATGACGCTGGGCTTACAAATCTCAAAGAGAGGGAACCCCAATAGTTAAGCGGGGATGGAAACACCTCCGGCACAGAAGTCAGGCTGCAGAGCCCGTGCCTTGCAGCTGCCGGTATCAGTGCCCATTTGGCCTGGTATCTCTGGGAGGAACCCTGACACATCCCCATGGACGTGTGGGACCCTGCGAAGTCGGTGCTGCTCACAGGTCCCCTGGCAGAGCACAGGCACCAGAGGAGCATCCCCGGTCCCGCAGCCCCTGGAGAGGATGCCCATGGCAGGCGGCGATCCCTCCGGCCGGGAGGAGAAGCAAAGGGCACCGTCAGCCCCGGCCCAGAGAAAGCTCCGCACAGAAAGAGCCACACCAGCGGCAAATCTATACAAAATCCTTTCTAAACACAAACAGACAGAATGTTATATGAAAGAGCTTTAAAGAATAGAGAAAGGCACACTAATAACTCTTGGTAGGAGCCATGACCCCAGCGATGAAAGCGTCAGTCTGGCTATTTGAATTGTAGGGATTTTCAAAGAGACTCCGAGTGTGGCAGGGACCCACAGGCATTTCAGCAAGGGGGAGATGTGAATGGTAAAGTTTGGGCTGCTTTGACACGCCAGCCTCTCCGGCACGGATAAAGGATCTCTTTCTAATCAGCAATGCTGGGACCCAGTGGAGCACACGCAGAGCGGGGGTTCCCAGGGTACATTATGAACATTGAATTCACACACCAAATAGCAACCAAAAGGAGGGGGGAAAAAAAGCAGTCCATATAATTAAACTGCGACTGAAGAGAGAAACAGCCTCGGCGCTGGGTGAGCTGGGGAGTGCTGAAGCCAGGCAGCTGGAAAGAGGGGATGAGGGGGCGGGGGGAGCAATTGTGGTAAAAACCTGGAAAATTCATTTTGAACAGACTCATTAGAAAGATTGCAGCCCTGTCCTCAGAGGGGCAGAGGAAGAGCTATTGTAGAGAGCTATTGTGCTGCTCAGGAAGGACTCGGTGCTGCAATGGCACCAGACTACGGGAGGTGGATGGCAGGGCTCCAGGGCTCTCCGTGCCGGGAGCGTTAAGCCCTCTCGGGCCAGCAGCTCCAAGGAGCAGGTGGATTAGGCATTTCCTTGGACGCAGGGCAACCACACGTGGGGGATTTGTCCTACCGAGCCGCTGTGCTGGCCAGTGCCGAGCTCTCCCGTTGGCAGAAGGAGAGGCTGCCTCTCTGCTGCCTTTCTTAAAGCTGCCCACCAGCGCGGGTTTGCGGTTTTGCTCCAGCGGCTTTACCAGCGCCCCAGGGGCGCAAGGGCTGGGGGGAGTGGCAGAAGCACTAGGAAAGAACAGAGCAGGACCCCAAGAGAGGGCAGCTGCTCCAGTTTAACCTGCAGGAACCAGTGCTTGTTTTGCTCCCTGTAGACGTATGCCTTTTTTTCCTCACAGCAGAGCCTTTAGCCACGAGGGTTGGCAGCTCTCCGCACTGCTCCCAGCTGCCTGGTGCACCGTCCCCAGGGGACACCAACAGCAGGCTGGGGGAAGTGGGGAGCCCATCACCCCGGACCTCTGCTATGCATGCTTGGGTTTGGTAAGCAGGACCCCAAAGGCATTGCAAGACTGGCTGCCCTTCCCACCTGCGGCTGCAGGATTCTCTTTTTTAATTTATTTATTTATTTTTGGTGAGGTGTCCATGTCCATGTTTGTTATCAATTTTACAGTATAAGGGTATTCAGAAAGGCTGTTTGCACAAGACTATTTGCACTGGGCCACATCCCCTCATGGGGACCAGTGTCATGGGGGCTCCCCTTGTCACCCGAGTGGGATGTTGAGCACCCAAGGTTGAACCAAAGGAGCAAAAGCTCCTTGCGGGCGGCAGCAGGATGACAGGACATTTAACTCCTATCTCTAGCAATGCCGTAGGGTGCTAGTGTGGTGGGGACCTTCCACTTTACCTGTCAGCAGCAACCTGTACACCAACAAATCCCCACGCCAAGCCCTTGCCATACCCTCAGCGGTGAAATGAAACTCCATGCTTAGACCTGACTCCAAGGAACTGATCCCATCGCCTCTGACTTCCCACAGTCCCAAACAGCGTGCAGGTGGGGAGCACAGCTGGCAAAAAAGTACGGTCTGCCCTGTGTTACTGTGGCGTGGTTTATAGGGGGAATTAACTGGTGAATGGGGTTGGTTTTACTGGCCTGATGATCTCTGCCACGAGGTCTCTCACCGGGGGCAATTCAAAACATGCTTTATGCTGCCACGTGTGCTGACTCTTTTGTGCAGCAACACGAGGAGGAGATATCATGAAAGCATCTGGGCTGGGAGTACATGTAACTGTCGTTGAGGTTCAGCGCAAAACTTTATTGCCAGGAGAAACTGCAGAACAGCTGCTGTTGCTTTGACAACAGCCGAAGCAGCCTGGTCCCTAGGTGAGGAGGGTGTGAGCTCGGTGTGAGCTGTGCGAGTGTGTCTACCAGCACCATCAGCTCTGGTGCACTCGCTGATGGGCCTGCCTTTGAAGATATAGGCTGTGCCTTTCCTTGCCCCAGCAGATGATAAAATCTCTGGCCTTATGAATATCTGTTTTTTGGAGCAAACCATACCTCGGGGGTATTAAAAAGCTCCAGTCCCTGAAATAAAACCCTTGCTTTCCAGCGTGGTCTAGCTGTCAGCTAAGCCACACAGTGCTGCATTAGTCAGAAGGTACCGTGTGGAGGCCCACCTAAACCCAGGGTAGATGTCTCTGTCTGGGGATCCCGTCTCCCACCCAGGGCCCCTTACTAGAGACAAGCTGGTGAAAAGAAACATCCAAAATCTGGACGTATAGGTCTATCGCTCCTTCACCACTGGATCGAATAAAAGAACAGGTCTGGGTGCACCACCAGAGTACATGATGTCTGGAAAGCATTATACCAGCAACACAACAGGGCTTGAAACCATGATCTCTTCCACTTGGCCACGGTTGGAGAGTGCCCATTTGCAGTGCCACTTGTCCTCATTTGCTGCGGAGGAAGCCTATGTGTTTCACCCTGGGTTTCGTTTCCAAGTCACTTTGAGTGTGGCTATGCCTAGGCCTTTGATGTAGCTGTGCAGCCTTCAAAACGCCAGACCCTGGGCACTGAAAACCATCGTTTTGGGACACTGAACTCATTGGTCTTCTGAGCGCTGGGGAAAATTGTCTCCAAATTCATTTACTACACAGTAGTGTTTGATGAGTATTCATTGTGCGCCAGCTTCTTTGGAGCTGGAGCCCTGTCTTTATAATTTCCTTATTTTTCCAGAGATCTACTGTCAGATGAATTGTCCTGTAAATGTTGGAGTGCACAGGAACACCAGGACTACCGGGCTGGGTCAGAGCCAGAGCCTGTCTGCTCCAGGACCCCGACTTCGGTGTCCTTTTTCCAGACCAAACATTGACTGGCTTTCCTTCATGTTCTGGATTTTCCTCTGGGCCATTCCCAGCATCACGGACATTCGCATGGCTCCCTCCAGGGCAATGCATGGTGAGAGTGACAAAGTGGAGACCAAGTCAAATGCTGCAGCACCGGCAACCTTGGAGCAAAAGCTTCCCTAGAGGAAAAAGGACCAAGAGCAATCAGCCTACGTCCCCAGGGTGCCGTGCTGGATGTGCATATCAAATCCTAAATCTCAAATGTCCCTTCGGCTGACCACAGTAAACATCACGACTCACGGCCAACCTCGGTGGGACAACAGCAGCTATCTCCCAAAAAAGAACTTTTCATTTTATAAAGGGTTTTCCAGGCCCATACAAGATCTCCAGCCAGGTCAGATACTTCCAGCGGTCCAGATAAGAAGAGGTGAGGAGCCTGGGATCATGGTAGGAGCTTGGGATCATGGTAGGAGCTTGGGATCATGAGGAGCTTGGGATCATCTCAGCCTGCTGGTGGAGATCAGGACAAATCCCCAAGAAGGGCAGGGGAGATCCTGCCTCAAAATTGAGAAAGAGAGGGCAGACGCAGGCATGGAGGGACACCGCTGCTGTGAGCACGGCCGTGCTGCAGAGCCGGGGGACAAAGTCTGACATGGAGAAGCGTTTTGCTTAGTCTGCACCACGAGGGAGAGAGGGGCCCGCCCCAGGCAGAGGGACCCGGGGTGGGCTGCTCGCCCTGGGTATTTTCATTCAGTTCTCCTTCCCTGCTGAGCTTGATGCTTCCTCAGCACGAGCAGGGCCTGACACGTAAAGATGGGGAAGCAAATCCCAGCCTGCTTGCTTTCAGCCACATTATGAATGGCTACAGGGATTAGTCCTCTCCGGAGCGAGGATGCGCTGCCGGGAACGTCATTAAGAACATGCTCATCTGCCTTCAGCGCTGAAGTGGTCATTGCACATGCGGGGGACAGGAGGCAGGAGGGCCTGATATTAACCGCCTGGGTTACAATAATGTCATTTACTTTTCCCAGGGGACAGGAGGCAGCTCGGATGACAAATGTGTCAGCGCTTAGTCAGAGCGTTGCTGGATAGGTTACTTGCTAAGTGAGCGTGTAGCACAGTGCTGCAGTTTTTCTGGTATCTCACGGGTCTGGGCCGTGGGACCCCTTCAGAATCCTCAGCTCAGGACTAACTATGAACTGACAGCATCTAGATGTTTTAAAAAAGTGATGATGTTCACCTGGGGGAGGTTCTGCCCAGGCCAGAGAGAAAGGGAAAGGTGATGAAGAGGTCAAGGAGGAGCACAACAAATCACACTGAACTTGGTCACAAGGTTTGGGGAGAAAAAAAAGCCATGATCCAGGGTCAAGGGACTCATCTGATTGAATTTCAGCATGGACTTGGCTCCAGTGGAGACCTACTCAGCCTTGCTGAGTGTGTAATTCTCTTGTCCTCAGGTAGGTCGGACGAACCATCACCTACTCCTCTCTGCTGACTCGGGAAGCCGAGCATGACCAGCAGAGCTCTAGCCCGGCATTGTACACAACGGAAGCTGGATGAGATCCCATCTTACCCTTGAGCTGGCAGGGAGAAAAGGGGAAGTGGAAACAGTACGCGTGGGCTGCCTGCGCTCCCTGCCGCCCAGGCTGCCTGCCAGCCAGGTGCCACAGCTCCTGCAAGCACCTTGGAGCTGCAGGCTGGGCACTGGGGTCCTCCTGGCTCTGCTCCGGCGTGGTGCTTGCCCAGGCAGCGATGTGGCCAGAGCTGAGCACCACCCCGCAAGTTGACTCCGGGCCTGGCCAGCTTGCCTGGCACTACAGTTCCCAGAAGGTTTCTTCGTCATTTCAGCACCATCCATGCTGCTCAACATCCAAATATCCATGGAGACAAGACATCACCTTCGCCAAGCCTTTCCTGCGCAGAAGATAGTGCCCTCTACACTCTGGCAACAGTGAGCTGCACATTTTTGACCTCCGGGCTCAATTACTGCAGCTCATTATATCTGGGAATGGAGCCAAGCAGGCTGAGAAAGCTTCCACTGGTGCAAAACGTAGCAGCCTGTGTGCTCAGACGCCTGGGGGCTGTGATCCATCAGCCCGCAGCTCCTGCTTCTTTACCCGTATTCCCAGTTAACCCAGCACCCCTGCCAGGCTCCAGCCCAGGACCTGAAGCATCTCACACTTGCTGAGACCAGCTTTCTCCCAGCATCAGGCTTCTCATCTGGCCACATCTGGGGCTGAAATGGGAGATCACGGCAGAAGACAGCCCTTCCCAGGCAAGAGACATGATGTCCACCTCTCCTGGTGAATGAACTCTGCGATCTCTCTTGCTTGCTCTCTCTTGGGCTGGAGGTCTTTTCCCTGGAGGTGTGCAGTTCTCTGGTCTCAGCTTGGGGTCAGACTCCCTGGCAGAAGAAGGGGAAGGTGGCAGGGGCAGAGGATGGGGCAGCCGTAGGCACAGAGGAGGTGGCAGAGGAGGGCAGGCGAAGCAGCCCTGGCTGACGTGTGTCCCTGCCAAGCCATGAATCCTCGCAGCCGAAGCAGCCAGATCCCCTGCTCCTGGGTCTCTGTTGACTCAGGAGAGCAGGAGCCGGCACTAATACCCCTGGTCTGCCTTCAGGGATGAGGATAGTCCAGATTTGCATTTGGACGTGCAGCTCCAGTGGAGATTGGCAGGAGGAGCTGGGTGCTTTCCTTTGAGCTTCACAGATCTGGGTACCTCTCTGCCTTCGGTCTCGTCTTCCCTTTGCCTCCTGCCTTGGTCTCTTCCAACAGGCTCTTCTGCTGCCCTCGCGGGTAAATCAGTGAACACTGCAGCGATACCCGAGCAACAGTGCAATAATGGCATCCCTTTCTCCCCTCTCCCACCCTCTCCTTTCATCCCCTCCCCTCCCCCAGCCTCACTAACTCACTCTCCTGCTAGTTTATGGCCAGAACATTTTGTTTGCAAAGTGCTGTCAGATGCGACATTAAGAGGCGCAGTAAATCAGAGCACAGGGGCCTCTCCAAGCCTCCGCAGATGAAAACCTTTTATCACAATTTGGATCTGTTTGCACTGGTATGAAAATTATGGCTCCAGTTTAGCATCAACTTCCCATTATTCATGTCCCTGTGAGCAGCGCCTGCTAAATTGGATTGTTTCAAGCCTCCCCGCCCTGCTGGCCCTGAGAGCCCGGCAGATCCCGCCGGGCTTCCCATCCTCACCTTGATGTCCTCTCCCGGTGGGATGCGAGCAGGAGGGAGGTTGCGGCGCACTGTGCATGCTCCTGGCTGGAGGAGGGCTTGGGAGCCAGGAGAAGAGGGATGCCAGAGCAGACAGAGAGGCTTGTGCGCCGGTGTGCCGGCATTCTGTGCTGAAGCAGGCACGGTTCCCGCTCCGAGCTGCAGCCCGATCTCTGCTGAGGTGGGAAGTGCAGGATATTGCTCCGTGCACATCCCTTTGCTCCGCTGTGCCCAGGCACTTTCTGGTTACTGGTAAGTGTTTGGAAGAGAGAAGCAGAGCTGATGGGTTCAGCAAGGAGGGAAGGAACAGGGAGAAAGTCTAGCAGGGATGCAGATGGAGCTCGAAGGAAAATGCGTGATTTTCAGCCACACTTTAATCGTTGTTATATCATATGAAATCAGGATGCGCCTCCTCCCCATCCTGCCAAAGAGGCTATCCGGGGGATTCCTCTGGACAGAGAGGGACAGTGGCCTGGTGTAGGGACAAAGAGTGGGGCAGGCGGGAAGGGAGGCCCTTGCTCCTGGCGTGTGCTGTGCCAGGCAGGAGCTGGGAGCCGTGCTGAGCCCTGGCAGGTAGCTGTCTCTTTGTCTCTTGCTTTGGCCAAGGCAGGCTGTGGCTCTTCCCAGCAGCGGCAGAACAAATCTGCTCCGCCCCAGGGGCTCTGCCTCTCTCCATCCTCATGCCGCAAGGGTGCAGTTTCAGGCTCAGTGTGTCATGGCAAGTCATTAGAGGCAACAGATGGACCAAGAGACAAGGTCTGAGGGGGCAGCTCAGCAGAAACCTCCACTGAAAGGTGGTAAGAGGCACTATCAAGCCCCGATTGAAAGTGTCGGATGTTCCTGCCGAACTTAGCTCAGGCTCTGTGGAAAGAACAATTAAATTTTCCCCTAGACAGCACGACTGGAACAGTATGGAACCATGGTCCAAGGGGATGCTCCCCAAAAGGAGGCCCATCGATAGTTATGCCACGCAAGCGGAGCTTATGACAGTCAGAGAGCATGCAGGATGGAGGAAGGACTGGCCGCTTTCACCTGTGTGCACGTGTGATTTGCACGTGCGTGTGAGAGATGGAGCAGGATTTTGCTAATGCGAAATCAAGAGCGAGCAGCCACAGAACAAGAGGAGCAGCAACATGTGTGATATCAGGAGAAGAGGAGGAAAAGCTCCTTCCAGGTGAGGCTGGCTAGCCACACAGATTGGTTTCACGCAGCCAGCAGCTCCCTGCTAACGCTTGTGCGTGCTGAGTTGAGGGACGTAGCCCTGCAGGGCTGTTCTCGCTACCTGAGAGGGACCGTGCCCGCGTGTTGCCGTGCCCTGTCACCACATGCGCCGCACAACCGCCCCAGAGAACTGCTCATCCGCTGCACAGCAACGTCCCTCTGAACGAGAAGCCGATCCTGTGAAGAAAGACGAACCTTGTAACTGCTGCTCAGCCACCTCACCGTGGGAAGCGTTGTGCCCAAGTCCTCACAGACCTCTTTTTATTTTCCCATTGTGCAAGGGAGCTCAAGCAGCAGCTGCAAAGACCTGGTTCTCGAGAAACAGGGAGCCGGTGCAAGGGCTTTCATGTAAGCAGACTTTCTGACACAGCTGGGAACACTTATTTTCTTTTTTGCACCTCGCTGCAGAGATCTTGCCGCAATTGTAATTGCACATTTTTTTTAGATAATATGGCCAGATGCTCTCCAAACAAACCTTGAAGTCTGTTGTTGCAAGGCAATAGGTATTTTAATTTTAACTTAATACCGGTGTGACTGCTCAGTATGAGACAATGTCACTGTCCAGCAAATCCCTCGGGGTTTATCTACCACAGACAGGTTTGGAGTGAGTTTTACTGAGCAGGTGACCATCCCAATAAATCTGGGCATTTCTTGTGTGTTTTTGTTTTTTTTTTTTTTTTTATTAAGACTCACCCTGTGCTTGGCCCCCAGGCTATCATCTCACTCCAGTCAAGTCCATGCTAAAGATTCCCATCTTCTGTCAATCTCAGGAGAAGTGAGATGACACTAATAAATATGCTTGCTATGCTGTGAGTCTCTGGTGCTCTCTGTATCCTCCCTTGCATTGCAGGCTGCTCAGAGCAAGGCTGGCTTTATTTCTCTCTCGTACATCACTGATTTGCTACACTGTCAGAGTTCAACAATAGCAGTAATAATTAACCATTTAATCTGAATCAGACACTGGGTCTTGTTTGCTCTTTCTGTGTATAAGATGGAAAACACTTGCAAAGATCAGATTCTGGTGTTCCTCAGCTTAGTGTTAAGTGTCTTGACTCTGCAAAATTGCTCGGAGTCTTTCATTTTGCTCTTTAAGCTCGTTAGTCCAAATTAAAAACAGCATTCATTCTAATTTCAGCTTCTTGAAATCCCTCCAAGATCAGTGCTATTATTCTTTCAAATGCCTTGGGAGCAGAACTAGCACCAAAAGACATTCACTTACATTCCTGGTGTCCAAATGGTTTAATAAAAGCCACTAGCTTCAACTTCGTGATCCTGTCACCCACCTTGCCAAAGTGCACGTCATGCTCCTCCGGAAAGCTTCGCTGCCATTTCTGTGATGTCCTCGCTGCCTGCCGCTCGCTCTTAAGGTTTTCTGTGAATCACGTAGATGAATGCCCTTCTAATTTTATTCACAAGCTCTGAATTAATCGGGTGTGCATGTGGTTTTGTCTTTTCAATAGCGCACGATTCCTGAATTTTGTCATGTTTGGGTTTAAGTCGGGCTTGTAGGGAGAGTGGATTTCCCTTGGTCACTGGACTGCTTGAGCTGTCTGTCCTCATGCGGGTTGCACCATCAGGAGAGGACTGCAGAGAGCTCGACCAAGCTACCGCTGCATTGCATCTCCGCTCAGACAGCAAAGCAAGGTCTTTAAATGCTGTATGTGGTGCAAATCAGGGGTCCAAACAGGATCTCAGAGAAGCTTCGGCCTCACATCAGGTGTGAATGTAGTCTCACATGCAACGTTTTCTCCACCACGGCAAACAACTCTCTGTTATCTCACCAGGCATTTATCTCTTTAGTCTTGAAATGGCCCATCAAGCCACACGCTCGCTAGGTCATGCAACCCCAGTTTACAGCCGAGGAAGTTAGTGACTCAGGCAGGGTTTACAGTCTTTTCCTAAGGGATGTTCAGCTTCATTTCATGAACTAATAAAGTTGGGCAATGAGAGAGAAGGAGACGTAGCCGGAGAAAAGCTGCATTCACGAATCAGCCCTGAGCAGGCAGGCAGTTTAGAAGAGACCCCCAACGAAGGCTGAGGGGAAATCCAAAGTGTCTGCTCAGTGTCTGCTGATGCTGTTCTGCATCCAGCTCCCTCAAGGGGGGAGCCAGGAGAGCCACAGGGATCCGTTCCCATTTAAAGCCTCCTCTCTCCGCAGAAGCTCAGCAGCCCAGCTAAGGGTGCTGACGGTGTCCAGCCTGGGGAGCACGCCTGGAGACATTGCAAGTCAGCAGTCGGTACGCTGCCAGGAGATTTTGAAAGAGCTTCCTGGACGCCCACACATACAGCCTGCAGATCCCACAGCGCGGAGCCCCTCGCTGAGAGCCGTCCGTTGCTCCAGGACGTTTCATACCAGCTCGGCAGGCAGCTGCTCCGTCTCCATCCATAAACTGATTCCTCGCCTCACCCTGCTCTTATTAAAGAGGCATCCCGAAAGCTCGCCATCGGCTTCCCGCCACCCTCGCCTTATCCTGGAGGAGAGCAGCGAGGGTTGTCCCGGGGAGAGGGGCAGATCTGACCAGGGCTCTGCGGCCTTGCACAGCTCTTGAGGAGCTGGAAGAGGAGGCAAGCAGCAGGGAAGGTGCTGGAAGGACATCTGCATTTATTTCTAACTCGGTACAGTCGCACAAGAGGAGCGAGATAGGGGGTGAATGGCAGGAAGGTCTTTTGTTCACCAAGATGCACCAGGGAAGGTAACTTAGAGAGCACTGTGTAAAGTCACGTCTGCCTCCAAGTCTTGTGTAGTCTTTGGAGAGCTCACCAGAAGATGGAAATTATGAGCTTAGGAAGATACAGATGCAGTTAATACCTGTTTTACATGTACAGTCTATAATATGTTGCCATAGTCTTGAAAATGTTGTGACTTGGAAGCCATAAAAGCTGGAAGGAACATGCTAATTGAGAACACAGTCAGGCTATAAATCCAGAGGAGATACCGTGGATGGCAGGAGAGAAACCCAGTCCCAGGGAAAAAGAGAGGGGGAGGAACTCAGCTAGAGAGTCAGGAAGGAAATTAAAGAGAAAGGGGAAAGAGGGAGAAAACGGGACTCCTCGGTTCCCCAAGGCTGGCTTAGCCTCGGGTAACACTCCAGGTTGATATTAGAAAATCAAAGGGATTGATTCAAATGGAAGTGCCATTAGAAGAGAGAGTTTAGAACAAATTGGCAGCATGAATAGGAACTAATTGCCAGAACCAGGGAGATTCACCCAAAAATCGTACGGAAAGAAAAGATGACATTTCCCATCTACTAACTGTAATACATAACCTATAGCTTAAAATGGCCTCAGTAGCAAAGTGAGGGAAGGTATCAAATGTGACACCAGGGTCTTTGTGTGGGGTTTTTTTTTAAAGTATTAAATGGGATGTAGAGTCTTACAGAGCCGTAGGTCAGGCTTCTGTGTCAAGCAAATAAGTAGAAATTGTAACAGAATAGAGCTATTGGGTGAATGAATAAATAGGATATAATAGAATAAAGTTGCTTCAGTTTCTGTGGAAGGAAATCATGCATCAGAAATCCATTAATGTTCACTGAAGGGATCAATATGTGCACAGGGGTGATCTGGTCAATATAATCTGTTAGGATTTTCAAAATGCTTTTGGGCAATGTCCCTCATCAGAGTCTCATCAGGAAATTAACTTGTTATGGGTCAAAAAGAAAATTCCTCTCATGGGTAATTCTCCTGGTTGAAAAATAGGAAAGAAAGGGTAGAAAAAATCAGTGATTTTTGCAGGTGGGAGGGAGTTGGCCCATGAAGTCAAATGAGGAGCTGGGCTGCGGTGCTCAGTACAGGCACAAATGGTCTGGGAAGGCAGGGAGCAGCGAGATTGCAGAACTCACCGACGGCATTAAATTAATTTGGGCAGGCAAACAAAATCTGCCTGTGAGGAGCTGCCAAATATCGTCCTGGGGCTGGGTGCCCGGGCCAGAAAATGATCTGGTGACATTCGACTTCAGTGGAAAGTAATGTGCGTAGGAGACAAAACTGTCTCACCTGTGCGTGGAGAGCACAGGGAAGGGACATCGGAGTCACAGCACCTGCTTCCAGCGAAAAGATCACCTTGATCCCCGGTGGTGGCAGGACAACAAAGGCAGCGATGAGAGCCGTCATGAAAGAAATGCAAAGCAAAATACACAACTTTTGTTTACCACTTTATAAATTAAAAGTGGAGCCAGCTTTGAAGGGTTGAATGGGAACGAGGTGGAGAACTCACACGTTGCATGGGAAAGACAAGCAGCGAGGACTAACCAGAAGTCCGAGTTTTAGAGCAAAGGTTTAAAAAGGTACGTAGCGTGACCAGAACTGGCCCAGGACCTGGCACATCGGTGAGAGGCAGCATCCCCATGCTCAGCTTGGACCTGCCTGGTGCTGCGGGGGGATGCCACGAAGCAGTCGACTGTCTCCAAGAGGGACACATTCTCCCAGCTTTCAGGGAGTTTAACCTCTAATTTGAGTCAGAAAAATACAATCTCAGGCGTGTCTTGCAAAAACTAATCTGTCTTCATCACTTTGGAAAGGTTGCCAGCTCCTGCGTGGTATCTATCTGGCTCTTGGGAAGGCTTGCAGGTATCTTCCCTGCAGGCTGAACCCCCAAAATTATACCTGTGGGTAACTCTACTCACAGAAAACAGCCCCCTCCTCCCCTGTGGGCTGGTCTGGCAAACCCCAGCAGTTTGCAACTCTTCCAACATTTTTAGCTGCATTCGAATTCTCATTTTCAATAAGAGAGACGATAACCTCATGGCTGTAGCTGTCCGTGTGACCCAACGGGATGCCTAGGAGGGACGCAGCCTCTTGCGCGGTGCCATTGCCGGTGGCGCTGCCTTTGCTGCAGCCGCGATGCTTAGCACAGCGCTCGCCACGCCGGGGCTGATGCGACCCCCGCGCCGAGCCCCCCGCGCCGCGCGTGTTGAGCCGGCAGCGCGGGCTGGCAGGCTGCAGGGGAGAGCTCCCGCGGGAGAGCTGCTCTCGCGTAGAGCAGGCGTGAGAATAGAGAAGTGCATAAAGATCACAAGAGCATAACGCGGCCACGCCGGCTCAGGCCAAAGGGTCGTGCAGCCGGGCGGTCAGCCTGCAGGCAGACGTTAGAGGATGCGGAGGGGAAGGATGTAAGAAACGACAGGGGTTTGGAGAAGTCCTTCTCCTCGCAGCCCTCCCCCAGCATCCCACAAACAGCGTTTCAGGAGCTTTCAGAGCTGGAAGTTGTACCCGGGTCATCGTGTTCAGTGCTGCAGCTTTGTCTAATCTCTTTTCAGATCTGTTTATGGTTTTGGCCCCTGACACCTCCCAGGGCAATGAGTTCCAGGTTTTAATTATGCACTGGATAAATTGGTATGCTCGGGCTGCTGCCCGTCCAGCGCGCTGGGCCTGCCGCCCTGAGTAGCTGCTCCCTGCCCCTTTCTCACGCTCGTCCCCTCCAGCGTCCTCCCTCCCCACGATCAGTTGAGGCTCTTTCAGTGCCTTTGCTGGGACGAACCCTTCACAGGTCCCACCTCTGTGGGATGCAGGGGGAGGATGGGAAGACACCCACGGCTCCCGGTCTGCTGAAGCAGCAGTGATGTTCTCGACTCCTTTCCTAATAATCCCTTGCTTCTGAGGCGCTGTTTTGCCCCCTCCTAGGGTGATATTTTGAGAGCACCCTCCACGTTGATCCCTCGGTCTCCTTCCTGATAGCCGTGTGCTGGCTGTGCACTGGAGAACTGGTCTTCCTCATATGCCTGGACCTCCAGTGAATCTTTATAGCTGCTTATGGTTCGCCTGTCCTCAGTTAACTCGTCTCAGCAAACCGTGGTTCAGCACACTGAGTCAGCCCCGTCTCCAGACCGTGAAGGTGCTGGCTGTCTCAGCCCTGGGGTGAGCCCACTTGGACACCGCTTTGGAAGCCCTGTCCAGTTGTTTTGCAGTGCTGTTTGCTTGGCTGTCATATCCTTTGCCTGCACGGTGTGCAATGTCTGCCTTGCGCTGTTTTGTGGGCTATTTTGTAGAAGAGAGTGACTATCGCATGCAGCCGTACAACCACCCAGAAACAACCCGGAGCTGGAGTATGCCCCGTGGCAGGGTGAAACTGTGGCTTGTACCCTGGGGCAGAGCCTGCACCCTTCTCCTCATGCTTACCCAGACCGGATCAGGCCAGATCAGCTGGGGATTGCATTCCCTTCCGCCCCGTGTTAGTGCTGCGAGATGCAGTAATAGCTATTGGCAACACCACTTGCCTGACTGCCTCTTATTTCCGTGCGCTGCTCTCACCAGGGACCAGCTGCAGACCCTCTCCCAGGCTCTCTGAGTGACCCTCCGCTGCTTTCTGCCTCCCTCATCCCCCGTGCTGCCCAAGCAGTCCCAGCTCTGCCGCTGACCCGTGTGCCCCTTGGCACGGTGGCACCCCCAAGCCGACGGCAGCTCTGCTTTGACTAACATTCTCTCTGGAAAAAAAAAAGAAATGAGCAGCTTGAGAAATGCCTGGGCCCTATAGCTGCAGGGCATTTGTGTTGCAATAGCATTTCGTTCATGCTAAATTAATCTGCCTGGAAGTTCAGTGCTGTTGGTTTGGGAAAAGCGATGCTCTTGGTCCTCACTCCGCTTCCCCTCCCAAACCCCGGGCACCGTGGGACAGTGGGGTGACGAGGTGCCAGGCGCGGGGTAGCTGCAGTCGGAGGGGACCCACTCCGCAGCGGCGCTGCCCAGGCAGAGGCCAGGCTAATAGGAAATGCCGTCAGGGGGAACGGGGACTCTGCACCCGGCTTTAACTCTTGTCAGGCAGAGATGCTCCAAGCGGCTGGCTGCCTCGCTCCCAGCCGCGGTCCCTCGAGCACCAGGGAAGGGGCTGAACGCTTGCCAGGGGTCCGCGGGGAGGCTGCCGCTCACGTGGTTTCTTCCCCGTTTCCAGCCACCAAATTGCATTTACAAGAAGCAAAACATACATTAACTCTCGGATGTCAGAGCAAGCAACTGCTGTGGGGGATGTTCTGGGAGAGAGAAGGAGAAACAGCTGGTCCGTCCAGGAGCAAAGAGAGGGGAGGTGATGGCGGGGGGTAGGGCGACGGTTGGGAAGGGGCTTGGGGTGGAGGAGGTTAAGAGTAGGGGCGGATGTCCTGGAATAAACGTGTCCTCTGCTGTGACTGCGGTTGATGGTGAATAGCCCGTAGCGCAGGATGCCTCATTGCAAGAGCCTGTCCCGCAGGCTCCACTTTAGAGTGCTTTTGTACACGTGCTGCAGGAAGAAATGGACGTAAACATTCGGTATCTCGGATTGTAAATCCTGGCAGGGCGTGATGGTTCTGGAAGGTCAGATGGCACCACCGCCGTCCACCAGCAAAGGCTGCAGGGCAGGGGCCGGGGCAGGCGGCTGGGATGCTCCGCGCTTGCCCCCCGCCCGTCCTCTGCTCTGGCTCCGAACAGGAAAGAACAGTCGTGCCAGAACCGTCCCAGGGGAAAGCGAATCTGGCGGGGCTGAACGTATGGATGAATCCCAGCAAATATCTGCTAGCTTTCCATAGTGGATAATGACACGTCCTCCAAGTCCTCCAAAAACGATCACATGAAAGCCAAGCGTTTGAGAGCCAAGCGGAGCTTGTCCTCGGGTTCCTGCTGTAAATTCCCATGGTGCCATTTATCCGAGCACGCTTCAGGAAGCAATTGGAGATTCCCACAGGCAGCAGCACTGCTCCGCCACAGCCTGCATCTGTGTCCCAAGGCAGGGGCAGGCCAGGGCAGGGGCCTGCTCACGCGGATGTATGGGAGAGCACCTCCTGATTCCCTGCTTCCCGCTGCCTGCTTGTGCAGACATGGAGCAGGTGAATCCTCCTGCTACCCTGTTCCTTCCTCGTCACGCTCAGGCAGGTGATGTTCCCATCTCAGCCCTCCTAGCAATGCGTTGGGAGCTTTTATTTTTCCCCAGGTGGCTTTTGTGTTTCACTCCTGTTTGATACTCTTTATTGGGAGCTATACAGGCAAGCTCAGCGTCTGAATTTCCACCTCTGCAGCACCTAGGGGGTTGAGGGGAAGGCAGGGTAGAGCCTGCATGAGGAAACTTGTGCGGAGGTGAATGGGCTCCTTACCTGGAGTGCTGTGTTTTCTTGAGAGGGCTTACTGTTGTTTAAGAGAAAATTTGAAAAGTAATAATCTCGGCAAAGCAGAGGGAGAGGCCCCTGGAGGCAGTTCAGCAGCAGAGAGGGAGCCTTGCCGATCTGCATGAATGAGAGCATGCGAGGGAGGAGCGGGAGAAACAAAGAGGGAGGATGAGATGGAGAGGAGCACGCGAAAGAGGGACGGGACCACGGCAGGCAGGTGGGGTCTGCAACGCCGTCCACGGCTCCGGTCTGGGTGCGCTCTGCCAGGCTGCAGGCAGGGTCTCTGGGGCAGACCAGCAGCCTGACTGCAGGACGGGGACATGTCCCGCCGTGCTGGAGCTCCTCGTCGTGCCTTGTGCTTCCTCCTCTTGCTGCCTGCATCCACTCCTGACCCCTGCAAAGGTCCCTCCTGCACGATCGGCTCCCCATCCTTTGCCTGCTTGTGGAACGGCATCTGCTTGGGGTGCCTCGAGGGTGAGCTGCTCGCCTGTGCTTCGAGGGCTCGATTCCTGCAGGCATCTGGAGCTCAGGGAAATGAGCAGCAATGCGGTTCACAGCCCTGCGCTGAGACACATCCCCCTCCTCCAGCGTGGCCGGCGTCCAAGGGAAGGGGCTGCTCAGAGGGTGTCCCAAGACACAAGGCGAGGGATAGGAAGGAGGGAGGGGTGTCTTCCTGCGTGGACCCTTCCTCTGGCCCTCGGCTATTGTGCTGCTTCCTTCCTCCTCCCCGAGGGCTGCAAAGGAGCTGGGCTTTATCAGGGCACTGAATCGGACCAGGTAATCCAGGCCACAGCTGCTTCCTGCTTCGCCTGAGACATCGCTCCGTGAGCAGGAGGGAAGGAGATGAATAAGATGCTCTGCCGCTGAGAAACCCCAGCGAGGAACAGTGTGTGATTTCACTCTCCCACTCCAGCCAGAGCACAAATCCTCCTTTCTAGGGCTTCCTGCTGCCTCTCTCCCACCCTGCTCACATCAGTTATCCCAAACAGGGAGCAGTCGGCTAAAACCCTGCTAATAGACTTCAGCAGGAGCAGAGTGCTGGGTCTAATTAACCGCCTGACGGCTCCTCTGTATTGGACACGCACGAGTCTCTCGTGCACAAGGTGTGCAATGTGCTCTCCCTGCCTGCCTGGGGCTGCCTCCTCCGACGGCTGCCTGCACTGCTGTGGTCTACGGTGCCGGAGAGAGGGCGGGTGGGTGGGATGGGACCCCTCGGCTGGCAGGGACCGACAGATTCAGGAGCAAGTAGAAGCTGCGCTGAGACTCGGGAGAGGGCGAGTGCCTGCGGCTGGTAGCTGGCTAAAGGTGTGAGGTTAGCCTTGGTCTCCTGCTGTGGGAGACAGTCGCAGGCATAGAGCCTGGAACTGGGGACATGGCCCAAAAATGAGATTTCTGGGGCCTGGGTAGTCCCATGCACCAGTCCAGGACCATCAAGAGGGAAGGGGGGCTAAGAGCCAGAGTTGTCTGCAACATTGACACTGTTTGAGTAGAGACCCCAGATGATGGAAGCAGGCTGGGGGCTTAAGGCAGGCTGCAGGAGAGGGGCTGGCTGCAGCATCCCTCCCGTGCACCTTCTCATCCAGGCTCTGCAGGCAGAGATGTGCAGAGGAACAGGGACGATCCCCAGCACAAGGAAAAGCAGAACACAGTCTGTTAGGTTGACTAAAAATAACCTCTGGGTATAGCATTGGTTTGGCTTCGTCCAAACGACCACACTGCGAGAAGAACGGGGGTGCAGGGAAGCAAAACCTCCAGCTGCAGGAGCACCTCCAGGCTCCCAGCAGTGATGGTGGGACATGCCTGTGTGCTGCTGGGTTTTCATCCCACCAGAGCTGCCCACAACCAGCCCCCGTGGTGAGCTAGAAGAAAACTATTGCTTTCTGGTGGGCTCATGGAACAGCCAGGTTGGTCCAACGTTGCGAAGGTTAGCCGGGAATAGCAATTTTATTGCACAAAAAGACATTCACCTTCCAAAAAATCAGTCACTAGCCTGCGTCAGAATGAAAATGGAGTCTTTCAGGTTGGTTCCAAAAGAAATAAGATACCACAGATATAGTTCAAGAGTCAGGTCATTCCTCCAGGCCATGGGAGAGTTAAGTTTATGGCCCAGCTGACCCAGTAGCCCTGTCACTGGGCAGTGAAGTCCCTCTTGGAGACCCTGCTACTGCTGTGCTTCTGTTTTGTAGAGATAAATAAGCCCTTGCTGGGTTAGAGAGGGACAGACGGCTCCCAGCAGGAGTTGAACTGCCATCTCCACATTCCGGCTGACAGTCTGGGCCACGGACATGGTGCTCTTCCAGGATCCTCCATCCTCAACCACAGAATCCTCCCTCACTCTGAAAAACACATCTCGGTGCTAAAAGCCTTTACAGAAATTCTTGGGAGAAAAATTCACCAAGTCAGATTGAGCACAAACCACGACGACCTTCTTGGGGATTTTCTGTGCACCACATGGCAGGAGCCAGAGGGGTTAGCTGAAAATTGTGGTGGTCCTGGTTTGCACCCTCCACGAAGCACCTGGGCTAGATGGGTCTTTGGTCTGAGCTGCTTTAACCATTCCTGCGTGCTCCTGTGAAACTTTCCTGAGCAGCATCCATGAGAAATCCTGTGTATACCCACCCATGGGCTCAGTTTTGGTGAACTGGGTTTTTTTCCAGTGTGAAATGGTTGCAGTGAAAGTTCCACGTGGACACATGTCCAGCTTCACATAGCTCTCCCTCTCCCGCGTGGATTTTTGCTCTGATTTCTGCTGGCACGCAGCGGTTCTTGCACAAAGCGGGAGTACAGAGCACGGGCCAGGAGTGCAGAGGTGGGTTTCTGCCCATATTAATACACTGCTCCCCACATCTCTCTGCCGATACAGGGCAGGACATCAAACTGCACTGACGAATACTTTCTGCAGCAGGCTTCCTGGGGAGGATTACACTGAACCTCTGCCTTCTTTCTGACATAGCCCCTCCTTGCAGCGGCCGCATTGCCAGCCAGAAGCACCCCGAGGAGCAGGCTATGTGACACAGGCTGAGTCCTCACTCTACCATAAATCTCGGAAGCTTTCCGAGAGCCACCCTAAATGTCATTTTCTCCAGCACCCCCTGCAAGAAGCACTGCTCCAGGTGTCAGGGCAGCGCTCGCTCACGTCGCGATCGCGTCGCCTCGCCCGCGCGCGGCGGCCCTTCGTCTCGGGGGCCCGCGGCGCTTCTGCAGGGCGGGCGGTCGCCGGCGTGGGTGCGCTGTGCCAGGCTGGGGTCCCGCTCCTCCCGCCAGCCCCAGGGCCCGGTCGCATGCTGTTTATTTTTATCCCACGCCTGAAGGATCGGTGCACAGGTTCAGTGTTGTCAGAGGCTTTTCTACCAGCTCCTTCATGTAGCAATTTTTTTTTTTTTTGTGTAATCTCTGAAGCAGGCGAACACCTCCTTCTGTTCGTAATTGAACATCTGGAGGCTATAGATGTGGTTGCTGGTTTGTTCTCGGGGAGGGATCCAATTGGGCTTGAATGGATTATGTCGCCTGCTGCAGCACTGTCCGCTGGTGCTGTCGCTCACGCGGGGGCTCCTCCAGCTGCCCGCGCCCCGGCACCTCGCTGCTGCTCCGGGGCTGTGTCCAGCTCCACGGGCCGGGATGGTATCCTGGAGGTGTGCAGGGCTGCATGTCAGCATCTCGGCTGTGCCTCAGCTCGGGTACACGGTTTCCTGTGCCGGACTAGGCTAAGGCTTCCCTTTCGCTCCGCATTGTGTCAGGGGTCCCAGGAGCAACCAGCGGTGTATTTAAGTGTCATTGTTTTTCCAAGGATGCTGTTTTGTTCGGGGGTCAGGTTTCCGGGTCAGATTCCTTTCAGGAAGGTTGGGCTTCGCATCCTTTTGTCTGGTTACATTCTTCCTAGAAGGACTGGGGGAGCTGGTGCAATGTATTATTTTTTTTTTTTCTTCTCCATTCCTTGTTCTCTAACTCTGTTTTTCTACAGGACTATTGATCTGGAGCCCTGCGGGGTGTTGGGGTAGCGTATGGGAGTCCCTGTGCTGTGTGTTGGAAAGAGCACTTGCTTTTTCCCAGCTGTGGCTGTATCGAAGCAATTGTTTTCCGTTCTCGCTCTTGTTTTGGGTTCCTTCCCACCCTATTGCCATGGGCTAAAGAATTGTGTTGCCGCCCTTGTGAAACTTTTTGTGGCCGTGTTAATATTGTTTGAAGTATTGCCATACTGTTTGTTTAAAAACATATTAATTAGGTTTTCAGTAATTGGGGTTTTCAGGGCTCTCTCATATTGTTCTGCTGGTATAATTTGTTCTATTGATCTTCCTCGAGATATAACTCGGAGCCAATCTGCAGCGAGGCTGCGGTGTGCAGCTTGCTGTTGCTGTTCGGCGTGATTTGTTTGCGCGCCGGGCTGGTGGTCCGTGGTCTGATGAGCATGGCCATGTTCTGACTCTCAGCCCATTCCCATCATCGCAAACCAGATCCATCCCGGCAGCCGATGACTTTTTCCACCTCCCTAGCCCTGGTGAGAGGCACAGTTGCCTTCGTGCGGGGCGCAGGGATGCGGCCGGCGATGGCCGCAGGCACTCAGGGCGTCTCCGAGGCATGCTGCCGTCTGCTCGCGCTCGCATCGGCTTCGCTACCGCAGACCCAGAGACACTGTGGCTGCGTCTCCTGCTGCGGTGCGGCTCAGTGATGGGTTTCCATGGTAACCCCAAGGCTCGTTCCCCGACTCCAGGTTTTTCAAAAGCGAAAATTTTCGTTTCCATCAAAAGAGCTTTTCTGCCAGGAGACGCAGTGCCACCTCCCCCAGCCAGCGCCGAGGCTGCCAGCTAATGAGCCCAGCCGGGGGAGCGCGGTGCCCACAGCCTGTCCTCCAGGAAGCTGTTTCCACCGGCAATCGGCCCTCGCCCTGCGAGGGACATCCTCACCCATCGCCCGCCCCGCGCGGGCGCCGTGCTGCAGAACTGAGCTCACACGCCGCAGGGCTGGGCTCATCGTGAGCCCCTCGCTCCCTCCACGGTCAAAGAGATGCTTTCCCCAGCATCCTCCCACCGTCTGGAGCCCACCCTCTCACCCACGCGTGGGACAGCCTCTTCATTTGACCCTTGCTGGGTCTGTCTGGCTGAGTATCCCCCCTTGCCCGTGTGTCCCCCTTCAGCAGGACCGGGGTGGGATGATGGTGCAGCCCCTGGCCGCGTCGCTGCCGCTCCTGGCAGAAGCATCTGGCTCCTCGCATCCCTCCTGTCCCAGCGCACCTGGCAGTCGCGTGAGATTGGGTAGAGACATGACCATTTTTCTGCCAGTAGACACAATACATTCCCAAACAATAGTCATTGCACAACTCATCCCTACATTTAACAGAATTTTACGGGCAGAATAAATCTCAAGGCCTCCATAAATCTTGTTGCTGAGATAAGGAATCTGCATCCGGAGCCTCGTGTCGAGTAAATCCTGCCCAGCTCCAGGACACATGAGGAGCATCCTGTATTTCACACCTGCTTTGGAGCCCAACGGGAGATTTATGAGATTTGGAAATGAAACCACTGTGCTTTGCAAAGTCTCCATGTTCCCCACCCCATGCTGGGGCACTCCTGATTGTCAGGCAGATGGAAAATGAGATTTCCCAGACCAGCTGGCAAGGTCCACTGGGCTTTGGAGGGTTGAGATGGGGTAAAACTCCCCGGTTTTCACAACTTCTGGGCCGGTGCTGCCACGTTTGCATTCTGCAGCAAGAGTTCAAGCAAAATCTGAGTGGCCAGATCTGCTTCATACGGTTCCACATCTCCACGGTGTCCTTAGGGATTCTCTTCGTGGTGTCCAGTCTCACTCAGGGCAATTGCTCTGGATCCAGGGGTTTCTGGCGGATGACGGGGACCACCAGGGCTTTTGGCATGTGAGCTGCTGTGTGAAGCCATTAGCTCATCTTTCTGGCTTGTCTCGCTAGTGAAACATCTAGGAGTGTCCTCTCCTAAATTGGCACCAGTACATCACAGAGTCAACTGCACAGAGGGGGAGATCTCTGGAAAAGAAAACTCTCCTTCCCATGGATTAACAATAGTATTAACCAAAAAAAAAAAAAAAAAGAGCAAGGGAGCTGCAGTCCGGGGCAAGAGGCGTGGAAGTGTTTTGAGCTCCTCACCTCTGCCACGGTGTCCCAGAAGCCGTGGGTCTCAGCCTGCAGTCCCAAGGGAGCAGCAATATGGGCAGGCCGGGAAAGGTTTTGTGGGACAATCCTGGGAGCTGCCACCCCCTGCCTAAGAAAATGCATTGCAGGCATGCCCCATCTCATGGTCTGCAATTCCAACAATGCTGTGGTTTGTTCTGCGGCTGAGAAGACATTCTAATTTCCTAATTTTTCCAGCCCAATATGTCCCCTTTGGGTAGAGCAAATGACTGGAAACTTGAGCCCTTCCACAAATCATCTTACTGGTGAAGAACTGAGCTGACCCATGTGCTGGGTATGCTTGTAGGTAAACTGGGGACGTACGCTTGGAGAATGGTGGTGGTGGATGGGGAGGGATGGAGAGGGAGCGGAGAGGTGTCTGGAGGGTGGGGATAGTGCTCTGCTGCTCCCGTTTCGCTCCTCGGGTGTTTCAGCTGCTGCAAGGGAAAGGATGTAGGAGAAAAGACTGAGTGACTGGCAACGAAGATGGAAAAGAGACAGCGACCGAATCCAGGAGGCTCTGGGAAGGTGCAGAAAGGGTGGGAGACCCCTCACTGATCCCAGAGGCATGGCCAGCATTTCTTATTCAGGTTGGACATGGGTAAGAATCAGGCGCCTGTACAGAGCCTGAAACAACAGTCCCACCAGCACTGGGCTGAGCCATGGTGTGGGAAGACTTCTCCCAGCGCAAGCCCCTGGGGAAGGGAGGGTGTTTTCACGCACGTACACGCACTATCGTCACATGCATGTACCTGTGGGCGCAAAATCTGTGGGAAGGGTAGAGGTGCCCGGCGTATTGGCTGGGAAAGAAGCTTGAGGCAAGTCCCCTCTGCTGAGGGACACGGGATTCAGAGCGTTTTTTGAAATAGGATTACAACCAAGAAATATGACTTTCTAATCCATTCTCTCCCTAACAAAAATAAGACTCGGTGAGCTGCTCAGGTCAGGAGAAAGCACTAATCTCTACAGTATCCCCATGCTTAGGTCTGGCAGACGTGGACTGCCTGGTAGTGGCTGGCAGTGCCCCGGCTGTCTGCAGCAGTGGGAAGGAATGGGACGAAGTTGGAGCAGGGAAAGGAGAAGACCCTGCGGGGTCCTGATCCTCTCATGCAGCTACCTGGGAGCTGGGCAGTGGGCATGGACACGGGCTGAGCTGCCCTTCCCGCTTCGGAGGAAACCAGGTGCTGATGTGGGTTAACCCAGCGCACTGCAGTGCTCCCGGGGAGCCTGTTGCCCCCACGGCGCAGGACGGGTGATGCCCTGCAGCTCCTTGTGCTGATGGAGTGGCTGGGGTTGCTGGGAACACCTGGAAGTCAACCACAGGAGCCACAAGCACCCAGCAGTGTGGCTGTGTAGAGCTACGGCAGGGGTGTGGGCAATACGACTTGGAGCATCTCTCTGCCCAGGCTGTGGCTGCAGAGCAGCGGCTGAGGTGGGGATGGGGCAGGGTGGTGCTTCTCCTCCCTGCCACCGGAGCTGCGGTTCCTCCTGAGCTTGTCCTGAAGGGACAACCATAATTTTCTCTGCTTTTTACTGCAGAAATCTGAGCCTGACAGACACTGAATCCGGGCAAGAGGTTCCAGGGTCTTATTTCAACCCTCCTTCTTCACCCTCTGCTGCCTCCACTATCTGATGCCATGCAAATGTTCCCAGGCTCCATGAATCCTTCGCCTTTCTCAGTCCTGTCTCTGATTTCCATGGTGCATCAGAAAAGAAGCGGCCGGCTTTCCTGACTTCCCTGCTGTGCATTCATTTCGACCTGTGAAGGGGAAGTGCAAAGTGTATAGAGAACACGGGTAGATTAAAAATCCCCACAGGTCCAAGGGCAGATGGGATGGAAGAGAATTCCACAGAGGGTTACCAACAGCACAGTGATGATGCCTGGCCCGGGAAGTCCCTGAGCTGCAGATTGTGGGAGGATGGGGGGTGATGAGAGGGGAACATCGTGTGTGCTTGCCTGCTCTTTTTTCCTCTTCCCTGGCATCTGCTCTGGGCTCTGTTGGAGAGAGGTGCTGTGCCACCCAGCCTGTCCCGTGTCCCACTCCACAGAAAGGAGGTCCCAAAAACCTCCTGTGCTGGGAGGAAGAAGCAGACGAAGTGTGAGGACATGCATCATCCCTAAACCATGTCTGCCGAGGATCTACCGTTGCCCGGTGCTGCTGTGGTGACACGATCCAGCACCTACCGGGGCCATTCGTCAGGAGCTGCTTAAACTGTCCTCCACCTCCTGTCCCCTTCCCGCCCTTGGCTCCGCTGCCAGGCAGCAGTGCCAGCACAGTTGTGGGGAACAGTCACTAAAATGGCTGGGGTTTTTTGAATGAGTTTTTTTACCCCAGATCAACGCAGAGAGATGATCCGTCCGTCTAGAGATGGCCCAAGGGCACGTGTTGCTGCCCACGCTGCCTTTATGCGCTCAGAGCATCGAAGGCCTGACAGGACACCCTGGTGTTGCCACTTCCCTCAACCAAATCTTCTTTGAACTATACCGCATTTGTTTCTGGAGGAAAAAAAAGTTAAGATGCTGGGAAATGGAAATCACCCTAGCCCTGGGACATGGTGGTTAGTTGCTCTCTAGACCTCTACATTTACTCTGAACTTGCCGATGTACTACTTCTGGCTCTGGATCTCTTTCTGCTTTGGTTCCTAGACCAATAATCAGAGTTTTATTCCCCAGGAAGCTCTTACAGACTGAACAATTTACCCTTTCGCCTCCTTTTTTTTCAAGCTGATCATCCAAATTCAGTGTTTACCCGCACGCACTTCAGCCACGCTCACTTTGTGGGGTGAAGCCGTGCCGAGCAGCCAGGGATGGGTCGGGGGAGCTCGGCAGCGCTGTTGCTGTGACAGGAGAGGGGCCGTTACCATTCCGGCGGCGGTCCATGGACTGGATGCCGGCGGCACACCCGGCGAGGTGCCCAGGACACGTGCAGGGTGGGCAGAGATGAGTCTGGTGGCCCACGCGGCGCACACCAAAGGTGAGGGTCTCGCAGCGACGCGGTTTGACCCAGACCTGCGTTTTGCCTTTACAACGTGCAGGATTTGGCGGTGGCGTGCATGGGCTCCGTTCCCAGAGCATTTTGTAAGGGCAGATGGCTCGGAGGCAGGAGGCACGAGTGTCAGCACGCGCTCGATGGGGAGATGGTTGGGGGGAGGCAAAGCTGGAGGAGGTTTCAGGGCAGAGATGAGCTCCCGTTGCATCTGCCACTGGAATCCCCTCCTGCCCTCCTACACACCCTGCAGGGCTGACCTTTTCTTGCTCTTAGACTTGTCAACATGACCCGTTAACTGAACTAGGAATGATTTCCCGCTGATATATGAAAGGTTCCTAGGAATGTCAATTTTTTTCTCTTGTTTATTTTTTATTTTTTGCCCAGCAATTAACTGAATTTCAGCGAGTCCTTCCATTTAGCGGGAGCTGTGCGCTGCTGGTTCACCTGCCAGTGCCAATTTGACCTGGATTATGTTTGAATACACGATCATATTTCTGTCAAATTTGCAACAGCAAACAACATGCTATTTATTCCAACTTCACCCTGGCTACACACTGGCTGTAAAAGGGCAGGCAAGACGGGATATGGCAGGAAGTTTGCTGGGGGAAAAGCAAATTCCACTGAATGCTTTGAACAGCTGAACCATCAGAGCAAGTTTGTACTGGATCGGGGCTCTGTGAGCAGCAGTGCTCCTGGCCCACGGTCGGGCGCTGACATCAGATGTGCCGTCTTACAAAGCCGTCTTACGTCAACAGCAAAATCTGAACGGTGCAACTTCCTACATGCTGTTACGCTGCAACATATGTGTCACCAAAAGGTCTTCTCCGTGCACCATGTGCAACGAAATTACAGCTTGTTGGCTTTGCTGTAGAGCCTCGGCATGAACAAAATTATCAAACAGATGTCAGAATTGGGAAAAGGCCCTTAGACTAAAAGCATCCAACCCTCCTTTCCCACAGAGGGGTGTCCACCTTCCCAATAGCTCTGCTTTGGCAGATCTCCAGGACAGCAAACGTTTCTTGGAGAATCATCCCTCATTACCTGAGAGATCCTAAACGACTTTCTGAAAGCTCTGGCTTTCTGCAGACGTCCCCAGGAACTGCATAAGGCTTTTGAAATTTCCCGTGTGTATCTCACCTTCCCACACACCTTCACACATTGCACCGCTCTGCTCGGTCCAACTCCCCCGAAAGCAGGTGCTGGGCCATCCCTGGAGGGAGAAGAAAGGCCAAGTCCTCCATCGCCACCCTCCCAACAGCTGCACACTTCGTGCTGCTCCAGTCCCCAATATCCTCCCTTTCTGATAGACTCCCCAGGGTGATTCCCCCACCTTCCCCTGCTTTGGGGGACAGGCGACCAGCCCTGAGGGAGGGTGGCTGGAGCTGGGTGATGTCCTGCCAACGGGAGGAACCCTACGACTCCACAGGCAATTCCTGAGAGGGGGTAATTTAGGAGAGGGGCCTGTTACTGCCCACTGGTACTTTGGGAAAGCTGACAGCCTGGGCAGTGTTGGGTCTGGGAGCCCAGCCAAGCACTTTTAGCAGAGACCCAACAGAAGAAATCAGTCCTCTTGGACAGAGAAGGACCAAGCCCACCCTCCAGCTGCAGGGATGGCAGCAGGACTGTCAAGGTTTCCAGGGTTTTCCAAAGGGCAGTGCCAGCAGGCGAGGGACCCGATGCACAGCCTGGCTGCAGAGGAGAGCAGGGAGCAGACGCCTTGATGGGCTGGGGGCAGGGACAAGAGACCCAGGGGGCACCGTGGAGGGTTGCTGGAAACCACGAAAGCTGCTAGACTGAGAACAAGCCCAGAAGAAAGCATGAAGCCCCCTGGACAGTGGGCAGGGCAAGGCTTATTTACGATCTCTTTTATTTTTATTCTCACTCCAGCAAAACAGAATTCTCACCATTTTTTTATAGTTCTCTTGTGTTCTGCTAAAAGCTGCCTTTTACACGCTTCAGGCACTTCCCCCTCAAAGCTCTGGCCAGCTTGGGGCCCTGCCTGCTCTAGCCAGGGTGCCAGGGCAGACACCCCAGCCCGCGGCATGCTGTGGCATGGGTCAGGCCCCAGGGATTTTCTTTCCAGACAGGTCTGTCAGCTGGCAATGATACATCATTCCTCCTTACTTTCTAATTCCTCCTCTGATGGATGCAGCCAGCCCTTCTCCAAACCTGACATTTATAGCACCAGTTTTCTCTGGATATAAATATAACCTGAATGCGTTGGAGTAGCAGGAAAATCGTTTAAATGTTCCCTTTGACAGCAAGTTTGAAGATTGCTGACACTAAAACCACTTACTTATATTGTTCTGTATCATCCTGCACTCAGCCTTCAATCATCCTCATTACAGGTGTGTCAGGCACTTTGCACGGGGACGCATGCATGAGCTCACCCTCTCCTGCCTGCCGCCCAGCCCGGGGCACCTCCCGCCAGCCCAGGGACCCGCACGCTCCCGCTTAAGGAAGGAGCAGACCCGACAGCCGCGCAAAAGGCTGCGCACGAGCACGTCGTTGCACGTGCACAGGGGGAGCAGGCGCGCGTGCAGAAGCCCAAGGTGAGCATGGGATGTGCGCACAAGCGGCGCACACAGACGCGCTTGCTTGGACGCCTTTACCCTCTCTCAGTGCGAACCGAGGAGGCCAGCAGCTCTGGCTGGCTTTGGTACCCAAAGTCCTCAGCTATGTCCAGCCTCCGTCATTCGCGTAGCGGCACTAACGGCGCGTGTATGTGATAGAAAGGTTGGAATTTGGATTCAGTGTTCCCAGCGTGCAGATAGAGGATTTACAAATCCTGATGTGGTTCAGCATCCCTTGGTGTGTCTCTGGTATCTGACTGGATACCCATCTTGTGGTCTTGTAGGAGTGCAGGGAAGGTGGAAGACCCACCATGCAAGCATGAGAGCACCTGTGAATGGCCAAAAATCATACACGGGCCCGTTTCTCCCCAGCACTGGCAGCTGCAGGTGATCGTTGGCCCATGACAAGCAGCTTTGCTTGCAGTGGGGAGGGTGCTGCTCCGCCGAGGAGCTGGCCGCCCTGCCTGCTCCTGACCGAGGACGTTCACATGGATGTGCAGATCCATCGTGGGACGTCACCAAGCTGCCAGTGATGGTCCCCTGCAAGATGCCTTAGCCTTGCCACGACAGAAATGAAAGCAGAACAGCTTGCTCCTCGGGGATATTAAAACAGCCCTCAGGCGCCTGGTCTCCAGGAGGAGGTTCCTCCACTGCTCCCTCTCCCAGAGCCTGTCGCTGCATGAGGTGGGGGGGACTGCAGGCACTGAAGAAGGAGCGGATAACTAACAGGCACCATGGCAGGTACTAACACGTTGCGCTAACGCACTAGCTCCTGCAGACATGAGCCGGTGACGAGACAAGTACAATGCTTTAAAAACTGGGTGGAGAGATGAGCCCTCAGGTACCGTGTATTCTTGTGACTGAGACAAAAGCCAGACAGGGTATGATATGCAACGGGAATCTGAAGATCTTAAAAGAGATGAGGATGAATGCATTTCCCTGCCCATCCACAATGGCTTTCTGGGCCAAATGAATGGGACCACGGCAATCCCAGGACTCGTGAAGGAGCAACGCTGAAGGATCTCAACCAGAGCTGTCCACAGGTATGACATACAAGAGCAAAAACACTGCAGGAGAAGCAGTTCTAAAAGACACAGACATTAAAGAAAGAGATTGTGATGAAAAGGAGTGCCAAACGCGCAGTGACATAGCAAAGGAGACGAGCGTTTCGTGGAAAGTTTGCGGCAAACTGCTCTGCAATTAAGTCTCCTTAGGAGCAGATAGATCAGGCCGGGCTCTGCTTCCAGGTGTTTTTATGCTAGCGGTGCCCTGAAGAAATGTATTTTCCCATTCTGAGTCCCAAGACGATGGGAATGGATGTAGTTCTGCCCCGACACAAGGCTCGGGTGAGCTCCCGACTGCGGGTGCAGATGGTGCAGGGGCTCCGCAGGCAGCGACCTGCGTGCAGGGCTGCTGGGGCGACGTCCTTGGACGCGCTGGAGCTGCAGTACCTTCGGCGCTGGTTCCCAAGGAGGAGATCACTCAACGCGTGCCCTTGTCTCTGGTGATGCCAGGTGATGTTCTCTCCTGTAAACATAAGGAGAGATGACATATGCTTTGCTTTCTGCTTGGCTGGCTCCAAAGCTCTCTGTGGTTAATCCTCTGCCGAGGTGACACGCTGCACATTATGGGCCAGAATCAGAGGTGACATGAACGGTGGTGTCAGTGACGTGTTGGTGCGTCGGGGTAAGCGAGTGGAAGGTGGTGTAAAACTCGGTGTTGCTGAGATGCCGGCGGGCAGGGAGAGGCTGGGAGCAGGACACCCGACCACCTGGAGAATGGGAGAAGAAAAGGCAGCGCGTACGGAGCCTCTTGCCCGGCCAATGCCCACCAAGACCCAGCACCGGTTCCCTGCTGGGGTGTGAAATAAGCGGGGTGCCAGCATGCGCCGCAGGTCACATCCTTGGGGAGGAAGGTCAGGGGAACCTCTTGATACCCAACATCTAAAATGGCAAGCTGAGATCCCACGGAGAGCTCTCACACCGCAGCCTTCACAAGGGAGGAGCGGAAGGCTCATCCATGATTCCCCGGTTTCGGCATCCCTCTCCCAGCCCCGCCATACACCAGGTCCCACCAAAACACTGCCACAAAAAGTGTCCGATCAGCAAGGTCGTGGCAGTCTGTGTCAGCCGGCCCCACTGAGGCCTCCTGGTTATTGACCCTGGCTTCAGCGGTTTCTCCTTACGCACAGTCTTTCAGACAAATCTGTCATATTGGTTTAAAACCAGCCAGACTTTGTGCTGTGGTTTTCTCAAACTAAAAAAACCTCGTAGGCTACGTAACCTTACGGAGGAGACTTCACACAGCCCCTCGTTAGCATTCCCGGGCTATTCTGCATGAAAGCAGTACTCTCTCTAATAACATTTGTGTACTAGTGTCTAGCCACGCTGCTGCTGGGCATTACCTTTCACAGTATTTTCCTTTCTTTATGGCAGCTCACGCTAAACACTGCTGCAACCCATATTCTGGTCTCCCCATGCATAATTCCCCATCTACAACCAGAAAAAGTCCCATCTTCTTTTAACACAAAGATGTTTTCTCCACTCAAGCTTCATGCACGTTGTCACGGTACCCCCTCTAAGCCCTCCTCCACGGAGCAGTGGCACCATGCAGGGAAAACCCAGATATTGCTTATTCTTCTCTGCGGGAGGCAGAGCTGTGCCCCTTCCACCCAGCGTGCTCTGCACCATCCTGGACCTGATTTTGCTCTGCTTTCCTCAAAACAGATTTGCAGAGCAGGTCCTGGCAAAAGCACTTCTTTCTGCCGAGCTCGAGGAGGGCTCTACCACCTCCAGCGAGGCAGCGCTGCCTTCTCACTGTTCTGCGGGGCTGCTGCAGTGCTCGGAGCGGGGTGATCGCAAGTCCATCTTTGTGGTAGCCTCAGTAGGATGCAAGGATGCAAGAAGGAGAATCTGGGAACAGCTTGGGTGACCCGGACGCTTTCAGGTATCTGTCTAGGCTTTCAGGGTAATTTTTTTCCCATATAACTCATAAAATGAGATCTCGCTCCTGCCAGAAAGAGGAGCCTCAGGACAGAGAGCTTCTCCCAAAGTCCCGCAGGCCACCAGGACAGGAGCAGGGTGGGGACGGCAGAGAGCCCAGCCGTACGCAGGCTTGCTAGCAGGGGTGAAGCACTTGGCATCATGGGGCTCTGCAGCTGCCGGAGAAGGAGGGCTTATCATTCCCGGGGAATTTGGGACAACACTGCCCTTGCATTTCCCAGGGAGATCCGCTCCACTTAATCCTGGGATAACAGAGGAAAGCCCAAGCTGGGTGGAGGCACCTGCGAATTGAGGACCCTCTATGCAGCAGGGGCTCCCAGCCCTCGCGTGGGGCAGTCCCACTGCTTTGCTCTGTCATTTGGTGGTCCTGCTGGCCACAGGTCTCTCCCTGCTCTCTCCCTCTGTCTCAGCCCATCACCACCCAAACCACAACGTATGGGCCCGTAGCCTGCCCCGGCAGAGCGGCTCCAGGGACCAGGTAAAGAATCCGAGCTGGCTTAAAATGCACGGTGCCGAAAAAGCACTGGTTTCTTAAGGCCAGTGAAGTTTCTTGACGCCATTCTGAGGTGCAGGAGTGAGCATCAGATCCCCCAAGCTGATGTCACCGTCAGGCACTTCGTAGCACAAACTCCCATCCTCCGATGGCTTCTGGGTACCAGCTGCACCCAAAGCTCGGCTGCCATATGGTGGTGACTCTGCCGAGTCACAGCGCGCAGGAGCCTCTGGCACTGAGACACGGCTGCGTCCTCACTGCCGGGACATCCCAGGACCGAGCTGTCCCTGAGCTGCTGCGTGTTTTCCTGGGGTGCAGGACACCAGAAGCCACCGGTGCGGGGACACGAGTGCATCCAGCTTCCCTTTGTCTCCCCTGGGACCATCCCATCACCTCTGTTCCCTGCCTGCGCTCAGGCTCCTTTGTGATGTAGTGGGAGATAGAAGCCACGCGAGACTCTGACTGGGGCTTTGAGGCATGGCGAAGCGTGTTGGGGGGGGGGTAGTTTTATTGCTAGATTAATAATTTAACAGGACAAAATGAAATTCACGGCAGTGAGAGTTTGAGAGATTCATACAGAGCTGAGGTTGTCCACTTTTCGCCCGACAAGCGGCTGCTCCCGTCGCACAGCTGTCAGACATTTTTGTGCTCCCCAGCTCATTCCCCCAAGCCCCCTGATTCCCAGTTTGCCGCCTTCCTCTCGGAGGCAGACCCTCCGCACCGCAGCGGGCATTTCCCGCAGCCGGCCAAGCATCGCGCATTTCCTACCCTCCGGCTTTGGGAGGAGCTGGATGCTGCTTCTCCCGAGGTGCGATATCCTGGCCAAGCAGCTTTGGCACTGGGAAGGGGACAATTCACGGCCAAGATGACTTACCTGGATTGAATGAATCAAATCCAGCAGCAATAACTTTCTCAGCTCGCTGACAGCGTGCGCAAGTACGACTGCGCGCAGCTGTGGCTGAGTGCGTATATACGAACACGGGCCACACGCAGGAGATTGGCACAACTCTCTGATAATAAATTGTGCAGAGAACAGCAAGAAAGGGAAAAAAATCTGACTTTGATGTGCAGACGTGTACTCTATCTTCCCTCTCCAGCGCAGCATGCCTCCCAGAGTGGCCCTCGCCAGCCTGCTCCGTGCTCCGCGCGGATGAGGATGGATATTGCAAACACAGAGAAAATTGATTGCGCTGGAAGTGCGTGCAAGGTGCATATTGGGTGGAAAACTGGGGGGACCTGGTCTCGTCAGGAACTCCTTGATTCATTGCCATGACTCCTGAGTGAAAATACGGGTGTCACTGCCAACGTGGGCTGAAAATTTGACTTAAGCAGAGGCAGAGAAAATAGCAAGGGGTCCCAACTCCTTATTATGGTAGAGCAAGGAAACTCATTTAGAAATGAGAAATGGGAATACTAGTTTCTAGTTAATGGTTAACTCATTAGTTAGCAGTGTTAGGGCACGGAGCCCACTGCCACAGGAACTACCTGGGGCAGATCTGACCCAGAAAGCCAGGCCAGAGGGCTACCAAGGTTGCAAAATTCAGCTCCCAGCAGACAGCGTCAGCTCATTTCTTTCCTGGATGAGTGATGGTTTATCATCAGAGAAATTTGGTTTCTTAATGCCACTCCTCTTAGGAGGAGGCAGTTCAGGAGCTCATTGCTCCAGTGCTAAAAAGATGCTACCAATTTCCAGCTGGGATTTCACGGTCCCTTCACTCCCATTTGGTGCCATATCAATATTCTCCTTAAATGGCATTGGGGTTTATTTTCCTTACGTTACAAACAGGGGCTGAATTCCTGCTTAGCCGCTCTGAAATATTGCTGTGAAAATCAAGGATATGAGTCGACTTATCAGGAGAGAAAAATACCAGAAGGACTAATGCCTGGCTCAGGGACTGCACAGCCACCGAATAACAGAATTTTTCCTGCAAGGCAGGAGCCCGGGGCAGCAGCAGACCTTGGGAGACTGTGGGCATTACCAGGAAAGCAGGACTTCCAGCCAAGTAAAGGAAAAGCCATGTAAGCATCTTCCAAGAGCAATCTGCAGGTTTTTCCAGCCCTGGGCAAGCTGTCCAGTCTAAGGCAGAGGCTCTGCAGAGGCGCTGGGTCCCCTGTGCTGCTGCGTTCTCCATTGCACCCAAGCTGTATCCATGGGGCTTTGCTTTCGGCCAGCTGTACGCTCAGTTCCTTTGGTCTGAGGACAATTTGCATTGCCTCGTGCAATACAAAGGTGAGAAGGTTTGAGCAGTGAATACAGTAAAACCCCTTTTCAGGGCACACAACCACCAGGATGCTCCTGACGCATCGTTCCTCTCAGTGGCAGCTCTTGTGCTTGTTTTAGCTGGAGGAGGTCGCAGCAGAAAATTTTATAGTAGGTTTGTGTGCTTGCATGTGCAGGCACATAATGCAACAGAGCTTTAAGAATACAGTATCACACAGAGCAGGAGCAGTATACATTATTCATCATCAAGGTAACACTAACAAGATGAGAACATTTAGTTGTTAAATGCTGGAAAACAGAAAAAAAAATAAAAAGGCCATTTCCTTGTAAAGAACTTGGTAACCGTGTCCTACAAACCCCTTTTACACTCCGCTCAAGTTGCCGCACAGTTGCATGTCGCTATTAAGAGGAAGCCAAAGCAGGATTTTAGAGACGGTCTTTGGCGGGGGTGGGTCCCCGCTCTCCCCATGGGAAGCACCAGCTCGTGCTCCCCATGCAGGGTGCAGGAGGAGGGGGGAAGCCCCCAGTCTGTGGTTAGGGGAAAATGAGGTGGGATTCCCACGTCCTCGGAAGGCAGCCCTGCCCAAGGGGGATTCCTCCCAGCCCGGGGGAGGTCAGGGCAGTGACCCTCCACAGGGGCTGCTCTTGCTCCAGCAGCAGGAGCCCTGGATATTCCTCCTTCAGTCGCTCAAAGGCGGGCGGATCACAGCCCCTGTGCCCAACGCACTGACCATCACCGCTGTGCCTCTGTTTCCCCATTGCACAACAAAGACTGAAGCATCTTGCGAGTGTTTCCTAACTCAGCAAAACGGCAGCGTGTCACTGATTCATTTGCTGGAATCAAACCAGACGATGCTCTTGAGCCAGCTGCCAGGTCACTGCTTTGCTTCTTCTGAACCCGGGGTCCAGCTGGGGGGTCCCCCGGCCAGGGACCTCTGTGTCCGTGGGGCCAGACCGGCGTGACAGGCACAGCACTGCGGGGACATCTATCCCAGGACTGTCAAGGTCTATGGCAACACAACAGTCAACAAGACATATGCCCTCAGGCAGACCTCAAATATTAAATTCCCCAGTGTAGCGGAGTTCCCAGCTTTAATAATTATACTCATCCAGTTCAGCAAAGGCCCTTGAAATCTTCTGATGGAAAGTGCATAATTTAAGTGCAAGGTACTTGTATTGTTGTTAGTGGTTAGTGGTTAGATCTGTGCCAGGTCTGCTCTCCTTTAACATCTTCATTTGATCTGAAAGAGGGAGGGTAAAGAGCATGTTAATTAAATTTGCAGAGGATATGAAATGGGAAGGTGCTGCAAATCCTGGTGAGGACAAAGAGCTAAAAGATAATGCACTGGGAAAGAAGGGTCAGGCATAGGAAGGAAATAGCCAAATGAAATTCATTCTGAACAAATGCAAAGTAATCCAGCTGGGGAAATATAATTTAACACCATGGAGACTGGGAGAGAGACATTTGGAAAGCAGTAATACCGAGCGGCCTGAGGGACAGCAAATTACATTGGGATTTGCGATATGTTATGGTGGGCTGCAGAACAGGAGGCTGTACACAGTATGGGCGGAAAGGTCGGGTTTCTGTTCTCGTGCTTGGGGTGCCCTTACGTGCTACGCTACCTTTGTATGCTGAGCGGCTAGGGGCCGAAAGGCCCCGTGGCTTCAGTAAAACCAGGGATGTTTGTGTTTGGGGCCACAGCGGAGCATGGGATCCGCGAGGGCACCCAGAGTCCCGTGTCCCCTTCCCCACTGCACGCCCACAGCCCCACGCTTGGGTCAGGCTGTGGAGCTGGGGGAACACCAAGGACAAGCATCAGCTCTGTGCTGCGGAAAGCTCTCAACGCCCTGTACAAGGCTAAGCGCTGGACTTGTACCCAAACCTCCTGAGCGCAGGAGGCAGCTCCACAGCCCGTGCCCTGGAAGCCCACACCCCCGCCGTCTCTCACCCTACGGCCGCCGCGTCAGCACCTCCGGCATCACCTGCCAGGGAAGTCTGCCACAAACACCTCCGCGTGACCCGCCACCTCCCTCTCCATCACCTCCTACCCTGTCACCGTGGTACCTACATCCCTGGCACGGCGTGCCCCATCATCGCAGCACCAACACCGAGCACCAGCGTCTCATCGACTCTGGGCATACCTTAACTTGGGGCCAGCCGCTCCCGGGGCATCGCCTGCGATGGGATCACGGCACTGCACTGTCCCCACGGCAGCGTGATCACCCCGAGGGCTGGTCCCCTGTCCCTCTGGGATATCATCTGCATGGGCCGTGCTCCACATCCTTCTCGAGGGCGTGAACGTCACACACCAAAAGCGGACACTCCTCCTGCTTCCTGGCGTCTCATCAGCCCTGCAGGACCCCGCTTGCTCCCATCATGCCCAGGCAGCCGTGCAGAGCAGACAGCTCCATTTAAGACGCGCAGCAAGTTTCCAAGAAATCATGCTGTCTTCAAAGCGAGGTTGGCATGAATATTTCAGTGCAGCTGCTTGGCCCCGGGTACCACACCGCATCTCCGGGAACAGTCATTACAGGGGCATCCGTGCGCAGGGTCGCCAGTCCCGTGGCCGATGCCAGCGTCAGGGGGACCGTACGCTCAGCTCTGTGTGCTACATGACCCCGGCTTTCCCTTCCCCAGCCCCCTACCACATCCCTGCCCGTGGTGGGGCCACACCAGGGTCCTTGCTCCTGCCCTCCCCTCTGCACAGCAGGACCCAGGAGCTCCTGCTCCCAGCCCGCACCGAGCCCCAGGGAGATGCCCGGCTCCTGCCTTTGCTCCCCTGCACACGAGAGGGCCCGGGGCCGCGCACGGCCTGTCATTCTTATTCTGTAGACAAGTCCCTTTGCCAAAGTCGCAGCTTGGCAGCTCGGCTGCAGCCCGTCTCCATCCCCATCTCCCTGCCCGCAGCTCCCAGCTCCCATTCATCACCCTTCGCTTCGTGCGCGCAGCTCCCGTCCCCCCCTTCCCCAGCTCATCACGGCTCGGCTGCCCGTGGCCTTGGGGGGCCGTGCTGCCTGCCAGCTCCTGCCCGCGTTAGAAGAGGCAGCTCGTGAGCAGATCCACACGTCTGCGGGGAGCGGATGGAGGGGGCCAGGCGGCAGGACTGGGGGGGGAACCAATGCACCGTTCATTAGCCTCACTCTGCCTGTCCTAATTGCCTGTTCAGGCTGAAACAATTGTGTTAGAGGCTGCTCTGCCTAATTATTATTGTTCTTCTAAAAATAATGGGGGAGGGAGAGGAGGGGAAAAGAGAAGAGGGGAAGGGAAGCGGAGGGAGGGAGCAGGAGGGCAGGGGAAAGGGGAAGGCAGGAGGAGCGGAGGAAAGGGGATACAGCAGCTTGCAGACTAAGTGACTTGTTTAATGACTCTGAGCTCCGAGGCTGGTAGGGAATAAACAGGTCTGAAATTGGTTAGCACCCACCCCTCCTCCCGCCTCCCCCCCACTCCCGCTCGCTCGCACTGTGTTTATTTCCGAGTGATCAGAGGGAGAATAAAAGCCCATCTAGTGTAATAGAGGGAGAGGATTTAATCTGTGTGCCTGAGACTTCAGTAAACTGCAAACATCGATCCAAGCCGGTGGGGAAAGAAAAGAAATTTACAGACCAATAAAAGTATATTAAAAAACTTCCCCTGCCCTTTCGCCTGGGCGGGGGCGATGCCACGGGGCTGCTGGGGGCTGCAGCCAGGGAAAGAGGCCCTCGCATGTGGCACGTACAGACCCGGGGGGCTGCTGGGGTCCCAGGGGAGCTGGCTGCTGGTCCGGGGGGCAGCAAGCAGCCCCGGGAGCTCCCCGCGCTTGCCTGGGGGTGCTGCGGGGCCAGGGGGCTGAGAAGCAGGGGGTCTGGCAGCCAGTCTGACACTTAAGGAATTAGCTCTGCATCATTTGGAGTTTTCTGCTCTACTAATTTTCGGCCGGCTCCTCATTTGCGTCTTTTTTTCCCCGTGTTTTAAAGGGGCAGCATCCCGGATTCCCAGGACCTCCTGGGACCCGAGCGGCAGAGCCTGGCCCCGCTGCTTACCAGCTCACAGCCTCTGTTGGCAAAACATGGCAGATTTTGCCCTCCTCCAGCAACCTCTTCCCTTCCACGGGCTGCGCATCCTGCTTCCTTCCCTTGCTGGCATTTGCACAGCACCGGGACCCTCCTGCTGGGCAGCACCTCGCCTGCTGCCGCATCCCCGCACCCCAAATCTCCCGGGGAGACTTCAGTCGCCAGGCTGGGCAAACAAATCCACCCAGCTCTGACTTTGCCCTTTGGTGTTTGCTTTTGACTAACATTTGAGGTGTCGTCTGGCCTGTCGGTTGATGAAAACGAAATTTCAGTCGTCTGTTGACTGACGGTGCACTTTAGACTTCCACGGGGGGAGAAGGAGGGAATATTTGATCAGAGGTTTGCAATCGCCATGCACGGCTCACTGTGCCGGGGAGAGGGTGGATTAATAATACCGTCCTGGCCTGGGAGGGTGCATTTACACCTATTACTCAACCTGTTGTGGACAGCCTTTATCACTGCGCGGAGCAGTCTGTCTGCCTGCGGGGGGGTTCAGAGAGAAGAGCATCCCAAATCCCTGCTGCCCGTCCCCGCTCCCAGGAGCTGGCTGGTGGGGTGGCATCCAGCCCCCCCTGGTACCAGCTACAGCTGCCACGAGCGCATCAGTCCTGGCTTCAACTCCCTGTGCCAGCTCCAGCCCTTATTCTGACGTAATGCTCGGCGAAGTGAAGGGCCCGTTCCCAGCCCCGCCGAAGACCGTGTCTCAGCCCATCGTGGGGACCGTGGCACGCTCGGGGCAGTGCCGATGACAGAGCCCGGGAGCGGCAGGAGCCTGCCTGGCAGCGGGAAGAGGCTCCACGCAAGACAGATGGATCCAGAGGCTGTCTGACCTTTACATTTTTGCCTTTCCACCATGAGAGCAAGCTGAGGACACAACGTTCGAACAAACCCTATCATTTTCCTTCCCTTACCCAACACTGATCATCCCATTAACAGTTACCAGCCAAGCTAACAAAGGAAATCAATTAAATTAAAAAAAAAAAAAAAGAATCCAAGCCAAAACCCAATCCTAGACACAGCTGTTATCCCGCATGAGGAGAAGTACCAGAAATTCCCCACAGTTGGCTCGGGGCTTTGCAGCGCACTATCGATTCTGCATCGATAGCCTCCAGCCACCGCCGCGGTGGGCAGGCAGATAAATAATCCCGGCTCGGCCCGTCTTCCTGGGTATCCCAGGCTCCTCAAAACCGCAGTCTGGGGACCCTGACCATTGCCAAAAAACCCATCACCAGCACCGAGCCCTTCTGCTCGGGCGCTCCTCTGGCTACGAGTGCGTGGTTGCTACCGGAACGTCCCACCCCTCGGCTGTGCTGGAAGGCCCCCTTCACCCCAGACCTTAATGCCGTGCAGCCCCAAACCTTAACACCGAAGTGCTCCGTCTTGGCTGAGCCCTGAGGGCAGCTGCCTGCTCCCCCCCCCCTTGCAGGAGTGCCTGTGGGCTTGCACGGATGCTGCGTGCTCCTGTCCGGATTTGACCCCACCAGCCCGTGTCCTGGGCATCGCCCTCACCCTTCCCTCACGCCCACTCACACATCCCTTCACCCCGAAGGTACCTTCTCCCCACAGCACTGCCATCCCCTCCTGCCCCACCACCAGTGCCCCCCGTGCCTCCAACCCGCTCAGTCCTTACCAGCACCCCAAACACTCCCCTGCTCTGGCCCGGTGAAGCCTCCCCTGCACACAAACAGGGGACATGAGCCATTCCTCCTCCCACATGAGCAACATAAGCACTTCCCCTCACCCCCACGCAGATCTCCACCTCTCAGAAAAGCCTCTCCCCCACGCACACACAGTACCACCTTCCCGTCAGCATCCCCTCCAGTCCTGCTCCCCCTCCGATGCCCGTGAGGTTGCTTTGCAAAACCCCACGGCCCAGGCGATACAACAGGAGCCACTAGGAATATTCCCAGCAAACTTTCCTTATGGGAAAGTTGCAGTTCCTGCGGTACTCTCCGTGCACAGACTTGTTCCCTCACGCAGGCTGCGCTGTCTGCAGGCTCCAGTGCCGTCCCTGCTGCGCCATCGCTCCACGGCACAATGTCACCAGGGCAAACATCTGCCCCATAGGAGAGGGAAAGAAATTTCCCCCAAGGCGCGATACAGTGCTCCCTTTCAGTGGAGAAAATGCTTTTTTATTAACCACTTAAGGCATGTTTCCAAGCCATTGTTCTGCCTGTCTGAATGCTCTGGCCGTAGCCACGGGGCAAGCAGCTCTGCCCGAGCAGCAGGCAGCTGGCTCCGGGTTTCCCCACCGCCTCTGTGTGTGGGGCTGAGACTGGGACCACAGGCCACTGTGGATGGAGGGGCTGCTAGTCCTCCTCCGCTCCTCCCATATCTGCTCCAGCGGTGCCTGGTGTGGAGACCCGAGGATGACCAGAGAGATGCCCTCCTGTGCCTCCTCATCTGGCCATGGGAGTCGGCGGTGTTTGGGTGACGGGGGTCCAAGTTCTCCCATCAGAAGTGGCCGTGAAGGCGATGCCGTTGGGCGTGTTGTTGCTGGCAATGCCTGGGGACAGACCACACCTTGCTCTGTCCTCATGTTCCTCCTGAGACGTGGCTTCTGGGATCAAGCTCTGCAGTTCTGCCCGGGCACGGGTCCCTCCCAGCAGCCGAACACGGGCCGGGGGTGAACACCCCGGGCTCCGCTCTCACTCTCCCAACAAGGCAACTGAGGTGTTCACCCCAGTGCAGAGCCCGGCTGGACCTACAGCGTCTCGGGGTGGCTGGTGGGGCCAGGCCTGGGGTGAGAGGGGAGAAACACTGTGGGTGGGTGCACCCCAAGGGTACAGTGGCTGTGGGAGCATCAGGGAGTGAGGGAACAAGGGGGGCATCATCCCCAGCTAGCAGAACAGATGGTTTCTCGTAAGGAGACTAAATAATAAGAGGTCTGGCCTTGAACAGAGATGACTAAAGAGGGATGTGATTAGAGTTTTGTAAAGCCGTGACTAGCACAGAGAAAGTGATTTCTGAGTGATTATTCACGACTTCTCGTTATGTACGAACAAAATGAAATCATCCCGCAAATCGTTTAAGACAAACAAAAGGAAATACCTTCTCCTATGGTGCATTATCGCATTGAGGAACTCACTGCCACGGATGTGTTCAGAAACCCACGGAGGGCAGCTCTGCCCACAGCTGTCAAACACGGTTCTCTGGAATAGCCTTCAGCGTGGGAAACCTGGGGCAGCTGGGCTCAGACGGCCGGAGGAGGGATCACCCCAATTTCTCACATTCTTTCCCCACTCCTGGCTGCCGCCTGGCCGGAGAAACCTTTTCTCTGAGTCCATAGGGCCGTCCCCGTGCCCGCTGATGTGGTTATCTCCGCACGCACAGGTCGCGAAGCACGCAACAGAAACCAAGCGGAGTGGGACGTGGCTAGGAGCGACTCTCGAGATGGCAGAAGTGACAGTAATCAAGATGTCAAGTGACAAACGCCTGACTGAGAAACTCGGCAGCTTGTGTGCAGAGGGTCAGCGCGGGTGGAAGTCGCTGCTTGGCAGAGGGCAGTGGGCTGACACTCACAGCTGCCTCGGGGAGCCGGGGCTGGAGGAGCTTCCAGCGGGTGGAAGGAAAAGGGCTGCTGAGCGGGAGAAGGATGGGCGGACAGAAAGTGCTCCTCTTTCAGGTGCTTGCTCTGGTGACGCTCAAGTTGAGGAAGACCTGGGCCTGGGTAGCTGGAGCAGGCTGGGCAGCCAGGCAGCAAGGAGCAGCGGATTTAAAGGAGGAGCAGTAAGGGGTGCCCAGCAACACAGACTTGATGGTCAAAGTGACATAGGAGATGATAAACACATGTTTAAAAGAGGGGGTTGCGAAGACAGCTAGGAAGGAAGACGGAGGAATCCGAGCAGGTGGAGGCAGAGATGCCGTCATGAGCATCAGCTAAAGAGCTGGTAAAATAGGAGCTGCAGACAAAGAGGGTCTCTTAACCCTCTGTTCCAACCGTACGTGCTAAGAAATATATGCAATCTAGTTTCCGGGAATATGAGCATCACCTCGGCTTTGCTGTAAGCTGTGGCAAGTGTTCTGCAGACTCAGGATGCAACCGCGAGTATGTCTTTGCAGTGTGAAAAAGGAGATCTGCGTTTTGCAGGAAAAAAAGCAGAATCTTTGTGTCCTTCTCACACCCACAACACTTGTGTTGTGACATAATCCAGAGAGGATTGACCCAAAAGGATGTGAAAATGGGTCAGAAGATTGGTTTTTGTTTGAAGCCAGCCTGGAGCATGTTGTGGTGCCTTGTGTCCTCCAGGGCAGACGTGGCAAAGGGATACCTGCTGTATTGATGGTTATTGATGGATAATACTGCTGTATTGATGGTTTGACTGCAACCTCCCCCACGTCTGTTTTTGAGGGTTTAGTTATGGGCTACAGACAACTGTAATGGTCTGGCTCCAGAAACAGCAGAGGTAGATCTCTGAATTTCTTGAGATTAATTTAAAGGTTTAGCACATTTAAAATTATTTTGCTTTTCCAAGTTTGGTTTTTTTTTTTAAAAAATCAATATTTTTGGCATTCTGAGCTGCACAGGAAATCTAGTGCTGACCAGCTTCATAAATTCCTTTAGCCCAGGTGATTTTCCAAGGATTCAATCCAGCTTATTTCAGTTAGGATTTGAAGAGACAGTTGGCCTTTAACTGTGTGTTTGAAACCTTTGAATTGATTAATTGATTGACTTGGGTAAATCTTTCAACGAACTGGGTACTCTAATTGACGCTCACCTTGCTGGGGTGCTAAGTGTCCATTGGGGGAGGCAAGTCCCTGACCTCCCAAAGGCCGTTTGGGTCAGCTCAGCCCATCGGGGCTCATGAACTGCACAAAGCTGTTGGCGTTTCATTGGAGGGGTCGCCCACAAGGGTGGTAGGTTCAACAGGCCGCAGCAAATGGTGAAAAAGAAGCATCAACCAACTCTAAGAAATGAGTTCATAAAAGGAAAAGAAGAAACACAGAATTTGTCCTCCAAGAGCTGACATCACAGAGATTTAGTTCACTTCAGAAAGTGATGCTTTAGCAAAGTGACATTACAGATATTTAGATGCTTTCACGAAGTGATGGGCTTCCCAGCTCATTTAACCGCCCAGCTTCACGTCCTTAGCAGTATCAGAAAAACTGCTCTGATGGGGTTACGGATTGAAATTTGTGTGTTGTGGGCTGGTTCTCATAAACGTAGCTGTGATCGCAGGGAGCTTAACCAATTAATTTGTAACGGGAAACCGACGAGATGGTAGGGCAGGATAGCGGTAGCTGAGGGAGCTGCAGATGCTGTGATACTGATGGCAGTCTTATCTGCCGTTATATCGGGTACCTCGCCATCACGCCGCAGTCCAGCAGCTGCGTCCTTAGATATGCCTGGCTCTGCACAGCTTCTGAGGCACCGGAGGGGCTTTCAAGGGCTGAATCTCCAACAATATCGAGATTATGGAGTACACAAATGAGAAGGACACTTGATACAATAATAGGTAATAGGGAAAGGATATTGTAAAATAAATACGTAGCATCTTCAGGTAAGCGGAGCGTATTCAGCTCAGCAGAAATCCAGACAATTAACCCACCGTGGGGGTGGTGGCCGAGGTAGATCCATTAGCAATTACACACGAGGAGCCATGCAGGACACAGGGTTTCAAGGGCCAGCAAGGACAAACAGCAGTGCTTCACCTTGCAGCAGATCCAGTGGTAAAACACACACCAGCACATCTCAGTCCAGCTCCCAACAGTGCAGAAATCACTGAAACAATTAATAGAACTTGTGCCTGGCAGCACCCACTGGAGATGATAAACATCGCTCAACGGGAAGACTTCAGCAATCAATATCCAAACTAACCTCATCCATTTCTTATTTGAAAATAAGCTTACTAGGTGACAGAAATAATCTGAATAATGAGTAATAACAAAAGATTGCTTTCATCTTGGCGGAGCCCTTCGTAGACTGGCACAGGAGCAGTGGGGCAGAGCGTGGCAGCTTTCTGCAGAGGCTCTGCAACAGCCTTAGGGAGCAGAAGGGATGTTGCAGCCAGCTAGCACGAGAGGGGAATTTCAGGCAGCAGGAGGGAATCTGCCAACCCGAACTCTGGCCACCACACAGCGGCTAATAGCCCTGCTCAGGTAAGGCGTACCCTCGCTTAAAAATAGCACAATCATCAAAGACGTAACAGCTCTGAGGCTGGATGCGTCCCCATTGCAGACCATTGCCTGCTCCAAGATCCGCATCCTCCTGGGGATGTTCTCTTGTCATTCAAAACCTGTCCAAGCCTTGCTGCTTAGCTTGCAAAATTTGACAACGGTAGTATGGATGCAAATAATTTTGGCAGGGTATATGGGCTTTAGTGTCCGCGTGCGCTCAAAGGGAATTCGTGTTTGAACACGGCTCCTGCAGACGTAGGCCAGGGCCCAAGGAAGATTTCTGACACATTTCCCTGCAACACGCTCCCAGTAAACAAGAGGAGGTGGCGGCAGAGACCAAGCCCTTCTAAAACGACAGCAGCATGGCCACACGAGCCCCAGCGCCAGCCGCAACTCTGGAAGAGCATCCTCAGCAGCGCGCAAGGAGTGACAGAAGAGACTGCTAAGACAGCCGTTTAATTATCAGGCAAATTAATATAGGTGAAATCCTCGCTTCCCTTCGTGATGGAGAACCACCTGTGGCACGCAGGGTACCAGCATTCCCAGCTGCTCTGCCTTGGGCGCTCTGAAGAGCAGATGCAACGTCTCACGGATGGACTGGCTAGGCACCCGGAAGGCTTGCGGCACCCCCTTCCCTCCCTGGCCACCTCCATCCCCATCAGACCCTTCGTGGCGTGGCCTGTACGATCCCAAGGGGAACAGCCTGCTTCTGCACGGAGCAGCGAAGGCCCTGGATGTGTCTGAGGCTGTGTGAGGTTCGCAGGTCTGCTTCCCAGCATGGGGAGTGATCCAAAGGGACAAAAGGCTGTTAGGAAAACCAGAATGACTGGGACAGCCCAAAAGCCTTTTCCATTTCAGCTGTCCAAAGGTCGATTTCCACTCTGGCATTCCCACGTCTCCTAAAAAATCTCTTGGGAAGAGACACACGCATGGTCCGTAAGAGTTTTTTGGGGATGGGAACTGGGGAGCTCTGCTCCTCCGTGTGACCCACAGCCAACCTCCGCAAGGAGCTGGGGGGCAACCAGTGCTCAGGAGCCCAGCCCCCACGTGGGAAGCGCTGGCAGCTCATACCTAGCTCAGGGATGCTCCATGGTTCAGTGCTTTTGGAGACATCCCTAACAATATCGCTGCAATTATCCTGTTGTTTAGGTGTCCCTGAGGAATGAAGAGACTCTCATTATCTGGCGGACTGAGAATTTGGATGTGCAGGGGATGTCAAAGAGGATTTTGAATGTGGAGCCCCATGAAAAGATAGCTACCCATCCATCCACCTATCCATCCACCGTCCCACTGCCCCTAACAAAGGCAGCAGTAACAAACCAGTCCCAGCCGATGGAAAGGAGAGGAAAATGTGCTAAGCTCTTGAGGGGTTAACCTGCTCTCAAGCATGGTTCAGTGAAATTGTCAAAAAATCCCTTCTGACAAATTGCCTGAGAAGAGAGAGAAAAATATAAAGAGCCGAGCGCATGGTAATGATTTCTGAAAAGTTCCCCAGCACCAAAACGGCGAAAAACCATTAGCAAAGCAAATTGTATTTTGTGCGCATAATTCACACCAGAACACAGAATCCAGGCAGCCTCGCTTTCTATTATTAACGGGACGGCATGCCAAGTCATCTAGAAAGCTCTCCTCACGCTGCCGGTGACGCAGGGCAGGGGATCGGCTCTGCTCCAGGGAGGGGAGGGCAGCCCCCGCCCTGCACCCCCGTGCTTCTCCCCTGCGCTGCCCCTCGAAGCCCTGCGATGCGTGGGGTGGGAAATGCCGAGGGATTCGCCGTGCACGGCTGGGCTGGGTGTGCAAACCTCGGCTCCGGTCAAAAGCATGTCAGCATCCAGCTTCCCCAAGCCTTCATCCCTGCTGCGGAGGCTGCCGCTGGGCTCCCCCGCGCAGACCGGCTTTCATCGCTCCTCTCATAGGTTTGGGAGCGGCCCTTCAAAGCAGGGTGCTTGCAGGACACCAGCCCTAGAAACCTCATTTTCCCTCTCTTTTTGATCCCCCACGCTGCCGGGGAGCCTGTGGCTGGCTCTTTGCATGTCCCAAGCCTCGCCGGTGCCTCCCCAGCCAGCCAAGCCCAGCGGAGTCGCGCTCCACCCCGGCTACCGAAGCTCGTTCTCAAGCGCTCTCGGGGTGACTAAGTGCCCTGCTGAGCAGCTACTAGACAGATTGACTCCAGATGCTTGTGGACAAACATTACCCGGTGTGCTCAGAGGCCTGGCTCTGACACATTTCTGGCATGCCCAACACCCCCAGGAAAAACAATATTCAGATGAGGCCGGTGTGTGCAGCTCACGGAGAGCTGGCTTTTAGGACGCCAGTTAAAAATATTACCTGGGCTTGTGCAAGCCGCTCTGGGGATGCTCTGATTGACACTGCTTGATGCGCACGTGGACGGGTCTGCTTTCGCGGGCAGGGCACGGCAGAGCATCCACGCGGCAGCAGTGGCTGTTGTATGGAAACCAAGCAGCTCACGCCAGTCGGCGGGCAGGGCTGCGATGCAGTCGCCGACGCCGCTCTGCCAGATTTCCCAAGCCGTACAGCATGTAAATCTTGCTTTTGCGACAATGCGAAAAGAAACAACCACAGCGCCGCAGCTCCCGGGGCTTGTGTCACGACTGCTGGCTTGCAGGAGGCAGAGCCCAGCGAAAGCCCCGAGGCTGCAGGTCAGGGCGGGCTCCCGCTCCTCCCGAAGCCCGTCTTTCGGCGGGTTCTGCTCCTTGTCTCCCAGGCCTCTCGCTGGCGCCCCGACACGTCGGGGCAGCGCTCGGCTGCACGCTGCAGCGTCTGGCGGAGAGGCGCTGGGCCAGCCCTGCGGCGTGCCGGGACACCAGCCCGAAGGGCGAGGAGGGGCGAGGGCGGCCACCGCGGTACCCGGGGCAGGGCAGGCAGCCCTCTTCCCCCTGCCAGCACGCGGTGGTTCAGATGTGCACAGATGTTGGGGATGCTTGGGGACTCGCGGTGCAGTGGAGGGTCCCGGGGAGAAGCGCCAGAGCGGGAGCTGCACCTGACACCTCCCCGTGCACTGCAGGATCCTCGGCCATCCCTGCTCCCACTAAGGCTGGGAACAGCTTTAATGCAGAGGAGCCAGGCTGGATTTTGGTCAGGGAAAGGCTCTGTAATTCATTACCTGTGCCCCAGGACAGGCAGGATTGTAATAAACACCTTCTTTGAGTCCTGTAGATAGAAGTTACATGAAAATTACCTACTTTAAAAGAACATTAGCATTTCAAAGTCAAACATTAGGAGACAGTGGAGCACAATGACTGTGCGCACTGGCAGGATTGTGCTTTGCTTCCTTATATACTGTGACGCTTTTCATCTCGCCGTTGCATGTTGTTCCCGACGGGACGGGCCACAGGGTTGGGTACAGGACCTCCCAAACCTCTCCCCAGGCTTCCACTGTTGGATGGAGAAGAAGAAATGACTAACAGTAGGTCAATACGCTCCTTGTTATTTGGCCTCAAAAGAAGAGTGGAGCAAGCTCCTTCAGCAGGTTAGGCAGCAGCAGAGGTTGAGCCGAGGTTGTATTCCTGGGTCTGGGTGATTAGAAAAGCGTTCCTCTGCCCTGGTGTAAATCCGTGCAGCACTCACGTCCCAAGCAGTCCTTGCAGTCCTGGCGCTCTGATCTCCGAAGCACTTGTCAGCAGCAGAAGCGGTGCCGGGGAGCAAGATGGCAGCGATCGGGGACATGAAACGGCCTTTGCGGGGAAGAAACTGAGCAAATGAGATCTGTCTAAAAGTGAAGCGGGAGATGACTTGGGAATGGGTTTTACCTGTTAAGCACTGAGGAAGAACTAGGGACATCAAATGAAATGATGGAGCGGCAGGATCAAGGCATGCAAAAACCTTTCCTGCAGCCCCCGGAATGCCACGGACGTGTGGCACTGGGGGTTACGGGACCTTGCGGTCCCGCACAGGTGAGCCCAGAAAGCAGTTACGTAAATTAACAGCACACAGATCCACCGGGGAATTGAAAACAAAGAAACAGATGCAATCTCTGGCTTGGGAAGCCTTTAAACAGAAGCTTGCTTGTCGCTGCTGGAGGGTATAATCAGGGAAGCCATAACTGTCGGCTTACCCCGTTCACAAACCCTTCCTCAGCACTTCCCGGTGCCAGCCTGTGTCAAAGCCAGGAGACAGGATGCACCTCGTGCATATTCAGTGCAGCTATTCCCGCATTCCCACCAGCCGGCTTCCTAATGAGAGATGGAGGTGCAGATAGGATAGTGCTCTAACCCTAACTCGTTTAGGGCGCGGTATCTTAGACAGATAGCAGAAAACAATGCTAGAAATATCTTTGATCAACACAGCTAGAAGCTCAGAAAAAAACAAGGCTTAAAGGGAGTGTAGAGCCCTCCTGGCTTTAGTCCTGGTAATGAAGAAGGAGATGACCAGCAAACGCTCGTGGTGACGAGACCCAGTAATACAAAATTAGCCCATGGTAAGGAAGCCAGTTTCCCTGTGCACTATCAATGGATGTATGTTTGGCTTCGTTAGCGTTAAATAGTTTGTGCTAATAATACCACCTTGCCTCATACAGATTAAGGCAATTTAACATTAGTAATTAAAGAGAGGACGGTCCCAACAGCACAACGGCAGTCGTAATGCACCAAACCCCGTTTGCAGGTGGAGAGACCATTTGCAGGTGACCAAAACTTCCTTTGCAACCGAGTGCCTAAACCGAGGCAAGAAAAGTGAGAGTTATCTCCTCACAGGCTAATTACTTCTTGTTTTTCAAGATAATATTCCGAGTGTTTGAATATGGCTATTTTTCCTGCTTGTCTACTGCAGCTATAAAGATTGTGTTACTGTCATATATGAGTTCTTATCTCTTATCTGTATTCTTTTATCTTTGCCACTCATTTAAATGTGTTTAAGGTTCTGAGCAGAGTCTTGTCTCTTCTCCAGAGAACCTGGCTCCTCTGCACAGCTCCGGTGAGCGCTCCTGGCTCTGGGCCCGCGGCAGGGTCTCAGCAGCCTCTCCAAGGTGCCACGTCTCTGGCATGCTGTGTTACCCACCTGGGATGTGCTCCGAGACCTTCAGCACCTTACTTGTGTTATAAAACGGGTGATAGTCTCAGTCCTTCCCTCTAGGACTCTTAGAATCACAGAATCGCTTTGGTTGGAAGAGACCTCCAAGACCATCGAGTCCAACCGTTAACCCAGCACTGCCAAGGCCACCACTAACCCATGTCCCCAAGCGCCACATCTCCACGTCTTTTCAATCCCTCCAGGGATGGGGACTCCACCACTGCCCTGGGCAGCCTGTGCCAGGGCCTGACAGCCCTTTCGGGGAAGAAATGTTCCCAAATATCCAATCTAAACCTCCCCTGGTGCAATTTGACGCTATTCCTCGGCCATTTGCTCTCCAGGCTCTGGCAAGCTGAGGTTTGCAGGCACTTAGCGTTCCTGAATCCAGGCATGGCATGTGGTCCTTGGACACTGGTGGTCCCAGTGGCTGGGAAATGAGTATTTTGAGGGAGAGTGGGGCTCGGCTCAAGGCATGTGCGGGGCCAAGTTGCCAGAGTAGTGCTTGCAATAGCAGGAGAGTGAAATTCAGTGCTGTATGCAGGCAGGCAGGGGTTGGAGGGGCCCAGCTCTGCTGGCCTAATGCTGGGGGGCTGGCGTGGGGGGAAGGAGGGGGCCAAACCCACCTGCAGCCCCTCCGGTAGGCTCCAGCTCAAAAGCTGGGTCCAGCTCTGCTTCCCACCCATCGCACAACATCCATCTCCCGGCTCAGTCCACATCCGCGCGCATCAAAGCCTCTGGTTGCAAACAACCCCTTTAGTCTTCGCAATTTGGTTGCTCCTGCTCTCCTCTGCCGAGGGCTGGGACCAGTGCTGCCCAGGGGTCCAGAGGGGAGGTACAAGCCGACAGAGCCGTGGGGCTGAGCCCCCTGTCCCATCGGGACGTGCACAACCCATGCACGGTGACAGGCTGCTGCTGCCCCGAGGAGTGAGCCGGGACACATCTCCCGCAGCCCAGCTCTCTGGGGGGGCTCCCCTGGCGCCGGAGGCTGTGGCTGCCCGTGTCAGGTTGGATTTCTCCGCGGGGAGCCACAGGCAGTTCCTATTGCAGGGGATCATTACCCGTGCTGTAACGCTAACACAGAAACCGTGCCTCGGCAGGCAGGTTTCCCAGTGCTCTCTGCTGCCCGCGCTCCGGCAGAGCTGGGGGCTAGAGATCACACGGGGAACAGATTTGAGGATGCTTTGGGTTAGAAACAGGATGTTTTTTCCTCCTTCAAATTAAAAAAATATCCTGTGCATCCATCTAGTCAGCCAAGGGGGGCATTTTACAGCCGCCATAACAGATTTAGAGCTAGGAACCAGAAGATAAAATAATTTACTAATTGGAAGTGGCACCAAACATTTTGCCTCTTGCCCCTTCTGTGATCTCGGTGGCAAGTGTCTGGCAGCTCGCCAGGAGACGGCGCAAAGGGACAGCCCAGACCGGAGAGGTGGCTGGGGCGCGACTCCAGGAGACCCACCCCATTGTTTTCCCGGCACCCTGTCACCTTTAATTAATACGAGAGATGCCCATCAAAGGCAGAGCTGGGTGCAAGGCTGAGGAGGAGTGACAGGGCTGGTGCAGAGGAATTTCACACAACAGTCCAGGCATTTTCTAGCTCACTGAGTCGTTTTCCCTTTTTTTTTTCAGATGGCTTTGCACTTGGCAGACCTCAGCAGCCTGGCGCATGGGGAGAGTGCGGCTTTCTCCACAGCCAGAAGAAGCCAGAAGTCTTCATTCACTCGTTCATTCGCTCCACAACATACATTTATTTACTTGGGCCGGCACTCGGCAGCAAAGGATGCTGTGACACATGCTCAGTCGGGGCGAGCAGAGGAGGAGCAGCCATCCAGCACCAGCAGTTGCGATCACAACAGCCGGTGGCTCAGCCACCAAGTCCCCCGTGCTGAGGTGGCCTCTCCACACCAGCATGGCAAGCGCTGGGCACCCGGGGAATGACATCTTTAGAGCTGGGACTACCTTTCTGCGTCTATACAGTGTCTTGTAGGACAGCACCATAGCACTGTCCCCACCGTGATGCCTGTGCATCCCCGCGGAGGTGGCTGCCCGCTGTCTGTCACCCTCTCCTGCTGCTCAGCAGGTAGGCAGATCCCTCTGGCCCCTGGCTTTCCTGCGATGTCCTACACAAACCTCTCCCTTTTAAGCATTTAAGCAGAGCTTGCTGCCTCGAGGCTGTTGCTCTGTAAGTCCAGGGTCTACCTAGAAAAACTGGCTGCACCCCATTCTCAAAGACCTTTCGGGGTATCTACTCCGAAGGTGGAGCCCCACAACTCACCCGCGCACTCCTCTGAGGGATGCTCACCAGCTCAGGGAAGGGCAGGCAACAGCAGGACAACAGGGATGAGCAGGAGATGATGGAAATGGTGGGTAGAGCAAGGGGAGGTTTTGCCAGCTGAGATGCAGCTAGAAAGCCCGATGGGGCATGCCATGGGACCTTGGGGCATGCTGTGGGACCCTGTCCTCTGCCTCCCCTGAGGGACATCCCAGCCCCTGGTCCAAACACCTCCCATTGCCTGCAGGAGCCAAGGCTGGGGTGCCTGGGCACCTATGGGAGAGGCAGAGCAGGAGCACAGCCCAGATCTCAGAAGCATTTCCAAGTCCCTGTTTAGACACAGCAAAGAGACTAATTGGGTTTGTGTCTCCATGACATTTCTGGTGAAGCAAAACGGGCAGAGGCTTAACCTTCCCATTTGAAAAGGAAGCAATGAGAAATCCTTGCAGAAGGCTCACCCACAACGTGGCCCAACCTGGCATTTGTCTGGTTTGCAACAGCATCATATTGCATTAATCAAAATTCAGCCCATCATCTGCTCCAACTCCCACGCCTTTCTGCCCAGCTAGTGTTCCCTGAGACATGCCGCTCTCGGATGGATAAATACTTGTCTTAAGTTGCCATCTAGGGGAGCAGAAAAAGTCAGTTGCTTTGAGGTAGGTTATGAAACGGAGTACACCGAAAGCCTTAAGGTGCTTTACATTTAGAGGGAAACTGCTGCCACATAAACAGCAACAAAGAATGAAAATGAAGTTACTTAAAATGCCTAAAATATAGCACAGCAGCGTAATTGCAAACACACGCCTTTGTTTTGAAAGTCTGAGAAAGCAGAGGGAAACGCATGCTTTACGAACTCTTACAGAGCTTGTTTGATGGTGAGAGGAGGATGCTCCGTGCAGGGTTTTCCCCCCGGAGAGGACTGGATTTAGGGTCCAATTCTGGGAAATACTTGGATGCAGGAATAGAAAACCCTCTGAACTGTCTCCGGAGATCTCCCTCTTGCCTTCCATGCAGAGACTGGCGTTGCTGCCAGGGAGGCAGGGCATGGAGAGCCGGCACAGCAGGACACGCTCTCGCTGCCGTATTTACCGGGAGAGCTTTCCCCAGAATCACCCGCCCGCGGCCGCGGCGTGCTCAGCTCTGCTGTGATCAGACGGGGTGCGTTAGCACGGGTTTATATACAGAGTCATTTTGTTTTGTTAAAAGGGGAACATAAAAAAAGAGATTAGATCAATGTGAGATCTCCAGTGAGGCTAAATCCAGGTTAAATCCAGACAGGCACAGGATGGAAACGAATTCTGTGGGCCTCAGAAGAGCAGGGAAGAAACAAAAAATACGAGGAAGGAGAAGAGAGAGACAATAGCATGGGGAAAGGCGGGTGAGGGTGGATGGATGGGCTGTGCTGCTGAAGCCCTGGTGCTGCAGCCACCGTCGAGCCGGGGTCCTTCCCCCGGTCCCAGGCGCCCGCAGCAAGCTGCTGAGCTGCAGCTCTTCAGTGGAAACGGCTCCCAGCTCCTCAGACAAAAGGTTCCCTCTATCTGCATTTATAAAGTGCTTATCACAGTGGTGTCTCACTGCTCCGAGCCCTTTCCTAGAGAAGGGCAGAGTGTTTCTATTGTTGTTACACAAATAGCTTCCCCTGCCAGTTCCTTTCCTTCCAGGCTACTGAGTAGAGCTTGGCTCGGCTCCCTCTGGACTAATTTGATGAGAGATAATTATCTTGTTAATATCGTCTTATTTTCATAAGTCCCAGCCTCTCTTTTATTAATTCTGTCAGTTCCTGGTTGTATTGCTCTTAGGTCCGTGTCTTTTCAAAACAGTATAACAGGCACTTATGGGAGAAAGTTGTAAAAAAAGAACAACTTAACTTAGAGAATGTAAATATTGACATTTTTCACAATGAAGATTTTTTAATCTGTTCTTCCTCACAGAGCTGGGCCCCGTGGGAACCGCTCGGCCACTGTCTGTATAGGGGTGGGCTACAGCTGCAGCAGGAGATGCTCAGGATCTGGGACCCCCTCGGGAAGGGCGGCAGAGGAGCGACGGCAGGAGGGCTGGGTGCTCCACAGCAGTACCTGGCGAGGAGATGCCTCAGGACATGCAAAACGAGGTGTATCCTGGCAAGGGTCCCTTCTGTGCCCCATCATTGTGCTGAACCAGCTGAACGCAGCAGGCAGGGGACAGAAAATGGGAAAGGAGCACGGCTGCGGGTTGGTTTAAAAGGAAAGGCTCGGTTTCAGCTGTCCAAACAGCTGCCTGTGAGCGTGAGGATGCTGCTAACGCGCCTGCCTTGCCACACAGTGGCTGGCCCCAAGGCAGGGGGAGATGGTACGTGCGGTGGAGCACCCCACCCCAGGGTGCCCACAGAGTGCTTCGAAGTCTTTCAGACTTCATTATCCTTTGCAAGAACGTTTATGGCTATTCTTAACATTAACAGTGCAATTGTATTATCTCATATAATCACACAACATGAGTCATTATGAAGCCATAGCCTGTAACTGCAGTGGATGCCCCAGAGCACTGTCCCTCTGCCCTTGTCCTGCGCTCACTGGCAGGCACGCCAAGGAGGATCCCACCTCCCCTGCCAGCACGCCCCTCTGTCCTCCAGACGCGACACCTGCCTGCGTCCCTCGCCACCAAGGGAACACTTTGTCAGGCTGCTGATGCCCTGGGCAGGCCCTGAGGGCACCCAAAGGATGCTCCACTGCCTGGATTCCCGCAGCACTGGCCCAGGGTGCTCAGCTCTGCAGGGACGAGGAGCTTCGGGGCTTTGCTAGGGCAAAGAGAGACATTTTAGCATCAACTGAGATGGGTAGAGGTATCTTCCTCGTTGGGGCAACTTGAATAGCATTTTGAGAAATAACTTAATTTGTGTTAGACATTAAGCTTTCTCCCAGTCCCACTTCAGGTACCTAAGACTTTTTCTTCCTTGGATCAGGGCCTCAATCCCTGTAAAACAAAGCACTTGTGCAAATGCTCAACTCTAACGATAGGTTTAAAGTTAAGTATGTTCTCGAGCGATTTTCTGAATCGGGACGTAAATGCAAACCTCTTCGCTTTGACTTGACTTTTCTTCAATAACATAGATATCAAACTCATTCAATAGAGAGGGAGAGAAAATGAGTGGGTCGGGCAGACTTCCTCTCTGCTAGAAACCGAATTACATTAAGCCTGCTCATGACTGCTTGCAGGAAGAAGCTTTTTTGTTCTAGTTTGTACAAGTGCTCACACTGTGCTTGTCACTGTAGCATCCAAGAGCTTTCCAGTATTGCATTAAACAATGTGACTAATATCTGCAGCATGCTCATAAGCTGTGGATTTCAAGTCCAGAGCTTAGGCTCATTTATTCAAGGGACCAGACTCATTCAGTGACAGAGTAAGGAAGTGTGTTTTCAGTAGCGGCAGATGTACTTACAGCATTTAATCATGCAGGCAAGAAGAATCCCATTCTTTAGCTAGTATGTCATACCCCGAGGTAGAGTGTCCTTTAACTCAGTCCTTCGCTGTTCCACATGGTCTGAGGTCACCCTACAGGCTCCACTGTGCGGAGGGAAACTGATTAATAAGCCATTAGAAATACACTCATAAAAATGATTCAATACTTCAAGTCCTATTGTGAGAAGACTCGGGAGGTTGAAACATTCAGATAAACAGCCTTGAGTCAATAATTTGGCCATCTCCATGGTGAAAGAAGGTAAAGAGAAAACGAAAGATGAAAGGAGATACAGTAAGATGACGCGCAGGGCAAAACAGCGCAGTAAAAAGGGTAAGAAACAAAATAAGAAGACGGATGGTTTCTCTGGTTCCCCTGTGGATGCAGACATGGAGGGAATTGCAGCTTGGCTACTCCTCGCTCTCCAGGCAGGTTGGCGGGGCTGTGCGGGAAGGCTTGCTCCGTTTGCATGCTAACTGTTGCCCTCCTGGGACACAAGGTCTGCTGCTCAGCTCCAGCAGTTCAAAAAACCACTCACATTCAAGGAAAAACAGATATTGCGTCTTGCCATTGATTAGACCTACAAAAGACCTGGTGGAAAGGATACATCTGTGTGTTATTGCAGCATAACATGAACATTTGTTGTATATACCAAGACATCTAAAATAGGCTGTGGGAGGTGAGAAAAGCAAGCAGAATTTGGACTGCTGGCTAAACCCTGTAGTTTATTGGAACAGTGCAGCACGTGTACTTCAATCCCATGCCCCTGGAGATGGTGTTTGCGTGAAGCAGACATGGTACCTCAGCCATCGCCACTGCGCTTCAGCAGCGGCAGAGATGACGTGACAGACTCGTCTGCTCAATCCTCGCGTCAGGAGCTTACGCCTCTCCAAGCGGAGGAGCCCTGGCAGCACCTCCTGTCTGGGGAGGAGAATCGCTGGCTGGGCTGCAGCAGACCAGGTGAGATGCTGAAGACTTGCGACGCTTCGTATCGACAAGCTGAAATCATTAGAGCTCAAGTTTCTTTGCCCTGCAACTTTCACCCAGAACTGGAAAGTGGTTCCATGAGTTTCTCTGGCTCAAGGTTTCTCAGAAACTCACAGCCCCTCTGTCCTCCCTTGAATCCCCTCCAAGATCACCTTTGCTGCAAAGCAAACAGGAGCCCGAGAGCACCAAGACAGGCGATGGTGGCTCCAGACCAGCCAAGCATCCATCAGCTGGTGACCCTTGGTTACCCTACCCCCACGATCCCAGCCTCTGCTCCCACTGATACCTCACAGGATCTCAGACTTGTCCCTGGTCTGCCAGCTCTGTGGCAGGGATGTAGCACAGGACCAACTGGGATGTGGCTGCTGGCCATCGAGGCAAATAAACACCCTAAGCATGGAGCAAAACCCACACGTGAACAGCAGCGAGGTACCAAATCAACAGCTCCAAGGGAGGCTGCTCGCACATGAACAGGGCTTCGAGTGAGCACCTGCCTTGCATTTTGTTTGCTCCTCATTTTTCAGTATGCAGCTTACTACCTGATTTACTCCCCACTGTCCCAGTCCTGCCACAAACACAGAAATATTAATGTCCTCATCTGCTTTCCTATGAAACTCTTCATTCTGGTAACCGAGTGCTCCACAGACGTTCAAGAATTCATTTGCACAGGATTCTGTACTGTGAAGGGGTTTATGAAGATTAAATAGATCCATTAGTTTTAGATACCCATTCTGAGACACCTGGTCCCTGCTTTGTTTTTTTTGTGGGCTTTCCCCCCCCCTTTTTTCAGCAAAATTATGACAAGGATGGCTTGTATGTTCAGAGCAAGGCAAGTTGTAGCACAACCGCTCAGCCTTAAGCGATTCAAGTGGTAGGGTCTCTAGCCAGATGCCAGGGAAAAGAGGAACACATTAGAAATCACTAGTGAAATATCTGGTGTAGGGAACTTGCTAGCTATCAGGTGGGCACGCTGTAGCAGAGGCAAGAATAATATGTGGTTCTCCAGGGTGGCATCCAGCCACTTAAATCTTTCCCTTCCGACAATGACTCGCCTTCTTCCCCAACACTCCCAGTTTTGCAGCAAATGAAGGGTCCTGCAGCCCACAGGATAAGCCTTGACTTACCCTCCCATCACAGCAGCTGCGTTCTCAGTGTGTTGAAAAGAAAATTATGCCCATACAACAAAACTTTGTCACAGTGCTCACCCAGAAGGCACATGAATTCAAGTGGTGCAGATCACCTTCGCTGTTGCATTCATTAACTTTCAATGCCTTGTTTTGAAATCTTCATCTTTGTTACTGACATTTTCTGGGGTCTTAAAAAAGAAACTAGCAAAGGAGAATTTGGTCATGCATCACCAGATTAATCCCCCCTGGCTCATCTGGGGACTTCTAGACGTGCCACACGGTGCTGGCCGCTTCTCCTTTCAGGCATCTCCTCTCTCTGGAAAGCAGATGCCCCCCAGGGCCCTGCCACATGCTTGGTCATTTCAAAGCCAGCCAATGTGGATACCACACATTTTCCAGAGTCTGCTTCTTGCAAACAGGGGGGCTGAATTAATTCCAGGCAATTTATCACACAGGCAGCACAGCAGGTGGCAAGTACAACACTGTAGACCAGTGATCAAAGAGCACCCAGTGGGTCTACACGTGGTGGTATCTGAAGAGCCCAGGCATCTCTCCTAATAACATACATTGAATGTTCCAGCTCCCCGTACAGGGCATCAATCATTTTCCTGTTGGTTATCATTTTCTATCATGTGTCTCTTGTGCATTTTTAATTGGTTAATTACTTTATTCATACACTAAGCACACCCTCAAGCTCCAATTATTATCAGCATTAAGTGCTCAGTTCATCCTATACATCTTTTAAATGCTATATTTGGCTGTTTCCTGGTCCGCATTTCCTTCTCATACAATACCACAGGGGTCCTGCAGATACCTTAGCTAGTCCTTTGACAGACTATAGCCATCCTGCTCATTAGTCTATTATCTAGCTGCTTATCAGCCCCACTCCCAAGCTCCTCATTACTGCAGTTGCAATTACAATAGCTAACATTCCTCCTTTCAGGCCCGCATAGTGCCCCTTCACTTGTAACGGGCCACTGCTGTTCACGTTAACCGCTCCCCACAGCAATAGCAGGTTGACTTTCCTACATAAGCCAACACCTACACTGCGTTAATGAACGGCGGAGCTGTTCATTTTGTTTGTTCACGCTTCACTACGGGTATTGTGTGTTGTATCTTCAGTTAAAGGCTCCGGCTGAGCCCCAGCCAGGGAATCCAGCTCTTTCCTCCTCCTTGGTGCTGCTCTCTGCTTAGTCTGGAAAAGAAGTGGAACTGCTGCTTCCTCCAGGGCACCTGAGCACCTTTATCTGGAGGAAGCTTCCAGAGGGCAGGATGGGCTCACCAGTAGCAAGGATGAGCAACAGGGACCATAAGACCTAAGGGGGGACTGGGCGGCTGTTGGGGCGGCAGAGGCTGCCTGCACAGACACTGCGTCGCAGAGCTGATTTAGTTTTGGCCCTTTTATGCCACTTGTCTCCCCCAGCACTTCTCCCTGCTGGAAGAACTGCCTTGTTCCAGGGGAGGGTGGGGGAGTCCCATTGAGCTTCCAACTGCCTTTTGACATGTTCAGTGCTGACACACCAGCGGGTGCCATCTCATTGTGTATTTATTCCAGCCTTGCATCAGAGGGCTGAGCAAGATCTGACTGAAGATGCCTTTTCACTTCTACAGGGTTAGTTTCACCGAGTTCATGGCCGCACAGGTGGGAGATCCAGTGCAAGTGCCATGGCATAAATATGGAGTCAGAGGTAGGGGAAAAGGTGTGGGGACCCTTTTGGTGCTAGATCAGAAAACAGACTGCAAAGGGTCCTGTCTGAACAAGAGACCTGCTCCAGCAGTACAGTTCAGCGCTGAGGTCAGCCCCAGCGCTCCTAACGCTGTCGGTACTGACCGAATTTCACAGGCAGCAGCACAACGAGTCACACCAGCCCACAGAAGCACCCAAACCCTGTCTCCGAGGTTGTCCAGGTGAGAGGTAAGGGCGGCAAAGGGGACTTTCACCCATCAGAGGTGCCAGCACAGGAGGGAGGACCAAGCAGCTTCCCTTGGGACCAGAGGCCATGACCCCTCCACAGGTCTGCTGCAAGTGCCACGGCCACCCTGTGACAGCAAGCACTGGGGACATGCATGATGAGAAGGAAAGGAGGACTCGGACATTCAGACCATGGCTTGGCACAGGACCACACTGAGGAGAGAACAAGATGAGCCTGGGAGATGAATGTGCTGCCAAAAGCGGCTTAAGTTATCTGGGCTCTGCCCCCACCAGGGACCGTGGGCAGGCAGCCCACTCAACCTCGGCTGCTGAGGGGCTGGACCACCAAGGGATTGATCTTGGGCACCCACCTGCCTGCAGACCTGTACTCAGCCCGCTTGTCTCTCGTGCTGTGTCCAGCCTGGGAGGAAGGATCCAGAGCAGAAGGAATTGGGGTGCTTGTCCCCAGCCCTGAAAGATTGCCTTCCCACCCGCAATGTGCTTCTCCAGCGCCCGGCCCAGCCAGGCTGAGTCTGCAGACTCTAAAATGCTGCTGTGAGGTGCAGGAGCAGTGAAGCTGCCCCTACTCATGGATTTGGTCTGCAAGAATGGAGCGGGACTCCCACAGACCACTGGGGGAATGAACAGTTGTTGGAGGGGCTCTTCAGCATGTTCCCATCCTGCCACCCACCAGGGTTTCCCCCCACTCCTAGAGATCTACCCTCAGATTGTGAGCAAAGCAAAAAAACAGGTCAGGTTTGCTTCCGTCATCTGCACGTCCCCTCACACAGGGGGGACACGTCCCAGAGAGCTGGTTTGCTTTGACTCCCCACTCTTCCTCGTGCTGTCTGGGACCCGCTGCACATAGTGGTGCCCTGCTCCTTTCCGATGGGCTTGACAGCTGTGTCCACAAGCCAAACCTTGTGCTAGACATAGGGTCAGCTACAGCACTGGATATAGGTCCTCTGACCTTTCCCATGTCTCTACTGATCTTGAAATATAGCGGTCCCCACGCAACTGGGAAAGCAGGCTAGTACAGAGGGGCGATTTTATATATTTAAAGCACCATATTCTATGCCTGCACTATAATCCTGTGTGCAATATTAATTATCCAGCTAACACTGTTGCCATGACACTCCTTAAAGCCATCAAAGCCAACATAAGCATATCAGACCTCCACCCACCCTTCCTATTTGCTCCTGGACTCAGACAAAGTCCCAGTACCAGGCATTCGTGGCAGGGGAGGGACGGGACCGACTGTCTCAAGGGTTACCTAGCCCTCCGCACAGCACGAAAAAAGTCCAGATTTGGACTTTTGGAAGTTGTGCCTAATTCTGAAGCTGCATTCCAAGAATGAACTGAATCCAAACATGGCCATTTTTAGGTCAAGCTGCAAAATTACTTTTTCCTTATCACAACATTGTCCTATCTTTAGAAGCTAAAAGGGATGATTAGAGTTATAAGGAGAAAGAAAGAAAGAAATGAAGGGGGTGGGGTGTATAAACAGATCCAGAGCCCAGAAAAAGACACAAATACGAGATCAAAAGAGGATGAGCCGAATTCTGAATAACCTGATGTATGCAACATTTACATCCCTGAGTGGCTGACACTTAAGCAGCCCCACAGGCAGCCGCAGGACAGATCTGGGTTCTTCCCCCTCCCACGCAGGGCACAGCCCAAATGCTGAAGGTAACCCTCCAACAACTGGGAGAAGGTCTATCATATTTAATCCAAAATGAGGGCAGGTGCAAGGAAATGCTTACTGGTTACGGGTTTGTGCTAGGGAAAGCTTTTTTCCAGAAAGCCAGAACTATTTTCCCCTCTGAAAGCACTGGCGAGCGTCCCTGCAGCGTGCAGACCTCTCATCTGCAGGGTCGGGGACCAGCACAGGCAGGATCCCCACAGGCTTGGCCAGGTGCACAGCAGGCACCCACAGGACTGCTTTTGGCCACGCTATTCCTCCAGGACTCGGTCCCCCACACGTACACGGCTTGAGGGACAGGGCAAGCTTATCCTGGAGGATCTAAGCTCTCATCTACAGGCTGTCTCTATACAGCAAGGTGATCTTTCCTACATTATGTTGAACTCCAAGCGACAGCTACAGCCATGCCTGCAGATATTGCCAGAAAGCTGCAGAGAGCCGTGAAACTGGGTGACAAAGCAAGCCCAGAAGTTCCCCTCACCATCGTGGTCACCCAGTGCCATAGTCCCAGCTCTCATGCTGCAGACTTGCATTCAAAGGCAGAAAAAACAAACGGAGGTCACAGGCATGGGCAAGAAGGATATATTCCAGGGGATGGACTGCTCCTCCTGGGAAGTCACTGATGTCTATGCTTGGGCAGTGCTTTCCCTGGGGGTTCAGCAGGCAGTGGAGTTAGTGCACCCACAAGCCACAGACATCTCTGTGGGTTTTTTGTCACACACATCAGTCCTGCATGCGAGGGGACATGCTGCATGGCTAAACCAGGGGCTAAGGGCAAGAAGGGTGGGGAGAAGACCTGCCCTGGAGGCACAGCTCTGCTTGCCTCCCATGTCTCATTGCCCCTTTGGGATATACCCTGCCTTCTTCCTGAAGGAGCTGGAAGACACTCACCAGTGCTCTGCTCAGGCTCTCCATATGATGCAGGAGCTTCTTTGATGGCCTTGGAGGTGGCCCTCAGTGGGAAGAAGCAGCAAGTACAGGGCTGCGCCTGAGCGAGGGGGAAGCCAGCAGCAGGGCAGCATCCAGGGACTGGCACATCCCACAATAACTGAATGGGACTAGGCTGGTGACAAAGACAGGTCCATCAGCAGCCCTAGAGAAGACGAGGTGACAAGTCAGGTCCAGGGTTCAGCCGGGAAGACTAATCAGGGCTGGAAACAAAACCATCCACAACATAGCTGAGACCAGGACCAGAGGCTCAGGCCTGAATTTAAATGGAGCTGCTGGATGCGTGGGTGGGGAGCCCAGGTTGGGCAATCAAAGCCTATTAGTGCCCCGAGGGCCGTGGCTGTAGGAACTGCTTTTTCCCTGCAGCAGTGGGGAGAGTAGGGGTGCTCCCGGGTCCGGGAGAGGAGCACTGCCTGCAGCTGGGGGGCAGGGCACTGCTGATGGGTTGCACCAAATCCCCAAGCATCCCATCCTGGTGCTGGCTCCAGCTTTTGGCTCTGTCCCCAGCTGTGCACAGTGTCCCTCAAGTGGGCCCAGCCGGGCTGGAGCTGTGCCCTCCTTTCTCTGGGTTACGGCACTGTCGGCCCCACGTGGGCCACGCAAGAGCGCAGCGGTGGGGCTGTGCTGTGAGGCTGTCCTGCGATGGGCAGGTATCGCTGCGCAGGGCCAGCCCGTATAACGTCTCCTACAAAGGACCTGCCTGGAGTCCAGACCAGGCACCCGCTGTCTGGGGCGGTGGGGGCATTAGGTGGTCTTTCTGCGTTCACTGTAAGCATTTCCTTCTGCAGATCCCTTCCCACCGCCCCAGGCAGGCAGGGTAGCACGGCCGAGAGAGCAGTAGTACCATACCTTGCCCCCCTACGTTATTTCAAGCATCTTTTTAGATTCTTTCCCTGACTTAGTCCCCAGTGCCTTATATTCTTTATCATGCCAAGATTATAGAATCACAGAATCGTTTAGGTTGGAAGAGACCTTTAAGATCATCGAGTCCAACCGTTAACCCAGCACTGCCAAGGCCACCACTAACCCATGTCCCCAAGCGCCACATCTACACGGATTTTCAACCCCTCCAGGGATGGGGACCCCACCACTGCCCTGGGCAGCCTGTGCCAGGGCCTGACAGCCCTTTCGGGGAAGAAATGGTTCCCAATATCCAACCTAAACCTCCCCGGCACAACTTGAGGCCGTTTCCTCTCGTCCTGTCGCCTGTTCCTTGGGAGAAGAGATTGACACCCACACTCAGACACACATTGTCCCACTGCAGGAGGATAGCAGGTCAATATGAAAGCAAAGAGAACTCATAGGAGACATTGTCCCTGAGGGTTAAGCCTTTCCTTTACTGCCCTGAAGCTTTGCCTTACCGCCTCTGTCCGTGTCTGGGTACACGCTCGCAGATAGGGAAGGGGAGCAAGGAGCTGCGAAGCCAGGAGTTACAAAGCAAGGAGCTGCTTCATTTACCGGAGAAGGAGACATGAGTGGAGCTTTTACTTCTGCTTATGAAATCCCATTTATGACAATATTCACACCTACAAGCAGCTGGCACCCTTCTTCGTACGCCAGAGGCTCTACTGGTGATGAGTTTCTGGCTTAGAGCATTACCACTCACAACTGATATGTTAATGCAATTAGAGACAGTGCCAAGTGTAAAGCAGTATTTGTCCTGATATTATTGGTGATAAAGGAGCCTCCTGTGTGAGGAGCAAGTCCATTTCCAATCCATCTGTATCTATATCTAAAAAAGCTTTCATTTTCCCGAGCGCTGCAGCAGATCCTCCTGATAAATTGCTGCCATATCTTAGCTCCCAACTACATTACATCCTATTCAAATCCCCTTCATTATAACAAGAAGCAATATGACACCAAAAGCTTGTCTCAGGAATTTATGACACAGTGGAGACTCTTAGATCCACTAAATCCCATTAAAACCGTCTCCCTTATAAAACATACACCTTATTATGCACTTCAGTAGTGGGCAGCAGGTTGCCTTCTGCCAGGGCTCTTATTACCTGCGCAAGGGAGGTGCGAGGAGCGTGCAAACAATCGAGTCCCCGCTGAAAGCGTGGGGCTGGCGCAGCGTCTGCGTCTCCTGCCTGGCACACGTCAGGAGCTCGGTTGTAGGGAGGGCTTTGTACAGTCATCTTTTTTTTAAGTTTGCTTACTAAGCCAAGACAAAAGAAAATACACCCCATTGGCTAAAGCCAGTCTTTTTTTTCAGGTCTCTTTCTGACACAAAGCCTTGAAAAATGGATTTGGGGTGGAATGAAATGTTACATTAAATCCAAAATGAAACATTGTGTTTTGTTTTGTTTAAAGCCATTTAATTAAAATAAATTTACTCTCCAAATCTCTCTAAAAAAAATGTAACCTGGCATTTCAACAATGGAGCAACAACACGTGCTGATTTCCCGATCTCTTCTTTCAAACATGCTCTCTGCTTGCAAACATGTGTTGTTTCAGTCTTCATTTCGGAGAGTAATTTCTGTTCCCAGCACTGCTGCCTGGACGTGCTTGTAGCACCTTCTCAAGCCGGGAAAGCTGGAAAAGAGGGGAGAGATGTGGGGGTGCTGCTGAAGTACCCGACCAGGCTGCGTTGCAGGTTCAAGCCTCTCTGACCACCTCCATCCCCTATGCGCACACCCTCCCTGCAGCTCACACCGTCGGGGCTCAGCTGCTGCTGGAGCCGCCAACGCCAGCGGGCAGCGTCAAGGAGCAGTGAAGCAGCCCTCCTGCAACTGCCCAGCGGTCGGGTAATCCTCATCCCGCGGCGACCGGACGCGTGAGCAGCCCGGGAGACATTACTAGGACAGATGACCCTCTCGAGCCGGGAAGATACGGCACACCTCATCCCTGAGAAAGTGATCTTGCTTTTCTCCCACACGGCGTGGATTCCCTTTCCCTGCTTGTCACCTCCCGGCTTTCACACCGAGCGCCAGGCTGTGCCCTTCAGGAGTCCAGCTGGCAGCTCGTGTCTGATCAGTGTGCTGCTCATTAGCCTAGGTAAATATGTTTGTGTTTTCCTCTTTTTACCCCTCGTTTGGTCTCATCTGACTGTATTGTTTACTGTACTGGATTATGCAAATCAAAATATAACCAATATTGAAAACAGGAGGGTAAGCAAAGCTTGCGCCCACTCTTCTGGACCATGCCAAGGACGGGGGTGCGGGGTCTCACCGTGTCAGGACTGAGTCACCTCTGTGCAGCTGCTGAGCATGATGCAGGGGCGAGATTGTCCCACTCCTGTCCTCGGAGTGATCCAGCCTCCTACCAGCACCGACTCTGCACCCCAAATCGGCCACAGCAGGATGCAGAGTCCCCATCACCGGTATCTTGTTGCAGGGCCAGCACACTCATCTCTGTCCTGCTGCTGCTTCCCAAAGATCTGATGTCACCCAGCAGTCCTTCTGGGGGTGTGCGATGGATGCAGCTGTGCTCAGCGCGGTGATGACTTAGGATGGCTGCCTCTCATTGTGCTGGGCCTCCTTGAAGGAGGGGGATCTGGCTGGGGAACTGGGTTAACTCTGCTTTGAGGTGGGTGGTTTTGTGCCAGAGGTGCCAGAGAGGCAAGCAGCAAGGTGAAATCCCGGAGAAGAGATGAACGGCAAGAAGCAACAGATCCGTCTGGATCACGCAGACATGCATGGAATTGAGGAAGAACTTGATGCAGAGCTATTGCATCCAGTGGAGCAATCTGTAAATACCTCAAGGTAACTCAAGTGCAACTAGACATGTTCATGTGGCTTGTAAAGTCATGTAGATCAAGATGAGCCAATGTCTCCGTGACAGGATGTCATGGATTATTGATGCTGAGGCCAAAAATTCTACTCTGTCCTCCTTCATCACCAGGGCCAGATAGTTTTACCAAGTGATTCCTGTGTCAAACCTATAATTTCTGGCTGAGTTAGGGCAGCTCTTTAAGAAAGACTTCCAATTTCAAGTAAAAAACCTCCAAGTGAGGGAGGATCAGCCATCTCCTCCGTATGTTGTTTAATGGCTAATTCTCTTCACTGTTGGAATGTGTCTTCTTTTCAGGTTGAATTTGTCTAATTTCAGCTTCCAGCCACCAGATCTTGTTACACCTTTGATCGCCAGATTAAAGAGCTCTCTAGTCTCAAATGTATTCTCTTCTGCTGGGTACTTCCAGACTTGTGTCAAGTAACTATTCAAAGTGCTTTTCATTAAACCTTTCATTATAAAACAAGGTTGGGTTGTTTGTTTGTTTGTTTGTTTTTTTCCCCAGAGTTTCACTAACTTTTGTACCTCTTTCTTGGATTCTTTCCATGTTTTCATTACATGTGACCCTGGAACTGGACATTGAGCACGACGGTACTCTTATCAGAGCAATGCACAGTCCCATATGAATGTGAAGCCGGTGTGTGTTGCTCTTTGTCATTCTCCTCTTTAGGGACTTCAAGTTCAGAAGATTTCCACCTGATCGCACTGCGATTTTCTTATCCATGCTCTGTACAGCAGTCCCAACTTGTGTACATATCTTTGCTCCTAGATGCGTGGATCTCCATTTCATTGTTCCAAAATTCAGACTTCTGGAACAAATTCAGCCTACCAAGTGATTCATGCTGCCTTGGTGACATTTGTCTTCCTGCTGGGTTTTATATTCTCTTTAATTCTTATCTCTAAAGACTGTACACTCTCTTCCAAGTCATCGATAAATACTGGGCTGTTGGCTCTTTTCAGGAAGACCTAGCTGAAGGTGTCAGGAAGACCTAGCACTGATGATTTGCCCTGGAAACCACCAAGGGTGGTCTCCACAGTCCCCGAGGGACGGTGCATTCCCTACCACCTAGACAGTACCTTTGGACTTACGGTTCACCCATCATCAATACTTTCACCTGCCAGAATATCCCACAGCTTCTGCATGGACAAGGAACCGAGCTGGTTGATTGAATGGAAACCAGGGTTTGGACAGATGAGGGTGGATGTGTGTGCACAAGTCCTGCACTAGCAGGAATCTGAAATGTGGCTGTGGTTTGCCTTGGACCTGGAAATTGCTCCCAGGGTCTGCAGGACAGATGTAGGTTTTTAATTACGATTCAGGAAAGCAAAAGGTAGAGGCTCTAAAGAGGGACAAGAGAGGCATACAAATAAGGTCTGACAAGTTTGTCTGGAAAAGAAACAGCTCAATCTGAGTTAGCTGTTCCTAAGTTAAATATAAATGCAAAACTGGGGAAGGTGAGTGTGCAGAGAGTGTACGTGTTGTGCCGCGGGAGGAAGAGGGCTGGAAGGAGTGCCAGCTCCGCGCAGGGTTAGGCATCCAAAGGCTCCGTCGGCAGGCAGCAGCGAGGCAGGTTCCTCCAGGGGCAGGTCCAGAGGTGGGGCCGCGCTGGGGAATCCCAACAGCAGAGAATTAAACCTGCAGAGATAATCTCTCTCCGTTAAGGCAACCAGGAAACCTGTGTGGTTCCTGGAGGGGACAGTCCTCCCATCTGTTTGGTGTTACATTTTGGGATTCCTCCAGCATGCTAAAGGAAGATGGAAGATGATTTATCTGGAAAGTTCCTCTTTAATTGGTTCTGCTATTCCACAGCTAAAGCAGCAACCCCAACAGATCTTGTGCAACTTAGGAAGCAGTAGCAGAAACCCAATGCATTCCTACAGCATCACTGAAACCTTGAGGAGTTATGGAGAAGATGGAGGAAGACTCTTTTGGAGGTGCACACCAAATTTCAGAGGGAACAGGCACAAGTTGCAAGGGAAATCCCAGCCCAACATGAGGAAAATGCCCTTCCCTAGGAGGCAGGTCAAGCCCGAGGCCAACAGCCCAAAGAAGTGAAGGGATCTTCATCCTTGCAGATCTTCAAAATTCAACAGGGCAACGCCCTGAGCAACCTGACTTGGTTTTGAAGCTGGCCCTGCTTTGAGCAGAAGGTTGGACTGAAGACCTCCTGAGGCCTCTTTTAAACTAAATAATTTTGTGATTCTACAACAGTTTCAGGAGCAGCTTTTCCAGCAGTTTTTATGGTAGTGGCACTGTGCAGGCCAACAGCGTATTGAAGTGCAAACCGGCTTACTCACGCATTACTCCGGATATTCATTACACATTCTGTCAGGCATATTAAGATCCTATGCTGCCATAAAAATTAGACTTAACGATGAACTCCAAAGCATCCTGACACCACTTGATTCTCCAGTCCTGCGGCTGTTACTCCAAACTGGGCACTCTGCAGCACAGTCAGCTGGCACAACGAAGAGCTCAGTTGCATTAAAAAATGCAAACGCCCACTGAATTTGATGCAGAGATTTTGTATTTCCAGATGCAAAAATTCTAGCATCTACACTTTTGATTTTGTATTAGATCAATCTTGTTGCCACTCCAAAACCCTCAGCTAAATGTTACTGGGGCACTTCGGCATTGCCCAAAATGGCTGGAGCAGCTCAGCCCCCCTTAGGAAGTACAGAAAGCAGTTTGCAACAGGAAAATAAAAAACCCCAGAAGCTGATGATTTTCCTGAAATGGCTGCTAGTGATGAAAGTTAATTTGTCATTGTTATACTTCAGAGTCTACATCCCTTTAGGTGAATATGAGCATTCCAAGGCAACCCCCCAGACAAACCTAGTTCCCAATTCTAAAATGTTCTTGCTATGTAAAGATTAAAACAATAACGTTTTAAGCCTGAAAGCTTAAAATCTGAAGCAGTGGTGGGGGAAGGCTCTGCAGCAGTGCAGGAAGCCCTGCTAATGATGTCAGTAAATTGTATCAGAAGGATTCTCTCATTTTGGGAAGAGAGATGTAATAGTGCGGGCTATTCTCACTGGCACTAAACTCATTAGTTTGTTTACAGTGTGCCTTCCCGCACCGCGCTCTGATACGCTGAAAATCTGATTTTGCCTTTGATATTTCGAGTCAGAAAGAGCAGGGAGAAGTCAAAGATTCCCAGCAACATTTGATCCCTTCCATGTGTTTTTTTTTCACAAGGTGCTTGTTAAGGCTTGACTCCTGGTCACGGCGGTGCTGGGGAAACTCCTTGTTTCAGAGAAGGATGTGTGTGATGGCGGATGCCGAGTGACAGGGTGCTGGGGACAACGGTGGGAGGCCTGGGGACAAGCGCTGATGGACAGAAGAAGGAGGAGGGCACGTTCTGGCTGCGTTATGGTCTAAGGGAGGTGCCAAGGCCTGGGGGACAGCTGTGTGCCAGCAGGAGGGGGTGGCTGGGTAACAGCTACGCAGGACCCTGCTGAAGAGTGGACCACCCGATGGCCGAGGTGGCTTCAGACGGCCTCAGCTGAGAAGCACCGGGGCTGAGAGAGCTGGGACGGGGGGAGCTTTGGCTCTGCTGGGACAGACTGTGCCAAGCCCTGGCCAGGGAGTGAGAGCAGGCTGTGCCACAGCCCAGCCTTCTGCTCTCCGCACCGGCCGCGACACCTCCGAGGCAGGCAGGCAGCTCTGCCTGCACATCAGCGCCCGCCGCCTGCCGCCGGGAAGCCTTATCTGCCTCCGTCAGCCTCCGGCTTGGTGCTCTCCCAGCACATCGCTGCCTTCCCCATTTCTCATTCTGCTGTGAAGCACGAGGCGGGAGCTGCCTGCCTGTGCCAGCCATGACCGCGGCAGCAGACAGGAGCTCGTCTCCGGCTGCAGGGGCAGCAGGACTCGCTGTCCCAGGAGCTGGCTCTGTGACACACCATTTCTTCCACCCTTTTATTCAAACCTGGATGCCTGGGCAGGAGCTTGGTGGTTTTCCAGCACTTAGAAACAGTTCTTCTGGTCCCCGCGGGTGCTCAAAACCACTGGGAGCTCAGACCTGAGGACACCGCAGTGAATGAGCATCACCCAACGGCGGTTGCCAGCCCTTGAAGGAGCTCTGGTTGGGCTGTGGCTCATACGACCTGCACAAAAGAAGCTCTGGGATGGACCCAGATGCCAAGTCCTCCGAAGTCCTCACCGTGGGCAGCTGAGCCCTTCTCACCGGGGCAGGAGTGGAGCATGCGATTGAAGCAACTCTGACCATCCCATCAGCATGAAGATGACTTCTCTGCCCCTTGCCCAGGAGCCCTGGTACCTCTCTACACCAGGCAACGAAAAGCCTCCTGTCATCATCAAATAAAGCCCCAGGCTCTGGCCAGGGCTGCCTGGGGGGTGCAGTTTGCACAGGGATGTGCAGTCCCTGCACAAGCAGCTCTGTGGACCTCTCCTGCTGGGGCCTCCCAGTGCTCCCAGCTCCAGCAGCCCGGTCCTGTGGGCTGCTCTGTGGCTCCTTGGTGAATGAAGAGCATTTCTGTAACAGCTCAGGGGTGCCAGCCTGCTCCCGGGGAAGGCAAGGGTGTTTACTGGAGTCTGTGGCACCAGCAAGAGAAGACACTCCTACCTCTTTTTCCAATAATAAAACTGCCTCTCAGAGCGGGGACCCTGCTGCAGCTATCTCAAGAAGGATGTGAGATTAAGCCACACTACAAGAAGGTGAATGTGATATATTGAGTGACCTGGGTGAGCTGGAGAGGAGAGGCTCTGCCTCCGTCCCACTGGCACCTCCTGGCCCTTGTGAAGCTCCCACTGGACAACATGTGTCTGCAGGTGCTGCATGTGAGCCCCTCGCGCTAATCTGTTCCATGTTTCCTTGGTGCAGGGCCACGTTTCTCTTTGGCCTCCTTGACAAGCTTCCCTCAGGGTCGTGCTCGGGAGGGAAGACTTGCTCCCAGCCTCCGCCATGGTTATATGTGGCCATATAACACAATCAGCTTGCAAGGTTACTTACTCATCTCATTATACAAGCATAAACCCGAGGCAGACAAATATAAAGCAAAATAAGGTTTATACCTTATAGAGAAAGCTTATTGCATCTCCTAAATTGGAATAAAATATCTAAAGGTGAAATACGTCGCTACTATTACAGCAGGGCTCTCACAGTGGTATGGGAAGGGCTCCCACTGTAATGGTACCAGCAGGGTCAAGGACCAGCCGGCCCAGTGCACCAGGGAGGCAGGGGCAGCGTGAGCTGCGGTGGCAATGGGACATGGGCATGGCAGATGGGCGATGTCTGCTTCTGTCGCCTCCGCTGCACCGTCGTTTGTCTGCCTCAGTTTCCCAACAGCTGGCTTTGAATGACAGGGCTTGCTCCCATGCCAGCAGTTAATGAGATCATGTTTGTACATGCCTTTGAACGCAAATGTCTCCGCAACGTGTAAGTGCTAAGTACTATTAGCAAGTAACAGCAGTTCTCCTTTGGTACAGGGCTCTGCTGACTTTGCCTGAGGCCATTCCAACCCAGTGAAGCATCACCCTCAGCAGCAGTACCTGCGCTGTGGCAGACCTCCACGTCAGCCAGCACACCCCACAACGCTCTGGAAACCAGCTGGAGATGGAGCTGCGAGTCCAGAACAGAGTGCCTGGCTTTATCCGGGCTGAGGGGTGTTGGTGCAGGAGCTCAGGTTGACTGGGAGGTGGGAGAGACAGCGTCATCAGGCAGGAGGGAGAAGGAAGGCGTCCCACCAGCAAGGTGGGGATGCAGGGGCTGGCACACGCAGACCCCAGGCTCACAGCCCGCGCTGCCTGGCTGCTCTGGGGAGGACGTGGTCAATGCACTCTATTCTGCTGTTTCTGGGCTGGGCTGCGGTGCAGCCTGCAGACATCTGTGCCGCAAGGCGGGAGTTAGAGCCATCCCCAAAGCAGTGCCAAATCAACAGCCGATGCCCCTAGCCAGGCTGTGCTTTCCCTGCAGCAGCAGGGCACGCTGCCTGCTTAACACTCATCTCTGTCTCAGCAGCCTCCACGCTCACCCTTATTATCATGCTCTTCTCCGTCCTTCCTCCTCGTGCTACCTGGTCGTCTCTGCGCTGGATCCTGCCTGGAGAGAGATGATGTGCTGGGCAGGAATGGCAAAGTTTATTAAGTTGGGGTGGGGAGCTCTGGCAGGCTGGGTTCACAATTAGGCTCCCAAAGGCAAGATCATAAAGCATTCAGACACTTGGGATACAGGGTTGATTACCAGCATCTTTCATCATTAAATATTAACACCAAGGCTGCTTAAAGGCCAGTGAAAGAATTATAGAATTTAATACCTATCACGCTCTATCAATAGGCCGGGAGAAATATGGTCCTTTCGCCTATGTTTTTTTTTAATGCTTCAATGTAAACTAGAAGACTGGCAAAATTAAACAGCACAATTCTTGGTTAGGAACCACTGGGAATTGCAAACAGGGAGCACCAGGGATCAGGCTTGTTTGATATGCTAGGGGAGCGAGCTCATTAAAGCATAGGCATTGGTACCAGAAGGAGAGGAAATTAAAGCATAATTTAAGAACAGAAATCCATCTACAGAGAGTGGCTCCAGCCCCTAGCGCTCCCCTGCGCGGCTCTCTGCTCCCGGGACCCCAGTCAGCTCCAGCACGGTGGCCTGGGCAAAAGGAGCGTTCGCACCCCTCTCTGCAAAACTACCCTGACTGTGCTGAGACACGGGACACGGCGTGAAATCCTCCCCGGTGCCCACAAATCCCTTTGCCATTGTACACACATGGGGTGTGAGGGTAAGGACTCATGTCTGGGGCTCCCCACCATTGCTCATGGCTCCTTTCCCCAGAGCAGAAAGCTGGGGAAAATCCTGGCAGCCCCCAAAAGATCACGCTCTGCTTATGACAGAGGTTATTTTATTTTATTTGCTTTCTTGCTTTGCGTTATTGTGCTGAGTTCTATTAGGAGAAGGGTGCCTGGTGCAAATCCGCCGTCCCCAGAGCTGCAGAGCTCCCGTGGCAGGACCAGCCAGGGGCTGCGGGATCCCGAACCGCCCGTGGAGGGGAACTCATCCGCCGCGTGGGGAGAGCTCAGCGCAGCCCAAATAGCTCAGGAAACTTCACTGGGTGCTAAGCAGCCGTGGGCTTAAACAGCCCGTGCTCGCAGTCGCATCATCATCATATTACAAACCGCTCCTGATGTAGTGCTCTGGGCAGAGATTTAAAGGATGTGCTGGTACAAACACATGTTTTGCATGAAAAACCAGGGACTCACGGGTGTCCTGTGAGCAAGGCTGGCCCACGGCCGTCCTTCAGCAGTTCTCCATGCCGCTGCTTTCCCCATCCTCACCCTCCTACCCCTCCCGCAACCCTCCTTCCTGCTGTACACGGTAATGAATTGCTGCTGCTCGCTCCCTCGTCGCGGGCACGGTGGCAGAGCCAATCAATACAGTAATCAAGCGGCCCGAGCGAAGCCAGCCGGGTGCCTTCCTACCTCTCTGTTAGCAAACACGGAGCACACACGGCTTCTCCCACCGCCGGCGCCGGCACAGCCAGGTCTGCAGCCAGGCTGAGGTCTCCTCGGACTGTCCTGCCCTCTGCTTCTCCTCCACCAGCCCTGACTATGGCCGCGCAAGCACTTCACACTGCAAAGCCACAGCTAAAATTGGAGCTGGATCACTTCGTATCTGTAAGCCAGTACCTCCCTGAGGCTGCCCTGGTGTCAGAGTGGCTTCTCCCCGTGGAACGCCAATCTTGGCTCTGTATTTTCTTAGATGGGGACGGTGCCACCGACCGAGACCGTGATGGCTGCAGTCGGACGCATGGCACCTACATGGTAGGATGCTCCCTCCAGCTCGGAGATGGGATGCTACCGCCCTGTTAAAGGCTCACTCCTGGCTCATGCCTCCCTTGCCATATGGATAAAGATGGCCCATAAGATTTTGCTATGCAAAATCAATACATTTTCCCCAATTGTATTTTCTATAGAAGCACCAGGACTGCTTTGACTTGCAGAAACCTTGTCAACTCTTGGCCAGCAAGATGCCCAGCCTGAAGCTGGAGGAGTAAAACCATTAGCAGAGCTGCATCCTGCCAAGCATTTTCCAGGCTTTGGTTCCTTATAGCCACGCTTCAATAGTAACTCAGACACCGGGGCTATAGGATCAAAACAGTCATGCTCACACCATGGTAAGCATCATGTCAGTATGAACTCAAAATGCTGGCTCATACCAGCCAGAAAGTATTGATGTGCAAACTCTGTACCACCAGGCTTTGTGTCAGATCACATATCACCTGTCCTCCCACAGGCAGCAGAAACCTGGCGTAAAACCATACCTGTGTTACACGCTCCATACTACACACAACAGAAACATGATCGTGCGCCTGCGTGTCTTCAGGAGCTGATTTCACAATATACAGACGTGTGTCCTAGGTACATAAGTGGCTGACAGAAGACTCAAAAAATGCAAAACTGCTTCAGTTGCAAAGGAAAATCAATGGCATCATTGGAGCTGGTGGCTGTCCAGCAATTTCTGGCTCGGGATCTCATTGCCCCAGGACGCAGGGAGCAGGGAGGAAGGCTCCTGAGCTGGTTTGGTCTCCGATTGTCTGGAAGTGCCAAGCCTGATCCTCTGATACAAATCAGGGATTTTAGGGCCTCGTGTAACTCATGACAGCCAGCTCAGTGAATATCCGAGCATAGTCAAGCGGTCATTTTCCATGCTTTCCGCATGCACACAACTGGAAATAAGAGCGTGTGAGCTTCCCAAGCCCAGGGGTGACTGAGACAGGAGCACGGGCACAGAGGCTGGAAAAGGGGGTGCGCGCAGGGCATTAGTCTGGAGAAGCTGTAGGTATCTGCACCCAGGTATCCTTTATTCCTTCAAAAACCTCCCCCCTGCCCTCCTTTTCACGCTGCTGCCGTCATCTCCGTGTTTTCCTCTTGGCTCATTACCGCTGCCCGTTAAGGCTCGGTAGCGCTGCCGCCCTCGCGTGCCGCCCCGCACCTTCCGCGGGCTGGGGGCTGCTGCACCCCCAGGGCTCCCCCCCGCCGGCCGCTCCCCGAGCTCGCCCGGCCCACCCGAAATCAGGGAAGGAACAGGTTGCAGAGTCAGAAAGGCAAATCCAGACATGACTGACTCCGGGGAGCCTGATTGAAATAACTAATTAGCTGCTCACAGCCGCTCGCTTTGCAAGAATAAGACCATATCCCACTCCATATTTTCTAATGAATCCCGCTCAATGTTTTCTAATGATTTGTTTAACCGAGTTTTCAGTGTCTCCAGGCTGCAGCGCCAGCGTGGCCCGATGCAGGCTACCCCAGATGCTGGGAGAAGCTTTTGATACTCTCTCAAATTTACCTTTCCCTGCCGGTATGCAGGTTTTTTTTTATTTTTCCCATCACGGCAGTGCAAATTCCACCTCCTGGTGCCATACAAAACAATCCCCCCCTTCCCCTGTTTACACTATTTAGACGCACACAGATGGTTATAATTTTTCTTCTTCTCTTTTGAGCATCCCTTGGGGAATCTAAATAGGTGAGCTCTTCTCTCCCCCACCCGGTGCAGCCCACCGTGGCCCCACAAACCGGCGCTGGGGCTCCGGACTCACGTTTGGCATCCCGGGAGCTGCATTCCCATTACCCACAAGTGCTCTGATCCCACAAACATTTATGGATGCAAACGTCTTTCCAGCTGCAGAAAGTTATTCTGAACTCAGGAGGGCTGCCTGTGAATAACATTATTCCTGTGTAGAAGTAGTCGGCATATTTTGATCAAATCATCTATTTTAATTGTTATTTTCAAAGGCAGTCACTCTGCAGTGATTTTTCTTTTTAAATTATATTGTTTATTGCTTCCTGCTCCATTATCTCTTAGCTGTGTGGAGATATAGGTTTTTTCCTATCTGTGCTGTTATTTTACTAGTGGCTAAGGTCATACTAACTTATGAGAGTTGCCAAAATCGTGTTTCTTTCTCTATACACATTTTAATACCCACACTTGACTTTTTCCAGTGTTTTATTCTTCTCCATTGCACGTATCTTTCCCCAGGGAATTGCCAGCGTGGCAATAAATCATTGCTAATTCTCTTCCCTGCTACTCACACCCCTTCTTTATACAAATTTCATTTTTCACACATTCATTTGAATACTGCTTATGAAGAATGCTTTTTTAAAAGAACTTAGTCTTTTCCTAGTCACGCAGTTTTTTCCTTTCCCTTCTGCTCTTCCCTTCCCTTTGCTTCCCTTGGAAGAAAGTACCCCAAAGACTTTGAGCTGACATTGATTTCACACCCCTCCCTGTTACACTGCAATGGTTTTCTTTTCTCTGAGACACATTTGCAGAAGGTCCCTTTTTTGTGCTGCACACCCGTAGCTGTGCCATTAGCTTACACAGCTGGGTCACCCGTTATTTTTTCCTGCACGTCTTAAGAAATTCCAAGTCGCCTCCCGCTATTCCATTTTGCGTCGAAGTTTTGTAAACCTTGGCCCCTTGAGTGCCCGTACTGAAGTCATACTGTCTGTGTCTTTTTTTCTGGCATCTCTCATTCGCAGCGGGTCTGTAGTCTGTTGTGACTTAATTATAGTGCCTTTTAAGGCTCCTCCAGGAGCTGTGGCACTAGTGGATTTTAATATCCCACCCATGACAACATTGTCATTAGTATTATTACTTCTACTACTATGATTAGCATACTACGGGCAGAACGAGTGGCTCCATACAGGTCAGGCATATCCCTGATTCAAGCGGTTTAATCTAAGGAATCAAATACAGGCAATAATTGAAGACAGAGATGCTATGCCTGCGTGCTGGAACGGCAAGCATGTTTGTCATTAATAAATTGTGATGCGGTTCTAAGCAGGGCTCCCGCCGACCTGGATGCTGGTGGGAGGGAAAGGAGGAGCCGGGGCTGCTGCAGGGGGATGCCCCAGCGGGGCACGGGGCAGCAGACACATCGTGCCCAGCCACTGCTGGGGGGGACGAGTGCACATGCCTTAGGGATGAGTTTTAAACAGTGTATTTCAACCGCCGTGACTCTCCCCGTGTCAAACAGGGTTTTGCCTTGCGCCTGTAGCCAGATCGGCAGAAGCACCTCACAGCAAGGCTTGCCGTCATGCGTGCTGCACGTAACCTGTGTGCTGCTCTTCCTAACTCAGCTTAGAGAGCAGAGGCGGCCCAGTGGCTTTCAGGGAACAAAAACGTTCATGATGCAGCCAGGCCACCTCTTCTGTCTCGCCCCAGCACTGCACCTCCACCAGCCCCAGTGAAAGAAAGCTGCTGCACTGGGTAGAGCCTGGGCACCTCAAAGCATTCGGAGTCACCCAGCTTTTCGGTCTGTGAGCTCTGCAAAGGAAAAAAAGGCAAACCCCACCTCCGTGGGCTGCGTGTTAATCACGCTCACCCAGGGGGACCCAGGCGGGAGGCAGAGGGAGGCGTGTGTGCCCCGTGCTGCCCCGGTGCACCGCAGCAGCCGCCGAGCTGGAGCTCGCTGTGCACGGAGGGGCCAAAAAGCACCAGTAATACGGGCACGTATTTTGGGTTTCCAGACCTGTGCCCACCGTTCAGCTGCTGCCCCCTCCAAGCTATGGAATATCCAGAAATCCCAGGAAAATAGCCAAATTTCTTTTTTACTGGACAATAGCTCTGTTGAGGTGAAGACGTCCAAGGAAATCCTCGTGTGGGATAATTTGAGAGCGGTGAAGCAAGGCAGACTTGTCCTGGCTGAGGCTGTCACCCTGTAACAGAAATCACTACCGCACAAGGGGGATTTTCAGCAGCAGAAAAAAGAAACTGGGAAAAATCCCGTTCTGAACAACATGGACAGCGCTATCGTATCTCCCAGCAACATTCACCAAAAATTAGGGACCAAGGTGAAGAGATGCTAAAGAATAAGAAATTCCATAAGTAACCGTTCCATTTCTACAAGTGAGGGAAAATATGTGCAGTCAAAGATTAAATGCTAGTTTCAAGAAGCATTCATATGTACTTCAAGGAACTGCTCCAACGTAGAAAACAAGAAAAGAACATTTCTGAGAACTTCAATTAAGTACAAGGTAACTTGGAACCATTCCCATCCATTCCTTAAATTTTCCAGACTCTCTTTTCTCTTTTATTTTAGGTACGGCTCTCAGAAAGGCTTTGCTACATCAAAGATACTTTTTGTCTCCTTTGTTCAAATGTATAAATTTGCCTGCAAAAATTAGAAATATCATCAACAGTGAAAAATAATTTATTTGTAAAAGGAACTAACTTTTGTTTGAACTAGAGCTGGGAATTGAGATAATGTCTATGAATATGTGGAATGAATAGATGGAAGTATCTGAATTTATGGAAATACATGAATTCTCTTTTGCTGATAGAAAATTACAGTCAGGGCCCATTGCGAGCCAAATTAATATTCAACATAATCTCATTCCCACACAGGAACCCAAAGAGACAATTGATCTTGTTTCCACTAAAATCAATGGGAAGAACTCGCCAAGCAGGTCTCTCGGCAGAGGAGCAGAGCCAGCGTGACACCTGAGCTAACGCAGATCCACGCCTTCTGCCTGCGCCCAAGAAGCTTTGCTACTTCTCGGATTAGATTTGAATTTATGATCCCACGCCAGGTCCTTATTTTTCTGCTTTAAGTCACATACATAAAGCTCCACGGGAGCATCAGTAATTATGATTATCACCCAGAGGTCACCTTTTTAGATGTATTTTCTAGATCTTCAATCTCCCTCTAAAGTAAGATGTTTTTCTTAATCAAGGTTGCCATGAGAGGCTCAGCACCTGCAGTCTCACATGGAGGAATATTAGCGCTACTAGACATTATTTTTTATTTCTCTTTCAAATGCATTGATTTTTTATCTATTTTATTCCAAGAAGGAGCTGTGGCACCTATTTTACATTCAGAGTCTGCCTCAGGAGTTGTAATAACTCGAAGCACTGGATGCTCAAGCCAGCGCGTAGCTGGAGCAGAGTTAGATTAGCGGCCGCTCCTGCCAGCTCAGTGTCTTCAGCATCTGCTGAGAAAAGGGGGAACGTGGCATCTCGCAGCATCCTGGGACAGCTGGGTGGTTTGCCCAGAAGCCAGCATCTCTGGGCACGTACTGGGGATGATCAGCATTCCTGCCCGACAGGGCTGCTCTTGCTGATTTATTAATGTAGCAGTTACAGTCAAACCAGCGCGGGAGAGCGTCTAAGTCGGCGACGGCCAAGACAGGCACGCTAAAGGCAGGCAACTTCTTCCCTTGGTACATGAGCAATCTCCACTTCTCAAAACAGGTCCCAAACTGCGTAACCCAGAGGAAAAAGAGGCTTGACAAAGATTATACAATTCGACTTAGAGAGTTACACTTGCGTAAGAGGCACAGAGGAGAACGGGGATTTTCTGAATCGGGCAATGATGCTTGCACGGGGACAAATCAATTTAGAAACTACTTGCAATGACCCAGGATTACAAAACAAACAATATGACAGTCACTTGAAAACTCACAGCAGCCTCTCATCCCGGCTGCAAAACACGCTGTGCTTTGTCATGGGAAGAGCCTGCTGCTGGCAAAGCTTTATTCTCATGGCTGAGGTGCTGTGTGTGGGGGCAGCAGCTGGGCAGAAATCTCAACACAGATAAAATAAAATAAAACAGTGCCAGGAAAAAACAGCGCTTAAAGCGCCAGTCTCATTGTTTAGGGAAAATGAGGCTGGAATAAGACACTAAGACAACAACAACTTCTTTTCCCAGTTTTTCCTACCAGGCATGGCTTGGCCGCGGCTCTCTGAGTAAGCAGTACCTGCCTGGCTTCAGGACCCTCTTGCTGGAGAGGGAGGCTGTTTCAGCACGCCAAGGGGACGTGCCTCCCGCCTGGTCATCCAGCAGTGCCTGGGTGGTGGATGGGTACCCATAGGAAGCTGCAGATGGGCCTTGTGGCCACCAGAGTAAAGAGGGGGTAACTCCAGGGAAGGCAGCCAAGCCTTAAAAAAAGGATGAAATGAAAACATGGGTTCCCCTAGAGCTTGAGGAAAAGGAAAAGAGCAGGAGCTTGGAAGAGGCAGCGGAGGGAAAGCAGGCCTGGAGTGAGACTGGGAGCTGGGGCCAAAAGCAAGCTCCATCGGTCACTACCGATGTGCACTTTCACTCAATGTTACTTAGAGAATGATGGCTTTGGAAAAGAAACCACAAGTAATTAACCTTGATCTGCTAATGGGTCAGCTCAGCTCAGAGCATTGGTTTTGCTGGTAGGGATTATGCAAAGATTATAACAACCAATACAGGCAGAAGTGGCTGAAAAAGCTGAAAAATGTTAGAAGGATGATCTGAAAGTAAGTTTATGATGGGTAAATAGTGATGGAGAAGTTCATTACGGCGGGAGCCAGGGAGCTGGCACTGCGGCTGTCAAACCTGATGTAGATGTGGCAGGGGTCTGTGAAGGGGGTGCCTCCCTCCTGCCAAGATCACACCAGTGATGCCTCCACCAGTGCAGATCCTGAGGCCACACAGTCCCAGTCTTCCCACTTCAAAGAAGGGGTGGATCAAGGTCTTCTGTGGCGTGGTAGGTCCACGCCAGGACCTCAGGACAAATGCAGAGGCAGGTTGCAAGGAGCAGGCCAGATCTCATTCATCTTGTACCAAAACCTTCAAAGTCTTGCTCAGATGAGTGTTTCAAGTTGTGCATGGGGTGTATTAGAAGCCAGCCCAGGATGGGTGCAATGTGCTTCAGGAACCATCTTCTACAGTGCACCTGGGGACACTGAGCAGCCTAAAGGCTAACGAGCATCTATGCAACCCTCCCGTTGGCTAGGCGAAAAGTCCAGAGCACTATAACTTACACTAAATCTCTCTGACATTGAACAAGAGCTGTTGAGGGAGAGAGGACATTCTCCTGACACAAGGGAGATTACCGGAGCTATGACAGCTACTAAAGACAGGACTACAGAACAGAAGGACCAGTGGTCCGGACCACCATGATCATCCTTATGCTACACTGGTGAGGAGATGGAGAAGACGTGTTGGGATGCTGATAATAAAAACCACAGTGGCATGTTCTGGGTAAAAGAAGAAAGCTTTAAGGACCCCCTGCAGCTTCTTGGGCACAGTTCTTCATAAATCCTGTTTGGTAAGTAGTGAGACTGTCCACATGACCATGTGCCTGGCATAGAATCACAGAAGGGTTTGGGTGGGAAGGGACCTTTAAAGCCCATCCAGTCCAACCCCCTGCCATGAGCAGGGACATCCTCAACTAGATCAGGGTGCCCAGAGCCCCGTCCAGCCTGACCTGGAATGTTTCCAGGGATGGGGCATCTCCCACCTCTCTGGGCAACCTGTGCCAGGGCCTCACCACCCTCAGCGTGAAAAACTTCTTCCTTATGTCTAGTCTGAATCTCCCCTCCTTTAGTTTAAAACCATCACCCCTTGTCCTGTCACAACAGGCCCTGTTAAAGTCTGTCCCCATCTTTCCTATAAGCCCCTTTAGGTACAGAAAGGCTGCAATAAGGTCTCCCCGGAGCCTTCTCTTCTCCAGGCTGAACAAGCCCAACTCTCCCAGCCTGTCCCCACAGCAGAGGAGCTCCATCCCTCGGATCATCTCTGTGGCCTCCTCTGGCCCCGCTCCAGCAGGTCCATGTCCTTCTTGTGCTGGGGGCCCCAGAGCATCTCAGCCTCAGACTTGTCTTGATCAGGGCAAACGGTCAAGATTGAGACAGGCGGTGCCAATGCACTTCTCTTACATCTGCTCCCAAGCACAGATGCGGACTGGTCCCTTTAGGCTGATCAGAGCGAATCCTCTCCTTGCCCTTGCTGCACCTTGACCTGCTCAGAGGGATGTAAAGGTGTAAATCTGTGCCTATGCAGGTGCTAACCTGGGGTTTGGCAAATCACACTGATCCACTTGCATAACCTGAGGGGCTGCTGAGGTAGCTCTCATTTCTCATGAGGCCATAAGATAAAATATCACTCGGTATTCCAGCTTTCCTCCACTCCCCTCCGACATGGCACTAAGTGGTGTGGGAGGCAGAAAATATGACATCATTTTTCTTTAAAAAGGGCATAAGGAACTGGAGACAAGTAAGTGTGCTTTCTGTGACAGGCGAATGGGAAGAAACTGTAATATACAACAGAATTAACAGGAGCCTAGGTAGATCTGGATGTACTGGGGAAGAGTCAACATGGCTTCTCCAGGGGAAGTCATACCTCATAAATCTATTAGATTTCTTTGAAGGTGCCAACACAGGTCCGGGCAAGGATTAGCTGGCTGCTGTAGTTAAATTGCATTTTCCAAAAGTTATGTTCAAGGTCTCTCACAAAAGGCACTTGGAGACACTATGATGTTATGGAGTACGAGAGGAAGCCCCTCCACAGGTTTCTAAGTGTTTAAAAATATGTGACCAAGGGAAGGATAACTGATCAGTGTTCGTGTTGGCCAAAGACCAGTCATCGGGTCCCTTGGAGGCCTGTCCTGGGATCTGTACTGCGCGACACTCATCGATGATCTGGAAAAGTGGTGAATAATGAAGTGACAGTGTTTGCCTACGCGACAAAATTATTCAGGATCATGAAACCTAACACTGACAGTGAAAAGCTCTGGAGGATCTTCTGAGACTGAGTTACTGGCAATAAAACAGAAGATGAAATTCAGTGTAAATAAATGTAAGGTAATGTCAGTGAAGGTGAAAAAAATTCAGAACGGCAACCAAGTTTAAACAGACAACGATTAGCTCTGAATTAGCTACCGCCGCTCATCAAAGAATTCGTGGAGCACTGCGGAAGGCACCTTGGGAAAGCTGCTCAGACATGCACGCGGTCAGAAAGCAAGGAGGATGTCAGGCATCGCTCGAGAGAGAGAGAACAGTGCAGGAACTGTCGTCATAACCAGCGTGGAGATCCACAGTCCATCTTTGTTTTGGATACTGAGTGTATGTCTGATCCTGCATCTCGTAAAGGACACGGGAGGAAAAACAAAAAAAACAAGCGAAAAGGCAGACCCAGTGATGTTCCTGGTGCTGAGAGACTGAACAGGCCAAGGTTGTTCAGCTTGGATAGACCATGGAAGTCTACCCCAAGTGTTTTGGAAAAAGAAAATCGGAGTTGATGACTCCCTCTTTCTGGCATTGCAGTAAGAAATGAAAGTATCGGAAAGCAGATTTAAAATGACGACCTGGAAGCACTTTTTCCGCACAGGGATTCGTGCATGTCGGAAGACACGGGGTATGTTCAAGGCGGACAGGTCTGTCAGTGGCACAGACACAGCAGTCGGGCTGCAAGCAGCAGCCCACGATGCTCCATGCGCTGCCATGCCAGCAGCGCTCAGTGCTGGACCGGTTTTCACACACCTTGCTGCGGTGTGTGTTGCTGGCCACCGTTTCGGGCAGAACACCAGGCTTTGCAGATATCTAGTCTGTCCCAGCATGGTTGTTTCACTGTCCTCATGGTGATGAGCCCAGGACCCTTTGATGGGTGTCCAAGGTTAAGCCACAGCAGAACCCACTTGCCACTGTGCCTAAAATGCGGGGTCTTCGTGCTCAGAGGGTGCAGCTCAGATGCTCTTCTGTATTCGTCACCCAAAGCAGAGCTGTAGCCCGTCTGGCCTCGGCAGAAATGCTGTAGCAGCCTGCTTCAAGTTCAAATCTAATGCAATGTGCGAGAATGCAGCTGAGGAGCGCAGCAAAGGAAGTCTTTACTTTTCTCCTGCGCATAAGGCAAAGAGAAAAAAAATATATATTTTCTATAAAGACCAGAATTATTCAAACATAAATGTGCTGCAGAGCGAGGTCTACAGACAAAAGCTCAGAGGAACAGATGAAGGCGAGTGCTGTGGAGCACTGAAAGGACGCACAACGAGAGGTCACCTTTGCTGCCCCGTCTCTGGGGGCCAGGCAGGAGGGACCGCTGCCAGTCCCGCTCACCGCTGAAAGCGCTCGGCTCCCCTATGTTTGGCTCTCCTGTATGCAGCGTTCCATTCCTTCCTTTCTGCTTTTTTTCCAGAGACACACAATTAGAAATAACCCGTCAGAGTAAAATAACCAAAACTCACATTCTGTCTAAAAGTCTATTTCAAGAAGAAAGAAGATTGCGTGTGAAGAAAACGCTCGCCAGTGAGGTTCGACATCAAAAGAATGTTTTGCATGGACTAAATAGAAGTATTCATTTTTCATACATGCACAGATTCACACCGACACCCGTTAGACTTTCATACGGGCACACTTTGTTTACTTAAAAGCTTGAAGGAAGGGAAAATGTCACAAATGCTCATGTAAGCCTGCATGTACACCAATTGGACACATCCAGCACGGCTGTTTGTACAAGCAAAGATCTCCCAATAGGCCAAGAAGCATTCGCATAAATCATCTGCCCAATCATTTAAGAGAATGAATAATTCATAGAAAGGCAAATGTGTTCACAAGCAATTCATATGAAGAGCTAGGAGCTACGTTCAAGGAATGGATGTGCTGTTCGCTCTCTCTGTGAACTGAACATAGAATCATAGAGTTGTTCTGGTTGGAAGAGACCTCCAAGATCATCAAGTCCAACCATTAACCTAGCGTTACCAAGTCCCCCACTAAATCATATCCCTTAGGGCCTCATCTAAACGTCTTTTGAATACCTCCAGGGATGGGGACTCCACCACCTCCCTGGGCAGCCTGTGCCAGGGCCTGACAGCCCTTTCAGGGGAAAAATTTTCACGAATATCCAACCTAAACCTCCCCTGGCGCAACTTGAGGCCGTTTCCTCTTGTCCTGTCGCCTGTTCCTTGGGAGAAGAGACCGACCCCACCTGGCTCCAACCTCCTTTCAGGGAGTTGCAGAGAGCGAGAAGGTCTCCCCTCAGCCTCCTTTTCTCCAGGCCAAACCCCGCCAGGTCCCTCAGCTGCTCCTCACAGCACTTGTGCTCCAGCCCCTTCCCCAGCTCCGTTGCCCGTCTCTGGACACGCTCCAGCCCCTCAGTGTCTGTCTTGGAGTGAGGGGCCCAGAACTGACCCCAGCACTCGAGGTGCGGCCTCACCAGGGCCGAGCACAGGGGGACGATCCCTGCCCTGGTCCTGCTGGCCACACTATTGCTGATACAGAAACATGCTTTTCCTTGGCTCCTGACTTTCATGAACCTGGAGCAATTCTGTAGCTCCATCCCTCAAAATGTCACCCGTCCCGAGCTGCTTGTCCACTCCCTGCGCCTGTCCCAGCAGATGAAAAAAACACCGGGCTTTTTTCAGTGTCAGGCACAGCAGAACTGGCCCAGTTCTCTAGTCTTGCACGAGATGGAAAATATAAATAGGAGCAAAAGGTTTCCTACAGATATGTATCTGTCCTCAAAAAAATTTTCTGTGCAGCCTCAAGTAACATTACATGCTCAGCTATCAATTCTGTTTTCCAGGACCCACTTCCAGGATCATTCCTAAATCTTTTGAGAAAGTATTGCCAAGAGAAGCGTGTTCATCCTGCAGCGGCCCAGATCCCCAGGCAACAACTAGGAATCAAAACTGCCTTTCTGCTAAGGAAACTCTCTCGTGGAGAGATGCAGCTTCTCTAGAACGTTTCAGACCCAGTCCTACCCTCGGACTGCAGGAGAAAAACACACCCTGACCCAGGGCAATGATCTTCACCAATCCAAAAGCTGCACTTGTCCTGCTGTCCATCTGCGCGACCGGCTGCCGACGCACCGTGCGAGTACTTCTCCCTCCGTGCCTAGGCCCTGGTGCTCAGAAACACTGATTACACCCAGAGCTGATGAAATATGATTACATTTTTCTCTTCATTAAACATGATATAGAATCATAATTCACACATATAAAATTGTTTTATTCCTTTTTCCTGTTTGCTTTGGAATTATTTCATGGTCTCGACAATGTAGGTTTAGCAATGCTGTCTCTTCTGCAGAGCCAGTCAGCCGCCAGTACCCTGCAATTTTAATGATCTAATCCGACAGCTAGCATGCTTTAATTTAAAGTTTTATTAACGACCACTTTCTACCCTCAAAGACTATATTAAAATTTGTTAATGGAATTGGAGATTATAAATGCCCCACTGCAAGGCCCACTTGTGCTGTTCTGCACCACCCCCTTTAGAATTCAGAGCAATCCTATTAACTCTTCTTTATGTTTTGTATAGGTCATTTTGATTGCAGTTTTTTGTGTACTTCCCTTATGAGATAGCGTTCCCCGAATCTAAGCATTTGAAAGAATATAATTTTACAAAAGATCACATATTTCAGATTCATTATCCTTCAATAGTGAGCTTAAAATTTAATTTCTTTGACTTATTGCAATTTTTTTGAGTCTACCGGGGGAATGGAAATGAATTCCACGGGCAACGTCAGACAGAAATGACAGAATCCACCCCAACCGCTGTTGAAAAAGGAGAGGAAGAAGAGGGAGGAGGATGCAAGGACATGTGCCATGCATAGGTGTAAAGTTGCAGGATCGGGACAACCAGCTGTCCTCCGCACGCTTGGAAGCATGAAGCCCTTAGCACAAAACACGTGGCTTTTTCCCGCACCCTGTTACCGTGTGAAGGCTGTCTCTGTTAGCCTGGTCGTTTAACGGGCATCTTGAGACTCTTCGCTAGTTCTCCCAGACTGCACTCGTGCGTTAGGGCCCCACGTTCAATGTGCCGTGAAAGGGATCCCCCATACCCATTATTTATTTTATTGAAGGAGTCGGTAAAAGCGTCACCAGTCTCCACACCCCCACAGATCCCAGCACCAATGGTTATTGTTCGCAGCGTGTCTCAGGAAATGCACTATTAATCATTTGTTGTATAGACTTAATTTCTCACAATTCTCCCCTCTTTATTTTCTGTTGCTATTGTTCCTTTCTCCTGCTTAAACATTTCAGCCACCCAGTGAAAAGGCAGAAACAACATCAAGTTCTCAAGAAACCAAACAATCAATCAGTTCACCAGCTTCACAATGGGACTCAACGGGAGCAGCAGGGCAGCTGCCTGTTGTTTGAATATCACTCACCCGAAAGGCTTGGCCAGTGTACAGAAAAAGCAGTTATTCACAGGAAAAAGAGGTAGGTGAAGGACACAGAGGGGGATTTCTAAATGGAAATTTTTACATTAGAGAAGTTTACACTTGAGCTACTCATCTGGTCTCCTTTTACCGCTGATGAAAAGACGTTGAAACGTAGGGTGCAACTCATCTGACGCATTTGAAATACCAACCCTAGGACAAAACGAACCAGCCGTGCTGTGAAGTGCCCATTTCGCTCCAGCATCCCCTAAAAATAGCCTGAGCAGTTGAGTACGATACAGTGTAGACCTCTAAAGTCAGGGAAAACATACTCCTCTTGCTATACGGAGTGCCTTGATCAGATCCCCAGGGAAAGGGTTTTCCTGGCTGGCAGGTAAATCCTGCTGCCCCAACCCCTGGATGCTCCAAGCTTTGTATGCCAACTGAGCGTGACTGGTGGCAGGGAAGAGCACTGGACGAGGTGGAGCATCTGAGAGCTGTACAACCCCTTCTACCACAGAGTTATAAGATCTATGGTTTGCCTACCTCCTGCTTGGCTGTGACAGCCCATGGTGCCAAACAAACCAGCGTTGCTGGTGGGTAGTCAGTTCCTCTCCACCTTCCCTTCCTCAGCTTCATACTCATTATCCTTCATACTCTTCTTCAGTTGAGCCCATTGTACCGCTGATGAGTCCCCTTACCACTGGGGCATTCACATACTCAGTCCTTGGGGGGCTTTTCCCTCTCCCCACCTCTCCACCACCAAGGCTCTTGTAATGCACAACAGTAGTCTGTGCCCTGCTCCTTTCTCCCTTTTTCTTCTGAAATCCTTCCAAATTGTCAACACCTGTGCAGTGTGAGGCCTCCAAACCCACCTGTGACAAGGGTGAAGTTCCCATTATTCAGGCACCCTTCACTTGGGGCCGCTCGTGTTGCTTAGTGGGTAGGATTTCCCCATCCCTAGGTCCTCATCTAACTCTGCTCCTCACAAAGTCGGGTAGACCTTCCTCTGCTTGACACTGCTTAGCCCACTTTTGGTTTCAGGCAGGCTATTTGCCATGGGGATGTGTAGCCAGTGTACATAGTGGGAGCGTAGAGAAAAATCACCTGGACCTCCCTATCTTGATGCTATGTGACCTGAAATCAATGACACTGAAACCCTCAGTGGTGGGACGTACAGCAGGTTGGGTATTTCTCACTCTCGATGACCTAATGCTCCTGCACGTGGTTTCTTGCTGCCGGCTCCTCCCCAGCCCTTGCAGCCCCATCCGCGAGTTTCATCGCTGTTGGATCCAGCCCATTTCTGCCCCGCGACCTTGACCCCGTTGGGCTGGCAGCCTCTTGCATGGTCAGGAAAGACAGAGCAGCTCACCACGTCAGGAGCATGGCTCACTGGCCTCGGCATCCCAGCTTGCACGTGCCAGAACTCGTGACGTGATTTAATGCTCTCACCCACACCTAACAGGCTACGTTAAATTGGTATATTTGTTTCGTTTGCTGGCTCCTTATACGCCACCCGACCAGGGCATGGAAACCATAGCACATGACTGCAGAATTCAAGTCCAGCCGGCGTGAGTTGTGAGCACGCAGTTCAGAATTTGTCTTTTGTGAATATTTGTGTGCTAAAGTTACAGATTTGCTTTTTCACCATATTTGCAATAGCACTGCTCAAATATTTGTGGAGACTGAATACAGTCTAATTGAAATTCAGCTGAATTCAAATTAATATTCATGATTTTTTTTTCCCTTCCACTCTTCATTCGCCTCTAAATGGAAACAGCTTCCTGCTGTGGAGGGGGCAGCTGTAAGCTGGTTCGCTCCTGTAAGGGTGAAAAGTTTGTCAATCCAATTTGAATTTCTCGAAGCAGCCACACGCTGGATGTCACTGCTATCTACATCGTTTGCATGTATTGACGGGCAGGTCTTGAGCTCAATCAGTTTATGCCTGTGTCGGGTGGGTGCTGATTGCTGGAGATTTGCAACACCTCACTCTGCATCGCTGCTCGCGCCACCTGCTCCTTCCCCCTTGGCACCCGGCTCCCGTCACAGCGACGGTGCCCTCTGCGCCGCTGATCGCTCCGACTCGCAGCTCCGTGCCTTCGCGAGGCTGCCCTCCAAGCAGCAGCCAACTCCCGCTAATTTAGCCCCCGCGAAAGGCAGGAGCGTGCCGTCAACACAGAAGAGCAGTTGGGAGTTCTCCAGGAGGGAAGGGCAGAGATTTGTGGCACTCTGGAAGTGGAGAGGGATTTGGGGATGTTGCTTATTTGTAGCCGTGCAGGAGCAGGGCTGAGCTCACTGAGACCCCAAGCCCATCAATTGCTTTCATGATCATAGATCATGTGATTTCTATCAAAGGTGAGCTGATATTTTTAGCAGAATGTGATGAAACCCCGCACCTCCATAAAGCATCATTTCCAGACCTTATCCACTTTTCCGTGTCTAGTCAGACTGCTGCTCTCTGTCTGCCACTAAGGAAATCTTGCACGGGGAGATTAGAGATGCCTGGCACAGTAAAACCTTCCTCCAGTCACCCAGGAAACATAAGATATTTTTCTTCTTCTTTGGAAAAATGTGGAAATTAAATTGGAAGCACTACATGGATGCAGCTCTACCCAGATAAACTCCCAGACTGTCAGGATGCAGATGTTCCTGTGGACTATTACCGCCCGTGTGCTTTTCAGAGCATCCCAGGTAGCCTGAAAGTGCTTTTCATCATGTATTTATGGTCCCCAGTAAAGCACTAAGATAGAAATATTATAAACCACACGTTTAACAAGACAAATACAGGAACAGCGAAAAATACCTAGAAGCACTATAATGCTTTGAAAGATCTTGGGATCATCTCGGATGATTTTTTCCGAAGATGGGCTTTTATTACCACTGACCCTGTGTATAGTCACAAATACTGTTTGTTTTCCTCTTGATTTTTAATCTTTTATGTGCCTCATGGCTGCAATCCCTAAAGGAAAGGGCGGCAGGTGCAGCAGCAAGCCAGCCTGTCTCCTCGGGTGCAGGAGAGGCAGCAGACCTAAGGCAGGAGTCCTTGCAGCAAAGAGACTTTACGACTCCCAAGCGCCGTACCCCTTCCCTGCCTTAGCAAGGAGAAAAGCATAAGACAAATTTATCACGCCTCTAAATACCAGTGTAGCTGCACATGGATTTTAAAAAGTCACCGTAGAGCTCCAGCTCCAATCATGCCTCTATGGCATATCATCACCACAAATCACGCTTAGGGTTTCCCAAGCACCGTGTTTGCATTTCCATACCTTAGCACGTTGCTGGAGATAACTGTAATGCCCTCAGGCTGTAAAACTCGACATTAAATGCCACGGTAGCACAAAGGACAGTGGCGGGGAAGGGCAGCCCAGGATTTATAAAACATCCTTTTTTTCAGTGCTGTGATTTTATAACAAGGTTTCATGTTTGGGTGGAGAGTTTCCACGCTGGTGGTGCCTCATGAAAGTCATTGTCTAAACTGGAGCACAGGCACCACTGGGCTGCGTCAGCTGAGAGATTCCTCCAAGCCAGAAAACTCTCTCTGGCATCAAATGCTTCAGGGAAACGTGCAGGACCTCTAAAGTAAGTTGTTTAGAGATGGCTTATCACCAAATAAACTTTCTGCTAACTCCTCAAATGTCTGTGCCCCTAGATGCAGGGTTAGGGTGGTGGCAGCACCACCGTGGTGAATTGTCACAAGCTGGAAAGAGGCAACGGTCCCGGGGAAAGCAATTGTCTGGAATATGTTTGTAATCATCTCACCAGCTGGCTGTGTGTCTGGGCACCTGGGCTTCCTCTGCAGCCAGAGACCTTTGGAGAAGACTCCCATGGTCACAGCGTAACTCAAGCTAGAAGGGACCTCTGGGTCTCCGCAAGCCTGATCCCATCCCACCTTTCTTAGATGCCTGTCTTAGGGTGGAAGGAAATGTTATTTGAAGGCACAGCAAGCTACCTTTTAGGAGGCAAACTTGAGGGGAATTGAATCATACCACGTACTGTGCCATAATATACCTGCACAAAGGGTTGCGCAGGCAGCCTTAAATCTGAATAATTTTTCTGCCTCAATACGTTTTCTATATTTCCACTTTAGCTAGTCTTCCTTCTCCTCTGGGGAAATTTCTGAAGGAGGGCCAGGCAGAAGGTGCAAGACCGAGACGTCTCCTAAGCTGCTGCCGCCTGATCTCTGTCATCCTCAAGTCCTGCGAATGGAAAGGGACCGGGATGGGGTAAAAGGAGTTAGCGAAGAGCAGCCCCGGGTCAGATGGCTCCCCCCGTGCCCGTGCATCTTTCGCGTCACGAGGGCGGATCGCAGCCAGCGGGAGCTTTCCTGTCCTGCGTGCACCGACCGCTTCACCCCGTGTCGCTGGGACCGACACCAGGCTCGCCAGGCAGCAGTTTCTGGATTTCTCCGTGTTTCTTTATAAAATAGAGGCACAGCAATTGCTGATGCCCTCCAGCCCTCTGATCCCGCACTTGCTTTGGCAGCGAGATGAATACTGTTGCAGCTCACCCAGCAGCTCAGCCACTGTATTATTAGGTTTCTTCAAAACCCCGGAATGTCCCATCTAGACCCAGTGACTTAATATTTTTTAAATTACCTATTTGCACCGGTGCCTCTTCATTTGATACCTTAATCCTTAATAGCAACTCACCTTTATTACCAGAAAAGAGCAAGTCAAGAGCAGATTTCTCCCAACATCCCCTGAGGTGAGAACTTATGAAATGAAATCATTTCACTTCTCAGCTGTGTCCTCATCTTCCTTAATTGTTCCCTTTAACTCCTGGGGAGCCGGCAGACCTGTCTCGTTCCTTTGCAGGCTTTCCTGTTCCTGGCAGACTTGAATTATCTATTGTTTGTTTTCGTTCCTACCACGTCTTGCTATTTCTTGCCGGCTTCCTGTTTCCCCTCTTTCATGCTGTATTTTCTGCCCCTGTTTATTGACCTCCTGAAGGTTGGATTTCCATTTTTCGAAGGACCATTGTGTGGCCCAAACACCTTCCTGAACCCTGCCATTTACCTGCCTTCGCTCCTGCCTTCCTCCCGCGCTCGCTGATCGGACCCGCGCAGGCAGTTTGAGCCCCTTCGGTGTTGTCAGGTCCTGGTGTAGCTCAGCATATGCTGAAATCTCATTAATGGCAATTAAAGTTGAGCACGTGGTTAAGTACCTTGCAGAAGGTAGCTGTTTTGCTATGTCATTCCTTAAAGAGCATCCGTGCCAAATTTTAGAATTTTAATCTCTTTATTTTTGACTCTTGATGCTGTCGGCTGGCTTCCTCGTTTTGTTGAAATCTCTCCATCTAAAGGTTAGCATCACTGAGATAGGATTTGATCCTCTTCTTTCCCAAGGATGATGAACATAATTACATTCTTAACAAGTGAATTAAATTACAGCACGATTTCTCTAACAATGAGCGCTCTCCCCGCAATGTGCTGGAAGTGTCGCTGAGCTGATCGTGCGCAGGAGCCTGCCCCGTGCTTCAGAATGAGTGAATTTTCTAAATTCTATTCCATGAGTTATTGGGACTTTAAAAATTATGTCTTATTCATCTATTGATGACAGTGGCCTCTTGGGTGTAAATTGAAGCAATTACGAAGGATCATGCAAATTAATCAATTATTTTCAGATTATTACATTCAAGCAGTAGTCTTGCTCTTCGATTTAGTTAAACTCTGCCTCTGAGTCAATTTTCAAACCTCCAAATTAAGCTATTTATTAGCTAAGAAGATCTGAAAAAAAAAAAATGTTACACTCATGAATTGAACGGCAGAAGGGGTCATTTTAAAAAGGGTTTAACTCACGAAGTGCAATATTTAAGAACGTACAGAAGCGCCAGTCCTGATCCCAGGGTGAGCGGGATGTTTGGGATCATGTAAAACATAGCAACATAATCCCGGCTCCACGCACAAATCTCGGTGCAGCCACAACACTGAAGTTGCAGTGCTTCAATGGAGAGTCCTGATGCTGCTGGGGTGAAGGACCGAGGGGACACCGGGGGATGTGCCGCACTGGGAGCGTGGTGGGACAGACGCCCTCTGCTCCTGCTTGCCGTGGGTGGATGCTTCGGGAACTGGCCCCATCGTCAGCGCTGGGTTCTCTTTGCTGAAAGCCTTATGGAGAAGGTGGCACCAACCCCGCACCCCCAGGACGCCCCGGGTTGGGGACGGGACCCCTCAAGTGTCACAGACGCTCCCGTCCCAGCTCCTGACTTCCCCTCTGCAGCTTTAATCCCTGCGTTTGAAATTGTCCATCCATAATGGATTATCACGGCTCTTCCAGACTAGCCCAATTAATGCAAATACCGATGACAGCTAACGGGAAATAAAATGAGAATTAGGAGGCGAGCTGAGGGGCTCCTTGCCCGCAGCCTCAGCCCCATGGATGCTGTGCAGGCAGGGGCAGGCAGCACTGCATCCCGCCGGCACCCGATGGGGAAGCTGCCCAGGAGCAGCCGCGGGCTCTGCTCGTGGCGGGGCAAAGCCCATCGCTTGCGCACGCTCCCGTCCTCTGCCCACCATTCGGGCAGAGGGGTTACAGGGTGGCTGAAGGCTTTTGAGTTTTAATTTAAGTGATTCTAAACCAGCTTTGGGTTTATAGCTAATAAGACATTAGTATGCTAATTAAATTATCCATGGAGTGGTATAAAGAGGCCTTCCTGAAGTTTAATGGCTGTGTAAAAGGTAACTCTACTTGCAATGTAATTAATTCATGGAACAATAAATGTATAATTAGATTCTTATTAATATCTGAGAGGCTTTTCCTGCATTAGGAATGAGGTGGGGGGACTGGTCATTTTTGCTTTTGACGTGGGAGAAAGGAGATGGCAGCTCCTGACGGCAAAGCACCTCCGCCCTTGGCAGCATCCCTGCATCCACACCTTCTCCACCCTGGCCCCCCGAGCCAGGCAAAGATTCACTCCCTGCAGAAAGCTCCCACAGCCCACAGGCTTCCTCCTAGCATCACACGGGGCGAAAGGAAGCACCCACGCAATGAGCTTTCCCATGCTCTCCCAGGACTCCTCGGATGAGGGACAATTCATTTTTTAAGAGCGGTAAGACAGGAGAACTTCTTCAGAAAATACAATCCTGCCCTGGACTCAAGTGACCAGGAAAAAAAAACAGTGACTCCTCTTGAAAAAGCAGGTGTTCCAGCTAGTCCTGGTCTTCCCCAGGGCCGTGAAGTCTTCCAAACACAGAGAGGGATGCAAACCTGTGTTTCTTTGCTGGAAAGTGAGAGGTATGACCTCACAGCTCCCTGAAACCTCGGAGGAGCTCCTGTGTCTGTCAGCAAAGCAGCTCTCCTAGCATACACGCTGCGATCTGCTCCGTAACGTCTTGGATGGGTCACCCCACCAGCTGCTCCGCTGCCCGGCCAGCCCCACGGCATTTGCAGAAATCTGCCATACCCGAGGGATTTCTAAACGCAAAAGCTGAGTTTCAATTGCATATCAAGGAGGAAGCACCAGTTTTTAAGCAGAGTTGCACCCCACAAGTTGCAGGGTCTGGCAACAGGGACGCAAAAAGGCTTTCTGTCTGTCCTCTGCCTTCACCCACCGTGTCCTCCTGTCCTGGGCTGCTCACAGCCGACACAGGGGCTTTCCTGGGCGTTGGGTTCCCACCCAAGCCCTCCCTGCAATCCCTGGGACCTTCAGGCTTTGGGAGCCTCCCCAGGCATTCCCCCACCAGGCTGGGCCACCCTGCAGACGTGGGACAGCCCCAGAGGAAACAGCCACTCGCCTCGCAGGGGCTTCTTCGTGCCCAGAGGGGCACAGCAAATGCTGTGAGAGCAGACAGATCAAACCCACCCTCTGGCTGAGTCCTAGCTGCAGGGAAAAGGGTCCTTGTGTGGGAGGACATCATTTCTGGGCAGCGCCCTGCCAGGCTGAGCTCTGTTTCTGCTCCTGCTCTGCATCTCTCCTGGCCGCGGGTACCACCTCTCTGTCCAGGGAGATTTCCTCCACCTGTCCACAGATGTGTCTCCTCACCCGCCGTCTGCCGATGGTCCAAGTAATGCCAGGACAACAGCTCTCACCGTGCTCAAAGCAGACTGGCCAAAGCCCACAGCACCAGCCATCCTCCCTCCAGGAGAAAAGACGACATAAGGATGTGCATTACCTCTTCCAGAGAGATTTTTGCACAAAGTCAGAGTAAGGGTAAGCCCCAAAGCTCCTTCTCTCTGAAGCTGAACCCCAGGGTTTCAACAATAAGCATGACTTGCATTAGCTCTGGTCTGGGATATAACTTTCTGGAAAGGTGGATGAGGGTCAGCAAATTCCAGCTGAGCAGAAAGTTCATCAAAACCAGCCAGAGTTTACTGAGGATCTCGTGAGAGGAGAGGCAGAAAGCCCAGGGCAAATGCCACAAGTGAAAGCCAATTCTGGTGTTTATAAGGGAAATGAAACTGCTGAACCTGCCTCTGGGGAAGAGGAACGGCACCCGTGGGCGGCGGGGAGCTCCCGGGACGACAGGCATCGCGGGAGCATCTGGGGGTTTGCCATGATCCGGCCGCTCCAGGAGTGAGTCAGCGTCCCTGGAAATCCTGCTACTAGCCAGGAGATGAGTAAGAGCGTCTCATCAAACACAGCTGGTGAGTTGATCCAACAAGGATGCAGGACGGGAAACACTGCAGCGTCTGTCTCATGCTACCGGACCACGTTGCCACTTGCAGTTCCCGCTGGTTGATGCTCCTTCCCCAAAACAACTACACTGACCTGACGGTGACCTGACATGGCAGTGATGCAGAAGAGGATGGAGCATGTTCCCAGACAGTCCCGTGCCATCAGGGGCTGTTTTCTCAGTGCTGGGGCCCCAAGCCCTCACTGGGCTCCTACAGAAATACCTCGGGGGAAGCGAGGGGATTCCAGCGAGAGCAGCAGCCTGCAGAGCCTTTGCTCAGCTTCCTGCCCACAACCCTGCTGTTGGGCGGTCAAGGCTGGTCGTTAGCCATGAATTGCCTTTGTGGCTTGTTTGTTACAGCTTCTTACCAGACCTGTGACACAAAAGCTGAAAGTCACCCGCTGCAGGCGGCTGAGCCAGCCTCACAGCTCGCTGCTCCAGAAAGGGGAAATCTCGTGCTCCTTCCAGCCCCGCTCCTCCCTTGTGCCTCTCAGCATGCTCGGGAGAGCCAGGCAGACAACGTTTGCATGGGTAACAGGCAAAACAAGGTTTGTCTTTTCACCAGGTCAGCGGTGCCAGCACCTTATCATGTGGCCAGAGCGGTGTCCAAGGCATCTCACGGGGGAGAGGACAGCAGGACATCTTCCTGTGGTTGCAGCTCAGTGAAGCTCATGCAAGCATCCTTTGAGTTGTAACCTGCAACCTGTTCCCAACTCAGCAAACAGAAAATCAAACCAGGACACAGGTGACAGCCATCAGAAATGCCCAGTTTGAGGACACTGATCACACCAAACTTTGTAGAGTCCTGCCAGTGACAGGGAGGCAACAGACTGCATTTTCTCCCAGCCCGTGCAGTGCCTGCTCTCCTCCCTGCTCCACACCTCCTGCTCCAGCAGCTTCCCCCGCGACTGCCCCGATCCCTGCTCCAGGCAGGTGTCATTTCTGGCAGGTAACCACCTGGGGCTGGGTTCCAGCCTGTTGGCAGGGCAGCCTTCAGGGTAGTGTTTGCTCCGGGAGTCAGGCTGCTGCCTGCAAACGCTCATGGCTCCCAGCCCTGAGTATGAAGAAATAAGCCAACAAAACAGAAGCACACATACTGGTCATAGAAATGTTTCAGACAATCCCCAAATTCTCCATGCCAGCATTGGTGAAATCAACAAAAGGCTTTTCCAGTGTCAGTAGAGGGTTCGACAGGGGTTTGTGGCCATGCACTTTATGCATAACTACCCAGAGGAAAGACGTCCTCGGCCATCGTCAGAACTAGAGAGGTTTGCAGGTAAGAGGGTGGCACTCTGTTTTTTCTGACCCTGAACTCGTCTGGATCTCAAGCTCACACAGACTGCAAGAAAAAGAACGGTATTGCAGGGCACTGAGTGTGACAGCGGGAAGCAGATCTGGCTCCCAAGACCCCCAGTGCCATCAGCATCCAGCCAAGGGCTTGTCCAGGAGGGCTTGGAGCAGGTGGGCTTGCATGAATGTTCACAGAGTACATATCAGAGACAGGCTCTCATTCAGGAGGGTATCTGCAGACGGATCAGTTCCCGGGTTTCTTCAACACTGTCCCAGGACTTGCTCTTCAGAGCTACAAGGGATAGTAGTGTGGGATAAATTCCTGCCCCGATAACTGTGTGGCCCCACAACGGCAAGAGCAGCTCCCAGCTGCCAGGCAACCTTGGCTTTTCTTTTTCTTTTCCCTTTTTAAAATTTTTTTCTTTCCTTACTAACAAATTATCTTATTAGGACATAACCATATTTTCTGCTTTCACAGTCTTCCCCTTTTCTTTCCACAGAAAGCCTATTCAGGCAGATTTTAAAAAAAAACTATTACAAATCCCCGGCAAATCATTCCCCCATCTCAGACTTGAGAGGAGAAGCAGCATTCATTTCCTTTCCATTTCTGCACACATAAAACACTTCCCAGCGCTGGTCCAGCCCCAGCTGGCTCAGTCAGCTGGAGAAATGTGCATTCAGACGCAAGTACGAGCGGAGCGCCCGGGGCTGAGGCAGCCTGGGGATGGCACCGGGGGAACAGCTCGCGGGCAGGGACGGGGCCCGTGCGCGACGTTCCCTGCCTCGCTGCAGGGAGGTGGGAGCAGGTGCTGCTCTCCTCTCCAGGCGGTTTCCTTGCTCCTTGGACGTGGCATTTCTTGGCTGGTCTCTACGGGCTTCCTTGAAGGCGAAGGACGGGCAGGAGCTGGTTTGCTGCCTGCTGCTGCGCACCCCCTCCACCCCATCAGCACCCGCTCTCGGGGGGTCGGGAGGAGCGGGAGAAGCACCCGCAGGGGCTCTGGCCCCGGAGGGACACTCCTGCTCCTCGGCGATGGAAAGTGCCTTTCCCGTCCACCTCCCCCATCCCGTCGCCTGGGGCTCTGCCACATGCGGGACGGGTGATGGCACCTCTGTGGCTGTCTCTCCCAGAGCCGCCCGCGGCAGCAATAGGTCTATTCCTCTAATTTTTGGTTTCTTTTTGCCACACTGAATCCGCACTCGCGGTCAAACTGTGGAGCAGGGGAGCCGGGAGCGGTAGCTGCCCAGCACACCTTCCCGGGTTCCTTTTCACCTGACTGAGCCCATCTCCTACGGAGGCACAAGAAAGCTTTCATACGGTGCCATGTCAAGTGCTGTGCTGAAATTCAGGTAGATGAAATCTCTTGCGTTTTCCTTCCATTAAAAAAAAAAATCAGCTATCTTCCCAAAAAGAGACAGCAGGTTTATTTCACTTGATCTTCTTCTGGTACAGCCACATTACATTTTATTCCATTTCACATCTACCCTCATGTACCTTCCTTCCTTTTCTGTCTCTTCTGTCCTAAACCCTACATATTATTTTAGGCCAGCACAAAGGCTAGCAGGACTTTGGGGTTAAATTTTTCTTCTTCCTTAGCAGCAGGGCATTTGTTCTTCAGTCAGATGCCACTAATTAGATTATATCAGATTTATTAAAAATATTTCCCTCCTCGTCCATGCACCTGTGACCCCATTCTCCCCATCGCTGCTCCTTGGCAGCACGTCTGTGTCCCTGCACTGATTGCAGAGGGAAAGCTCAAACATCCTCAGGGCTTCCAGTCCTCTGTAACTAACTTTAAAAGCCGTCTACCAGGGTCTCTCTTTCCGTTGCTTGTTGTGACTTTCCTGCCTGCTGGCTTGTCTGCAGATCCAGGCGAGACGCTGCTCCTTCTCTGCGTGGCACAGGGGAGATTGTCACCGCGTTTCATAACAGCCACCGTCAGCCAGACTCTGATTTGGAAGAGACTTTCTTCCTTGCTCCTGCAGGGAAATGAATTTCTCTTAAATGTGCTGATGTGCAGATAATTTGCCCGTGGACCCAGCAGATTTGCAGTCAGCAGGCCGCCCCGGTCAGTGCCAGAGAGCAGAGTGTCAAGCCAGACGATGTCTAACGTCTTCTGAGTGATGGGGCTTTGGTCTTGGAAAGGCACCCGGTGCTATCAATCCTTCACGGACTCCTCTGGAGACAGTCCGTGGCAGAGGCGAGGAGCGGCCAGCAGACCCCCGCCGCGCCCACCCCGGCAGCAAGGAGAGCTGCGAGCAGGACCCCTCCTCTCCACCAAGCAGTTTTGGTCCCAGTGTGCTCAACCCCCTCCCCAACAAAGGGCTTTTTGCTCTTCAGCCGGTTCCTAACACATCTCGCGTGAATAATCCACAGTGGCAGCCCACGCACAGCTCCCGCAGCCCGACGGCTTTGCGAGATGGGCTTGAACACCACAGCTTGGAGAAAGAAAGCTGCGCTGACCCCGAGGAGGATGAAGTCCCTGGGGAGATTGGCCAAGTGGCTGCCAGTAACAGCTCTGCAGATATTCTCGCCAAAGCAAACCAGCATTTAGAGGTCCTCTGGAAGCAGCAGCTGACTCTCAGTCAGGAAGCCAGCTCAGCAAAGCCCTCGATGCTGCCGTTTTTGGACTCCACAGAGTGGCTCTTGCTCTACAGATTTCCACTCACCCAGGTGGTTTTTGTCTCCACCATCATCACATCTGGTAGATGCCATTTCCAACATCTCTGGAAGGTTACTCTCCTGGGCATATTGGGATTCCCATGTTCCCAGCGAGCTATGTCAGCCAAGGAAAAACCAGCACAGGCGCAGACCCAGCCAAGACCACCTATTGCTCCACCTAGAAACACCACCCTAGGAAAAGTTGATAAACAGAGGTGTTCAGAGTAAATGTAACTAGGTTACAAATTACTCTCCAATTTTCCAGCACCTTCACCACTGCTGCTTTTGCTCGAACTGAGCCTGTCTGGGAAACTGCAGATTTACTTAAATATCACGTCCCCTAGCTCGGCAGCGTGGAGGCATGTTGACACATTCTTCTGCTCGTGTTTGCATTTGGGTTGCCCTTAGCTTCTGATCACAGCCATAACTTCCAGCTAGCCTGAGGAGAAGCATTTGTTACGTGATCTACAATTAAGAGATGTTAATTGGCAGGTTACATCCTGACTCCTGCTCTCGGGATATAGAATCATAGAATCACAGAATGGTTTAGGTTGGAAGAGACCTTTAAGATCATTGAGTCCAACTGTTAACCCAGCACTGCCAAGGCCACCACTAACCCATGTCCCCAAGCGCCACATCTACATGGCTTTTCAATCCCTCCAGGGATGGGGACTCCACCACTGCCCTGGGCAGCCTGTGCCAGGGCCTGACAGCCCTTTCGGGGAAGAAATGGTTCCCAATATCCAACCTAAACCTCCCCTGGTGCGACTTGAGGCCGTTTCCTCTTGTCCTGTCGCCTGTTCCTTGGGAGAAGAGACCGACCCCCCCTGGCTCCAACCTCCTTTCAGGGAGTTGCAGAGAGCGAGAAGGTCTCCCCTCAGCCTCCTTCTCTCCAGGCTAAACAAACCCAACTGTTCCGCACACAGACTGAGCAGGCTGCACTGAGGGTGCAGAGAGAGAGTTGCAACGTGAACTGCAGAGCAGTGGGAGAGGACCATCACCCCAGAGGGTGATGCCTGTGGAGAAGGGTCACACCAAAGGCAGAAGAAGCTACAGGTACGTGGGAAGGGAGAGTATCCCACTGTGACCGGTTGAAGGGAGAGGGATGCTGATAGAGCAGTCCTGGCCACAGCTGACCAACAGCCATCTGAAATACAGACCAGAGCAGAAACCCACACACTCGCGCTTTTGTTATTCAGGTGCCCTTAGACCATACAGCAGTGTGTCTGGTGCTGCTTTGTGCTCCTCTGAGAACTTGCTGGGTGACTTAAAGTCAGTGTTGAAAGAAGTCACAAGGGCAGGCGGAGGGTGCGGAGGAAGTAGCTGGACACTATGGTGGGTAGCTGAGGTCTTCCTCCCGGACACCAGAACTGTAGAAGTCGTATGTCCCACCAAAAGGTGGGAATCCTCTACTTCTGTGCTTGCTCTTGGGTATCCACAAGAAGGATGGTGTACAACCTGCAACACAAAGGATTGTCCCAGCTACACAACCCAAGAGCTGGGAACTGCTCCATCAACAATAAGGTGTCCCTGCTTGACATGACGAACAATGAAGGGAATTTCAAGAACAAGGTAATACAGAACCTGTCAGGAAAAGAGCTGTGGGGTTTTTTTTTTCACCCAGTAATTGGACAAAAGATGTTTGTTCTACTATGAGACCTCATGGCACCAGTCAAAGCAGGTGAAACTGAGTTTAATGTTCTCATTAAGGCATTGAGATATTTTTATTCACCTGATAAAAATGTCTTTTCTAATAGATTTTGAGAGTCTGCGTGAGGTGAAAAGTTCTGTGAATAAAGAGCCAGCTAAAAGGTTTCCCTTTCAAGTGCTGGTGTGCTCATGCCCCTCTCCAGGTCACTTGGCACTGGGGCCACGCAGGTACGTAGCCAGCAGAGGGGGAAGCCCCGGAGCACAAAATTGTGAAGAATACTCGAAGCGGTGCAAACAGCAGCACAGATTTCTGGGTGGTGGCCACTGCGGATCTACAGCACTGTCACAGAGCCCATTTTAAGTTGTCACATGAAAATGCTTTGAATAGACAGGCTGCCTCTCCAGGAAAGATCAGCTTTGATCCTGTTGGGGAATCAAGCAGCTATTGCGAAGATGCAAATTTATGAAATTCCAACACCTGGCGTGTTCACGCGTAGGGAGTATATTAAGAAATCATAACATCTAAGAGCACTCCCAGCAGTGGGGAACCCGACCAAAATTGTTACTGTGTGCTCCCTTCCCCAGAATCAGCAAGATCTGAAGATTCTGCTGAGCTCCCTGCGCCTCAGCTCCCGGCACAGGCCCTGGGAGACCACGACAGCTCGGAGAGCTGCTTTGCAGTGGGCCTCCCTAGACATCTTCCATACACCCCCCCCCTTGCGCCTTCTGAGGGATTTCTAAACTCAAAAGCTGGGTTTTAGCTGAATATCAAGGGGAAGGTTTCACTTTGTGAGCAGAGAGCCCCCAAAGTTGCAGAGTCTGGCAGCAGGGAAACAAAAACGCTTTCTGCTCAGCTCTCCCCTTGGCCACTGTGTCCTCCGAGGCAGGTCCTGCTCTGCTCACAGCCAACACGGGGGCATTGGGTTCCTACCCCAAACATCAAGGGAGCTGCCTGTGCCCTGCTCCTCCTTGCAGTCCCCAGGGGCTGCAGGCTTTGGGGGTCTCCCTGGGCATCCCCCATCATCTGTCCCCACCGCAGAGGGGACCACCACCTCCCTTGAGCACAGCACGTGCAATGCAAGGGGCGTGCAGCAGGTTACCTTCTGCCAGGCCCTCCTGGGAGATCCCAACGCACAAAGGTATGGGACCCCAAGGCTGATCATGCCTGACCAGCTTCCCTAACACACAGCTAGAAAATGTCACAGGGAAACAAGACATGCAGGGACACTGGTGTCAGCAGAAGAGCAGCTAGGAAACAGCAGGCACGAAGTGTCTGGATCCTGTGATACGTCTCACACCCCATGTTCTCTTCCGAAGGGAAGAAACCTCCAGAAGAAGGAAACATAGCTTTTCTGTTGGCTACCTCAATACAGACGTTATCAGCCCATGACGGGGCTGGCTTGGCGACTCTTTCAGATAGGGAGCAAACCTGCCCGAGGGGTTTAGGGATGTCCCCTCGCAGCTGAACCACCCAAAAGCCCCATTGCCGGCACAGTGGAGCTGCCTGCCTCCCAGCAGGCTGCTCCGAGCCTCCCCAAAAGCCAGTCCACTCGGGGAGGGTGGGAAGCAGCAGGCAAAGGGCGAACCCTCTCCCACTCCCCGGCACACGGGCAGTTGCGTGGTGGGCAATGGGTGGAGACCAACTGCTCTCCAAGACAGATGGACGGAGACAGACTTCGCTGGAGAGGTGACCCCATGGAAGACACTCTTGGTCTTCTGCTGTGGGTATGTGTCTTCTCCCACCCAGCTTCCAGGGTGACCTAACAGCTCTTCCGCCCTCAGGCAGCCGCCCTGGCCCTGATCCCAGCTGCGTTTTCAGGGGGCAGCACCCCCCTACCAGCATGCATTAACACCCACACCTTCTGGAGGCACGGTGGGACTGATTAGCTTTTGCCCTGCAGAAAACAGAGTGGACCTGCCGTAACCTCACGCCGTTTCCCCAGGAATGGATTTGGCCCACGTTTTGTAAGCAGAGAGAGCAAGTACACTGGGAAGCACTTGCTGCTGAACCCACGCTGATATTATTTGACCTTGGAGCAAGGTCAGCCTGTGTTGCCCCTGCACATAGCTGGGAAAGGCAAATCCACGGTGTTCAGCAAATCTCTTCGTATAACAGGCTCATTTCTTCTCAAGAATTCATTTCAGAGGGATTCAGTGGCATTGACAGAGGTGGCACTGGTAATTTCACTGCTCATATTCAGGATGTAGCACTTCATCCTTTGCCCTGCAAGTGGGTTAGCCTGTGAATTGCTCTGTGCTTCAAGTTGCAGAGCCTGAATTATTTTGGCTGCAGGACACAGGCTGTTCACCAGAGCTCAGCTAGCTTTGAGACTGCGTCGGGGTTCACCAGCGGCACGGGAAGCTTATAACTTCAGCACTCGTTTCAAACTACCATGGCTGCAAACGACAAAATCCTCAGAAAGCTTCATGTGGGTGCTAGAGCTCCTGACATAAGCTCTGAAGAAAACTGAGACCTCCTCCAACACAGCACAGCAGATGCATAGTATGTCACTGAATCCCCAGCCGGTTAAAAAAAAAGAGGGAAAAGGAGATGAGATGGTAGTCCTTTTTGCCGACATGAGGAGCTGCTTGGTGAAAGAAAGGGTCCTGGTTGAGGCACAGGTCCCTCACACATGGGATGTCCCAAGGCTTGTGCAGATGCATGCGAAGGCCCTGGGGACAAACCCCAGCTGTTTCATGCTCCAAGCTGGCAGAGACCTGTCCTCAAATACACAGCTCTCCACATCCTAAGCAGAGAAACCTGGCACAGGGGCAAATAAGGTGGAGAGGGGAAACCCCTACTTGGACTTGGCTGCTCCCCAGGACCTCTGTGCACAACTGGAGCTCACCAAGGGTCTAGAGGTGGCTGTGGCTGGTTGCAAATCCTGCATAGCAAGCAGGCTGCTGCGGTAGAAAGGGACCCACCCTCGTCACTTGTGCCCCACTGTGCATTCGGAGCTTAGCAGTGCCCTGTGCCCCGATGGACCCCACGAACATGCTGCCTCGAAGGAACTGGGACTCCCCCAGTAACCACTGGGTAGAAAACAGGAGATTTGCAGGGCAGTGTCTCTCCAGGGCCACCCATCTGGCTGGTCCGTGCTTGCCACTTGTTTCTTGCTGCGCCCTTATTGCTGTTAATCCCTTTCTAAATACATTGGCTCATATGGACTAGTCATCTTGTAAATTCTCTCGCTAAATGTCTGCCCACCCTTCTCTCTCCAGCCAGTTTGTCTGGTTTTGACAGGACTGGTACACCATTTCTCTGCTGTATTATAGTTTTCACCGCAGCTCCTGCATTGCACAGTGCCCAGGCTGCCCGGGGCAGGCCTGAGGGAGCTCTTCCCCATGTAGGCACGGGAGGCTTTCCCGCCCATTGTCCTAGTCTGCTCGGAGCAGCTCATGACCTGGAGGGCTCTGACATGAGAAGCCCCTTGGGATCCCATTTATTTCTGCAGCAAGACTTGAACTATGATTGCTGTTAACTCCAGCCGACCAAGGATTCAGGTAATGGCAGGCTAAAGTACACGGTGCGGCCTCGGGAGGGGAGCGGTTTCAGCGAGCACGTTACTGCCTGCAAAGCCCTTGCTATCCCTGCAGCTTCATCCCAGGAGGACTGCTGGCAAACGGATTTCACAATTACAGGAGCAGAAGAGGGAGCTGAGGGCTCCTGATACACAGGCTTGTGCTCCTGCTATAATGAGCTGACAGGCAGCACACCTCTCTTCCTTAGCCATTTACCCTGTATAAATAGGAAATCCGCTCCTTCAGCGCTGCACAAGATCCGATGTCCCAGCTCCGTGCATATGCGTTGCCCCGTCACGTCTGGACTGAGGATCCTGGCTGGTCTCATACCACATGCCAGCAAGGTCAGGGCTGCCGAGCATCCTGGTGCTCACCAGCTGCTTCCCCAAGAAACACGTTACACAGAGAGTCTTTCTCTGGTCCCTTTGGAAGGACAGGGTATTAACACAACACGTCAGAGCAGTGGGGACAGAGTCCCAGGAGGACAAGTTTGAGTGGACCAGCCCAGAGGCACTCCGAAGAGTGCTCCGCTTGCGGCACAAGCTCAGCGGGAAGCAGAAGGCAATACTGGATTTTCACAGGGTCTAACACGTGAAAAACACACGAGCCTAGAAAACCGCTCGGGAGCGGGCCAGCCGCCTGGCTCCACACCCTGGGCAGCAGTGAAGGCGGTGGCCTCTCTCCAAGCTGACACAGCCCATGCCAGGGTGACGGGCGGCAGGTTATGGCTTTGACAGAGCATGAGTTAACAAAATCAGGCTGTCCTCTATATCATCAAGCTGGTGCCCCCTTCTTTTGCTGTAAGCTGTATCCCTCGTATCCTGGCCATGTCCCTCAGCACGGTCCCACTGTCACAAGGAATGGGGAGGCCTGAGACCCAGCAAGCATTGGATCTGCATGCCGGGGACCCCTGCTCCGTGCCGGGCTCCCACGCTCCCTGTCCCTCCGCAGAGTCACGGCAGGAGCGGGCTCCGAGGGCTGCTCCCGAAACCCACCCCACTTCTTCGGGTGACCACTGCACAGTGCACTGCGGCTGCAAGGATTACCTAAAAATAGCAAAGCACAATATCTGCTGTGAGGCATTTCCTCTTCTCTCCCTTCCTCCAGCCTCCTGGTCTGTCACCTCGGCCGTCCTACTTACTCCCTCCAGCTCTTCCCTTTTCTTTCTCGGTTCCCATCCCCCCACCATGGCCAGGACTGGGCAAGTCGCTGCACAAGTCCTGTCCTCATCTCTCTGCTGGGCCCGTTGCTTTCCATTGCGGTTCTCAAGGTCTCTGGGACCCAGCACTGCACGCGTTATCTGAACCGCATCCTTCTTGGGATTCAGGCAAGCAACAGAGGCCTCTTCCTGCCCCTGCCACGCAATTCCTCTGGGTCTGCAACACACAATAGCAGCGACTACAAACTCCTACCTGGCAGGCTGAGTGCTTTCTGCCCAAGGCTACGGCTCTCCAGGTGTTTCACTCCCATTGAATTTGGCTTCGGGGTTATTTTCCCCACAATACAGGAACTGCATTCATCAGGGCTGGTTTGCATTGTTGCTTCCACCCACAGCTCCTGTCTCTCGGGTTCCTTTGTGTTTCACTTCACACTGGAGTTTACATCTTCTCCCAGTTAGGATTTATCTGCAAATATAATTAGTGAGCTGCTAACCCCCCTCCTCTACATCATTACTGCTCCACCAGTTTGAATTTAGCATCGCTTCCCACCCCCCCATGACTCCCGACTATCAAGAGACATCAAAAGCCTGTTGAGATCTGTACACAGATGAGAAGGTTAACCCATAAACTAAGCCACAGAAATGATTTATTTCCATTCTTCCTATTTTGGGCAACTTTCTTTATCAAAGATGCGCCTGCTGGTTGCCAGGCTGCAGACTGTGTGTCAGTCACACCTTGAGCACGGCTGAAACACGGCTGCTCAGCATCCAACACCACCAGCTTTAGTCTTCAGCATCTTCGCACCAGGCTGAGTCCAATTTCCCAAGGCACCCGTCTCACCTTTCCTGCTGAGATTTGCCCTGTGCTCCAAGCATTACCTAGCATTAATTTGAGCCACTGGACTATGTTGGGGTGAGAGGGTCAGTTACTAAAACTGTGAAAGGCAAGCAGGCAGCAAAGAGTTAAAATTCTTCATTCCCAACAGGGCCCCTAGCACAGCGCGTGATAAGCAAGGCTGGAGCCTGGTTTGTACCAGGATTTTCAGAGCAGCTATTATTTCCAAAAATACGAAGTCATTCCTTTGAAGGAAAAAAAAAAAAAAAAAAAAAGAAAAAGAAAAACACAAGAGCTCTAATCTCCTCGCTGCAGAGTTTCACCTTCTGCTTCTCAGTCCTTCTCCCAACACGCTGCCAGCACCGAGGAAGCAGGCAGGAGGGGGAGCACGGCGCTGGCCTGCCCGGCACAGTCTCCTCGGCACTGCCAGCCCCACCATCAGCAGAGCAGAGGGACAGGGCTGGCTTCACAGGGAGGTCCCTGCGCCAGGGCCACAAAGCCCGGTACAGCCAAGGCTAAACGAAGATGTGGTGCAAATCCGAAGCACGCGGGACTGGGGCTCGGTGAGAACCGCTGCCCGGTGATTCCCACGCTTCGGCCGCGCCGGGCTGGCTTCGAGGAGCTCTGCAAAGAGGATCTGAGCCACGTGAGAGCCCTCCACGCACAGGGCTGCACACCGGCTCGTCCTCCCACGCAGCTCTTCTCAGAGCTGTACAGCACAGCCTTGTATTTTCTTAACGCTTGGAGTTTATAAGGAGGGGTGCAGACTGACTCAGCGCAGGCTGTGAGCACCCCGGTGCTGCAGCATCCCCCGGCGACTGCCGCGATGCCTCTCGCTGCTCTCCCTTGGAGCTTGTCCCTGCAGCCAGGAATCGCTGCCCGCAGCTTATTTGGCTGTGGAAGAGCCAAACTGCCGGGTGGAGGTGAGAGAGGCAGCCGTGCCCCCAGCTCCAGTCCCAGCTTTGTCTCTGTGATTACCTGGCCGTGGGCAGCACCAAGCCCATTCTCATAAGGACATCTAGTGGCACCATGACAGACGGCACACTTAACCTTGGCCACTCTGCATCTCTTTTTTCCCCCGGACCCTCCTAACCTCTTCCATTAGCTCTTGCTGCCCATCTGCACTCTGCTTAGTCCAAGGCAGGGGCACAGCTGGAGCGGGTGGAAGTCAGGATCCCACCCATGTCACCCCAGGAGACCCTCGGGACATGGCTGGTCACTGAGATGGGGACATCTCCAGGAGCAAGACATGCCCAGTCCTAGGCTGAGCTGCAGCAAAAGGGTGCAAAGCCACATGAGAGAGCTCAGGAGACTCCTGTCCCCTTGCAGAGATGTGTGCATGCAAACCTTGGGTCCTTCGGGGAAAAAGCACAGCCCGGGCAGCCAGAGAGCAGGGTGGGCTGGTACTGGTGGCCAGGACAGCACAGGAGACCTCGTTGTGCTGTGGGCCGGAGCAACCCAGTTCTCCGTTGCACCAGCTCCTGTGCAGCCAGGGAGCTGGAGGAAGGATGAAGGGAGAGGTGGGGAAGCCCTTGGCCCCTGCACAAAGGGGATGGAAAAACTTGCAGAGACCTACGAGAGACAGACACAAGTTTCAGCAGCAGCACCTCGGATGCTCCTGCGTTAGGTGTGCAGGGAGCCAGGACAGGAGAGGTGACCACAGCATTGCTGTTACCCCTAGTGCAGCCTTTCCCCTAGTCAGGGTTTTAGTTTCTCTTGAGCTTTTTAAGTGCTTAAAAACACTTCCAGAAAGTCAGGCAAGTAGGACCGAAGGGGCACCCTGCTCGGACCACACCACTGAACTGTTGGACAAGCAGGCAAAGGTCTAAGTCACTCCAGAGCAGAACAACATACCCATAGACATGGATATCTATGGGAAAGCAGGACCAACCTGCATCCAGCCCCACACTCTTAGGTAAAACACATCCAGCCATGGAACGAGCAGCGCTGTGCCCCAGGCACGCGTCTGACTCCATACAGCTATTTCCAAAGCAATCCTCTTCAGATTGTAATGACCGTGGATAGTTTGGACTTGAAGAGCATTTCCATTACAGAAAGGGCACATCATCTTCTGCCTTTATTCAAATGAAAGCAGTAATGAAATCACTGCTGCCTGATACAGACGCACTTGGTTAGATATGTACTTGCTTTTTGTTTTGGTTTTTGCTTTTCTGTTCCATGGTCAACATTTATGCATTGCTGTCAGAAAAATTGCTTTAATTTTCCATTCTGTTTCAACAACCGTTGCTAAAAACAAAAAGTATTATCCACTGAAGAACTGTGAATTGACTCCATCTAGTATCTTAGGAGCAGCGCTAACACCAAATGGCATTCACTTGCATTTTTAATGTACAGATGAAGTCATAGAAATCACTAACTTAAAGGCTAGCTCATCAAATTTTTCTTGCTAAAGCATATCCCGTATCTACTACACTGGCTCTTTCTCCTCTAGAGAACCTAGCTGTCACTTCTTTAATGATTTTCATTGGCTAGTATGAACATTTTAAGGCTTAACATGAGTGATGTGGATGAATGAATTTCTAGACTTCATTTGGCTTTTCATTTACAATGTCAGAATGAGTCTGTTCTGCCGGTGTGTGGTGGTTTTATTTTTTTTTTTTCTTTTTTTCCTTTTCACTGGCTGCTAACACTCAGATCCTTACTAGTGCGTGTATGACTTTAATGATGTTATGGGCTACACGCAGCCTTCTGGATCAACGCATCTACCCTTCCCCTAAGTACAACCTGGGTGAGGCTATCGTGTTGTCCTACAAGCAGCAGCAACCACCCTGAAAGACATAATTTTTACAGGTTTCTTGGCTGCACCTCCCAGCACATCCCTCTACGTACCCAGGAGTTATTCAGCATACAGTCAGGTTTGCATCTGTTACGCCAAATCTCCATTGCAGGTTCAGTAGATTATTCTGTGCAAGGGTGTGATCCCCCTGGACAACACTACAGCAATATATTCTCTTGGCTAAAACAGTTGGGCAACCCTTGCTCTGGAGGAAATTTGTTGTTGTTTTTGCCTTGGGGAGTAACTCGCTGGAGTAAGAGCTGTCTGAAACCCCCTTCCTACCAGACTCAGCTGAGGATTTGCTCCGAATAGAGCCTGTGGGGCTGGTGGGTGGGCGAACAATTCAGCTGGGGAGCTTTCATTTCATTCAACCAAAAATGAATGTCTCAAAACAGACTTTTCCTTGTTTCACTCAAAATATTCCTTTTTTTTTTCCCCGCTAAAACACAAGAAAAAAAGGTCTGCATGAAAAGCTGTCATGCACCAGCGATATCCATCTCCAACCATAACTGGCTCCTGCGTGAGTGGTCCCACACGCTGCCTGCATGCTGCCTTCCTGCTGGCCTGGCAGGCAACGGTCCCCAGGGTCTGGCCCCACCAGCAAGTTCAGAGAAACATGAAGGACAAAAGCCAGGGCACCGAATTTGCTCCTGTTTCCTTGTCTTTCCTCCCTGCTTTGAAGTGCTCTGCTCTGAAGTACGGGGACAAGCATCTGTTTGGTGCTGGGTCGCACTCCTGCCCTCCCAGGGCAGCGGGAACAGGAGCAGCAGAGCAGCCCTGCTCTCCCTTGGGACTGTGACGGGAGAGAAGTTAAGGAGCTGCTCAGTAACCCGGCAGCTCCTCGCTGGTGGAGCTGTAACCGGGGGATAACACACGACCGAAAAGCTCAATGCAAACATTGGCTAGATGAGGGTGGGGGAGCACAGCTCTGAACCCTCCAAAACCCTTGTCACACTGCTGATGCAATCGGCTTTGAGTGCCCAAATACAACACAGGTATCACCTCTGAGACCCGAGCGTTTCCAACTGGTGATGGGGTCAGCGGAAGGTCCCTAGGGACGGATGATGTGGGCATTCTGCTTGCACTTGCAAGATCTCTCCTAGGCATCCCAAAAGCTCTTCTCATTTCTGCTGACACGCTCACCAACCATACTATGACAGCGGTGTCACGAGCACAGGCGTTCTCAGCTCTACAGCCAGCAGCTTCCAGAAGTCTCCTGCTGAAGGAGATTTTTCTCTTTGGGTGGGTTATTCAGTGATAACCAGCCATTAAACAGTGCTTTGCAGTCTATTAGGAAGCACTTCACCCGCTGTTCAACACCTCATGACATGTGTTGACCACTGACGATCTTAAGGGATTAATTTACAACTGCACCAGGAAGCACTGCTGTGCAGGTATACCTGCAAGACTATGCAGCCTACTCTTGGAAAATGAATTTTCCTGCCTAAATCTTGCTCACTAGAGGGGTTCCTGCTGTCAGGGATCAGCAGGGGCCAGCTGCTCCCCAAGGGAAGGGGGGCTAGGAGCTGAGAGTAACCCCAGCACAGGCAGCATCCTCACCTACAGGCGTAGTCCCACAGCACCTGAACACGGCAGGTAGAGCCAGCTGCTGGCAACAGGGTTCAAAAGCAGTCCCCAACATACTCAGCAATGACCTGGGTCCAGGGTCCATCCACGGGTGCAGAAGGAGATGGAGCCAGCCAGGACTGAGGTCCAGCAAAGGTCCAAGGTCCATCCAGGAGGTAGGGCCAGAAGATTTACAGAGGGGTACACCTACAAAATAGCTCAGAGGAAAAAAAGAAGGACCAGGGCTGCTTTTAAATAGGATTCCTGGGCCATGGGCAAGGTGTGGGTGAGGGCCCAGGTGGGGCTGATCAGGGCCATTAAGGTCTGTTGGTGCAGTCAATGCCCTGACACCTACCAGGACCAGTGACTCTTTGTGATTTTATTGCCAGTGCAATCAGAGATCCTCTGAGATTAGTTTTTTCTTAAGAGTTTTCCTCTGATGATGAGCATCTGAGCCAATTTCAGTTGAAGATGCACCTTTGGCAGCAGGAGACAATATCGTGATGAGTTCAGTGATCGAGTCAGAGGAGAGGTCGAACAACTCTGATGCCAAAACCAACATTATCTAAACCAAGGTGAGCTGAAGGACTGAAGTAAAGAACATTGCAACAAAAATAAGGGGTATAAACTGCCCACAAATGATGTAGTCTGGCAACCCAAGTTTCCACTGGAAAAACTGCATGACAGACACCTGACTCCGAAAGGAAACCCACAAGCACCCCCTGAATGTCCCCGGGGAAGGAAGTCCCCATCCTCACGCCTGCCAGCGCAGTCCCCCCGAGAGGGGAAGGTCGTGTGCACTGAGCTCAAGACACGTCCTCACCATGAGATCAGGCAACTGACTGTGTCTGAGCAAGCGGAGCAACATGTGTGGGCACAGTGGAGGGTATTTCCCTCCTCTTCCACGTGGGTGAATGCTGTTGAGCCTATAACTTGTGTTTGGATGAGAGCAAATCTCTTCAATTATCATTTGAAGATGGATTCGGCACATCCCTAGGTGAGCAGTTTCAGAAGTTAATTACCTTTCCTGTGAAACGTTTGTATCTTAATTCCAATTTGAATTTTTCTTACTTCAGCTTCACCTGTCAGCCACTGAGCCTTGTCTTTGTCTGCTGGATTAAAGGACCCTCTGCTATCAGAAATCTCCTCCCTGGAAGTACTTAGAGACCATGATCAAGTCACCTCTCAACTTGCTCTCTGATGAGCTAAATAGATTGAAGTCCTTAAGCCTATCATCACACAGCAGGTTTTTCAGACCTTTTCTCATTCTTGCAGCTCTTCTCTGAGCTCTCTCTAATGTTTTTTAATCCATGATAAAAGTGTGGATGCCAGAATTTGATCCAATATTCAGTAATGCTCTTCCTACACTTTATATCGCTTTTCCATCCTACCTAATAGCCCCTCAAAATACATAGCTGTCACATGCGTCCACATTAATTACAAATTGAACTGGTGTCCTGCTTATCTGGTTTCCTAAGCCCCCTTTTGCACCACTGGTTTTGCTGAAAAACTCCCAAATCTCCACATAGGGATGATATTCTTTGTTGCAAGAACTACAGCACTGTGTCTTGCATTCCTAAAAGGCACATGGCTTGTTCGCACCCCACCTAAAAAACTAGTTCACAATTTAATTTGTGTAAACGGTGGTTTTCTCCCAGTGTTACTGCTTCGCGTCTGGATGTAGTTATAAACTGTGGATTAAAACCTCTCCTGCTGCGCTGAGTTGGTCCTTGGTGTCAGTGCATCTCCTCCTCAGCCCCAGCAAGTTCATGACTTGTGTGTGGAAATGCAACACGAAAACACAGCCTGCACCACGATGGGCTTGCCAGCTGCTGATGGAGATACCCTTCACTGGGAAATGCTGCAGTTGTTAATTTGTTATCCCAGCACTGTGATTCAGCCTCGGTTAAACGAGAGGGCATGACTATGGCCATGCCTGTGGTCCCAGCACGAACTCATGCAACCTCGCACTGCAGCCCTAAATACTAACAAAAAAGTAAAAGGAAAACAAGCAGTTTTCAAGACTTTTCCAGCTGCCTGCTTTCTCCTCAGCTCCCCTCCCAGCAAGCCGCTATCTAGGACACACAACCAGTGCATGAAATCACTTCTTCCGTCTCCTTTCCAAGGCCGCCGTTGCTGGTCCAACTCGATGCAGAGGAGACGGCAGCTTTGCGGAAGGTAATTAGTGGTGCTGCCTTTGGTCCTGTCATGCCACACACGTGTACGCTCCGGCTCCAGGTGTCCTGGGGAAGCAGGAGGGAGAGGCAGCTGTGGCAGGTCCATCTGGGCTGGAGCGCCTGAGGACGAGCCGGGCTGTGAGGATGCACAACTAAAGAATTAACAGGAATACGTCATTAGATGGATTCCCAACAGGGATGCCAGAAAGTGTGCTCGGTCTGTGCATCTCGGTGACCCACTTCCAAACCTTCCTATTCCCTAAATGTAATCTCCTTCAATTTATAACCACTCTGCCTCTTCTCTGGCATTCAGAAGCCATTATCACCGTGTCTACCCCAAGCCCTCACAGCTGACTTTAGATGCCACTTCTTTTTATTGCAGCGATAATAACCTGCGTACGCGGCAGGTCAGCCAGCCAACCAGCTGTGCCTGCCTGCAGACATGGGAGATTTCGCATGGCAGCCATTTCCTGAAATGCAGCAGGAAAAACAAGAAAAGTTCCGGATCACTTGGATAACCAGGGTTATCCAAGACTCCAGGCTCCTCAGTCCCTTGTGTGCGCTCCCTGGTCTGTCTCGTCAGCCCCAGGAGATCCCGTGGGACTGATGGGCATCCCACCAAAAGCGTGTCGCAAGATGTAAAGATTTGAGTAGGGAATGTGGAGACCGGCACGTGTGGCGTTTGAGTGGGAGCGCTGGGGTGCGGAAGGACCAGAGGGAATGGCAGAAGAGGGACATGGGAGCCGATGGCCCCCATTTGAGCAGGCCACCAAGATGACAGCACATCTCCATGCACTTCACTGGAAGAAAGGGCCAGCCTTAGACAAGACCCAGATTAAACCAAGGGCCAGGCAGAAGCCACTGAAGAAGCGAGAGCAGGAAAATAAAGACAAGGACCGGAGCCGTAGGATACCCAGGCGGGCAGGCAAAAGGCAAGGAATAAATCAGCACTGATGTCCAGTGACTTACAGAGGTGGCACAGGGTGGACACACAAGGGATCAACATCACTGTTAGCATCTGAAGGGTACCAAAGGCTCACCCCAAAATCAGCACGTCCCATCCTAAGAAGAAGCCATCAGGCAAGAAGAGGGTTTCACAGCCAGGATCTCTAATGTCTCTTGTGTCACAGCAAGTACCGTGGATAGATTATGTGGATACATGCATCCTGGAACCTGTGAATATAAGAGAATGCACGTGAGAGAAATCATTTTCATTTTAAAATAAGATCTTCATCTCCTATATGGACTTCCACTGAGTTTCATGACATTAGCGGAGCTTAGTTGCTACGATGCTGCAGCAGAGAGACTTTAGGTTCCAGATGTTTTGAATTATCTGTCTATTTGTAATAATAATGATAACAATAATACATAACAAAACAATACTTACAGCTTTTTTTTTACCTAAATTGAAATGTCTCCCGAATGTTTTGTGAATGTATTCTAGTTGTCATTATGTACTGGTCTGTCGTCGAGGGCAGCTGCTCCGGAGCCAGCCCGACCCGCAGCGCAGCAGCAGATCTGGGCACATGGGGGGTTTCCTGAGGCAGGGAAGTGCCAGGGCAGCGGAGAGACCCACCGGGAGCCGGCAGCTCTCGGGGAGATGGTGAGGAGGCCTGGGCGCTGCCAGAGCAACCACGGCCACCCCCACGCCTACAGAAAGCAGCCGAGGGAGCGCTGGGACGAGAGCGGGCAAACAGGGCACGGCAGTTCGGGCAGCAGCTGGCGCGGGAGGGCGCGTGGGACGGCACCTCCGCAAAGGTGGGACATTGCACCGACCGAGGGGGAGACTTGAGGTACACATAACCCAGCAACCCGGCACCATCTGTGACCATCCGCACAGGCCGAGGGCGCTCATCCTGCCCGACCCTCCAGGCAGAACGGTGGGCACTCGCCTGAGAGCAGAGGCTGCAGCTCCGGCCGGGGCGGCTGCACCATCTGCCCCGGCGGTGGCCGATGCCTCCACGCAGACGGAGCTGATGAAGGGAGAGGCTGCCGTGCAGACCTCGGACTGCAGGAAGGGCCCAGACCTCTCTCCTGGGGCAGGGACAGGCACAGACCTGCCTGCAAAAGCTGTGCCCGAGTCGGGGACCTCCTGCAGCAGGCGGCTGAGCTGCGGGAGGCGGTGAGGAGGCTGCGTGACACCAGGGAGGCTGAGAAGGAGTCAAATAGCTGGTTCCAAGCGCAGTCTGGAGTGGACCCACAGCCAAACAGCCAGAAAATCCCCCGTGGGCACACACAGAAGGGATATGGGGCAATAACACAGAAGAATGGAAGCTTGCAACAGCGAGGACCAGCAGGAGGAAGAGGCTTCCCCTGAAGCCGGAGGTGCCCTTGCGGAACCGCTTCACCACTCTGCAGACTGAGGAGGAAAGACCCGTCACATCAGGAGAGATGCTGGAGCCGAGCGAGGCAGCCCGATCTGCTCCCGGCGTAACAACCAGCGCAACTAAGAAATGGCGACGGGTGACAGTAGTAGGTGACTCTTCTGAGAGGTCCAGAGGCACCCGTTTGCCGACCTGACGTGCTCTCTAGAGAGGTGTGCTCCTTACTGGGGGCTCGTATCAGGGACGTCACCGAGAGACTACCAAGCCTCATACAGCCCACTGACTGTTATCTGCTGTTGCTGTTCCACGTACGCACCAGTGACACAGCCAGGAGCAGCCTGAGGAGCATCAAGAGGGATTACAGAGCCCTGGGAGCAGCGGTGAGGGACTCAGCAGTGCAGGTAGTTTTTTCATCAATCCTCCTGGTCAAAGGGAAGGGGTTTGAAAGGGCCAGTCGAATCTGGCAAATCAACAAATGGTGACAGGACTGGTGCCACAGCCAGGGGTTCGGCTGCTGAGACCATGGGACTCGCTTTGAGAACCCTGGCCTGCTGGGGGCTGGTGGGGCCCATCTGTCAGAGAAGGGGAAGAGCATCTTCGGTCATGGGCTTGCCAAGCTGGGGAAGAGGGCTTTAAACTGAAGTTGCCAGGGAAGAGGAACCTCAATGCATCCCACTCCTACCAGTTTGATGCCAGTGCCGGCAATAGATGCCCAGGGCCTGGAGAAGGATCACAGGGCAGCAGGAGAACACCTGAAGAGCAGCACAAAGGAATCCCAGCCGCTCCAGCCAGTAAGTCGGCTTCATCGGGGCCCAGCTGAAATGCCTCTACGCAAACACACGTAGCATGGGGAATAAACAAGAGGAGTCAGAGACATGCGCACGCCTGCAGGGCTGTGATCTTATGGTGTCACAGAGACGTGGTGGGATGGCTCCTATGACTGGAGGGTTGGAATGGAAGGATACAGGCTCTTTAGGAAGGACAGGCAGGGGAGGCGAGGAGGGGGTGTCTCTCTCTGTGTCCATGACCAGCTGTAGCGCCTGGAGCTCTACCCGGGGACAGATGAGGAGCCAACCAAGAGTTTACGGGTCAGGACTAAAGGGAGGGCAGGGACAGGGGACATTATAGTGGGGGTCTGCTACAGGCCACCTGACCAGGAAGACTAGGCAGATGAGGCCCTCTATAGACAGGTAGGAGCAGCCTCACGTTCACAAGCCCTGGTCCTCGTGGGGACTTCAACCACCCCGATATCTGTTGGAGGGACAACACAGCAGGGCATAGGCAATCCAGGAGGTTCCTGGAACACGTTGATAACTTCCTTCTCCAAGTGATAGAGGAGCCAACGAGGAGAGGTGCTGTGCTGGACCTTGTTCTCACCAACAGGGAGGGGCTGGTGGGGAATGTGAAGCTCAAGGGCAGCCTTGGCTGCAGCGACCGTGAAACGGTGGAGTTCAAGATCACAGCAAGCTCACTGCCCTGGACTTCAGGAGAGCTTTTCAGGGATCTGCTTGGTAGAGTCCCATGGGATAAAGCCCTGGAGGGAAGAGGGGCCCAAGAAAGCTGGTTAATATTCAAGGATCACCTCCGCCAAGCTCAGGAGCGAAGCATCCCAACAAAGAGTAAGTCATGCAGAAACACCAGCAGGCCTGCATGGATGAACAAGGAGCTCTGGGTAAACTCAAGCACAAAAAGGAAGATGGAAGCAAGGACAGGTAGCGTTCCAACCCAAACCATTCTATGATGCTACACTGGCGTAGCAGATATGTACTGTCCTGGCTTATTCCTGCGGGGCACCCACTCCTCTGGAAAATTACCTTCCCTCTCTAAACGAGTTTCCAGTTGCAAAAATGATGATGGTGCTGATGATTATGATAACTGTTTCTTTGAGGAAAAAGAACTATGGTACAGAAACATGCTGAAGTACAGTCAGATCTGAGAGTACATTTCAGTAATAATTTAAATTAAAAATGTTCAGGACATATGTTGTCGTTATCCAAATGCTCACAAATTGCAGCCATACCATGCAATAATCAATTATAAAATTCAACTGAAGTATAATTAATTGATTATTTATTCTCTGGTTTCAGATTAGGATACAATTGTTTTAACAGATGTGCCAGCTCTTTCGAGCAGCAGGAACCCTTCAAGCAGCAGGAGCTGGCTGGCCAGAGCCTCCCAAGCAGCCTCAGAAGATACTGGGTTTATGGACATTCCCAAGAGCAGAGCAAGGGAGTGAATGCAAGACCTCACCATTTCAAATCATTTGTCTTCCATACCCAAGACCCTCTCCAAGCCCACCCCCAGCACGTGAAAACTTGGGAGGTCTCCTGGCTCCACCGCTTTAACTGTACCTGTTGAGCTGACCATTTTGGCAAGACGGCTTTACCTGCAACAGTGTGTGGCTTCAGTCCCCTTAACAACATCGACATCAGTCGTTGTCTGAAAGTGTAGTTCTTTATGGATGTGGCCCAATAAAAACAGATTCCTCGGTTTCAGCCGAAGAAAAAATGTTCAGTAATGAAGACCAGCCAAAGAAAATGTCCATTACTTATTTTATTTCATTTCTAACTTAAATTCAAGCACGATTTTAGAGAGTTCGTATTACAGGCTTTGAAGCCTCTGTATTATTCTCCGGTGAGGGCACGAGACACACGAAATAACCCGTACATAATGCTAGATTTGTTAGTGGATGTGCCATTAACTAACATTAATCATAAGCCACTTCTATTGTGCAAGGTCAGAAGCCTGTTCTGCATTCAAAAAGTAAGTGTTGTACATTTGGGTAGGATGAAATCTGTTCTTTACGGGTATGTGTCCAATTGAGGACAATAGAAATCTGCTGCTGCCCAGTGCTGCAGAAAGAGCCTCCCTCTATATCCTTTCAGATATCGCCGTGACAAAACCCCATGTGATCACACAACTAAAGTAATAAGAGGCTAAAAGTTACAACAGGGCAATTACGCCGTTATGCAGCCACTTTCTGCAGCCGCTATGTACAACACAAAGGCAATCTGGCACAGAGGCAAGGGCTATTTCACTCGTATTATTTTTTTTTTATCATTAGCTCTAAAGAGTCCGATGTGTCCCTCATACATACTCTAGCATACAGCAGTATTTTCCATTATGGCCATGCCATTAACCCATTGTTAGACTGTCTGCCTCTAAAAACTCCTTCCCAAACCAAAAAAAGCCCCAAAGTGGACCTGCAGACCGGTTTTCTTTGCTGTTTGTGAGACCACCTTGGTTTTTTGACTGACAATTGCAGGAGCCAGAGAAATGCAAGGTTTGCAAGAAGAGGTTTGCCATCCCAAGTATTTCATCTGCTTTATCATCAAGGATTATAGGTCAGAAGCCGGGCTCCAAATGTGTTACCTACTGCTTGGCATCCATTAGTCATCCTTCCCCTCTTGAAATCACTGTGAAAGGCGCCCGATGAGAGGGCATGAATAGCAAATAGCGTGTGCTGGAAGGGAGCAGGCAGCGAACGCCGGGGGGAGGCTGAAATGTGTTCATCCAAAGTATCCGGCAAACACATTTGCGCACCAAAGAAATCAGGGTGTATTCACAAATCGAACAAAAGGTGGAAATGCAGGATAAATTGGTTCCCTTGAGGGCACGTGATCAGAGCTGCCCTCAATCTACCCTTCCTCTCCTGCTTGCTGTGCTTGAGGGCTGGGCTGCTGATGGCCAGCAGCTGTCTGTCTGTCTGTCCCGGAGGGCTGCTCCCTCCTTTCCTGATGGACACTGCTTGCCCAGGCGGCATCCACCTCTGCAGAGACGCTCCTGCATGGCCACTCACCTTCCCCCATCTCAGGAAAAATATTTGCCCATGCTGATGCTCTCTTTCAATGCACGCTGGTGCTCTGCTGTTGCATCCAGCATGCCCTGCGCTCCCCAAAACCATCAGATAGAAATGCCACCTTGGACCCTGGTTGGGGGTGAAGCATCCTCTGGGCCAGAGAAGGAGCTCAGCCAGATTTCAGGGGTCAGTGGCCGCGGGAGGATGGGCATTCCTGCCCATCCCCAGGCTTTGTAGAGCCGCTCTCCTGTCTGTGCTGATGAGAGAGAATGAAAATTGCTTTGTTTGAACCTGAAAGCCCAGCGGAGCTGCTACAAAGCCTCGCTGCACCCAGGGTGTTGCTCTTTGCAAGCACCCTCCAAGGCCCTGCCGCCTATCTGCCAGCGCCGAACAAAATGCCGAGAGCTCGTTATTTGTCTCAGAGCATCGGTAAAGCTTCCCCATGCTCTCGCACAGAGGCTGAATCGCAAATGAGAGGAATAAATGAACGCAGGACCCCAGTGAGTGCTCTCACGTCAGCCGGGAGGGAAGGGAGCGGGGCGAGGGGTGGAAGAGCCGGCGCTGTCTGCTGCTTCAGCGCGAGCACCAACGAGCTGGCAGCCCCCCGGTGTGCTGCCGGGGGTGAACTAGCCCACACCAACCAGCTTGGCCCCATGCTGCTGCACCCGGCGGGTGCAAAGGGGCGGATGTTGCCCCTGGGGTGGGCAGAAACAACCCTGTCGTCTCCCCGCAGTGCGGAGCGGGAGCCCCCAGTGCTGCCGGGTCCCTGCCTGCAATGCCGTGAGCCAAGCCGTGGTGTGCCGGCAGCGGCTGAGCCGGGGGGTCCTCCCAGGCGCTCAGCACAGCCCCCATCCTTTTGCACCTGGCCAGCTGCGGTACCTTGGTGTGAGGCTGCTCCCACCCAAAATGCAGCGTTAGCAGCACTGCAGACCCCTGGATCCCGCCGCCAGACGTGGGTGCGAGCAGCCGGGCTCGGCTCTGCCGGGCACGGAGCAGCAGGGGAAACCAACCCCCTGACCTGGCTCACCGGCAGCAGCTCCGGCTGGGACCCTGGGACGTGGAGGGTCCTATGGAGAGGCTGGGCTGCTGCGTCCGTGCATAACCACCGCTGAGCAAAGAGGCATTAACAAGCACCACGCTGTAGTTTTTCATCAGTTCAGAGATGACGAGGGCAGAGGGATCACTGTCTTCCTCCCGTCCGTCTGCCTGCGGGGCATGGGCCAGGCAGCTTAACCAAAGCGCTTTGCATCCAGCCCATGTCTCATGGGTCAGCTAGCACAGGGTTTTTTTCAGATGCAGCACAGTCCTAATTTACAATTCTTACATGTGTGGGAGCCTGACATTTCTCAAAATGGCTCTTCCAGTAGGTAATTCTGCACTTCATGAAAATTTGTTTGCCCTTCCTAATCTTCATCGCTGGCACAGCCTTTTGCGTGGCTCTGCCCTGGCTGCAATCAGAGGACTTCTCTCCACGTCTGATCCCAACAACCTTAACATTTGTCAGGGCTCCGGTACCTGCCTTTATGATCTTGCCTAGGAGTCCTCGAGTGGCCTGTGCATACGGATGAGTCTCCTTTGACTCAGAAGAGAGGGCCACAGCTGTGTTCATTTCCACCGCGTAGCACAGCGACCTAAATCAACTCCGAACGAGGACTCATCCTTTCAAGGCATCCCGCCGTCAGATACCCGGCAATGAATCCCAGCCGGCCTGACAAGGCAGCTTTTCAAAACCAGTGTCTGTCGGTCATCTGGATTGCAGGAGTCAAAAGTGCACGTCACCCCGTGCGAACACATCACACTTGAAGTATCTGTCTTCAACATGTCTTATCTCCTTAGCAAATTATCATCATTTTCCTCCTTCTACCTTCTGCTTCTTTTTTAAATGCTTTCTCTCTCTGGGTTTCCTTTGACTCCTCGCTACTGAAAGTGGAGATTCGGAGACCAAGAGCTCCAGCAAAAGGCATCTCCTCAGGCATCGGAGCACCAATTGCCCCATCACTCCTTGCCCAGCTGCTTGCAGCTGCTTTTCTTCTCTCCTCAAGAGCTGCAGGCATAAAGGCAGAGGTAACCTGGAGGTGCAGGGATGGCATGGGAGCTGCCGGCCGTCACACCGGTGTCTCTAGATGAAACATCCGTGATTGCGCTCGTGCTTTGGCCATCAGGACGTCTCCATCTCCTGCGGCAGAGTGCCGCAGCAGAATAAGTGCGTGTATAAATAAATCATCAGGGCCCTGATCAGAGGGCTTAATCCCAGAAAAGTGATGAAATATTTATTTTAAAGCAGAGAAATAAATAGATGAAAACACCGATGGAGGACACTCTGCCCTCACATCAATCCCTTTGCTGGGCACTGCTCAGGGGCTGGGGAAGCACACTCAATCAGTGTGGCCAACACTGGTGGCCCAGCAGGACACCAGCCAGGAGCCACCAGCGCTCTGCAGAGAGGAGAAATCCTCCTCCTGCCTCCCGACAGACTGCCAGGCAGCCTCTGCCCCGCGCCCAGCTCACCCGCATCACCGCTCCCTCCTAGAGTCCTCCAGGCTTTGCTAATACTGAGTTGCCCAGCTCTGACAGCCCCATCATCATTAGGATCAGGCTATTACTCGTGTGATATTTTAATTGAACTCCACTCATTTAGAGTGCGTACTTGCTGGAGAACCCCTTGGCCAGAAGAGCGGGAATGCGTCGCTCATGGTGGTGTTGCCCAGGGAGACCCATCCCTTACCCTGCCAGAAAACCCAGCTGTACATCCACCTTGCTGAGGTCACGTATTTAACGTGGTAAACGTGGGGATTCTACTCTGTGGCTCCTGAGGGTCTGTACGAAGCCGGCTGAGGCGCCTGCGATGTGATCTGAGCCAGTGTACACAATTCAGTCACACTTCAGTGTGCCGGGAAAATAAATCTCAAAGCAGACACAGAATCAAAGCATCTCTGCCCAGCTCGCAGTGCCTATGGTTACTCAAGAGATCAATCAGGGCTATGAAATGCTGTCTCTCCCAAATCAATGGACTCAACTAAAAGGTACCTATTCATTATTTGAGCTCAAGCTTGGCCTCATTGCACCGACGGAACAAAAACCTGTCTGATAGTGATAACTACAAGACAGTGGCTGGGGAAAAGAATTGTCCACCCCGCACGGGGTGTTGCGATGGGAGACATCAGCCACACCACGGGTCCCGGGGCTTGAGTGCTTCTCAATCACAACCTCATGCTGCTGGGGACAATATTTCACACCTAAATATCAGCATCGTTTTCTTTAGTGCCTCCGCAAATTGCGTTAAGTATGGACACGTTGTATTTTTTTTCATTTTAAGCGTAAGGAATTGTGACACAAAGTGCAACAAACAACCAGGACCTGGGGAGAAAAACTCCTTTCTCTGCTTACTGCTTGTGTGGGAGTAAAACAGCTAACACCATTCTTACTACCTTTTAAAATTTCCTAAAAAACCCAAGATTTGGGGGGAACATTTTAGTTCCGCAAAGTTGGTACAGGCTTAACAGTAACAGATTTCCTATGGGTCGATTCACCGCTGTCCCTTCTCCAGGCAAAAGCCTTTTCCAGATTTTGATGAAACGCCATTTATGTCGGCTCTCTTGAGTTTTTGGTGAGGCATTTGCTGCTCTTCCTCAAACCCTGCATCATCCTGGTGACAAAATGAATGTGTAAAAATCTCATCTTGTTGGGCTTTGTTTTTTAATTTGTAATTACATTCCTGGCTGTTACAGTTGAAGAAAAAAATTTAAGTGCAGTCAGGACATCCTGACAGTCTCCTGCCTCAATTTCTCCTGACAGCAGCTCTCCAGGTGACAGTATTGGCTGTACAGAGCATTTCATGGGTCAGAGAGGGAAGAACCTGACTTGCTGGTCCCTTACGGGGAGCTTTCCGTGCAGCGTGCAGTTTTACGGCAGTGCCCTTTGAAGTCCTCTCCCTCTACACCTGCGATGTCCTGCCCTCGTACGCAGACACTGCTGGTCTCCTGCCCTCGGTTAGTCTGTTCTCTCCGGTCAAACCCCACATGTCTGCGTGCCCAGTGGCTCCAGAAAAACAAACAGAACAAAACAGCTTCCCAAATTATTTGCAACCATGCACATCCTAGCTGGCTCCCGCCATGCCACAGCCTGCCCGTATGCCTCAGACACCGAGGAAGCAGGTGAGACGGGAGACAACCTGGTCCAGGGATGAGCGTCAGTGAAGGCATTCATGCAAACAGACGGATAAAATAATATTGCCCTGGATCCACACACTTTCGTGCATGCAGTAGAGGTGTCGACCCTTCGCAAGATGCTCACTAGGGTTACAATCGCAGCGCCACGAAGCTGCTTAGACCACATTGGGAGTAATGTCCCGTTTTTGTCAATTTATGTGAAGGGAGATATTTTTGTGTTGGAGAGAGTGCAGTGTAAAGCCATTTAGACAATAAAGGAGTGACAGGATTTCCACAGGAGAAGAGATTAACCAAAGTGGGATTATTTTGTTCTGAGAGAAGATGATTAAGAGGTGGCATGATTGAAGTATTTAAACTGGCTCAGGGTTATTATCAAATTAAGCTGTATTGGAGATTGCTGGGCAGCCGTCACTCAAGGGCAGAGCAGAGGGCTTTGCAGCAGCCTCTCCCATAGCGGAGAGCATGGTTTTGGCTGATCCAGAAGGACAGTCATAGATGGAGAAAGTAGCCGTATGCTGCTGTGTGCCACCAGACAGAGGTCTGGGTGGGCTGGAGAGCTGCCTATTGCTTACAGATAACCTTAACCTCGGCACCATCCTCGTTTGAGCATCGGGATCCAACTTACACGTGTTTCTTATCCTCGGTGCTTTCAGATGGATGGTCTCATCATCCGCAGCAGCGCCGTCCTTTGCTCCTACCAATTACCATGAACTCACGTACTCCTGTCACCTCTTCGCTGTAGGCGGACAGGGCTAGGCGCTGTCTCCCGGTGCAAGCACACATTTGCCAAGCACAGAGATGTACTGGGGTCTTGTACCCTTTCTGTATTCCAGGCACGGCCCTGGCTTGTGCATCGCTGCATGGTGTTTCTGCTGGTCTCCAGCGCCGGCTCTGCGGGCGTTTGTGTCCCGCTGCTTCTCTTGTGCCACTTTGGATTCCCTGCCATGCCCACTGTGCCAAAACCATGCCAGTCCTCTATAACCTTCAGACCAGACCGAGTGGTTTTCTTGGATTAGCAAGCTCTAATTGCTTCGCAGACGGTTAACTTAGGGCCTTCCTGTAACCTCTAAAATCTTTGTTCCAAATCACAATCAGATTTCAGTCTCTTACTGAAGCTTCAGCACCCATAATTGCAAAATGGGCTCTTCAGACCTTGATGAGCTGCAGATTCCTCTATGGTTTCACCTTGCTTCATACGCTCCAGTTAAGAAGCTCGCTCTCATGTGCATCATTTTCGTGTCGAGTGTAGCACTCCTCAGATTTCTTCAATAGGACTTCAAAATTATTCTCCTCTTCCTGAGTTAACTAAAGAGTGTTAAACCATCAAGTACTTCAGGCCTCGCTATTGTCAGTGCGGAGGCTACTTTTTAGCTTCTTTTGGCCAACACCTGTTTTCGGTCTTCTCCAGCTGTTTATCACATTTCCAGGGCATTTCAGCCCTGACTGCTGAGGGGGCCTCAGACTGCTCCTTCTTCCCATCTTCAAGTTCCTCTTTACTTCTGGACCCATTTGGGGTTCCATACAGAGGTAATTTTGGATTTATGCTGGCCTTATTTGCAAAACCAGATCCGCTCCTTCAGGCCAGGCTGCCGCTCCAAAGCTCCGCTCCCTTCTGCTCCTCCGTCACTCAGGGCAGGAGACGCTGCTGCAGCAGACTGCAAAGAAGCTCTCTCACACCTGGACCACGCCGCGTGTCACCGAAGCAACTGTTGGCTGATGATGATGAGGGATGAAGGTGGGGAGCACAGCAGATGCAATGCTGTGGGTGCTTCCCTGGAGCAGACCTCAGTCCCTTTTTGGTGAGGAACATAGATGCAAGCCTGGCCCACGAGCCAGGCGTGACTGAGCATCCCGCATGGGCCACAGCATTTTTGCCTCTTGCTGTAGCAGCATCCAGGGTAGGTCAGAAGAATTCCATCCCAGAGGTGATGTTGTCTCCCCGTTCATTCACAGACTGTCTAGACAACTAGTCTGCAGGTGATAGCCACGCTGCCAGCATCAGCAGCGTCATACCACCTTCATCCACGGGCTCAGACTGCAGCAGGTCTGTCCCGTCTTTCCACACACACACCACCCCTGCCCGAGATCACGGGTCCCGAAACACCTTTGGGCTTTGTCTGAGGATGAAAACAGCCTAAAAAGAGCTTTCTTCTTGATTGACAGCAGAGTTTTCTTCATGAGAGCATGAGCAAAGGGTATAAACTCAAACAGACTCGCCGCCTTGCACAGGAGCATTCTCCAAGCTGCCTTCTGCCGCGCACGGAGAGATCGGGCCTGGTGCCTGGGAGGATGGGTAAACAGCTCATCAGAGCTCATCAACATCTGCACAGCCTATCTGGGAAACACAGTGTGAATGCTTAAAAAGGGCACGGGAGCACAAAAACTGGTTCTGCCCCATTGGGCTGGTAACAAAAGCAATTAGCTGGCGGAGGTGGGAACAGGTACTTTGGGATCTGCTTATACAGCTGATTAGGGGATCATCTGTCAGTCTTGGCCTCTCCTCGGAGCAAAACCCCAGCCGCGGCTACCAGCCAGAGAAGAGAACAGCTCTGAAAGGCCAAGACTTGGCATCCCTCTGCCAGACTGGAGGGTTCACACTGGCTCTCCGGCTCCATGTGAGGGACCGGCCAGCACATTCGCATGCTTGGAGCTGCCAGGAAGGAGCTACCAAGGGTGGGTTGGGTTTTTTTTCCACTTCTTTCCACAAAACTGTCTTCTTTCCTGCCAAGATATTCATTCCAGTTCTGTCCAATCTCACTTTTACCATTATCCTACTGGAGCTCCACCTCTCTGGGGACAGCAGCTCCAGGACCCCTTCCCGCAGAGCCAGGTAGGAAAAGCCGTGCCTGGTGCACGCAGTCACTACTGTCTGACGAGCGCACACCACCCACATCCACCTTGCTGCTCTGCCCCCTGCCCCACCACAGGCTCCTTCTTGCCTCTTCTCACCAGGACCCCACCAGCGGGACACCAAATCCCTCAGTGCCTTCAGCGTGTCCCTGCCCTTGCCCTGCATCAGGCAGAAGCCGCTGTCAGGGCAGCTGCTCCTAATGGATATGCTTTGAAGCCATCCTCATAGAGGCCACTAATAATTCTGCATTAGTGTCCTCCTGTCACTGCCCTGCCTGCCGTTGATGAGCCTGGACGCTGATGCATGTGATGTCTGAGTCACCCAGGTCTGGCTTCATCGAGGATGAGGGGCTGGCAAGGCGAGGAGGCACAAGCTGGGGGGGAAGGACCCGCTGCAGGATGTCTGGCACAGAGCTGTGCCAGCAGATGCTGTGGGAGCGCGTGGGCACGCAGGCGGACGCAGAGGTGTGTGTTGCCGCTGCAGGGCCAGCACACCACGGCCGCTTCCCAGCCTCTGCAGGCGGGAGGGAGAGCGGGCACAGCCCAGCCGTTTTCCGAAGCGCTGGGGCCTGCGCCTGGGCTGATGCACGCAGGGCTGGTGCTATCATCTGTAGGAAGTTCAGCGTCATCGCCTCGGAGGTGTGCAGCACTGCCACCTCCCCGCACTCCGCCCTGTGCGTGCCAACCCTGTCCCCATCCGCCACCCGGTGACAGCACGGCCTGTCCTCTCCTGATTGAATCCCAGCACCCAGCCTAGCAAAGCCTTCAGGGAAACGGTCCCAGCTCGGTCTCCCTGCCCTGCCAGGAGCTCCTGTGTGCGTTGTCTCTCGTCACGGCAATCCCAGTTCTGAGGTCACTCAAAGGCAGAGGCAGCTGGACATACTCTTTCATTGGGATTCTCCATCAGGTCTTGGTGGAGGTCTTAGTCCCTTTCCATGGTGGGTGGGAGAGCTGTGTGCCAAGAAGACGTTGTCCTGAAGGCTTACCTGAAGGCTTACCTGAGGGTCTTTTACCATCCTCTGCTGGAACTTGGTCTAGATGGCCTATATGATCCATTTTTAGCCCCAAATCAACCTGTGTCACCACCTCCAGGGTGAAAACGTCTGGGGCTTACTGGCAGTCCACTCCACCAGCCTCGGTGTTCACAGGTAAGTGGACAGATACCCTGGGTCTTTCTGAAATCCCAAAGAACACAGGCAATGCCGATGCCTTCTCATCCCACGTCCCTTTTCTGCACAGGGAAGGCTTTCTGGGAGCCAGAGTGAATTATTCCCAAAGCAAGGAGCCTAACAGAGAGCCCAGGCACTAGCAGCACCCAGTATCTGGGAGCTGTCTGTCTGGGCAGGGCTGAGGATGGCTTCCCAGAGACCTGGCAGGTGAAAAGCTTCGCTCCTTGGATTGTCGGGCCAGCATCGCTTCTTCTGTCTTGGTGTTTCTTGGGAACTGGATTAGTATTGAGCTCTGCGAGTCTGGCAGCTCGTGGTTTCAAGCCAACACAGAGCCATGTTCTGGAGCAGTGGGAAGATCTCACCACCAAGGTCTATCAGCAAGGGAACATCCTCTACAACCCTCAGACCACCACTGCCTGCTGAGCCTGTGCTGGTACCTCCAGCCATGAGCATATGGGTGGGCTGGTGGGGTGGGAAAGCAGCATCTTTACTCAGATAAAATGGAGACAGGACTAAACCACAGAGAAGAAATGGGGAGAGGGTTAGAAAGAAAGAAAGAAGCTACGAGATGAGCACAGGGATGTTGTGATCAAGGAAAACTCAAGGCAGAAATGGGGTGAAGAAACTCCCGCGGAGGTCACCACATCATGGCAGATCATGAAAAGCATAATTCACACAAGAAGGACCTGCTTTTTTCCTGGGAGATGGGGAGGAGAACAGTCCCAGCACTGGGATGACTGCAGAGCATCCTGCTGAGAGGAGGCGGCTCTGGCAGAAGCATTGGCACAACCATCAATGTGCTTGTGCACGGGGGGACCCGAGCTCTCGGGGATGCTACCAAGCAGCAGGGAGCCCAGGGAGAAGACGAGAACGAGGGCTCATCAGGACCAGGGGCTCCCATAGCAGGGGATGGAGGGAAGGACCCCAGCGCCATGGCGGGGGGGTGGGGGGAGTGGCAGAGCCCATATGGGGGTGTGGGCTGGTGGGGAGGAGCCCAAGGGGAAGGACCACGGTTCACTCAAACCTTCCTGGAGGGTGGAGGAAGGGCTGCCCTTGGAGTCACAGACCTTTCTTCTCCCCCTTCCCCCACTTGACATTTGGAGTGTGAATGTCTCCGTGTTTGGTGCTCGCGGAGATCATTTCTCCTGGAAGGAGAAGGAGGTGCCGACAGCAGCAGCCGCAGGGACGCAGCTTTCCTCTAATGAACTAGAAAATAGTTTCCCTTTAATACTGATTATCCTGGAAGCCAGCTGAAGGGAATGTGATTTACATAAAGATGAACCCGCTCGGCACAGTCTTCCTCAGCAGCGCCGGGTGGCTCAGCAGCAGCACAGGCTGGGTCTTGGCTGGGATGCTCTGGAGCATCCCGGGGCTGGCAGCACTGCCAGGTGCCTCTGCTTCCCAACAGGCAGAGGAGAGCTGTGCCCCACACCAGCAGCTCTGTCTGCTTCTGCAGGCACTTGCAGCCCACTGGAAGGGATCTCTGCAGCCCCCCAGACTGCTATCCCATCCCACCTCTCCCACCTCAGCCTGGCTCCCGGTTGTGATGAGCTACTGGGTGCTGCTGCCACCCGTCTGCCATCCCCAGCAGGGCCCTTTGACTGCAGCAGGCAGATTTGTGGCCATGCAAGAAACCAAGTTGGGAAGCGAATCTGGCTGGAAAAAGAAAAAAAAAAAGAGGCAAAAAACCATGACCCAACTGCCTGCATGAACACCAGTGCCAGGACAGGGGAGGGAGTGGGAACAAGAGGTTCAGCAGCAGCCTGGCTGCTGAGAATCTCAGCTATAAGCTGAGGGTCCATTTAAAGTCACTCACTGGGGACCAAGATTTGAGTTCCTCAGGTATTTTCCTCTCAGCCTCCCCCACATTATATTCGTGGCCAGACTTTCATCATGGTCTTAGATCTTCCGCAACTGCTACCTGTTTGCACTGGAAATCACCTCCCTTTTGGCTGGCAGGCACACCGAGGAGATGGCTCAGCTTTCTCTCTGCCAGACCTTCTCCACGCATTGCTGATGCTTCTCCCTGGGCCCGCGCAGCTCCACAGCACAAACATGTGCAGTGACCGCGTGTGCAGCCTCTGTGCCATCCTGCCAGCCCGGACTCTGCCTTCCCAGGCTGCTTGCACAGCAAGGGTCCGCACAGCACTGCCCTTATGCATTCCTGAGCTCTGCAATCTTTTGCACCTGAAGACATTTCTTCAGGTGCAATGAGTATTGAATTTTACACCCTGCTAAATGCATGTGAGTGCTTGCCTGCAGCCAGGGTGCAGATGGCTGCAGGCTTGCAGAACTTGGATGGGCTGCAAGTGAAGGAGAGGCCCGAGTGCATAGTTTCTGCACGCTCACATTTGTGTTTGTATGTACTGGTATAGACGTTATACTTGTGTGCATCACCAGCGTATTTGTGGCTAATGTGTTACTAATCATGGTACTGCTGTGTACAGAGCATATGCCCCTGCGCCAAGACACATGGACATGCCATGCCTGCACCATATGTGACAAATTGGGGGGGGGGGGAGGGATGTATACGCGAGCCCTTCAAACAAGGAGGCACTCAATCTGGCTGCCTGTGAGCGCAGCAGGTGCCCACGCTTGGCCGTGGGCGTGCGGCACATGGGAGGGCAAGCCACCAGCCCGGAGCAGCGGGCAGCACCTGCACCGCACCGGGTGACGCTGCGAGGATGGGGCAGGGTGCTGCAGGAGTCAGCATTCCCCACCACTGTGCCATACGCCTCGGTCAGCAGTTCTGACTTCCCCTCAGATAGATTATGTTGTCGACTAATAACCACATAAAATATTCAGGAGCTTACCGCTCTGCCAGAGGCACTGCGGAGACGCGCGTGCCAGGAGATGGATGGGTTGTGGGCCTGGGAAGCTTGCTCTGCGCCGAGAGCTTGGGGGGGTGGGTTGGGTGCACGTGGCCGGGCTCAGCTTTTAGGAAGGGGATTTATTCTCCAAGCAGCAGCCCAGTCCTGCACAGGGAGGTATTTCTGCCTCATCCCGCTGGAGGGAGAGCGATTAGTAGGGACCTGCTTCTGGAGGGGACTAAGCAGGGAGCAGGGCCGCCCGCAGTCCCATCCCTGCTCCCTGGATCCTTGTCGATGTTAAATGCACACATAGCTCTAGTGCAGGGACGGGAAGCCTGGGAAGACTCTGACCACCGGTGGAGGACCTGGGAGTGTGGGTGCCTGGTCTCCAAAATGCTTCGTGCTGGATGCCAGTACCATGATTTCCTCTGCCAAAGCCCAGGCTTGGGACCCTCTCACCACCTGGGGAGTCACAGGGACCACGCATGGTCTCCAGTGGCTTTTCTTTCTGCCAAGACCACAGATGTCTTGAGGGGCTGGAGCCAGAGATGAGATGCTGCAGAGACAGATAGTGTGACAGCCGCAGCACAGTGCTGGTTGTAGCAGAGATGGAAACGGCTCCAGAGCGAGGGGTGCAGGCAGGAGCTCAGCGCAGCGCTGGGAGTCATGTGCTCTGCACCAGCGCGCTGGAAATCGCTGCCCAGCTCAGGCAGGAGGAGAAGCCCCTGGGGGTGGTAGGGCTGGTCGCACTCGTGCTGCTTCTCCACAGGCTCCTTCAGAGCTGCATCCCATCTTACTGTTTGCAGGTCACCTATTACAAGCGCCATAAACTCTCCTGTCATCTGGGACCAGCAGCAGCTGGCACAGCTTTTGGCACAGCTGGGCTCCCTGCCCCGAGCCCCGAGCCCCCACAGCCCAGGGCCGTGCCCCCTGATGGCAGCGCTGCCCAGCACCCGCGGGGCTCCCGATGGGCGGCTGGCGAGGCGGGATGAGAGCCAGCGTGCTACCTGGCGTGGGCTGACACGCTCAGCAGATGCCGTCAGTTGGGTTTTGGAGCAGGGCTCCCTGTATCTCAGCAGTGTGAGGTGCCTGAGGGTGGCCAAAGGGGACAAGAGCCGAGCAAGAAAGCCTCCACCGCAGATTAGTGATGGGACAGTGGTAAGGGAGGGACATTAAAAATTAGTCTCCTGCCTGTCTCCCTCCTGCAAGGAAGAATTAAATGGACAGCTCTTTTCCTGCTTACATTACTTGTCCTGGAAGAATTTGGTTTGGGGCAGTCTGATCTCTCCTTGGGCATAGCAGGAAAGATGCATTAGTCTTCACATTGCAAAAAGTCCACAGGGGACATGCAGGGGACAAGCACTCCTCGGCGTGCCTGGAGGTGGGCATGTGTGGCTGATGTTCCCATGGCATTTCACCCATCCTGTCCAGGTGCGTTACTAATCCCCGTGCTTGGTGTTTAGGCAATGCCTCCTGCCCAGCACCAGGATCCCAAAGGAGAGCTGCAGGAAGCTCTCAGCACTTCCCACACTCTGCCTGCGGCTCTCAACTCACCTTGAGCCAGTCTAGCTGGGGCTTCACAACAGCACAGTCATCTGTGGGGCACTTCATGGGAGGAGGGTTGTGGCGCCAAGTGCCTTTTGCATGGTGGAGACTGCCCAGCCCTTTTCTTCTCACCTCCCCTGATACCAGAAGCTTCGAGGGACACTTATCTCCACCATCAAGGTCCTTTATGCTGGCTCTCAGCCTTGCCAGTGCATTGGCATAAACCGTAGCAGATGCAGCCAAGGATCAGCCTTTACCTGTACGTTGCTCCGCACGTGACTTTGCATCTCTCTCTCCCACAGCTGTTCCTCCAAGGGATGGATGCTCTGCAAACCCCCCCAAAACCATCCCACCTCCTTCCCCTGCCTTGCGGGTTGAGGTGTGCCCCCGGGCATTGCCCCTGGGGAGAGGGGGTTTCTCTCCGTAGCTTTAGAGCTCCTCGGGCTGCCCTTTGCAGCGGTCGGTCTGCAAGGATCGAGGCCGGTCAAGGAACCAAACCTGCGGGGAGCCGTGGGTAAGGGGCAGGAAAGCCTCCCGGCGTCGGCGCGTGCCGCCTGCCTGCGTGGACATGGTTTGTCAGCACAGGTTGGCATTTGTGCAACAGCAGCAGCTCCAGCCAACAGCTACATCTTCCTCCAAGCAGGCATAACCGGAGAAACTCTGGATGTCTACAGAGGCCACGTGGCAGCTGACAGCAAGCACAGGTTCACGGCGAGCATCCCCCCTCTCGGGAGGAGGGGGATTTGCGATCACCCGTGCAAGGGTGAGCAGCCTGACCCACTGCAGAGCCATGGAGCTCCCCGGTGTGCAGGCAGCGAGCGGGTACCGGCACCCCGGGGCGTGCGGAGAGCCAGACGAAGCGGCATCCCACGGGCTGGGGGGCAGCCAAGGGGATGGGGCAGCTTGCTCTTGGCTCCGGGAACGCACAAGCGCCTCACACTTGGAAAAGTGCAGGACAAGGGGCACTGGGATTTAGTAAAACATATCACCCAGCCGTGGTACTGCAGGGGGATTTTGTTTTGTAAAAGGATTTATTCATAAAGCCACAGCAGCAGCAAACCAATCCCTGTCCTGCGGGCCCTGCAACGTGTGTATAAAGTAAATTAGAGCAAGGTCTGCCTGTGAAGGTTATAAACTAACATAATGCTGGTTAGGATTGAGGAGGGAGAGAAAGAGTCGGAGGGAGAGAGAAAAAGGCAGAGGAAGAGGGAGGGGAGAGCCCTTTCATAATTCACAGTTCCTGAAATAAAAATAAGGCTGGAATCATGTTTTGGGTAGAAGGGAAAGTGCGTAGGAAGTGTATACTTGCCAATCTGCCAAAAAAAGTTGCTTTTTATTTTCTTAAGAAGGCAATTATGTATTTTTGTCATCCGCTTCCTACTTTGAAGCAGTTGAACCTGCTTTGCTCAAACTTTCCAGAACAATTTGCCCTCAGGCTACTGCCAGAACTGCAACACTTACACCCCAAAGATGAAAGTGGGAGAGTGCCACGGCACTGGCTCCGTATATGCAGAGCAGAGGCACCTGCAAACTGGTCATGTCTGCGCCTCCATCTCATAGAGCTGGGAGCCACCAGCTCCTCTCACCCCTCCAACTGTGTTTTGGAAAAGAAGGGGAATTTTGAAGCTTCAATTTGTCTTGACTCAGGTCAGAAGCTCACCACAGGCAAGCAAGGATGCTAAAATGTCATTGTGACTCCAGAGGAATATGTCCCACTGCTGCTTCTCCTGCCAGCTCCCTCCTTGGGAGATAAGGGACTGGTGGGATTTAGATGAAGGACAAAGCCCAGCTGAACTCAGGTCCAAGCTGGTGCTCAGCAGACCCTGCAAAGTCCATGGGCTTCTCAGGGTCCAATGCTGAACTCACCATTTGAGAGGGAAACTTGAGGCTGCTCGATCCCTTTCAACCCCATCTCAGTGCCTGCTCTTCTCCATGCCAAGTCCCTGACCCTCTCCTGGGCTCCCTGACGGTTTCGGAATCATTGCAGTACTTGGGTATACACTGAGTGGCTTTGGGTTTGGTTAGCGGTTTCGCTTGCTGGATGGCACGGGGTCGAACTGCACAGGTTGTGCCTGAGCTACATGGCAACTCGCAGCCCTGCTGGGACGGGCTGAGTCTCAACAAGGTTTACTCGCTGTTGGACTCCTGTGGCTCCAACTCTGCTGTGTCGGTGGCCCTCACTCCTACTTGAGATGTATTCTATTTCAAAGAAGCCATTTGCTCTCTCACCTACGAGTGAGAAAGGCATTTCAGACAGCAAGTTGCCCGGATCTAAGGGTGCCGTTTCACAGCTGGCCTTCAACAGAAAATCAAATGGTTTTTTGGTGGTGTTAGTTTGCAGCTTGAGCCGCAGGTTGTTTCGACTCTGCAGAATTGCGATAGCCGATGCAAGAAAGAGAAGGCTGCATGCAAGAGGAAAGGTACCATTTTGGTCCTGTATGGTATGAGTTGACCAGGTAACAGCATCCTAAGGCCTCCAGTTACATATGCATCTCACCATGCTGACAGCAACTCCCGCCGCTGCTCCCTGCCCCACCCTGTCTGCAATATCAAATGCTGCCTATAAATTACTAATAACAAGGATATGTACCTTGGAAAACAAGCTGTTGCCTGTGGGTGGGATGGGATCAATTTTCTAACTCAATGTAAACACCGCAGTAATGTTGATATTCATGACATTCGTACCCACAAGGCAGTAGCCGGGCATTAAGGTCACTAGATAGTAGCATTACAAGTAGCACGTTACAAAGATGCATGGGCTTGAAACCCCGAATGCAGATAGGCCTGACCCGGCTATGCCCATACGCATTCCTGCCTGGTGCGATAACTCTATCTGCCTCTTCCTTGTCCCACACGTAGCCTTAACACGGTCTGGTACCTATAAATACGACAAATAGGGCTGCGTCTGGGCTGGCGCGCAGAGAAGAGGTCCTGGGCGCAGAAGGACAGCAGTGCCGCGGCGGAGGGCACCCGCGAGCCGCCCGGGCTGGATGGCGGCGGTCGGGGCCAGGGAAGGTGCACAAGCGCTGGTGGTGGCCGGCGACAGAGGAAAAGGCAAACGCGAGACGGTTCAGCAGTGCCTCGCAGCCGTGTCGTGAGAGGATCCGCCCGTCCCTCTGTGTATCTGAAAGACGAACTGGCAAAGATGTGCCTTGATAATTAAGAACTGCACCCATTAGAGCTGCGCTACAAATTCGATGTGACCTCCAGAAGACATGTAATGCAAACCAGTGCTTTATTTCGCAGCCCGCATTCTCTTTTCTTTTCTACAATTCCTTTTTTTTTCTGGTGCACCTATTCTTAGAAAAAATGAAGGCTGCAGAAGGAGCAAAACCGATGAGGAGAAGGGTGTGCCCATGAGTACCACGACGAGGAGAAGGCAGTTGTGAATGAGCTCAGTGTTTGCAGTAATTAAGTAACTGTCTAAATTCCTAAATCCTGATTTTGAAATCGTTTGGTTGACTTGACACGTCGAAGTCCCAGAGCTTTTAATTCAAATACAAAGCTTGATTGGCAAATTAATAAAAGGCTATGAATGAAATTAATGAAAGATTAAAGGCCAACAGCTCATGCTGATATAAAAATTACCCTTCCAAAATAGGTTATACAATAATTAGAATAAGTTACCACTATGTTAATATTAATTCTGATATAACATTTATTCATCGATTAGATTTACTGATTTGCAACGAAGTTCTAAGACCTTATATACATTTGTTGAATCATTGCAGGCACTGTTAATCATCTTTATTTTCCATTCCATAATTTCTAAAATTACTATAAAGCGAATTTTCATTAATAAATTCTATAGTTGAGCACTTGAGTTCGCACTTTTGCTAAGCGAAATGAGATCTAAAGAGCTATTAGGACCATGGAATGGGTAATTGATTAACTAAAATGACTTGGTCAATGCGCTCTGAATCCTCTAACTAGCACATTGTTTCGATGTCAGCCTCCACGTCTCGTATCGGCTGGAAAAATTGATAAAAGGGAGAATCCGCGAGAGTTTTCATCCGGGTTTCGTGAACAGAGCGCCAAGCCGAGCAGCCTGTAGAGTTTTGCGTTTACGCTTTGAGAATTTGTGTCTCTGGCGTAGAGTTGCGGGTTCACAGCCCGTGTCAGAAAGAAAAAGAAGGACCTTGTCGCTTGGCACGGCGGGGCTGTGGAGAAGGGCTGCAGCAGGCAGCTGCTCGCAGAGATTTACTGCGCCGCTTTAATGGGGCCGGGCGAGGCGTCAGCCGCGTATTCAGGGTGAAAACGCAGAGTGATCTGATGGAAAAGAAAGGCCTTGGTGCTCCCGCTTCCTAAGAGTGACCCGGGTAGGATTTGTAGCCAAATTCAGGCTTGCTTCTGCTTTTCCTCACTTTAATGTGGATATTATTTCATCCAGCCAACTAAACTGCAGATCAGCAATGTTTCTCAACTGAGAGTATCCCCGTATTTTAAAAGAAATTTTTGCTTTAGTAATTATGTTCAGCTTTATCATTACCTGTTGTCTGCTCTGCAGCACTTTTGTTAATACGCTGGAATTTTTTATGGACTGTGCAATTTATTGCAATGCTTCTCTCTCTGTCTTGTTTTTGGCAGCTGATAACTAAATTCTTTTGTTTCTGATCACTTATTCTTGTTTTATAGTGTAATAAAAAATAAAAATACCCTAGTAAAATTGTGTAAATAGAGTGTATGCAGCTGCATATACATGTTTTTCTTGCTGAATGAATGCATGCACACATCCCTGCATCCTCAGCCCACGCTGCGCTTCCTCCCAGGTTCAGTGCTGCAAAGAGCCCTCCTACCTCTGCTGCAGCAGGGGAAGAAAACCATCAGCTACGAGCTGGTCCTTGAACCTCAGCTCCGTCTTGGCTGACCCTGACTGCCTAAATCCACTTTCGCTGGCTGAGCTTTTCAAAGGCCTGTCCACACCAAAAAAAATAAAACAAAAAGCAACTTATTCTGGTCATGCATCTGCTCTTCTCAACCCTTTGACACCCCATGTGCATGGCGTGGGATACATGATGAGCAACATACCACGGACCCAGCCAGCCCCTGGGTCCTGCCCTGGGACGCTATCCAGCTGCTTCCCAGCTCCAAAATCAAGTTAAAACATCTGGTCCCCAGTCTCAAGACATGGCCAAGCTCTGAACCCAAGAACATGGTTTTGAACTAAAGGAGGGGAGATTTAGACTAGACATAAGGAAGAAGTTTTTCACACTGAGGGCGGTGAGGCCCTGGCACAGGTTGCCCAGAGAGGTGGGAGATGCCCCATCCCTGGAAACATTCCAGGTCAGGCTGGACGGGGCTCTGGGCAACCTGATCTAGTTGAGGATGTCCCTGCTCATGGCAGGGGGTTGGACTGGACGGCCTTGAAAGGTCCCTTCCAACCCAAACTATTCTGTGATTCTGTGAACATGGAGCACTCTCACGCTCCATTTCTTGGGGGGGGACAGAGATTGGCGATGGTGGAGACCTGAAAGCCCTCCCACCTGCTACATCTGCTCAAGCAAGCCCTGGCTCTCAGCTCTCCATCCCTTGTGTCGGGACCTGCCTGTTCACACTCGTGGGGGAAGAGCAGAAACCTGTTGTGTAAGACGGCGCAATCATCTCCCTGCAGCTTACTGCTGCAAATCACATTTCAGCAGAAGATGATTTTCACCTTCCTTGTAACTAATGAAAAACCCTTTAATTCAATGTGTTGACATTAAAGCTCAGGCTGAAGATCTCTTCCCTGGAATACAAATGGAAATGGGACCCATGCTTTCCCAGATAAAGACAGTTTGAAAGGACTGGTTCATTTTTTCTGTAGATTTAACCTGTATTGGTTTACTTAATAATAAAATAGCAGAGAGGGTGCAATTTTCCTGACTAAAATCAAATGTCCCTATTTAGGTCAGATCTATCCCAAAGGCTGTCTTGACAATACAGATGACTAAATCCCAGCCTACCGAGACGGCAGAGGCTTGGCTGGCGCAGTGCGGCTCTCCAAGACTTTACCAGGACACCTACATGCCTTTCCGCTGAAACATGCTCCCTGGGCAGGCACAGAGCCTTACCTTTAACCCTGCCAACCGTCTCCCTTTCCCTGCTCTTGCATACACCTCTCAGCTGTGAAAGACCCTGCCTACCAAGACCCCACCCCACCTCTATTTTCAGCATCTGATCATCTGGTGGACCTTCTCTTGGAGGGATCTCTTTATCATCTGCTGGAGAGGGGAGGATGGGAGGAGGCCGGGCCCCCTCTCCCCGCTTGAAGAAGTGATGACATTACCCTGCACCCCTCAATCTCATGTGCACCAGGGAAGCGGTGGGAGTGCATGGTCCTGAAGAACGTCCCACGGGTGCTTCACTGCTTCTATGCTGAGGCAATAACCTGCGATGTAGGACATGTTGGTGATGCCAAGGAAGATGATGGTGTCTGGGCAGCCGCCTTCTTTTCCTCCACTCTTTCAGGCACCACATGTGATGTGGAAGGGAATACGATGGTCTTTTCTCCACCTCTCCAGGCAGCCTACGTAATCCCACCTGCCCCCCTCCACTCTCTCCCTGCTCTGTAGCCCATGCACTAACTGATCTCCCACCCATGCCCCATCTACCCACTCCCACTGACTCTAGTCTGAATCTGAAGTTCCCAGATTTAAACTGCACACCAGTCCCTCTCTAGAGGATCTGATTTTGTCCTATGCTCATCCAGCCTCAGGTTCCCACAGACCCCCTGAGCATCTCTCCTGCTTCCTCCCAACATCCTACCACCACCCCAGAGACGAAGACCTGTATGTATGTGGTCAGCGCATGCGAAGAAGTTTTGCTGCTCTCCTGGGGTCTCGTTCTGCAGGTGCCTCCCGGAGGAGCCTCCTGGAGATGCTTCTGGTCCGGCTATGCATGAAGGCTGCAGAGAAGTTGAAGGTGGAAGGTAGTCACTTAGACGCAAGCAGGAGATCCATCACGGAGCTCCGCTGTGTGCACACGCACAGGGAGGCAATGTGTTCATATTTTGCTACCTGACTGCAGATATTAAATGCAAATTTGTCTGAATCCTCTTGTCTTCAGGTGATGCACATGGTTATCTGGCAAGTACTTGACTGCTTTCTCCGTACCTTGTGTGAACAACTCTCACAATCACAGGAGAGAAAAAATCCTGCATTTTTGGAAAGGTGCTTGGGAGCAGTTGATGTGAAGCACTGCCAAGCACAAAGACATTTAAAATGGCTCTAGATACCTGCTAGATTAGTAAGATGAATCACAGTCGTCGTGACCTCTACATGTGTCTGGCAAGTTGTTCTCTTGTTACCTAGTGAACAATCTGTTTTTCATGAACCCAAAATAACAATGTTTAGGAATACTTTTTTCTTTTCCTTCTCAAGCTCTGTGTGAGTCACTAGCATTGAAGCAAAAGAAGGAGGAATCCTCTATATAGACACGCACACGTCTTGGGAGCAGGGACTTCTGAACGGGGAACAGTCCGGCCTCTGGGTCGAGACCGGTGTCCCAGTGACATCCTCTCCTTTACTGGGGTGACCGACTTGGCACAGGGTAAGCGTTGTGTACCTGGAGCCTCGCGTTACGCGCACCTCCTCACCCACAGATTATCTCCTCTGCTTCCTCCTGTCATCTCATTTGCCTCCCTAAGAAGCGTCTGGCTTGGATCCCATGGCAAACTCGCTGGCTGCTGCCAGCCCTCTGCCAAAGCTTTCCTCTCAAATCTGAAACAAGAGCGGGTTGGAGGCTTGACATTTTTCAGCAACTAAGCCAAAGTATACGAGAAACGGTATTTTTACCTTTTTTCTCTGTGCCCTTTTCTTTCCTCATGTCTATTTGCTTCTGTCTTCGTTTACCTCACCAAAAAAAAAAAAAAAAAAAAAAAAAAAATCAAAATCAAGCGTCACCAATTCAATAACTGCCCTTTCAATTTGTGCTTGTCCAAAATGGCTCCAAGCAACAGGGCCGCAGGGTCAAAGACTTGCCCTTAGAGATTCTTTAAACTAAAAGGAGCAAGTTGCAGTGATATTTTTAATGTTGAAAGCTGTGTTTTTCTCCCTTCTTTTCATAGGCATTTACTGACAGTTCAGATCTTCCGCGGATGTTTGTTTGCGGTGGATGTGTGCCAGCTGTAACTTAGACACAGTTAAATATTTCATGTAAAACCAGGATTGTTTCCCTTCTGTGACCGCCCCACAACAGCCAGGGGAAGGGTGACTTACGGATGAGATTCAACTCTCCGGCCACCGGTGCAAGCGCCGGCAGGAGCCCCTTGGGCAGCACGGAGGCAGGAGCTCACATTTCTGGGAAGGCTTATATCTTTTTTTCTTTTTTTTTTTTAACTTTTTCACTGCAAGAACCAAAAATAATCTGAAGCAACCGGAAAGCTGAATTTCTCCGTTTAAAGAAGCATTTGATAGCAGCAGATGTACAAGGAAAGGGGGAGCTGCGCTGAAAGGGGACAAAGCGAGCGAAGCAACCGTGTGAGGTCCAGAACTACACCCCGTGCTCGCATATCAGCACCTAAACGGATGGCTGGATCTTCGGTGGCACTTGGACCTCCAGCCACTGTCCCTGAAGGGCCCAGACCAGCAGCCCAGAGCCCGAACAAGATGCTGGGGGACCACAGCCCCTGCGCAGTCCCCGCGCACCGGTGTACCCCGCACATGCAGGCGGGACACGGGATCCCGGGCTGTGCCCCCCTGCGTGGTGCAGAGTCCCGTGGGGAAACCCCAAAGCCCCTCCAGATCCCTTGTGCACCCTCGCTTTCCCCTGCTAAGGGGATCTCACTTGCTCAACCCCTTTTTTTATCACCCCAAGACCTTCTTCCTCCATCCCCACCACGGAGGGGGCCAAGTCCTGACCTGCCACCGTTCCCGGCCCCGGGGCCGAGCTGTGCCTCTGCTCCCCGTGGGAGGACGGAGGGTGTTTTCCTTGGGACGCCTCCTGCAAGCCCTGCGCAGGCTTGCCGGGGACGTGGCACCAAATGAGCCCAGCAGCGTTGCCTGCCGGGCACCCCGTGCACGCCGGGCGTGGGGAGCCCTGTGCCGGCAGAGCTCACACTGCGGTGGGCAGCCACAGAGAGGGCCAGAAATGCTCCTTATTAATACAGAAATTTATGCTGCCTATAAAATACATTCGCAGTGACATATTTAGTAACCCAATTAATACTCTGTGACAGACATTTTAGTGTAACTAATTCTAGTCTGTATGCTCCCTTTATAGTGATATAAATGGCTTTATGTTGCGCTATTGATCTCTGTGGCCACAGGATTTCACAGCACACCCCTCCATCCATCCCAGCTTCCCTGGGAAGGTCCCCGGGCTTTGAATTCCCCCACAAATCATTTTTATCGTAAACATGTGCAAACCCTGAGGTGCATGGTGGGGAAAAGGGAGCCCCAGTAAAGAGAGCAGCATCCCATGTTGCGGGGGAGTCTGGGCTGCAGGTTTGGCGGATTGGATGGGATGGGATGGGATGGGATGGGACGGGACGGGACGGGACGGGACGGGATGGGATGGGATGGGATGGGATGGGATGGGTGGCTCCAGCCCCATGTCCCCTGCTCTGCGGAGCCGGCTCCAGCCCACAGGTCTCCAGCCTCCCGCCTGGTGCCATGCAGTGATGGGGACATCATTTCATCTGGAAACCGTCACCCCGGCAGGGCCTTCCCACACGTCTGCAGTGATGGGGGCCATGGCGCTCGCTCCCAGCTCTGTGGCAGGGTTGCCACGGAAACCAATACTGTTGATTTTTTCTGATCTCCAAACCCAGCCGTGGCATCAGTGCTCCCATCCACAATGCCCAGCGGAGATTCCCCTAACAGCAGCCGACGTGGGGCAGTTGCTCCCCCTGCTCGCCCTACACCCTTGCCTCCGCCCACAGCAGAGCCCACCCTGGCCCTGAGCATGCATGCAGCCACACTCCTCTCACGTGCGTGCAGCCTTCCAAGGCTTCCCGGCAATCCACTCGGGATCCCTTGGCGGGACATCACCTCGCACCCCCACTCCTCACCCTCAGAAACACCCCCTTGGCAAACACCACCTCCGGCAGTCTGCAAAGCCCTCCCCTTGCCCGACGCAACATCAGGTGCTGGGGCAGGAGGGTCAGCAGAGGAGACCCAATGCCCATGAGCACCTTTCTGGAAGAGGTGCTGGTGGCAGGGTCTGGAGGCAGGAGAAGAGACACCAGAGCTCACCAGAGGGATGGCAAGGGAAGGGCAGACGTGCTGCGCGAGGTGTCTTTAGGCAGAGCAGTTACTCCCTGCCTCCCTACTTTCCGACATCCAAAGGCTGCATTTTCATTATTCATCCCCCTTCAGGGGAACTATCTCATAATAATAAAAATGTCAGAAGGAATACACAAATACATACATACACTAAATGAGGAGTTGCCACAATGCACAGAGAGACGTGGTGATTTACGGGCCCCCTGGGCTGCCACCTTGGTTCCCCCCGTGCTGTGGCAGTGGTCCCCGGCCCCAGACATGGGGGGCTGTGTGCAGGGAGGTCAGGGGAGACGCCCGCGGTGGCCCTCAGCCTTGAGGCAGGCTCCTGGGTGACTGGTACCTGGATACTGCGGCTCCCCGCATCCGTTATCTGAAGCTCCTGCTTGGCTGCAGGCTCTGCTGCATCCCCATGCCTTTGGTGCCGCTTTCTCCATCGCTCTTTGTTCCTGGCCCAAGCCTGGGTTGGGTGTCCAAAACTGCCCAGGCTGCAGCAAAGCTCTACTCTGCAAACCCAGCCCTGGTGGGTGGAAGTGTCCCCATCAGCGACGGCAGCTAAAGGTGAGCACAGCTTTGGGACCAGCAAAGCTCGCTTCAGCACTGGCTCACCAGGAGCCCCCTTGCTCTGCACGAGCGTGTGTCCCAAGTCATCATGTCCTGACACTGAGAAGCAGAGCAGGTAAAGGCTGGTGCCTGCTCCCTGTCCTCAGCTTTGCTCCCAGCTGCAAGGGATTGGGTTTTCCCATTTTGCAAAGCTCGGCATGCAGCTGTGACTCTGAAAAAAGCTGGTTGACAGTCAATCCGACAAGCTGGGCGCAGGCAGGTAGGTAGGTTGGAAACCAAGAAGGGCTACACACGCTGGCCACCCGGCCTTGGAGAAGAAAATCATGCCCACCACTCCCAGGGATGGCATCGTGAAGAAGGCACCAAGTGCACACATGCACATGGATCTGCGTCGGGGCTGCTGAGCGCTTGCTGCCCTCTCAGTCGGCTGCTCGGGGGGCTGGCAAGTAACACAGCAGCTCTAAGGATCACGCAATTGGAAATGCAGCAGGGAAGAGCTGGGATTAGTCCCTTGCCCGGGCATCACTGTGTGTATCTGCATGGACGCGTGGGGTGCCTGGCCGTACACGAAGCCCACGCGGATCCGTGTGTCTCTTCTGTGTACGTGGGTGTGTGTCGGCACACGCAGGTTATGCTGTATGTACATGTTGGTGTCGTCGTATGGCCGGGCACACGTGTGTGTGCGTGTGCGTGAGCCAGGGCAGGGACGTGGCAGCTCCTCAGAGGGATTTGCTGAGGAGCTCCCTGTTGCAGGCTGTCTCTTTCCTGGTGAATAATAATCTCTTCACTCAGATCTGGGCACATGCAGAGTTAATGCTGAGTGCACATGTTTATGATAAAACAGTTGATTTATCAGAACTGTCACCCACTAATCGCGGGGGGAATTGGAGCACTCGCACTTCCCACAGAGCTGCAGCGCTTATGCCATGCTCCTAATGCAGATTTGCAATGCAGCACCACGCCAAGAAAACCCTGGGATGTACAGGGACAGGCATGAACTGTAGAGAAACAGCACACAACTGCACATCTGGCCAGCTGCAGCAGCCCACTGACCCCAGGGAAGAAGGCAGTTCCCATGGGGAAGGGAAGAGAAAAGCAAGGAGCTCTCACAAGCAGAGGTCACAAGTTTCCTAAGACAGGGCAGTAGCTATTGCAAAGTTGTTTGGCACAAGGATCCTGAGAGCTCAAAGGCTGGGTTTCCAAGTGGCTTTGGATGCAAATCTGGCCCTCTCCGTCAGGCAGAGATCACCCTTTCTCTTCTCCAATGGTGGTGGAGACACCTGGGCACTTGGGAAGACATCACAGGGTCCTTCACCCAGAGGAGGCACTGACTGCACTCCCTGTAAGAAGCAGCACGCTCCCTCCAACGTGGCTGGCACCTCCGTGCAGACTGAACCAGGGAGGGACGTCACCACCCCTGCATCCAGCTCTTCCTGGTCTGTGGTGGCTGCAGGAGGCCTCCTCACGCCTCGTGCCATGGGGCACCTTGCTGGATTCAGCCCCACCAATGCTCCTCTGTTCGCGGTGGCAGCCCTGGGCTGAGTCACGGAGTGAGGGTCCCCTGTTCAGAGCAAGACCTATATAAACGATGACATGCATGTCCTTGCAGTCTCCCACATCCTGGTGGGACTCACCACGACCACACAAAGGACCCACCAACCACCGTGCATTGGGTGTAGCTGCTCATTAGATGAACTTCCATACCCAGCAGCGCTGGGGAAGAAGGACACCTTACATGGCATTTGTGATGGGATTTAGCCTTCATGTAATGCCACGGGCAGAGGCGGATCCCGTGGGTATCGCAGAACAGCATCTGTTTTCACCTACAAGCCATCAGCTCTGGTTACCAGCAGATACTTGCAAAACTCAGCTTTTGTCAGTGTAGGAGCGGAGAGAAGCTGCTAGACCTCTATCTAATGCAGATTACTTGTACTTGAGCGCGTATTATGTCAAAATCAGAGGAAAAAAATCTTTGCCAAGCAAACTCTCAAGTACATCTGAGGTCCTTCCTGCTAAATCAATATTGGCAATGCCTGCTGCTCTCCACCTGGGATGGCAAGAGAGAAAATCAGTGGAAGGTCTGATTTTCCTCTAATATTGCTTTGTGTCGTGGTTTAACCCCAGCTGGCAATTAAGCCCCACACAGCCGTTCACTCACTCCCCCCCGGTGGGATGGGGGAGAGAATCGGAAGGGTAAAAGTGAAAAAACTCGTGGGTTGAGATAAAGACAGTTTAATAGGGAAAGCAAAAGCCGCACACACAAGCAAAGCAAAACAAGGGATTCATTCCCTGCTTCCCATGGGCAGGCAGGTGCTCAGCCATCCCCAGGAGAGCAGGGCTCCGTCACGCAGAACGGTGACTTGGGAAGACAAACGCCATCACTCCGAACGTCCCCCCCTTCCTCCTTCTTCCCCCAGCTTTACATGCTGAGCATGACGTCATATGGTGTGGGACATCCCTTGGGTCAGTCGGGGTCAGCTGTCCCGGCTGTGTCCCCTCCAGCTCCTCGTGCCCCCCAGCTCCTCGCTGGTGGGGTGGGGTGAGGAGCAGCAAAGGCCTTGGCTCTGTGTCAGCCCTGCTCAGCAGTAACGAAACATCCCTGGGTTATCAGCGCTGTGTCCAGCACAAATCCAAACCGCAGCCCCATCCCGGCTACTGGGAAGAAAATTAACTCTGTCCCAGCCCAAACCAGCGCACTTCGGATGTTGTCTGTTCCTCAAAACAAATATTTCATAATTTGAGGTTTCTGGGAGATGTTAAGTTATATTGTGATCAAAACTCCTCCCAGAAAGGTCATTTGGTATTTCCTTTGCCAGGCTAACACTTCTTTCTTGAGTAATATTTCACTGTACTTTCAGGCCCTTCAAAAGTGTAAGGCTTTGTTTTATCACGGTCTTCAGCCTGAGTTTCAACATCTCTTTGCTGAAGAGTGCTCTTGTACCAGATTTACCACGCATCTACCTGATGCCTCCTTGCCAGGCAAAACATGCGGGCTGGCACTTTCTGCTGAGAGAGCGCATTTGCTTGGTCTGAGCAGTCTTTGTCCGACTTTGGCAGCTCATTTCAGTAGATGCCATGAAGAAGTTGCTCGGTAGCTGCATCAGCCTCCCATTCCCAGCTCGGTATTTGTGCAGAGACCTGGCCAAAGAATAACTCTTGATCAAATGCGTTGTGTTACACAGCTGCTAGTGCAATTCTGGTGGGCCTGTTGGTTTTGTCTCGCTGCATTTTGGGTGAGCAGATGTCCACTGGTCTGCTCAGTCTGCAGGTAGCAAAGTGCATGGCTTTATGCAAGAAGCAGTGCTTGCATGGAGACTTCAAACCACACCTTTCAGGTGCCGCTGGAAGGACTCCAGGCCAAAGTCTGTTCCCAGCTGATTTTTTTTTCTCCTGGCACGTCTACTTTCAGCAATATAAACAGCATGAAGACCTGTGAAAACAGCAGAGGGGATATAATCTGGAATTTGATGGACTGTTTACAATTATTCAGTCTTTGAGTGACAGCGCAGAGCCACGTGGTCATGGCAATATACTTTGTGAGATCCTGTCTAAACTACAAGAGGATTAATGGCAGGGGGAGATTTTCTTTGTCTTAGTGATTTTTGGACAACTTCAGTCAATTGCAGTAAGCCTGGATAATTGCTCTGTGTGGCTCTTCCCCAGATCCTATTAGCAGCAGCAATTTTTAGCAATTTCTGTAAACAAACAAGGGGAAGATGACCAGTTCTGCTTCTTCTGATGCAGCCGCTGGAGGATCAGCCGGTGTTCGGGGACGTCACGTCCACAGATGGGAGGTGGGCTGCGTTTGCAGCGGGTGGGCATCGATACCCTCCCTGCATGCTGGTGGTGGCTGCTTCTCCCTCCTGACCAGCGTGGACATTGCAGAAAACTCTTTGCAGCGAACTCGTGCCCACTAAAATTCACGTGTGTCGTGGCTGCTAGTGACTACAGGGCTTGTAATAAACCATCTTCCCAACGCGGCTTTTTTGCACTGGCTTTTTGTTCGAAGCTTCCTGCTCGCAGGCTTTTAGGTACAGAAAGGCAAGTATAAATGATTAACAGAAGTTTTAATAAATCCTGATGGGGTCTTTTAGACTGATAGATCACCAGAGGTTGTTTATTACTATGTCTTGTAACTCATATAACATGCTTTATTACCCTGCTTACCGTTATGTATGAAATGCCTGCGACACACCATAGACTAAATCTTCAGGGACTCACTGGGAGATGAAACCAAAAGTTTCACCCTTAATTTTTGGAAATATAAGGTCTTCTGTCCTCCTGCCTGTCTGTTGGCCTCGGCATTGACCCTCGGTGTGCCATTCCCACGCCGCTGCTCTGCACGGCCCTGTAGGCGATGCTGCACTCTCGCCGTGAGGAAAGCGGAACGTTGGGAAGTGCAGACCCACACCCACTGAGCAGGAAAGTGGCTTTTTTTATGGTGGACACCTCCGTCCGCGTGGGCTGTGCTGTGGTCAGACCCCTGCTACCCACAGCCAAAGGCAGGGAGCATCGTCCTGGGGAGGCTGGGTCAGGTCCGGGTGCTGAGCATCCTGCTAGATTTTACAGTGAGGTGAGAAGTAGCTTTTCCTTTTTAGTGTGACTAATGTCAGCATTTGGCAAAAATAGCAGCAGCGCCATTCTGGCTCCCCAGCCCGACGTCTGGAGGCTGCTACGCACGTTGCGCTCAGACCGTATCTTGCAGAGAAAGGGAATTGTACGGCGGGACTAAGACATGAATTTAACTTCTATTTTTTATGCTGTGGCTCCAGCAAGAGACTGCAGCTAAAAAGCGACCAAGGCAATTAATTACCAACGACTGTCGCCTGGTGCAGGACCAGAACAAGAGAGAAAACAAGGCAGAGAGCACTGCGTTCCCCACAGATAGGAAAAAATGGACTGATGTGTACTTCTGCTGACACGCTCCAGCATCGGGGGGTCTTTGTTCACATGGGCTTAGGAGACAGCTAGGCTTAGCTAGAAAATAAAAGGGAAAAGGAAGGAAGCCTTATAAAGGCTCTGCGGGCTGCTCGCCTCCCAGGCTTCCTAGGGTACGGATGCTGGTGCTCCCCTGGCACTGGGGGCTCCGATGCTGGGAGCACCCACGCACGGCTGGGGCTCTGCAATGCCACCGTCCCGGGTCACAGCGATCACGGACCTTGTTAAGCAAGGATCGGGTGACTGCGATCTCCAGAGGGATTTGGAGAAAAGACCATCAGAACCCATAAAACACAGAGTCAGAGCCTCCAGGTATGACAGAAAATAGGCTGATTTTTCATTTTGCAAATCTGTTTCATAAACTTTGCAGGCTCTTCCGTTAAAGCACTGGGCAAGCCTGCAATAGTTTGTATAAATTTTGCATATTTTTCTGTCTATAACGTGGTTTATGGTGAGCCGGCAATATAAGCCATCCATTTCCTTCAGGAGCAGCGCACACCTCGCATGGGCTGGCTGGCTTACTTCTAGGGTGCCTACTAACTTAGCGGGAGTTAAAGCAGGCAACGTGTTTGTGGGGAAAAAACAAACAGCAGAGAAGTAGAAATAGTTCAAAACTCCCAGAATCACGTTTGTCTTACTGCAGTAAAGGAAGCACCTTTGAGTGCCGGACGCCAAAGCCCCAGACGTCTCCGTCGAAGGCAGCTTGTCCACACGGCGAGTTGAACCAGAGTTTTCCCCCTTCCCAGGCTAGTGCCTGGATGGCTCCTAGGCTGGCTTGGTCTCGCAGGGGAAGGGAGGAAAGAAAGGAGGAGGAAAGATTAAAGCGAGCGACGCTGCCCATACTAACTGTGAGACGTCTGACAGCTGTTTCTCGATTCCTCGGTGGCTTCCCGGCCGTCCACCCTCGCCAGGCTGGTGTGAGCCTGCGAACCCAGATGCTCACAGCATTTGCTGACGACACGTTGAAGGACGTATTTTCCCCAAGTTTATTCGCCGCATCGGCTTCAGAATGGAAAATCTTGTCGAGTTTTTAAATAATAGCAATTTTGTATGCATTTGACTATTTCTGCCCTGTATGAGCCAATATAAACTCTATCTCATTTATCAATTAGCATTTATAAAGTCCTTATCACCATGGAATCAAAACACTGTAAATGGATTAAAAACTAAGCAGGCTGCCTGGGGGAGTCAGTAACTTCATCTACTCCGAATTTTGTGAAACAGTGTGATCTCATCGGGGTGACAGGGACATGCACAATTTTTAGACACTTCACAAAATTTGAGAAAGGAGTCATTGAAAATAATTAGAGTAATTATTCCAGAATTAAGCGGCTCTTTATTCTGGACCTGAATGTTCATGTGGGGAGCTATTCTGGAAGACTTCATTCCGGGGTAGCTCTGCTTACTACCTTACACGAGATAATTTTAACAGCCTCACCTACATACCCGTTCACCGTTGTGGAGCCATTCATACCAACGCAAAGTGCCTGTAAAGCAACGCCAACACGGGACGCTGATGTTTCCAGCCACTTTGAAGTGGAGTAACTGATTGCAGCCAAATGGAGGTAATGGTCCTGCTGTCATCAGGAGGAGCAGGAAACGTCCCCAGGTGCTTCGTAACTTCACGGTTTGCTCCAAAGCCGACCAACCATGAGCTGCATCGCCATTTCAACAGTGGGAAGCCGAAACGGGCAGCGGGAAGCCTGGCTGCCAGGGTTAACGAATGAAACTGATAAGGTCTGTCTTGGAATCATAGACTAGTTTGGGTTGGAAGGGACCTTTCAAGGCCATCCAGTCCAACCCCCTGCCATGAGCAGGGACATCCCCAACTAGATCAGGTTGCCCAGAGCCCCGTCCAGCCTGACCTGGAATGTTTCCAGGGATGGGGCATCTCCCACCTCTCTGGGCAACCTGTGCCAGGGCCTCACCACGCTCAGCGTGAAGAACTTCTTCCTTATGTCTAGTCTGAATCTCCCCTCCTTTAGTTTAAAACCATCACCCCTTGTCCTATCACAGCAGGCCCTGCTAAGAAGTTTCTCCCCATCTGTCTTGTGGGCCCCCTTTAAGTCCTGAAAGGCTGCAATAAGGTCTCCCTGGAGCCTTCTCTTCTCCAAGCTGAACAACCCCAACTCTCTCAGCCTGTCTCCATAGCAGAGGGGCTCCAGCCCTCGGATCATCTCCGTGGCCTCCTCTGGCCCCACTCCAGCAGGTCCATGTCCTTCTTGTGCTGAGGGCTCCAGAGCTGGAGGCAGCACTGCAGGGGGGTCTCCCCAGAGCGGAGCAGAGGGGCAGGATCCCCTCCCTCGCCCTGCTGGCCATGCTGCTGGGGATGCAGCCCAGGGCACGGGTGGCTTTCTGGGCTGCGAGCGCACATTGCCGGCTCATGTCCAGCTTTCCATCCACCAGCACCCCCAGGTCCTTCTCAGCAGGGCTGCTCTCGATCCCTACATCCCCCAGCCTATGTTGGTACAGGGGTGTTGCCCTGATTCAGACGCAGGACCTTGCACTTGGCCTTGTTGAACCTCATGAGGTTCACACAGGCCCACTTCTTGAGCTTGTCCAGGTCCCTCTGGGTGGCATCCCATCCCTCAGGCGTGAACCGCACCACTCAGCTTGGTGTCGTCCGCAAACTTGCTGAGGGTGCACTCGATCCCACATCTATGTCATTGATGAAGATATTAGACAGTCCTGGTCCCAGTACAGACCCCTGAGGGACACTGCTTAACCCAAGGTGCCGGTACACCAAGGGCATTTTAGGGTTGCAGCTCAATAAGCAGCGTTTGGAAACCAGGACACTGTTTTCCCATCTTCTCCCCTGTCACCTCTCCTTCCAGGGAGCTCCTGGCATGTCCCACTGCAGCAGGAAAAGTGGGACTGCCACACTGCGGTCGCATGTGACAGTCGCTCCTCGGTCCTTGGCAAGGGGTGCACAGGCAGCAAGCAGTCGCAGGGCTTCCGGAGCTGAGGGAGATGTCATGGGCCGAGCAACAAGCAGCCATCCTCACTAATGAAAGAGTGTTGTTCTGGGAGCAGTCCAGGTGCTAATCACCCGCAGCATCTGGGCTGTGGCCACCGGCACTATCAGCTGTTAGATTAATGATCTAGAGTCAGAGTAAACAATGCAGGGACAGGATTGGGCTGGATGCTCGTCCCCTCCATCACGCAAAAGCAGTAATTCTGATTTTTTTATATTGCTCAGGGTCAAGCAGAGACCAAGAACTCTACAGCTGAACTCTGCCCTGGACAAGTGACCCTCCACAACGGGACCCTCCTTTTCTGTGCTAACGAAGTGCCACACAATGTCACCTCAAACTGTCAACAGAAGAAAAAGCATAATGAGAATATATATACACGACATTATTATTATTATTCTAGAGATGTGCTAAAATAAGAATATTCATGAGAAATCATTTGTTTATCCAAGTAGCCTTGAGCATTCATCAGTGAAGGAATGGACTCATAGTAGCCACGAGTCAATATTTGTCCAATATTAGCAGAGCGGAAGCAGTCATTTTGGGCATCAATATAGTCATCATGCTTTGATTTCGGAGAAATCTGCATGGTTCCCTGCTGCGGTGTAAAAAACCCCAATCTTTGTGAATACTGAATGTCACATCAAGGACAGAGGGCCCAGGAGCTAAGAGGCTATTCTCGTTGTGTTTACACACCGAGCATTTTCATGCTAAATTGGCTTTGGGATGCAGGTGCCAGATGAAAATCACCATGGCCATGTGACGCTAATTGCTTACGCAGAGTAGAAACACACTGCTGGTTTAAATTTGCTTTAAAGACGCGGACAGGTTAACTGCATGCTGGGCCAAGCACTCTGTCCACACCAGAGTGCTCTTTAATCTCCCAGTTATCTCAAACTTCTCCACCAGCCTGTTCTTACCCACTGGGTACACCACGCTTGATGTCTCCATCCTCCCCTAGATGTAGCCTGGGCACCCTGTGCTTGGGCTTTCTCCTTGGATGCTCGCAGGGGGTTGGTTTTTTCCCTCTTTGCAGCAGGTTTGGGCTTGCATCAGATCTCTGAGCACGACGACTTTGTCTTGGATGCTCACCATGGGATTAACATTTTCTGCCTTGCATCGCGCCATCGCCAGACCCCATCGTTCATCGTCTGAAGCAACAGCAAGGCACCTGCAGCAGAGCCAGGCTTCCTCGGAGAGGTTTTTCTTGCCTGAAAAGCATCAGCAGCTATGAACGAATCCACACAGCTGAGGAGACGGGCACACATTGCCACTGAGAGAGCTATTTTGCAGTGGCAAAGTGGCAGGGGCAGGGAGAGGAGGACAGCAGTGATAAGCAGGTCTTAGGCAAACAGCTGTAAAGGGGTTGTACCACAGCTGCTGTGCATCAGAGCCAGGTGGCAAGAGCAGAGCAGGGCACCAGGAAAGAGCTGAGTGCTGCGAAATCCAGCACTCCTGTCAGGAAGCCCCTCCAGCTGCCAGCACTGCTGCCTCTCCCCCACATCCACACCGCATCCCCCCTGCACCCACCGCCCCTTCGTCCAGGCATGTGGTCCACCCTGGTCAGGCTGGCGACCGTGCCCCTGCATCCCGCACTCCCTCCAGCCTCAGCTGATGGGATCACTGGGATCCCAGGACCTTGCACAGCAGCACAGCGCTTCACCCAGCTGCCCCCCTCTTCTCCTGCAGCCTCAGGCTTGCGGTTCACGTTTTCTGGGTTTGCACTTCATGCCCAAGCAGGACTTTGCTCTCAGGAAACCCTTGCATTAGGAAGCATCGCCAGAGAAGGGGCTGCAGTTCTACCTTCCGAGGAGGAAGTGCACAGAATACCTTTATTGCATCCCCCTCTTAATGCACGATGACAATTCATAGCTAGGTGAAAGACGAAGCAAAACAGCGCTAGAGCTTCCCTAATAGTTTCTCCTTTTTTTTTGGTGAGTGCATGATCTTTGCTTAAACCTCAGGTCACTCAGCTCCTCTTTGAGGCACCTTACAATCCTTCCGCTTCTCCTGCCCGCAGAGAGGAAAGGGTAAGGCAAGAAAACAGGGTCCTGCTGCAAAGCACCTCCACCCACAGTGGGAAACAGCCCTCTCCGCCTCCCCCTGCCACGTGGCAGCTGCTGCGGCACTAACACTTGGGCACACAGCATTGCACCCCAGGGTGCTCGCTGGGTGCAAACGCTTCCAGGAGCCAGAGCAGCAGAGCAGTTAGGCAGGGCTGCCCGGTGGGGAGCGCAGATGGAGCCGTGGGCTGCCTCAAGCCATGCTGCCGTAACACCAGCCAGCGCTGAAGGTAGAGACGTGAAGACACAGCATGAAGCACACGGAGTCACACCTAGCCGGGGAAGGGCAGGGGATGGGGTGTGCGCCCCTGCTCCTTGCTGGGGAGGGTCTGCACGCAGAGCCTCTGATACCTGCTGGGCATCAACGAGGCAATTTTGAAGCAGATCACAATTTACCAATTAGCACAAATGGGCTGCTGTGCCAGGCAGCAAAGCAGCAGAGAAAGAGGTTGCCTGAGTCCAAAACCCGGGGCAGCTCCCGCTTGGTGCTCAGCTGGGCACCTGCTGCACAAGGCAAAAGGCAGCAGCAGCACATCCCTCCCCTTAGCCCAGACAAAAAAGTGGCAGATCCACACATTTGTGTGGTTTTACCATGAGAACTGGCCTAAGAGACAGCATCGCTGCAGCGATGGCATGGCAGTCTGTACCCGGCAACAAACGCTAAGGAAACTAAAAACCCCAGCAACACATACTGCTGCTTTCTGCACTTCCACTGTGACCCTACAGCCACAGCTTACGTTGACACAAATCCTTCGCAAAAGGTGACCCAGCAATAGCCACCCAGCTGAGGCAGCTCTGCGCGGCAAAGCACAGCTCTGGTAGATTGATGGAGAAACTATTAGAGGCACAAAGACCTGCTCAGTCACACTGGGAGCTACAGGTAATGTTTTTTCCTCCCCTCTCACGTTCCTGATGGTTTTCATGCTGTTTCTGAGCTCTCGCTATGGAGTCCATGTTCCAGCCAGCTCTCATTTTCTTCCTCTCTGTCCCGTCATTGGAAAGCAAGCACTGTCAGCCGAGGTGTGTGCGTGGCTGGCATACGGAAAGAGCCTCCCTGATCAGGCTGGGCGTGCTGGTTCTTGCTCTCCGGGCTGGCTGCGCGCCGCGTCTCCCAGCGCCGTGAGCTAGCCTCTCCTTCCTCAGCAGTCTCCTCTCTCAGACCGGGCTGGAGGCTTCAGTTCTCTCTTATCTGCCACAATTATCCTGGCAGACCTGATTCATCTCCACTGCCTGCAGTTCTGGTTCCTCGAGGAGCAGCATCAGGGATACCCGGTGACAAACAGCCTCCTTAAGGCAAAGTATGAGTTTGAACAAAAAACAGAGTAGCACTTGGAAAAAAAAAAAAAATCATTAAAAAAACCAACCACCCTTCCACCCCCCGAAACCTAAACCCCGCCACTCCGCACACGTGCTGCTCTCCTTCCCAAGCCACTGCCGGAGCTGGTGTTTCCGAGGCTCCGTGTCTATGTGGGGAGGGTCCCTCCAGCAGCAGGGGTGGGCTGTGATGGGCGCAGGACCAGGGCAAGGAGCCCGCTCTGCAAGCGGGGGAGACGCACCCAGCACCAACAAACATCCTCGCCAGCCCCAGGAGAAACACCGAGAGGGTGGCACGAGCCGATACCGAAATGAAAGTCTGCGCCTTGAAGCATGAAGCCACAAACCAGTCTCCCTCCTGACAACGCCTCCCCGGCAATGACCGGAGCGACCGCACGCATCCAGCATCAGCGGGTTTGGAGGACGGCTCCATGCACTTCATACCCTGATGGCAACCGAGGCCTCCTCACGATGAGTTGATCAGGTTGCTGCTTTGCTGTGTGTGGAGAAAAAGCGTGCGTGAATCCACCAGGCTCCTCCTTGGCAGCAAGCCTGAGGGCCAAACGCACACCGAAGTCAATGGAAACAGCATTTACCTTGCAAACCCTAGATCGGGCCCTGGGGCTTACGCCATTTAATGCTCGAGAAACTCTATCCTTTGCAGGGTCAGTAGTTTCCTTGCCAGAGTTTCGCTCTGTGGTTTCTCCGAGTTTGTGTGCTACCTCCTGCTTCTCCGTCCCAGATTTAGTGGGAAGCTCTCTGGACCCAGCTGAAAGATAATAATTGAATAATATGCAACATTACACTCTTAGGTTTCATTCATTTTCACACTCACAGGATCTGTAAAATCTAAAATGAAGTATCATCTTCAAACTGTCACCCTGCCCAGCAACAACAAATTTAAACAAAAAGGTAAAATATTTTAAATCAAAACCTGTGAATTACCTCCAACAATCTTATTCAGACTCTTATTCACATTTCAGGGTACAGCTCCCACAGTAAATTAATAAGACATAAGCTCGCAATATTTTCAATAGGCTGATACGGCTGCGTTTTTCATTTCAATTAGGAAGAACAGTGCAATTAGATTCCTCAGCCTCGGCTGGAAAGGAAACACGTTATTTCCTCAGGGTGAAGATCTTACCAGTATTCATGAGCATTCACATCTTTGGGATCTTCTGCCAGGTTAGCCCTTAAGCAAACTGGTTGCCAGTGGAAGTTGCTGGCACTGGGGAAAGGATTTATTAATGTATTCTCCAAATAATTCCCTCTGCCCCAGAAGGGAGAGCGGAATCAGACCTGTCTCAGCAACGTTACTCTTCCTTCTCCAGCTTGCTGAGTTTCCTCCTTGCAGGTCTGGTCCAGGCCCGAGGAAGGTGGAGGAGCTGCTCTGCGGGGGCACACCAACGTACCTCCTCCCCGCATTAAGTACCAGATTCCTCTCCAAAAGTTTGGGTGAGCACGGCTGCTCTGGGACCAGGACAATTTTCAGCATCCACATGTCACGGGGTGACCAGTGGTGCAGTACCTTCAAGGGCAAATCAAGGTCAAGAAAACATTGAGGGTTTTTTTTTTTCTTTTAAAAATTGTTTTCCTCAACCCTTGCCTGAGGACCTGTCCTGAACCCCATTTAATTCTCATGTCCTTCTCCCACACCATGGCACATGTGGCTGAATCCCAGCTCTGCACCCGATCCAGATTTGCAGAGCAACAGGGACGTTGACAGGCCTGTCCCCATTTTCTCCCCAGTTATTCAGTGTATACGAAGCCCCAGGGCAAGCGTGCTGTCAGAAACACGTTATGGGACAGTAGGAGCATGGGGAGGAATGGGACAAAGGCTTCCGTAAAGCAGGACAGCCACGGGCATAAAATGAAGAGCAGGTCAGAGCTGCTTTCCCAAGCAAGGGGAGCACCGGTGGGGAGCGCAGCAAGGGAAGCAGACACGTGGCTAAGGGAAGAGCTGTGGGTAAGAAAGCCTTAAATTCATTTGTTGTTTTTCTCTAAAATGACATAGTCTATCTTTACTTGGTGCAACTGCAACTCGTAGAACACTTTCAAGCTGGATCCTTTGAACTTTGCTAATCTCAAGCAGCATTTGCTCAAGAGAATTCAAACTTCTCTCAGGTCTTAACTCAGCCAGTTTTGTAACGGTTTGGGCCGTAAACGGTGTAGCGAGAAGCTTACGGAAGTTGCAAGTTGTGGAGAAAAATCATGATTATCAAAAAATCCCTAGTCTAGTTCAAAAAGTTTAGTGCCTGGCAGTTGGAGTTCACAAATTTAACATGAAATAAAGCAAAGCTTCAGATTTAAGAAGCTGGGCTAAGCTAGTCCCAAGGCTTCTGCTATGAAAGTTGGCAGAGGAGAAGCTGCATGTGCGAGTCCTGGCTGTGCACAAAGGTGCTGGGAGAGCAGGAAAAAATCATGCAGTTCAGGATAATGTAGCAACCAGGGAATTCCTCATTAAAACCAAAATGAGCACAAAGATCCCCAACACCTACATATCTGCGGGCTCTGAAGCCAATGGCTCCCACCATCCCATCCGCATTTGCTTGGCCGGTGAAGTCGCCCGGCATCACCGAGCACGGGAGGCTTGGCCAGGGCCAGGGCATCCAGGAGGACGTCCAGCCCTGCAGAGGAGCTGGTCGACTGGGTGCCAAGGCAAGGCAGAGTGGACACCTGCCCCAGATCGGCACAAAGAAAGCAAGGTGCGAGGGGTCTACAGCATCAGTTATCCCGAGGGCAGGTGATTCAGGAGCAGGGGGACAAATTTCAATTCAAGCCAAGACACCACAGCAAGTGGCACTTGAAAAGACAGTGGGGAAAAAGCCGGGAGGCATGGAAGAGCAGGATGAAGTCACCGGACCTCAGCATCATCACCTAGAGGATAGGACAGAAGGTGACAATAGGCATATGGAAGAGGCCAGTGTTTAAACTAAACCTTCCTCTGCCCAGGATGCAGAGAACAGACAGAGCTTCTGCACAAACACTGTAAATCTAGGAAATAAGACAGGAGAACCAGAAATATCAAGGGGAAGGCAACGCATGCAGGGAGTTGAACTTTCCACCTACCAACAGTCTGTAGGCTGACCATCACCCCGGAGGAACATCTCTGTTCTGGGGTTGCGGCAGCAAGCTCTTGGAAAACATCAGTTCAGCACACAGTTAAAAATAACCCCAAACAAATGAAGTGCAAGAAGTACCAGGCGAGGAACCGCGAAGAAAACAGAGCAGCATGACACTGCTGTGTAAGCTGTGCCTCAGCCCCGTGCCGGGGGACTTGCAGAGTCCCCCACAAACAAAGGACAACTGTCCAAGCAGGCTGTCACCCTAGGAGAGCGGGAAAGGGGACTGATGAGCAGGGAGGAGGGATCAGCCACACATCTCGTACCTGGAGACATTTCACATGGGTTTAGTTCTGCAGCATCCGACGCGCCCTCCTGTCCCACGCCAGTCACGTCTCGGCTCGGGGCAAGAACACCACATGCATCATCTCAACCAACGTGGTACGGCTTGGCATTCGAAGAGGCAACCAGCTGACATGCTGGGTTTCCCATTTCAGGGCTGCTTTGAGACAGAGATGATTCAGCCAGACCTCGGCTGAGACTTTGGCTCATTTGCTGCAATTACCTAAACAGGAGCGCTTGGACCCAGAGGTGAAGCTGGCAGAATTAACACCTGGGCTTGCTTCAGGCTAGAGAATAATGTAAGGCATAAGGTCACAAGACTATGGTCTTGAACTTGCCAATCTCCTAATGTCCTAAAAAAATACATTTTCACATGATCAGAGCTCCTGGATTTGAGTGGCTGGATCCTCATGCAGCAGTTTTGGGTCTGTTGAACTGGCTGAATAGCCTCTTCGGCACAGGGATGGGGAGAGCTACTGGGTCAAAATGGACCATGGGAAAACGTGAGTCTGTTCCTCCCGTTTACTTTTGAGCTACACTAACTAGTAGGCAGGCAGCAGTGGCCTCACTCCGTTTTCCACATTTACGCACAAAGATACACACGCAAATAGATTAGGAAGTCAAAAGGGTGCCATTTCACAGTCCAATTTGATTCAATCAGACAAACCAACAAATTAAAACTAGTTCTTGGGCAAAACATGCCAGCCATAATTTCTGCCTCAGATGGCGACCACCAGGAACAAAAATCTAGTTTGCAAACGGCCTCTCCGAGCGGCGTTGCTCCAGATGCAGTTTCCATTTTCCTGTGCCTAAATAATGCTCTGGCACGCGTTACAGGAGCGGCTCAGCAGCGCAGCTAAAGCTTTCTCAAAACATCAAAGAAAGAGAAGAGTAAAACCCATCAAAATTTTACTAATCAAAACTACATGTAATTGTCAAGCAAAGGCAGATAACAGAACTCGGGCAATCTCTGTGAACCCGCAGCTTCACTCAGACTTAGCAATTAAACATCAGCTGCTGCCACCAGAGTAGCTGCGAAACTGTGGGGTAAAAGTCACAGCTCGCCAGCACCAATTAGCTGCTAATGAACATCAGCAATCCCCCTGGTGAAGGGAGCTTGAGACAAAACCGAGACCAAAACACCACCCACGCTTTATGCCACCATAAACCGGCACCTCCGCTGCAGGAGGATGCTCCGTACCCCTGCCCTCCTGCATCCGTGTGGCTGCGGAGCGACCAGGGCAAGGTAGCCCCTTGGATTAAACCCGGCTGGAGGAGAAAAGGTTGGTTTTGAAGCGCTGCTTTTTCCCAGGTCAGTCCGCTGCACGAGGGAGGGAGCCAGCCTATAATAATTTAAGCAGTACTGCCATTACATGTGAAATCACAGCCTTAAAGAAAGTCAGTCAATTTAAACCCGTTCCTGAAGGGGAATAATTAAACACTCCAAGGATGTGGGAGAATTTTAAGCAGTCAGCAAGGATTTAAGACAACATATCATTCCTTTCCAGAATTTAAAAAAAAGATAAAATGTAGGCAGGCAAAGCGGACCGTTCATTGCTGACTGAAGGGAGCTACATCAAGAGACGCCTCCGTCAATCAAACCAGACTCACCTCTCCAGACTGAAGAGAGATTGAAGTTTTGAAGAAAAGCCTGTGGTTGCATGGCCTAGCTCAACAATAGTGGCGTGTAACCTGAAAGATGATGAAAAAGTCTCAGGAATGGGAAAATCTAAGCGTAACTCCAGAAACAGGTGGAATGTCCCTTAGGAAAGAAAAGGAGCAGAAAGCCAAAAGGCTTCCAAGGGATTTGCTGTGCAGGCGATGCAGGGGTGTCTGGTGGCAGGTCTTGCAGACCTGGGAAAACCTGGGACCGATGCAGGACCATCTCCTGCAAGAACAGCCTGCGGATGCAGCAAGAAGCACTCTGCAGAAACTGCTGATGGGGAAGCAGCGCAAGAAGTTTTCCAAGTCTGAGAAACCACGCGAGACCACTGGTTTCAGCAGACTACAAAGGGAGCTTCAGAACCATCCTGGGCTCCCGGACGTGAAAAGCCATGAGGATGCAAAGCACCAAACATCCTCACTTAAGTTTATCAGGATCACGTGGAAAAGAAGTCTCGGAGTACACAGTGGAGCCTCTGTTACTGTTGCCAGGCATCTCTGAAGTACCCCATCCTCCAGTATTTTTCTTACCCACTTTCAGAGGACTAACCAGCTTGACTTTATCTTGTCACCCGAGGAAAGCTCACATACGTGGAGCAGAAGCGTGTTTGCAGGGAGAGGCAATAAGCCAGTAGTTCCTAGTAAAAATGAGAGTAAAATAGTCAGCACGTTTCAGCGTTTCAAATGATGTCTGCATGCGATACGGATTATAAAAAGGTGCCTCTGTGAGCATTATTCAGTGGCAATAGTTCAATCTTAATACTACGGTGAAGTACAGATCCAAGACTCCAAAGGTAACTAAACTTATCTTAGCACAAGGCACTTGTTAAAGAAGAAATCTCAGAAAACAAGAAAACCTGTATATTTATGAAATCAAAGCTTTCTGTAAGCTGTTTTAGGTAATTAACGTGTTTTGGCATCTCAGTCACGTCTGACACAGCAGATACGCTGGACGGTTGCATGGGGTGGCCAGAAAGGCAGCTCACCATGCACTGAGCATTACGCCTCAAACAGGTGTTGACCTAGATAGAAGCGAGGAAATGGCTGGAAATATAAAAGGTTTTGTGTTTAAGGAACTTGTGCTCTTTCTGAATGTCTCAAAGCACTACAGAACTGTTAAAATTGGTGAAAAAGTGAGAATTCTTGGAAAAGGCAGGAAGGAAAGAAATTATGCCAGTTCTGCAGATGACTGCAGAAAATAGAAACAAAGGTCTTGCAGGAGGGCAAGGGGAATGAGTGTGAACTCTTAAGAAAGTCAATCTTCCCCTCATCTTCCTTCAGAGGGGTAAAAACAATCTATTAGAAGATCACACACACAAAAATAACACATCAGACATTTCTCCAGGCATCACCCATTTCAGAATGCCTTTAGAAAGAACATGAAGATGAAATGGTAAAAAAAGAACCATTTTTCACAGGCAGTCTAAGGACACAGTCCAAGACCCATCAGCATTTACAGATTCTCCAAGAGCTTTGAAGTTTTCTGTCGTATTGCAACATCTTGACCTCACTGATCTCAAGCCCACATTCAAAGGTAGTCAAATCAAAGGCAATGACCACGCTCAACGAGACTGCGACGTGACTAGTGGCAATCACAGGGTTCGGTGACCAAGTCTGCCCCAAGCTCGGTTCGGCTTGGCCCGCGTGAAGCCACAAGGAACGGACTTACTCAGGAGAGGGCTAAAGAAATCCCTTCACGCCTACCACACCCCCCAGCACGCAGCATGAATTTTTCATGCGCCGGGGAATAGGTGCATGGCTGCACGGGGCCTCTCATCCGCTAAGCAATGGCATCCAAGCCGCGCTGCCGCTTTGATGCCTCCCTAAGAGAAGCTCCCTTCATTGGCAACAGTCCGCGAGTTGCAAACAGCTCGGCAAGATCATTTCACAATACAGTAAACCCAGCGCTAGGGCTCCTAATACCAGCCGAAAACCACTGCAGCTTTATGATACAGACAACTGATCTGACATGAACTCACTCTACCGGTCCAAATTCATTCAAGAATTTTTGATGGCTTGACAAAAAAAATACTGACAGGTAACAGGCTGGTCAGGTCTCCTCCGACCGTGGCACTCCACGCTGGACACGGATGCCATAAAGCCGGCATAAAATCCTGAAGCTGGTATATGACCTGTGCTACGTCTGCTGGCTCCGTCAGCTGATCCAGCTGAAATTTGCACACTGAGGTGTTCCAGCAATGCAGAGATTTGGTCTTACTGATGACAGAAGGTGGTTGGACACTATTGAAAAGAGAGCGGCTTTAAGCTCGGTGCTAATACAAGGCGTGACCGCTGGACGAGACCGACACGCCGGACAAACACATTGCAGCACAAGCACCGTAGGGCTCATCAGCGCCTTTGGGGACTGTCCCTTCCCTCACAAGGGCCATAACTGGCAGTCCGGAGCACCTTATTTCTGCAAGCACCAGGGCCCAAAAATTATAAGCACTGTTGGCAGTGCCCATGGTTGCTATTACCATGGACTCTGGTCCAATTTTTGTTACTGTCTCCTACTCCAGCGCAATCCAAATGCTTGTGGAAGGGGGTTAATTTCTTAATTTAAGAATCATTAGTGAGAGAAATTGCACTGCGCAGCTGTCTCAGGTCTTTACTAAAATGTCTCTGCCAGCTGAGGATTTGTGATTCAAGTTGACCAGCTTTGTTCCCATATATTTGACACCAATAGCAATAGTCATTTTGGGTCAATTAAATGTTTTCTTCTTTGTTTATCACCATAAGTCTTTACAATATATCTGGCAGCATTACCCCTTCTGAATAGGAGGACACCGCATCCATAATGTATGTGAACTTGCAAATCACAAACAAGTGGATAAATACCAAAAGGCCTCACTTTCCTGTCTGAATTCTCCATCTCCCCAGTTATTTGCTCACCCTTCCAAGGGCCTCGCAGCAGCGTTAGGTGCAAGGTTTGTCTTCATATAATGATTTCAAATGCAGTTTTTAATTGCTTCTTTGTGCCCCTGAGAAGTCAGCTCTGTCAGCATAAAATTATTAGGTGTAATTATGCAGCAAAAGCAAATACTGTTGCTGCGTGTGCTAGCGTGCCCATCCTCACTCCACCAAACTGGCGTAGGCAACAGGAGCAGCAAAGACGCAGGAGCATGGACGTCAGTTTCTGCTCGAAAGCAGCACTCCTAAGCGCAATTCCTCAGGAGCTTTTACTCCGCTTGTTAGCAGGAGCTAATACCCATGTTAATGCTATTGTTACTGTGCCCTAGAGCCAGCGTGGTTACAGCAGCAGACACTGCAATCACTCCTTCATTTGGTTGTGTAGGCATGTCTGCTGTTTCAGTTAATAACTTCAGACTTGGCCCTAATTCAACACAGCCAGGTTGATCAAGCTTTTGACGCTGTCTCCCTCAGCATTCTCATTTGGAAGCTGAGGAAGTACAGGCTGGATGAAAGGACTATTAGATGGCTTGAAAATTGGCTGGGCCGCTAGGCTCAAAGCATGGTAATCAATGGCTCAACATCTGGTTGGCAGCCAGTAATAAGCAGAGTGCCTCAGGGGTCAATACTGGGGCTGATATTGTTCAATATCTTCATCAGCTACCTGGGTGATAAGACAGAGCGCACCTTCAGCAAATTTGTGGACAGTACTAAATTAGAGAGGATGATTGACACAGCAAACAGTAGAGCTTCAATCCAGAGGGACCTTGAGAAACTTGAGGATGGGGCCAACAGAAACTCCACGGAGTTCAACGAGAAGTGCAAAATTATGCATGTGGGTCATCATCACGCCTGGCATCAGTCCAGGCTGGGAACTGACGGGCTGCCAGGGCAAACACAAGCTTCCAGCACATTCATCTTGAATAATGCAAACCTCATCCTGGGCTGCACTACGATGAACAAGGCTGGTAGACTGCAAGAAGTTACCATCCCCTCTGCTCGGTGCTGGGGAGACCACACCTTGGTGCCACATCCAGTTTTGGGCCCCCAAGTTCAAGAGTAACACGTGAAAAGCAGAGACAAGCCAGCAGAGGCTAGCAAGATGATTGGGGTCTGTGGCTTACGGGCTATGAGGAAAGGCTAGGGGAGACAGGCCAGTCTAGTCTGACCAAGAGTAGGCTCAGGGGTGATCTCATTGTAGCCTTCACCTACCTGAAGGACAGGCAGGAAGATGGAGACACTCTCCTCAGTAGTGTCAGATGATATCACAATGACCACATTGGAGGCTCAGGCTGGACCTTAGACAAGCCCAGCCCCCTGGAAGGTGGTGGGCTCCAGAGCAGGGTCCTCAGAGGGGCAGTGGGAACTCCCACCAGAGGTTTCCAAGACTTGGCTGGACAACACCATGGCCTGATCTGGCATGAGCAGTAGTCCTGCTCCAAGCAGTCGGTTTGATCAGAGACTTTGAGACCTCTTCTCACCAACACCTCCGCAACTATTCAGTTAAAGTCTAAATCTGAGTTTTTTCAAAAAGATAGCATATATTCAGAAGTGTTGAGAAGATAATTTTGATGATCCAATTCACTGTCTGTCAAACCTGAGCCCTACGAACCCCTACAAGAGCTGCTGGCTGCAGGAGAGTGGTAGACATTTTAGAAAGATGCATTAATCTCAAATTAGAGGGATACCATACTTCCCAAGCTAAATTACTCCACTGATTTACTGTGCTCAAGTGTGAATTTTATTTCTAGACTTTCGTTAGCTCCTCATCCAGCCACAGAAATATGGCATCTTTTCATTCTGTGAATAAAGTTTTCTGCCAGTATTAGCCCAGGGAGATAATCAGAACACCTATCAGCTTTCTAGTCTCTTTATAAAAACTTTCTTCAAGTATCAACAAGTTCTTTTGTCACAAATCATATGCCCATAGATACACCCGATTTCAGCACCTACTCGCACTTTGAAGTAATTTAACTAAGGGGAATAAAAACATTAGAACTCAGGGGAGATTAAATTCAAGTTGTTGCTTAGAAAACCGTACTTTACGACTTTCCTGGACTTCCACAGAACCCAAGAATTTCTTGGCCAAGGTACAGTACCCCTTCCTAACGGTTACGACAGTGGGTACGTGGCCATCAGGACCCCACTCTTTCCTCTTTTATGCCTTCAACTTCCCAGCTCTGTGTCTTAATTCTCATGGCTGAGAGCCACTCGTTACACCGGGATCGGAAAAAGGTGGATTGTCTTCACCATATAGGCAAAAATAAAACGGAATTAGAACAAAGAACTGCCTTCCACACCCTCCTTGGGGGATTTCATGGCAAGAGCAGAGGAGCCCACCACACAGAGGTGAGCGGGTGTGCTGCTGCAGGTGCCCAAGGGATTGGCCATGCCAAGCCTTCCAAAATCCCACCTTGCAGCTACTCTTTGCAGGGATGTTTTGACCTCTGGGAATAAATACTGCAAATTAGCATTCTAACTTTGCATCTTTCTACAAATTAATTCTGTTGAGACAGTAGATGATACTCCAGCGATAACCCACCTCTCCCACTCTTTCTTCCACAATAAATCACTGACAGGATCTCCTGATGCGCTTTTAAATAGGAGAGATAAAATTATATGTTTGCAAGTAATCATTTAAAAATAATAATATCTTAGAAAAATCTACAGCATTGTTACAGAACAATGGGTTTAATTATTGAGAAATGAGCTATTTGCAAGCAATTTCACTCATTGCCTGTGCTGATCCTGGGCCCGGGAAACTCTGAAGGATAAGAAAATTGGAAGAAGCTCTTTGAGGGTAATTTGAGTCCCTGCATGTGAAAAAGTGAACAGAAGAGGTTATTTCTTGAGAACAATGCACAATTAGGAAACGCTGCCACCAAGGTTCAAGGCCTAGCCCCATTTACGGCCACAGAGACAGAAGAGCTGGGCTAATAATCTCAGGAGGACGGAGCTCAGTCTCCCAGCTTGAGAGCTAGGCTCCATTACAAGGAAAATTCACGACCCTTTCTTGCACATGGGAGAAAACTTAGGCAGTATGTGCACACAAGCACAGGTCAGTCCAAGGTGCTGCTACGTGTTAAATGTTTATCCTTAGAAGAGGATCTAAGCAAGCCCTTTTTCTCCCTCGTGCTCCAAAAACAGGGTGCAAATCCCGACCACCTCCTGAGAAGGGCATTGCTGAAAGACAACAGAAGATTCCCACTGCAGCAGCTCATGTTTTGCACTGTTACTTCTGCTGCCCCTCTCCCATGTACATTTATGCTTCATTTAATTCTTAAAGCCTAATCATATCTCCAATAACTGCAGCCAGGCCTTTTCGCACCAGGAAGGTGAGGTCAGTCCAAGATCTTCCCTCCCTGCTCCTCCTGCAGTGGCTGGCATACAGCCTTTGCAAGTGCACGCTCCCAGCTTTGCATGAGAAATTTTCCAAATCAAAGTCCACTGTTTCCTGCTTTCAGAAGTCCTCCCCTAAAAGCCGTTGCAGTCTCCCTATCAAAAGCAGTAACATAAGGATGGAAGGTCACCTTCCTATCTGTTGCCTCCTTTATTTTCTGCCTGGTACCACGTTCGCCTTTTGTTTTAACTGCACCACATTTTGAATTCATCATGCCGATGCTTGGGAGAGTCTGCTCAGGCCCTGGGCTTGATGCAACGTGCCTCATTTTGTCAGCTCTGAACTGCTCCAGAGCTGCTTTCGGATCGTCTCCACCACAGCAGGATACTGGACCACATCAGATCCAGTCACAGCTCTGACTGCTGCCTTTGCGCAGGCTGCTTGACGCTGGGCTGGGATTCACTCGCCTGCGTACGGCGACTTTGGATTCCTGGCTCCTTCCTGCTCTGCCATACCCATGGATGACCCACCTCTGCCTGCACATCGTCGCGTGGGCACCCGAGGAAAGAGGACCCTCTTGCTGCAGCGCACCACGGCTCAGCTCTCACGACGCACCATGCTCAGGCATAGTCTTCTTTCAAAAGTACAGTCAACTTTCTGATCATAATCCCCACCTAAGCGTCCTCCAGCTAGCCTTTCTGCCATAAATTGGGATAGTAATGTGCTGTAATCACATAATTCCTGTCAGTAAAAGTAAACAAGAATGGCTGAGTGATTTCCAAACAACACACTAATGGCCAAAGTAGAAAAAAAAAATTGCCTGCTTCACTTCTCTTCAAATCTTTCTTGAACCAGTCTTTTGCTGCTCATATTTATTGTAGGTTTTTTCCTCATTTTTAGGTTTATTTACCCAGAGCTAATGAATAACACTGTGAGCATATGCTATAAACCACCATTAAGATGAAATTTGGAGAAAAGAAAATTACTTTGGTGTGAGAGCTGAGAGGATGTATAACTAGTAAATGCCCAGTACAGATATTTGAAGGTTTCTTAGGAGAGATCTCTTGAGATTTCTTGGTCAAATAAAATACAGCATTCTGTAGGAATTATCTCTTTTCAAAGGTATACTCATTTTTCTAAGTTTGATGCAGATGCTGCTCAGGCAAAAGAGTCTACTATGGACTTTTTCCACATTTAAGTCTTTGTATCTCATTTTTACTGATTACCACAGCTGTTAAAAGCAGCAAGGTAAGCAGGAGCAGCAGACGATGCCTTGTATACCGATTTTATTGAAAGATGGTCAAAACCCACACTAAACTCCTGCAAGCAAATATACACATGTGAAAGAAATGTTTAGGAAGAATTTAGTACGACACCAGCATAAAACTTGCTGGAAACTTGGGTTTGCAGAGGAGCAGTGAATTACTCATTGTCAGAATGAAAGACATCAAGGTGGCTTTTCCAAAGCACATCTGTCTAATATTATTCAATTTTTCATTAGTGACCTGGATGCTGCCCTGTAGAGGATGCTTATTAATTTGGCTGGTAAAAAGGCCAGAAGGAGCTGCAAACATATTGGAGGACAGGATTAGAGCCCAGAATAAGTCTGAATAGGATTATTTTTTTCTATTAAAATGACACCATCCAATGGGATAAGTGAAAGATTCTCTACTGTGCTTGCAGAGTTTTAGGTTGCACTAGCTCCTAACCAAATGCTGAATAATGGCAGTACAAGCAGGATCTGAAGTCCATTTCAGCAAATATCTGTTGTGGCTTAACCCGGCAGGCAGCTAAACACCACACAGCCGTTTGCTCACTCCCCTCGGTGGGACGGGGGAGGGAATTGGAAAAAAGCTAAAACTCGTGGGTTGAGATAAAGACTGTTTAACAGGACAGAAAAGGAAAGGAAAATAATAATAATAAAAATATACAACACAAGTGATGCACAATGCAGTTGCTCACCACCTGCTGACCAATACCCAGCCCGTCCCCGAGCAGTGGCCGCCCCTCCTCAGCCAACTCCCTCCAGTTTTATTGCTCACATGACGTCATAGGGTATGGAATATCCCTTGGGTCAGTCGGGGTCAGCTGTCCTGGCTGTGTCCCCTCCCAGTTCCTTGTGCCCCCCCCAGCTCCTCGCTGGCAGTATGAGAAGCTGAAAAGTCCTTGACTTAGCACAAGCACTGCTCGGCAACAACTAAAACATCGGTGCGTTTTCAACATTATTCTCATCCTAAATCCAAACCACAGCACTATCCCAGCTGCTAGGAAGAAAATTAACTCTATCCCAGCTAAAACCAGATCAGCAGACCTTGAGAACCTGGTGGACATAAAGGAAAAAGGACATCAGGAAACAGACAGGGAAAGCTAATCAGCTTGAGTCAGTCCCTGAGTCTGCCAGCTCTTGAAATAGTCACAGTGAAAGTGTTCAAATCCAGGACCAGGCATTTGAAAGAATACAAAAGAGCGTTGAGACACAGGGACTCAGCGTGCCACGAAACAGCTGGAGCTGCAGAGCAATGCACATTAACTTTGGGTTCAAAGGTGAAGCTGCCATAAACCCTTGGAAAGAACCGCAAGGAAGCAGCCAAGCAACTGCAGCATGCCTTGCAGAGACGAGCACCAGGATGTGAGGATGGAGTGCTTGCGCCGAGAACTCAATCATCCTGGCAGGTACACAAATGGGCACAGCTTCTGGAGGACACCTGAAGGCCTCTGGGGCAGAGATCAGCCTTATGTACATGTAAGATTTCCATAAAAGACCTGAAGGGAGTCTCCAGACACAACTCCTTTGGCTCTCTTCAGAGGTGCAGCACATTTAAGCACAAAAAATACCTTTCCCAATCAAGCCAGAGGTATTTATTGCTTTAGGTGGTGAGGTCTGAGTTGCTCTCAGAATGATTTTTAGAAAAAAGTTACTCCCCACTTCTGCTGGTGGGGATAAGCAGTGAAATCTAAGGCTCTGAAAGGACAGGCTGCACTTGCCTGTTGAATTCAGAATGTATTTTGGTATGATCTCAACTATTGATTACTTTCCTCAGTCTAATATTGCTGCTCATAATTCTGGAGTCACATCAGTCACGGAACAACAAGCACCTTTTAAACAGAAATCTATCTTCTGTCATTATAACTGAAGAACACGAGCTGGAAAAGGGGAAGGCCCCAACAACCAGGATGCAATCCAGGTTTTCTTGGGATTCCAGATGGCAGACTACAGAAAATTAAATGTTTGACAGCTACAAAGGAGCTAAAAGGAGGAATATCTTTCTTGGAGTAACTGATGGTTTCCTTAGGTGTAAAGGAGATGCCAGACTAGTTTTGCTTACTGTGAGCCTACCCAGTGGCCAGTCACTTGAGGAAGAGTGCTTTTTGCCATGCTACTGGTAAAAGAGAAAGATAAAGCAACTCAATCCAGCAAAACCATCTGGCAAACCCAAACCAACAGCACCCTCAAAAGGAATCAATAGTCCTGAGGTTTAGCCTGTACGAAGCCCAGCAGCTGACCTTCAGAAGCCAGGTGCAGCATCACATAGCAGGCAGCTTTTCAGAAGGCTTTGCTGCAGCCACTTGCTGGGGCTCCTGAGGGAACAGGACTTGAGGTTTTCCCTTCCCAGGTCCCTCTGCTCCACCACACAAGCTCTGCATTTTTCCCCTTTGTGAGCTTTCTCCTTCCCCTGCACCCAGTAGATAATATCTGTGCTTCTAACCCGCCTCCCGCCGCCTGGGGTGTGTGAGCTTGCCTGGCCCTGGTAACCCAGGGGTTTTAATCCTTCCCTGGACAGCTCAGCTGATCTTGCTTTTCAGACAATTTTCTCAGGCTAGCTGTGGCATCGCTTATTGTAGCTAGTCAAGTCCAATGGGTAGACCAAGTGACTGAAATCTTCTGTGTTTACATAGATGCCAGAGTTTTCAGACAGAAAACCCAATTTCAAACATCTCTGCAGTCTCATTTGCTTTATGTCCAGCTATGACGACTGTGGTACCAACAGCTTGTGTTTCAAGCTTTATTTCTGCCAGCATTGTTTCCTTGTCTTTTTTCCTCAAGCAATATCATAAAAGCTCTAGTTTCATTTTCTCCCTTTCATCCTTGCATTAGCTCTGTAAACAGACTCCTTGCTTCCTACTCAAGTCAACTTTGTCTAGAAACCTCAGCTGTCTGGGCCCAGCATTTTGTTTTCTCTGGTCGTAGTTGCTGCTTTGTTTGTTCATTAACAACACTCTGCTCTTTGCTGTGATCCTACATGACTTTTTCTTTTGCTAGCAGCGTCCTAAACTTAATGACTGGGGAGTTCTCTCTGAAGGCTGAGCAGCAGACTCATGTTCACAGGGTGAGCAGCAGACTCATGAAAAGCATCCAGCTCAAGAGGTGCTTGTACCTGGAGAGGCATTCAGGAGTACATAGCTGGCTGTTCAGGCAACTCTGAAGGGCCAAATAATAAATCATTTCTTTTTTTACTCTCAGTGATGGCCAACTCATTTTTCTCTGAGAGCCACTGTCCCAGCTTTCACTCCTTATGCCACTTCTATCAGCTCTGCTTAAAAAAAAAATCTTGTGCTAGTCTTGTGTGTTCAGTGTTTTTAGCCTCTTGGCGTCTGGCCTCAAGGGACACCCTCAGGTTGTGTTAGAGGCAAAGCAGCACCCACATTGGTTCACTCCAGTTTGCAGCTCCTCAGTTTAGTTTTCAGGAATCCCAGGTGTCCACCACCCTCATTCAAATCCCTCCCCCTTGATCTGTGAGCTCTGTGAACCCAGTCTCCCCCTGCTCACATCCTTCACCTCTGAGAGTTGGTCTGACCTACCACACTAGGCTCTCCATTAGGGGTATGGAGTTGAGCCATCCCATGGAGACACCAGCCTCCATCCTGAGTCCTCCTCCACAACTCCCCTAGCCACCTCTGATCAATGGGCACCATCCCAGAAGGGCCCTTCCTTTCCATATATAATCCTTCAACAGCAACTGGTACCCCCTCGCCCCTAGATCTACTGCCTAGATCTAATTGTAGGCAAAACCCACCTTGGCATCTCCCCTTGCTTTGGAGGGGTAACTACTACCCTTTCCTGAGCTCAGCCCCAGAGCTGGGAGCATGGGGCCCCGTTAGCATGGGCAGACAGAAGACCATGCCACCATCAGTGCTAAGAGCAGCCAAGACACTGCACTGGGCTCCATGACACCTTCCATTTCACCCTTCTCCAGGCTGGTGAAGCAGTTTCCATTGCACATGTGCCCACAGTGGGCTCCTCCTGCAACTACCTCTCAGTTCTAGAATTAACTACATCAAAATGCCCTAAAATCATCAAAAACATTGTATCAACATCACTGTGTCTTCCCTGAAGCTACCAAGCAGAGAGGACCTTCTCCTGCACTCAAACACCACTGGTGAAGAGCATCAGATGTAGATGCTATCCTAGCAGATGTGATCTAGCTCTCATGCTTTGAAAGCCGGTCAGATCTCACCAAGCAGTGGCCGCTGTCAGCTCAGTGCAGCCATGGGTGCCACCTGTCCCCCAGCTGACAAGCTGCTCTATATAACACACTGCTGGTCTGTAGACAGTGTGGGGAAAAAATGTCTCCACCAGTCCTCCCTGCTCTTGAACCTCAAGGCCTCTCTAGGGAGGCTTTTTTTGCTGTCTGATCATAGAGGTCTTGTTTTCATCAGCCTCATCCCCAGCCAAATTCCCATTGCTATGCAAGCAACACCTTAAGCCTCCTGCTATCCTGAAAGGAAGACAAACATCTGCGAGGTTATTATCAAGGCTTGTAAATGGTCCACCTGGAACAAGAACAACTAGACTTTCCATGCCACTTTAAGCACCTTTGGAGACTGGTTTCAAAATCTACACCAGAGCCTAGTTATCATGTCAGCCTGTTACAGGAAAACTCATTGCAACTCTTCTGTGAGAAGTCCCATCCCTTCAGGTCTTTCCTCACACTTTTGACACGAGAAAGGCACTTCCAGTCCCTGGAGACCCCTGTTGTCACCCTCAGTGCAAACAATGTTCTCTTACCCGCAGTGCAGTTTCTCAGTAGTACCTGCAATGGGCTGGGCATCGTTCACGGCTGCCTTTGCCTAAGCATGAGCTGTTCTATGCATAACTAGCATTTAGATTGAAGTTTCACTACATCAGAAGCCACGTTAAGCCCTTCATCACTTAGTAAATAAGTTGTGTTCACTGTGTAATGTTGCTGCACTCCTATTTCATCTTCCTGCCCCTGCACAAAGCCAAACTAATGGTTTACAGCCAGCTGGTGGAAGATGCCCTGCTTAGTCCTTCATGGCCCTTACACTTTGAAACACTTGGGTATCAAGCAGGCTCTGAGTAACTCATTAGCATTGGCCTTAGCAGAGAAACACTGCTCTGGAAATTGCAACTCAGGTCAATATTACAGGGCTGTAACAGCAGCAGCTAAAAATGCCCATTTTCCAAAGCCAGGTCAGAGATCAGGCCTTTGTGCTCCCAAAGTCAATACAGTCTAACACACCAGTGTCCTTCAAGTTCAAATAGATACAAGATCATCCTTTTTGATACTACTAGCAGCATTTCTATAAAAAGGTTTCACAGCCTCTAGAAAGGCCAAAAAGCCACCTCACCTATTAATTTGCCTTGCACTGTACTCACCAGACCAGCTTTGCGCTGCAAACACTTCTGTATAGCACCATGCCTCCAAGCCACTGCAAAGCATCTGCTCCCTTCCACAAAGGGCTGCACCTAGTTTCCTACAGCAGCCTTGTAGAAGGGACCTTGGATCCCATCTCTCTCCACTATTACCCTTACCCAGCACTCCCCGCTCACACCTCCATCTCACAGCTGCTGGCCAAATGCCTACTCTATCTTTGCCACATCAGTGTCTGTCCATGGGGGTCGAGGTCAGTAACGCACTCCTGCAGGGGCTGAGCTCATCCTCCTTGTGATGATCCCTGTCCACTCTGGATCCAGTACGCACTGGCTTTACCAGTTATCACTGCCAGCCCCAAATCTCATCTCCTACCTTCCCTGATCCCTCCAGCCCCCCAAAACAGTCCCTGCTTCCACAACCACCCACCATGCTTTCAACAGTCATTGTGCCTGTTTTGGTGGCTTTCCATTAGCAGTGCCATCCAAGCATTGAAGTGAGTCATGCAACTTACTGTGTTCTCAAGGTCCCCTCCCTCTCCCTGCATCAAGAGATGCTCCCTTTCCACCTCCATACCTTGCTTTGCTGCAGCATCCTCCCAGTCCAGCAAGAAAAGTGCCTGTATGATCAAATGGCATCTTCCTAGGGCCCTATAAGCTCACCAGCTGCACCGCCTTCCTCCACAGCCTAAGCTCTTCAGGCTTCTATATAACACTGGGACAAGCTCCCTTCATCTGGCAGGCAGATAACAAGAAGCTCCAGCTTCTCTCCTATCTCTGCAAGCACTCTCCAAAGACTTTCAGCCCCATCCTTCTGCTTGTAGGTCCTTCCTCACCTCTAAGTCCTTTCTCCAGGCTACAAGCCTAAGAGAAGTCAGACAAGGAGACCCTGCTAACCCACTACCTCCTCCCACCCGAGGTTTACCCCTGCCCCAGGCTTAGGGCAAGAGGCACACCCTGCCCAACATCCACCTAGAAGCACCCTAGACCATAACAACACCCACCCTCCCAAAACACCAGGCTCCCATCAGGCCATCAGCTTTTATAGAGCTCAAACAGCTGCTCATTAGTAGGGCCTGGGCATTACAAGCCTCCCCTCCCCTCTCCTCTCTCTTTCTAGCAGGCACCTGGTATGGTTCAAGATGATAAGGTTGCTGTCACCCAAGGGTGGTTTCCTACAGCTGCCCAAAGCCCCCCAGGAGTGGGGAAGCAGCAGCGAAGCTCCCGCCTAGCTCGCAAAACAAGTGGGAGTTGGTGGCTGTTCTCCTTCTTCTCTTCGCTGAATATGTGCTACTGGAATTTTAAACAGATTATGTAAGTGGCTCTCATTTAATCCATCTGAACTATCCTCTTTTAATCACATATGAGATCAAAGCAGCTGACTGCGAAATGAGCAGGGAGCAGCGCAGGCTCTCCCCTGCGCAAGCTGGCCTGCAGTGGGTGAGGAGGGGACAGGGTGTGGGAACGCGTGCCAGGGCACGATGCTTTCCCAGTTGGTTTGTTTTTTTTTTAAATACTCACTAACAATATGGGAAACACAAGTGCTACTGCCGCTCTCCACGTATTTCTTGTGGCCCTTCCGTTGTACCTCTGCATCCCAGAGATGCAGAAGGACATGCCTGTACCATGGATGTGGGGGTATGGTAGCTTGGCTGGGAAGCTCCTCCTCAAAGAGAGAGCAGCTCTCTCTCCGAGATTTATATAGTTTACCTTTTTTCATTTCTTCTCCCGAAGTCTGACATTTAAAAATGTGTAATTGTGTTTATCCCTGGCAAGCTGTGAATGGCTCCCCGGGCTGCCCGTGCCTCCTGCGCTGCTGTATAAATTACACTGACAACCCCTTATTACAAAGGGAAAAATAAGTTAATGGAAAAGCAAAGCAGAAATAGATGCATAAAAATCCCAAAGTGCCCAAGTCAGCAGAATTGCCCCCACGTGACAGTCATTGCCAGTATTTAATTAAACAGGGATCGATCGTGTGGGTGAGTGTGAGTTTGTGTGTATGCACATGCAGGGGAGGAATTGGTACATTTATATGGTATTTATTTTTTTGATAGTAAAGACTTATCGATATTACACCGAAGGCTACGCTGGCAGGGTGACGAGCAGCGTGGCTCAGAGAGGGAGGGGTATGCACAGCCTGCCTCGGGCAGGTTCCCCACCTCTCTGCTCACCCGAGGGAGCATCCCCTGGCTGGCAGGGAGCCGAAATGCCTGACTGCCCTTCGGGAAGAGAGCCTGGGTGCTGCAGGAATGCCAGGACCATCGAGGCTGTGTTTTCTCCGTGCAGGCAGGGCTCTGGGAACTGCAGCGCAAGCGAGGCTTGAAATCCGCCTGCCCTAAGGCGCAAGCAACAAATCTGCACGGCAGCAACGAGAAATAGGAATCGCGTTGCCTCCCGGGGCAACCGGTGATGCTTTTGGGATGTGGCACGTTTGGATGGAGGCTCAGGGAGATGCGTGAGGAGCCACGGGGTCAGACCCCCCGCCCCGAGTCACTCCTGCAGGATGGTGAACTGGATATTTGGAGAGAAACATTGAGCGACACAAGCCGAGGTGTGGGACCTGCAGGCCGGGGCTCGAGGAGCTTCAGAGAGCTCAGCTGTCCTGAGGATGCTGTGAGCAAATGGAACCGCAGCAGCAAAGCTGCTCTGGGTACGTGCAGCCCGTCTCTGCTAACAGCCTCCGCGGCGTGTTCGAGCTGAGCCAGGTGGCACAGGCAGCAGCCACAGAGCTGGATCGGAGCTGGGGAGCTCTGAAGGGACCCTGGAGCCCTGCGGGGTGGCGATGGGGAGAGGGCTGGAGGCAGGGGAAAGCTGTCTGGCTTCCTAATTCAGGCTATAAGGAAACACTGGGATCTCAAAAGGTGCTGGCTATGCGATTGGAAATTTCCTGTTGCTCGTGGCCGATTTGGGTCTCTCCTAAAGACCAGAGACCTCTGACAAGGCTCTGTGTCCCTGTGTTTTCCCGCTTAGTCACACAAAACAACCTCTGGGATAAAATGCCAGTCACCAGTCAATATCTGAGCAGGCTGCTGGTGGAAATCAGAAACAGATTTTGAAAAAATGGTATGTTTCAAGCAAAATGGCTGGGCAGAGGTGGAAATGCTTGGTTGGAAATGCTCACCTCTGCGAACAGGAGCTGGAAATGTTTCCTCCTGGGACGCTTGTCCAGGAACTGCCACCACTGAGCCCCCACCTCCCTCCTCTGACCCTGACAGTCTGCCCATCACTCACACGGGCAGTCGTCCTTGGCCTTTGGGGTTTGGCCAAAATGTTGTGTGAAGCATTAAGTGAAGATGTGCAGACTTCAGCGTGGGCTCCACAGCCGGATCGATTCAAATTCAACCATCTTGGGAGCAGAGCAAAGAAGTTAACAGCTGCTGGAAATTGCACGCGGCTCCTTTCATTTCCACACATTTTTCTTGCCTAATTGGAGCAAGCCAAGCGGTCGGGTAGGAGCTGCGAGAGGCTGGGGAGCTGGACACGAGCTCTCTGTGACTCATTCCTGCGGGAGGGAGGAAGGAAGGGGTTGCTTGCTCCCTGGGGTACCAGTTGCACCAGTCTGCTCTTACTGGGTCTAGACTCAGAAGAAGAAACCCCTTCTCTCATTGCACCCACACATGTCATTTGGACCACGTGGGATAAAAAAAAAAAGTACTGGTCTTTCTGCTGCCCAGCCCTTTCTCTGGCCATGTGCTCTTGGTGTAGCGCTGCTGCTCGGATTTTTTCATACTTCCCCCTCTGCAGCAGCATCCAGGTTTGACTCCTGTGAATGTTAACCAAGAATTCAATGCGACGGAAATAAAACCCCAAACAAAACAAGAGGAATAATTTCTATTTTTGTTCAGTTTTAAGATCAGTTTCACGGCCCTGACATCTTCCAGATAATGACTGAAAATCCCTTCTCCCTGCAGTCTGGACACCAATCAATACTCCACAAGCAATTTCCAGTGCTTGGCTCGCTTGTTAAAGACCTCACATTCCCTTTCCTCGAGAAGTGGGTGGCACAGTGAGTCACAGAAAGCTCAACAGGATGACGCTTCAACCTGATGCAATACTGAAGCCAGGCTTGAAATCAGAAATCAACCAGAAAAGCTATTTGATCAGCCTAGGACTGAATACCAGTGTTAGACTGGAGAGGCCTGAGGAGGCTTGCTGGGCAGCAGGTCCTGATGGTAACCCCCTTCCTGGCCCAGCACCAGCAGCAGGAACAGGATCACAAGTGATGGGGAGCCCATCCTGATCTCTGGGGTTTTCATAATGTGCTTGTGACACGTGTCCATCGCAAGTGACCGCTCCCGCCCCTTCCAGCAGGGCTGTTCTGCACGTAGCCACTTCTCCGCGCAGAGGCACGTCGCGGATGCATGCAAGACTTAGCAGGGCTGGGCTCCAGCGGCATCCGTCCATCAACCCGACAGCCCTGCGTGAATCCCGGCCCCCTTCCTCGCCGCCGCGGCGGATGGAGAGCTGCCATAAGGCCTGTGCAGGAGCAGGCACCAAGCTGCAGCAGGTACCTAACTCTCCTCTCAAAGACTCTGGGTTCGGCGGCTGCTGCGGGAGCCTTTCCAGGACCCGGAGCCTGGCACTGGCAGACGGTGTCGCGGCGAGGACATGGCTGTGGCGAGGAGCTTGTAAAGCGCCTGTCTTCCTGCCGTCATCGGGCTAACCTCCTCGACAGCAACAAAGTTCCCCGAGGGAGATCCTCAGACTGACAAAATGCCTTTCTTTTAAAGTTGCTTTGCTTAATTACTCTGGGACATGTTTAAAAATATGATGTGCCGTGAGCCTTTGAAGTTCAGAGAGACTTTAGCAGGTGCTGTAATCCCCTTATTCTAATCCTGATGACCAAGATATGTTGGTTGCCCTTTCTCATGGTCTAGTGGGACTCAGGCAGTTTAAAAGCCAGAGTCTGTGTCTGCTTTCCTCAGATGAGACTTTCAGAATCGCGCTGGCCTGTCTTCACCTTGGGCAGACCAAACACCTTGCTAATGTGTTTACGCACAGCTGTGGCTTATTTATATCTTCCTAAAAAACTCAAGTGAGGAAGGAAGCCAGTGGTTGTGCGTTTTGCTCTTCCAGCTGCACGCGTATCGGGGTGATTTTGCTGAAGGAGGAGAAAGGCTCGATCCATCCCTGCGAGTGGCCGGACCCGCACAGCTGGGAGCGGGTTGGAGGCTGCAGACCGGAGCGTGCAGAGGCCTGAGGACCCTCTTGCTCCGTGAGCGGCCAGGGAGAGCACTGCAAAAGCTGGGCGTTGCTGCCATCCTTCAGTCAGAGCGAGCAGGGGGAGAATGCATTTCTCTCATGCAGCCAACAGGAGCTATTGCCCAAAGCATGGGCCGTGCGTAAGGCTAATTAAGAGCTGAGATACGTGCATGGAAGAGCTAAACGGATGTTGCTTTGTTAGAGAGGTCTATGGTCCTGCCTGTCTGGGGGTGGGGAGGCACAACAGAAATAGTCAGAGGCAATGAACAGAAAGCCAAGGGTGGCCAAAGCAACGCTTTGCAGCCTGACGTTCAGAGAAAACAAAGACTGAGATTTTGGGCAGTGTGTTGGCTGGGGAAAGAGGCTTGGGAAGTCTGGTGGCATCAGTATCTCCTGCTACACCAGTAGTCACCTCAAGGAAAGCGTCATTTACAGCAGTGTTTTTGCACAGAAAATGAATTCCACCAGAAATACCTGGCTCTCTTGCAAGTTCCCTCCATATTGGAAATAGCTGCCAAAAGTCAAGCCTGAATATTAGCTAACTACTTCAAATTATATCACTACATGATGTTGAATAAGCTGAGAAATAAAGTCAATTGTAGAGTAACAAATGATGTATTTACTGCAATAGAGGTGCTTGAGCTTTCAAAGCTTACAAAATGTCTTCTCTTTTTTTCAAAATTAAATTTCCTTGAAATCAATGTATTCCCATGGAAATTCTTTATTACAACAAAATGCCATTTAAATGCCATTTTCTGGTGGAAATGCTCTGTTGGTATATTATTGACACGGTTGAATTACTGCACTCGCAGTATCAGTGTGCCACACAAACAGCACCCAGAACACATTCCTCTCTTCCTCCAATCTTTTGTGTCCCCGTAGATCCAATGGCTGGACTCCAGGCCAGGCTGGGAGGATTCATCTGGCACGTCTTGACGCATCCTGGGTGCAGAAGTCCCTCTCTGGAGAAGCTCTCCAGGCTCCTGTACCCTCTTGGGTTCATCCAGGACCATTTGCATGATGAGGTCAGGTCCTCTCCCACGTTGGACCCCTTGAGAGACAAGGGCTCAATCTAGCCATTATGTGTGCTGAGCCCTGCTTAAGGAGAGGTACCCAGACCTGTTGAGTTTCTTCTCCAGGCATGGGAGACTCCCATCATTTGACTCCCATCTCATGCTCCTCTGGCAATGGATTTGCATCTTCTACCTTCGCATTTCAGCCGTGTGATTTCTCATGCTTTGGGGATCCCGTATGCCCAGGAAGGTTGTCACCAGACTGGTTTATACCCAGCCTGTCTGGTTTTGTCCCAAAATGCCCTAGACCGGTTGGAATCACAGCCCTTGCACATGCCAGGCTGCCCAGTGCTCAGCTGCTCCTTGTGTTCTTTAATCTAGTAAGCCTGGATAAACATCATACCTTCTTTGAAAGGGATCACACCAGCTCCCACCCCATCAGGCGCCCACCATTGGAAGCCATGCTGTAACCGTGCAAGCAGAAAACATCTCCAGTCTGGTCACTGTCCCCTTAGTACGTGAACTGTTGCATTCATGGCTAGGAAGAATAGGTGCAGTGGGTGCAAGCAGAAGCTGTCTGTTCCCCATCTCTAGTGCGTGCTCTGTGGAAATGAGGCAGCAGCTTTCCTTTCATAGTCGGGAAGTGATTTCTCGCCTCCTTCAGCCTGGTCCAGCTCAGACAGCGAGGTGCTTTGACCCCTCCAGGAGAACTTGCGTCTCAGCCCTGCCTATCGCTGTGGAGATCCTGCTGCCCACTCAGCGTGAAGAGTGCTGGAGCTGGATGATGGGACCAAGTGCATCCACCTGGAAGATGGGACAGATGTGCCCTCAACAAGTCTGCAGATGATACAAAACTGGCAGGAGTGGTTGATGCGCCTGATGGGTGTGCTGCCCTTCAGAGGCACCTCCACAGGCTGGAGAAATGGGTTGATGGGAGCCTTGTGGAATTCAGTAAAAGTTCTCAGCAGTGCCCAGTGACAGGACAAGAGGCAATAGGCACAAACTGAAATATAGGAAATTTTGTCTGAACGTAAGAAGATATTTTTTTCCTGTGAGGGTGGTTGAACACTGGCACAGGTTGCCCCAAGAGGCTGTGATGTCTCCATCCTTGGAGATATGGAAAATCCACCTGGATGTGGCCCCAGGCAACCTGTTCTGGGTGACCCTGCTTGTGCAGGGGTTGGACTAGATGATCTCCAGAGGTGCCTTCCAACCTCCACTATTCTGGGATTTGGGGATTTGGGGCTTCTGAGTGCTCTGTGACAACTCCTTGGGCAAAGCATGGCTCCAGCAAGGTGTCATCTGGGCTGCCCTCGCCTGCGGCTGCCCTCCTGCCTCCCCAGACCCCTACAAGGAGAAAAGCTTTTCCCAGCTACCCTGCACTTGAGCAAACACTCCACGTGCTGAATTAGAGGAAATTTGGAGCGAGAGCACGGTTCTGTTGCCCCGTATCAAGCGGGGTAGCACGGGGCTGGCCTTGCCCTCCCCGTGGAGAGCAGGACCCCGGGGTGCGGCAGCGGGGGGATGCTCAGGGGTGTCTCTTCCCCAGCTGTACTCCTCCTTGCTTCGCTGTGGAAGCATCCAGGGAAGTGGAACGTTATCTTCTTTCCACTCAGATCATTACAGCGGGGCACGCTGTTTCCTTCCCGAAGTAAGCCGATGTGCAGTTTGGCAGCCTGCATAATCTCCTAAAACGCTCCTGAGAGGCTGCGTGACCCGTCCTGTCCTCCCCCGTCAGCGGGGCCTCCCCAGGAATAGAGGCTGCGGCGTTTTTTCCCTGCAGCGTTTATTCTGGAAACGCAACGCGCGTTCCCCTGCAAACCACGGCTGCCGCCGAGCCGGGCCGGCCCCTCGGGGTGCCGCGAGCCCTGCGAGGCGCCGGCCCTTCGCTGCAGCTGCCGTTGCTCCCTCCTGCAGAAACCTGCCCAGCCTCCTCTCTGCAAACGCACGCCGCGGCCACCGAGACCCGAATCCAGCCCTGCAGCCATCCCTCCGGAGCCAGGACAGATGCAGAAGGGATTAATTGTACCCGCTTCAATAATTTGCCTGAAATGGGCAAAACTTTTTTTTAATCTCCCTTTGCTGTATTTCACCCCGATTCTCTGCGGCAGTGTCTCTTTTTCCTGGCCAGGGCTCGCATTGGAGAGCAAGGGTCTTGAAGTTTGTTCTCACAAATAAACAGAGTAACCTGTAGACCTACAGCAAATTAAAAGAACCTATTTAGCTATGCAGATACACTCCGCTCCATTTTTTTTTTTCCAGGTTTGGCAGTTCATTAATAACAGCCCACTGGTACAGAGAAAAATATCACACCAAGCAATCAGCAACACACCGCTAGGATCCTCGGGATGCTGGCGGTTTTGCTGAGAGGAAAAGGAAAAAGAAAAGGCACGCTGGGCCACAGACATGCAGCCTTCCAGTCACAGGCAGCCAAGCAAGTCACGGCAAACACTTTATTCGATTCATTTAGCCCTTTCCCTCTTCACGAAATATTTGCAGTCTTCATTTTGATCCACATGCATTTGTCGATGAACCGGCTCTGTTAATCGTTTGTATAAAACTACCTCAGCCCGTGTGTTCTCAGCCCACTGTTTGCTCTGTTGCCTCAAGAATTGGAAATGCAGCTTTTGCAGGCTGCGGGTGACTTACAGTTTCTTTTGTATATTCGCGTGCAGAAAAATGGTCTTGAATCGTTACTTGAGGGACCGACATGAAAAGGAGTCAAAGGAAAAGATTATAGCAGAAAGATTACAGTATGAAATGACTGATTTTTACTTAACACATTAACCAATATACTTTTTCAAACGTAGGCTCAAGCCTACTTAAGGCAAAGTTCAAGTTAATATTGATATTTGAAGGAAGAAGCACTTTCATATTAATCACCTAACTATTAAATGTCTGTTATGAGGCAGAGCTTATGGGCTACGTCTCCAGACACATTTTCAAATGGTTCAGGCTAACTTTGATCCTTCTTAATGACAGAGAGCAATTATATAATGGGTTCAGAAACACTTTTAATGTGCGACTTGCACGGGGGGTTTTTTGCAGCGTTGTCAGATAACATCTCCGTAACATTTCTGGGAAGTAAAAATGACCATCCTTAGCTCACCCTGCAGTTTTGCTTTGCTGTCTCAGTTTTGCAGCCTAATTTCCAGCAGGCTGGAGTCTGAAAGTGAAATAGCCGAGTGACAAAAATGCGAGATGTTGCAGCGGTGCAAAACCCTACGGGCTTCTCCTTCAGCCAGGGACGCACAGAGTTGTCCATCACGGGTGGGGAGGGGGCCGGGGAGCGTTATCCTCCGCAGGGCGGCTGCCGGGCGGTCCAGGCCCTCGGCTCACGCGTTGCCATGGCAACTGCATCCCGGGGCAGCGGAGATGGTGAGAAAACCCAGCGCCAGGCCGGCAGCGCAGGAAAGCTCAGCTCATGCCAAACCTGGCACAGGCTGGGCATGCAGCGGGGCCTGACGCCATGGTGAGGGTCGGAAGGGCGACCCAGCGGCCCCGGTGGTGGGTGGAGGGAGGTGGATTTCCTCCCGGAGTAGTCTCGGGGGGATCGTGCTCTTGGGGGTGTCAGCGGCTGGCGGCATGTGGAAGGGTTGTGCTTGGAGCCAGGGCTGAACGAGAGCAGAACTGCCCGTGCGGGAGCCTGTGTGTGCACACGTGCACGTGTGCGTGCACACACGTGTGTGTATGCATGTGTATTCGTGTCTGCATCTGTATGTGTGTGTGTGTATGTGTTCATGCATATGTGCATTGCTTGTGTGCATGCACACACGTGCCTGTGCGCAAATCTCCACGTGTGTGCACTCCCGCACTTCTGCATGCCCTGCAGCGCGCGTGGCTGTACATCTACACACGTTTGTGGGGAGGACAGGGGGTGTCGTAGTCATGCCTGCGCTCCATCCAGCCAGAGGATGCTCAAGCGCATGTGTTTATGTTAAAAAAAAAAGTAATAGATATTCCTTTCGGCATCAGCAGGGAAAGGCTGCCAATGCTGCAAGCACAGCACAGGGCACCACCAGAGAGACATGGGCTCGTGCTCAGCTTTTTCACACTTCATCATTTCTGTGTTTTCTAGCTGAACACTGACCTGTGTCTGAGAGTGGGACGGTGGGCGCCAGCACCTGCAGGGACACGGAGAAGCCTCACACTCACAGCCAAGGCATGGAAATATCCATCCAAGTGTGTGAGAGCCAGTGCGGATTTGAGAAGCCAAAGCATACAGAGCGCGGCAGCATCCCCCACCTGCCCTCCTCAGTTTAGCAGAGCTAAACACGCAAAGCTGCTGCTCGCCTGTGAGATACAGCTGGACCAAGCATCATGGGGCTGGGGCACACCTGCAGTCCAAGGTGTACATCCTGACTATATATCATCCCCGTACTGGACCAGCACGCCAGGACGCATCAGCTCTCCCTGTCCTTGGGTTTCCAAAGGGGTGAAACCAGTGGCAGGGGGAGAGCAGAGATGTGGGGGAACCAGGGCTGCTGGATGTACCCCAATGCACGGTCAATACCCACCCAACCAGGCAGCCCCCTCCTTCTGCAAGCCCTTTTCTTCATCTGTGCCTCTGCCACAATTGCTGCTCTGTGATGATCAGGTCCCCGTCATACGAGGCATCGTCCTGGGAGGGTCTGTGCTGCGTTGGGCTGCAGGCACGAGCTGCAGCTGCCCGGTCACATCCCGCACCCCTGCGCTCCTCGGCATGATTTTCAGCTCTGCAGATGGGATCAGCACAAAGCCTCAGCACCACGAAACAAGTAGGGATGGGTTAAACCAGCATTTTACAGCTCTTGGCCCTGCCTGTCCTCAAGGTGAAGGCTGAATGAAGGGAAGCCGTGCAATGACTAGATTGGGAACCCAGAAAATCACCTCCCCCTGGGGCAGAGAGCACCTAGGAGGTGGCGTATGGCTGCATGGGGTCCTTCTCTGCTGAGGGTGAGGCTGAACCGCAGTCGGTGGCTAAGGCATCATTAGAGTGACTGTACATCCAGGCAGCATCCTCTTTCTGACAAGGTCTCTCTTGTCCAGCACACGGGGTCACGGGAAGCCCGTGACTATACAGGCAGGGGTGACGGTTGGGTAGATGCGCGAGAAAGCGAAAAGCTTCAGGGGCAAAGCTGCTTGTAAGCAGGAAGACAGCAGAGCTTCTCATAGCTGACTGCTGCACTTTGTCTGCTTACAGCTAGCAGCAAGTGTAGTGGCGAACAGGGTAACATGCAGCTTTCACCTGAAAAATGCTGTAGCACGTTTGCGCGAATCACCTCTGAGGAAGAGGATGCGGGAGCTGGGGATGCGCCTCTGGTCCAGCGGCAGACACTGAATGCTGGGATGCCCAGCAAACGGATGTCCCACAGAGATGCACAAACTCTGCATTTCCACACGTGCCTGTGTGTATCTCTGCCTTTACAACTGCAGAGGTGAACCTTTCCAGTCAGGGAAACTCGCCTCGGTGAATCCTGCAGGCAGAGCAGGTCCCTGGTGCTGGCTGGAGGTCATGAGAGGGGAAAGAGGAGTGGGGCTGGGTGAGGGATGTGACACAGGGGGCTGGAGGCGTCAGGAAGGATGCAGAGCAGACCAGCGTGGGCAGCACAGAGGAGGAGAAAGGTCCAGGAAAGTCTCTAGCATCTCTGGGCAAATCCCAGAGCTGTGCCGGAGCTGAAACCTCCCGCAGGTCCCTCGAGCTCCAGTTGGTCCCTAAAGGTACCTCTGTGCAGCAAGCAGCATCTGGGGTGAAGCACCTGTGGGAAAACATCTCACCAGGATTGTTGTGACTTAGTGGGGACCCCCATGCAGCACCATCCGTCTTGCTCTCCTCGGGGACAGGCGGTCTCAGAGCACCTCGCTGCACCTGATTTGGGTCCCAGCTAGCTCATCTCTGGTGGTTACATCACAGAAATGACATAAACCAGGCTGGGAGTACCTCGGGAAGCCACGCCATCTAATCTGCCCCCTACTCCTGTCCCAGACCTCCAGGTCCACGTCTCCTGCTTGGCAAGAGAGGGAGAAGCCGGGCTCGTGGCAGCTCTCGGTGAGACGCGGTGCACAGTTAGACTCCTGGAAAGCAGAGGAAAGTTTGTAGAGCTGATCACATGAAGCCCTTCTGTGTCTGTTCTGTTGAGTCCTTCCAAATTTTTCCTCTTTGAAAACTGGAGTGCTTCATTCTGCTCAGTTTTGGTATCTTATTAGTCTCAGGTTTCCTGGTCTTGCTGGGTGGCTCATTAGGGAGTGGATAATGAGCTTTCTCTTCCCACTGCTGATAGCAGCCAGTGCAAAATCTTTAACAGATATATTGTTTTTCTGAGTATTTCGTGAGGATTTGATTTAAATTGGTGTTAACCTAACAGAATAGGGGAGACGGTTTAAAGAATTCAAATACAAATAAAGTCTCTTTGTGAAGCGGGGTTTGCCACCGTGGTGTCAGGGACACCCCACGGCCCCACCAAGGGAGTTTTCAGAGGTACAAATGGTACGTAGGGGGCCAGATCCTGCTGAGAAACACCACAACTCATAATGGAAAGCAGTCTCCTGTCCTAAGAATCCGTCGGGTGCAGCAGGACCCACTAAAGGTACAAGAACTGAAATCACAGGAGCCTGAACTCCATCCGCACCGAGGCACCTGAACGAGCAATATCTGCTTCGCAGAAACTTTGAGCGAGCCAGGGGCTCCTAATGTTCCTGTGCAGCCTCTGCCACTGCTCCAGGCACAAAAGCTGCTCATTTCAACTGGCCAAATTTGCAGAGTGAAGGGAAAACGACGGTTATTAGACACACTTTTTTACCTGAAATGCAGCCTTTTATTTAGATAATGAAGAATTTTTTATATTATGGGCACTTTCAAGTGTAGCTGTTTGGATAGTGACATCGACAGCAGAATCCCAGCATGAAAAATGCAAAATATATAAGTGAGTATGTGGTCCTCCATGTATCGTAGGTGTGCACCCCACAGTCCAATTAATTTAAAGCCAGCTCTGACCGATCTGGGCCTGACTCAGCTATCGCTCTCAGGACTGTGTGATAGCACAGCTGGGCTGCCTGGGTCAAGAGCTCCGTGCTCAAATTCCATACGCAGGATAAATAGATGTATAGAAAAAACACGACGTGGCATTTGTCAGCACCGTCCACTCGCTTCACCTGCTGTAATAGCAAACAACGCTTTTGCCAGGTGCGAATTTGCAAGCCCCAGTTCCCCAGTTTCTGTGATCTCATCTGAAAAAGGGGGGCTTGGGAATGCATTTGAAGCAATTTTGTTTTACAGCTGCTCTGTTTTTATACCTTGGTCGCTTCTCTTTTGGTAGGAAGGACACAGGAATGCAAAATTAACAAACTCTCCCACCGCCTTTAGAAAAACAGTAAGATTCGCAGGCCTCTTGAATTTATAAAAATGTTGCCCCCTCTGCAGAGCTCAGAGCGGTACACAATGAAGGAAAGCAACATCCAGCCTGGGCAACGGCTAACCCGCACTCAGACAGGCGCTGGAGGGATGCACGGGCACTTTTGCCAGCGGAGTTTCCACTCCGAGGGCTGTCCAGGCGGTAGTGTCCCATGCCCGCATCCCAAATGGCGGTTTGCAGTGTTTGCAGCCCTTCAAGCCCAGCACGACAACGCCGGGAGCTCCCTCCACTTGCAAACCCAGGAGCTCCCAACAGTGACCGGCAGGCGGGCACACGAACTGTCTGAAAGCATTGGGTGGACATGCCAAGGGTAGACACGGATACTCTGGGAAGGCCACAAAACCAGACAGAGGATGTCCGATGGTGTCCCAGCACCGGTCACTCCTCCGGGCCCCACCGCGTTGTCAGTGTGGGGCAAACATCGGCTTCTGGCATAAGCATCTGCCCATGAAGTCCGAGAGAGAGGAGCAGCAGTGACAGCCCTGTCTGCTGTACCATAAATACAGCTCATGCATGAGTCCTGGGGGCGTGTGGTTCAGCCGGTGGGGGCAAGGCACGATTGCCAAAAGGGCCTGGACGCAGAGGCATGCGGGAGCGCTGGCAGCCGTTCCTCTGAGCTTGCCAAACTGGCACGGATGTCATCTGTGCAAGACACCAGTGAAGGAGGGCCAAGGGCGTGACGGCTATAGGCTTGACTCGGTTATCCTAAATACTTCCCACTTAGGGGGCTTTGGCCCCCGCTGCTGAAGGGATGATCCTTCCTGAGGTGAAAACTGTGGGGAGTCTCTGATGGATATCACCAAGCTTTGGACCCAGACTCATCAAGCGGTGAATTTGCATCTTTGCCTGAACTTCTCATCTGACTTTTTGAGAGAGGAGGAACCAAACCAGTGAGCAATCCTCACGCCATCAGCCTCTGCCAAGCAGCCTCAGCAGTCCATGGGAAGCAATACACATTGCCTAAACAAAAGGGATTTCTTGGGTCCCACTGCTCCTCGTGCTACTTGAAGATGTCCAAGCTTGGAGATCTTCGTCTGCACAACGTTATTGGTTGCCTTAATCCATCTTTACAAGATGCTGCATCCTGGTGCGGCCTGCCAGCACTAATGCAGCCCCTTAGGAGGGTCTGGGGAGGGCTGTGCTTCAAGGAAAGACAAATTGCAGCCGACGTCGCGGAGTGCAAGTCCCTGAGCTGCAGGTAGATCAGCCAGCACAGCCACTGACACCCTCACTCATGTCCTGGCCCAGGAGACGTGCTTCCTCCCGAGCTCGCGGGCTGGGGATCAGCTCACCGGCTGCTGTATCGAAGCTGACACCTGTCACCGCCGATGTCCAGCCAGACAGTGCAGAGCCCTGAGCGTGACGTTGACCTTGGCTCCCAGCTTGGCCCCGGAGCTCGCTCTGTCTCTGCATCCCCACTGGCGGAGCCGGTGCCTGCCGCTGCCGTGACCTGAACCGGGACCGGCCAGTGGGTACACCCTCCCCCGATACTGGGTTTCTGAAGCTGTGACTGATGGCTTTCAGAGGGTGATTTTTCTTTCCGAAGAGAAGGATGCGGAGTAACGCTGTTTCGGTGCAGCCCAGGGAGGGGGCGTTCAAGCTTAGCTTCTGGGTCACCATCTGGGGACCGAGGTGGGACAGGACGCAGGAAACCCACTTCATCTGACTGTCTGATGGGTAGCAAAACAAGCACAGAGGCCCATGCTCACCTGCAGAGATCACAGTCATCTGGGCTGTCTCCATAATCGAAGGTGAGATTTAGAGGACTCCAGAGAGCTATTTCGCCAGGCTTGCCTTCGACACCTCCAGTGCAGTGGAGGGAAAGCTCTCTGGAAGCGTCTGTCTGTCTCCCTGGGCGGTTACGGGATCCCACACGGCCACGGGGTTACCTGCTGTGTGGTGACAGGCAGGGCACACCAACACCACCCACCGAGCCTTGAGCAATACGCTTTCTGCAGCCAGCAGTGCCAGCCTCGGGTGGGAGGAGGCAAAGTACAGCCAGGAGATGGTGGGCTCCTGAGCGCTGGATCCCCATCCCCATAGGTGGGATGCATCCGTCCCATCAGAAGTTAGTAACGCTTACTAAAAACTTTCTGAGGGATATTTCCCTCCCGCTGAGCACGGACAGTATCAAGCGGAGCATCACATAAACCGAACTTGCACCTGCACGGTAGATGCCTCTGTGGGGAAGCGTCCTACCACCTGAAAAGCATTAAAGACAGGTTATTGTCAGCAACACGGGGTTGGCCCAGCACTGATCCTGCCAGGTATGGGGTAGAAGAACCCCTGGGGACCCCCAGAAAAACTCAAGTGACGCTCTCCATCACCCATGGCAGTGAGGCGTAGGTCCCCCAGGTGAGACCACCATCCTCATCTCTTAACAGGCACTTTGTGCTCAGAGCTGGTGATGTTGCCTTTCAGTAGAAGGCTTTGAGGAGCTGGAAGCGCCATTTTGCTCCCAGGCTGCCACTACCTGCAAGGCTGTATGCTAGCGGCCAAGACGGGAATGGTTTGGTCACGGGAGCGAGATCCCAAAGGTTGCGCCTGCGGGGACCCTCCCGGGTGGCACGGCCGGAGCAAAGCCCGCGCTGCGCGAGGGATGCGCTGCCATCCCTCTGACTCGTGCCAGGAGTGCCGTGTCCCACGTGAAAGGTGAGAGAGCATTTAAGCCACTCTTAAAGCTGTGTAAGACTTTAAACCCTTAGTGTCACATAAGGACTTAAATGCCTTAAGACTGCAGCATGTCATAAGGCAGAGTTAAAGCAACATAAGCCTCCTTTAGCCTCTGTGGTCCTTGAAGGGCAGTTTTACGGCATCCTGAGGGCTCCTATTTTAAAGGCCCCACAAAACCAGGCTCTCGGAGAGTTGTGCCCTTTGCTAGGCTGCTCTGAAGGCTCCCGTTGGACCCTGGCTGGGCTGAGGCTGCGTCAGGCAGTGTGCATGCAGGAGGTCTCTTCTCCTTCCTTCACCAGGTTTGGGCGCCTCATTAAGACAAAGGGCCAGGGCTTCTGGAGCTTGTCAAACTGAGACGGTTTTTCACCTTTCCTTGGTTGTGGGTTTGAAGAAGCAAGTCCTTCTGGTGCATCTGGTGTGTCTGGGAGAGGAAGAGGATGCTGCGAGATAAAGCACGAGCCTTCTCCAACCGGCACAGACACCGGGTCCAAGCGAAGAGGCAGGAACACGCATCTCGGCAGCGATGTGCAAGGTCAGAAAGAAATGCCTGCTAGGCAAGCAGATGAGCACGCCCTATGCAAACACACAGACCCTGATCCATAGGGCTTATCACAGGCTATAAAGACACATTTTGTGGAAAACCCTGTTAAGATACTGGCTGCACATCACTGCTTTAAGCCCCTACAGCAACTTAAACTGGCTATAATGTTAAGCCTTTAGAGTATTTTAAACTGCTTAGATTGCTCAAAAGACCAGCTTAATCTTAAACTGCAGTGCAGCTGCTTAAACAGTTTAAGCTGATCTAAAAGCTCGCAGGAACACAGAGTGCTTGAACTATGCTTAGCCCTGTTTGTTGACTGAAGCACGGTGCTGGCCCCCTAACACCCAATGTGACACCGGGGCTGACATATAAGCTGTTTTCCTAAATAGACCTTGCAGGGTCTGGGGGAGAAAAAAAAAGTCCTTCTATTATCCCTTCCCGGCACCAGGCACAGCTCCGGGTGTGCTCATCCTTCCCCTTGGCACCACCAGCGGCACCAGCTCCCCAGGGACAGGAGGTCTCCAGGCACGACGCCCTCAGCGAGGGAGGCCACTGGTGCTGCACAGCACGGTGCGAGTTGTCACCTTTATTTTTTCTGTCAGACACCGTTAGTCTTTGCAAACAGAGTTTTGCAGGGGAAGGTACTCACGAGTTGGATTATTAATGGTGCTTTCTTGCACAGCCCAGCGGGAGTGAGTGTTGGCTATCGTCTTTCTCTAACAGAAGTAATTGCTGGAATCTCCAGCTATGAGGACGGAGGACAATGCTCCATCCCCGAGCAGGACAAAGCCACAGCTAAACCGACACCTTGTTCATCATTGAATCAGCCCAGTCCTGTGAATCTCTCCCCTAACAGGGCCATTTTTTTTCCCATTCCCACAGAGAAAGCCCGGTTTTGGGGGTTTTTTTAATTAAACTTTGTTTTTCCAATTTCTTTGATTTTTCTCTTTTTTTAACACCCATGAATGCAGCCAAGGACTTGTGCAAGGCGTGCATTGGCTTGGGAAAAAGGGGTAATTCTCCACTGTGGCTGAAGTGTGGCTGGAAAGCCTGCCCAGGTATAAAAAAATGCGTAAATGTGGTGCCCAAAGTAAAAATTACGTTAGGCTCAGCAGATGCATTGCCCAGTGGATGAACTCACTCGGTAAGAGTTACGTTGGTGACGGTTTTGGTCTTCCATGTGAAATTCTCAGTTTTCATACCATCATGATATTCAGAAAAAAGAATGAAATGAAGCCTTACCTGCCCAGTTGTTACCAAGCACCCACGGAAGACTGTGGAAACCTACCTTGTGTTGTAATTTTTGCCCTCTGGAATATTTCACATTCATACGTATGTGGGTGTTGATAGTAGGGACTGTACGAGTTGCAAAGGAATCTGCACCTTTTTCTCCATGTGCAACTTTTACAACATGCAAGTGCACAATTTATAACCATTTTGACATATTTATCACTCAGGGAGTTTAAATTGAATGTGCCTGTTATTTTGCTTTCCTACTGCATGTTATACCACGGCCCGTGCAGTCCTGTTCCTCCCGCTGGTGGTATCGAACTGGCCTGAATGGTCTGCTAGTGCTTTCGTGGTGCTGTTTCCTAATAACTGGCTGGAATATATTCAGCAGCACCATGGTAGGGTGCTTGCACGTTATGTGTTGACACACAAACACATGGAGGGGTCATCATTACTAAGAACAATTCTCCAACATGGCAAAGGTTGTGAAACGCTGCAGGGCGCTGGGAACGCGTCCTGGTATCCATGTACTTACCTACCTCTTGCAGCGGGGTGGAAGTCCAGGCCCATCTCTGGTAACATCTGAAGCTATTTCATAGAGTCTTGTTGAGATATGAAAATCTAAAAATAGGACTCACGATCTGTGGAGAGGCCTGAAGGTACCAGAGAAAAGGCCATCAGTGTCCCTGGTCCTGCTGACGAGCTCACCATGGATTAGATCTCAACACGGCATCCTCCTGCCCTCCTGGCAGAATTCAGTGCTCACGTCGAACGCCTCTGTTTGCGCAGAGGGAGGTCATGCCTCGTGGGAAATGCCTCCCCCCCTTGCTTTCCCGCCTGCCGAGATGCCAGCTTCCAGACCCTGAGCCGAGCACTGGAGCCCCAACGCTCAACACGGCCAGATCCTTCCCTTCCATGTCCTCCAGGAGCTCTCCCTCATGTGCTGGGAGCATCTGGGACTCGTGAACTTTCTAGCTGGCTTTCTCGCTCAGGAATCATGATCACTTATTGATAGGACGCCTTTTGCGAGCCTCAGGGCACTATTGCAGACCGGCAGGCTGTGCACATATGAATTCAGCTCACCCATCGCGGAGAAGCAGTTGCTGCATGCGGAGATGTTACAAAACTGTCTTGGCCAGGAAGCAAAAAGCAGTTTCTCAGTGTGTGCGTAGCAACTGCAGCAAAATTATTGGCTCGCCAGCCCAAACAACGTGTGCAGGAACAACACGCGTTCCCGCAGCTGGGAGCAGGACTCTTGGAAACACCCCGGGCTCCTCTCCGCACAGGGTGCACCAGGCGGAGCATTATTCCAACAGCGTTATTCCAACTTCATTGACCCCATCCCCGACTCCTGGACACCCCCACCTCAGCCCACCCACGCTTACCCTGTGCATTTACTGCCAGACCAGCCCCACCAGTCCGAGCCCACGCTCCCCACACAACCCCAAGAGTCCCTCATGAAGCATCTCCACCAGCTTTGTCAGTCTTCTTTCTACCCTCAACTACTGCCATGGGCAGAATGAGAGAAACTCATTTTATAATCCAAATTCCTCAGGTCTCTACCTCAAGAGAAGGACTGTGGGCTGTGGTGCGTTTCGAGCAGGTTTTCTGGGCAGTTTGTGGCCCCGGTATTAAGGCAGCACCATCTCCATGGATGATGGTTGGATCCCAAGTGCAACAGCCCTCCTTCTCAGCTTGCCCTGAGTTCTCCTACAAGAAGATATTGCAGTAGTCAGTGATCAGAAATGGAGTGACTAAGAGAAATGCAACATTTCCAATAAACGGGCAATGAAACAAGCTTGAGGTCAAAGAGAAGCTGCCAACTCTTTCTAATGCGTTGCTCCATAGTGCAGATTCATCCTTGGGACTGAAGTTTTAAGATCATTTCTGCCCATTGAAGGCTCCAGGGTGGAGGTGCCAAAGCTCTTGAGGCTTCTGAGGTGCCTGACAGAGGCATTTGGACAGATTGCAATGCTGTCCTCATGGCACCGGGGTGGGCCATGTGGAGATGGAGGTGACACCCCCAGGCTGACATGGGGCGACGAGGACACGGACGTGACCTGGAGGTAAGTCAGTACCAAAGGCTGAGACAAGATGTTCTCCTGACGAACGCCATCAAGTCGGCTTCGTGTAACAGGTTTAGCACTTTAGGGAGAGTCTCCTTGAGGAGACGGGGCCAGAAGCGTGCTTATATTTATTGCAGCCAACATGCACTTCTCTCCCCCCCGGGAAACGCGTGCCTACCCTGCCACCAGCATGTCCTCTCCCAGGGCCCCAGCTCCCGCGCCTGAGCGGCACAGAGACAATGTCCTCCCCTAACTGGGTTACAGGAGATTGGATTAGCAATTTGTGAGTTAGTAAAAGTCTAAGAATGGAAGATAAAACAAAGTGTGACAGGCTAAGCAGCCCTTGTCACCAGGGATTGATCACAGTGCTAATAGCCAACGACAGCCGCACATTAATAACACAATAACCCAGCTTCGGATATTGGCACTATCACAACCCTTTAACCTGGTAATAACTCATTGGGAAAATGCTAACCGTGTCATAGCCAACGCGTCTCTGCTGCTCACATCCCCCTCTACCTGCCGGGCTGGCAGAGGCCGGTGGCACAGGACCACCGCGGGGTCATCGGCTCTGCCGCCTGTGCAGGTGTCCGGTCCCGCCTGCAGCCCCCGGTGCCCCGTGCCCCGCCGGGACAGGAGACGGGCAAGGGTGAACCCGTGGCGGGGACACAGAGCAGGCGACGGGGACGAGCGGGGCTGTGGGGCGCTGGTGGGGTCAGGGGAGGTGGGACTGAGCTCAAGCTCGGAGCGGTTGGTGGAGGCATCGGAGAGAACTGGACAGCAAGTAATTCTGGGGAAATTTTTGGATTTTTTTCAAAATATTCTGGATTTGAGTGACATAAACCATTCCCAATTCGCCAGGGAAGCCTCCTGCTTCTACTTCTGGCTGTGATGGGAGAAGAGACACTGGGGAAGCTACAAAATATTACTGTTGTTTAGAAAATGGGAAATGAAATTAGAGATCAACCTTTTTGAAAAATGTAGATCAAAATTTGGAAAAAAAAAAAACGTAAACCCTGTCTTAAGGCAGACAGCATCGCCTTGTTTACAAAGGCTTTTCTGAACGCTGCTCGGTGTCACAGAGCACGGAGGGGGAGGAGAGATGGAGAAATATCGCTGCTGTTTCTCCACCCCCGAGCACGAGCAGCAAGAGGCACTTCCCTACCTCGGCTGGAGCCCGGGCTCCGCGTTGGCACCCACCCAGCAGCTGCGTCTGTTGGCTGCGCTGGTCGGAGTAACGCTGAGAGCAACCGATTTGAGGGATTCAAAGGTCAGCAAATCCTAAGTGCCAGCTGCAGCGGCGCGGGGCTGCGGCACCAGCGAGGCACCCGCAGAGGAGCCCTTCCCCTCCCAGCGGGGACCAGCTTCTTGTCACCGCGTGTGCCTAAAACCCAAGACCTCCCCAAGGCATGTGGAAGATGCATCCAGGGCTGGGTCTACCAGCACCTCTGCAGTAGCGAGAGCCCCAGCACAGGTGGAGTTAGACATACGAAGTCCTGCTGCTGCCCCAATTCGGCCACGTCAGCGCTCCGGGATTGCTTATGGCCGCTTACACCCATGGGCTGCGTAGAGCATCCTCTATGTCATCCTCTCCAGCAGAGCCAACTGTCCTCATTTTTTAGCTCAGACAATCCTGGGAACGTCCGTGTGTGCCAGTGCAGCCCAGACATGGAGGAGGAGATGCTGGTGAAGGAGTGGGGTCCTGTGCCATAGCGCAAGGACCTGTGTCCCCCCCTGTTTTCAGGGGGGCTGCCTGGGCTCCCCGCAGCCCATCATCCCGCCAGCAGAAAGGCAGATTAACCCACTCGTTCTGTGCCAAGCGATGCAACTTAAGGGCAGAGAAACCCCCAGCCGTTACAAAATACATTAGCTATCAGCATGGCGTGCTATGCTTCACCTCTCCGTCGATGTCTGAGGTTCCTTTGGAGTCGTGACCACTTGTTGCCCAGAGCGTCAAGTCGCTACCAGCCAGCACGAGGGCTGCGGGAGGCAGAGCAAAATCAGGGGGGTTACCTAGGGGTACAGCGGCATGGCTGTGCCCCAGGGGAGTGCGAACCCCTCCTAACCACGGCTTCCTTCAGCAGGCCAGGAGAGAGGAGACTTTCCTTCCTTCCCAACAGGCTCCTGCCCACACGGTCCCGCTTCCCATCTCTTTGGGGCAGAAGGCAGACCTAAAAAAAAAAAAAAAAGACAAAAAAGGCAGAAATGCAATTTAGCTTTGAAGGATCCTCTGACTAATTAGTTTTGGAGGCCAGGCTGGCTGAGATCAGGCAGCCTTGCCTGCAATTACTCTGACAAGACAGGACCCCTTTGAGACTGGCTGCCAAACGGGAGCATTCCCCCCGCTGCCCAGCTATGGGGGCGAGGACCGGAGAAGGGGTCGGGAGAGAAGACATCCCGATCCGTGCTGCCTGGCTGCTTTTTTTCTCCAAAGGTGCCCCAGTGAGGGGGTTTGCTGCAGTGTAACTCTGATGCATGCAAGGGATATGCATCGACAGTGAAAAAGGGAGGGCTCAGCTTGTTTGGCTTAATTAGAATAATGAAGCTGTGAGCCTAATAGGAGGAGGTTGGAAGTGCTGAGGCTGTAATTGGCAGAGATTGGGAAGCGTGAGGCTGTCGGCTGGCAGCCATATGGAAGCAGCAAAGTGAGGGTAGTGAGTGACAGCCCGAACCTGTGGCGCTCTCATTAATTCCAACAGCAGAGCTGTGATTGATGTGTCAGCTCCCTGCTGCTCCGCGATTCGGGCGGCTGATTCCACCTCGCTTCTGCCGCTACTGCTGCAGCCCAGGCTGGGGAAGGGAAACACGGAGAGGGGAGGAGAGGAGGAAAATGCATAAAGGAGGGAAAGAGCAAGAGAGGAGAAACAGGAGAAAGGTTGCAGGGCAAGATGGATGGATGGATGGATGATGTTATAACCTAGGGATTGGTATCTGCAAAGCCTAGTCAGCCCCAAAGATAGGCTTCAATTCAGGCTTTCAATCCAGACTTAGATTTTTGACCCAGGATTCACTCTATGTTGGAGTCAGAAGTGTTTCATAGTCCCCAGCACCCGTACAGCTCTGTTCCTGCTTGGGCTCTTGGAAGTTTTGCCAGGCTGCCCGCCTTGGCCCCTCTGCCTGCACAGCGGGATGCGCTGCTCAGTCCTCCCACGCTCATCTTCCTGCTGAGAGGCAGCCCACTCCCACTGGTGCCTGACACACAGACACCCCGTGGGCACGGGGCAGCAGGACGCCGGCGCTCTGACTTTGCCGTGTCCCCAGTCCTAGGCTGAGACTGCAAAGCTGGCGTGTCTGAGCTGTGGGTATCTATAGACCCACACAGAGTTCGCCGGGTAGAGTCCTAAATTTGAGGCAGGAGAGACTCATCCTCTCTCCCACCATGAGGAAGACAAGAGCAGCCCTTACAAAATGCACGCTGAGAAGCGGTACGCTGCTCAGACCCCCTTTCTTTTATTACGTTAACGCTTCCGCCACGATCCTGGCAGAGTTATGGTACTGTCAGCCCTCAGCGCATAACCAGCTAACCAGATTTAGCTGCTGAATCTTTCTGCAATGCTCCCACCCTCCCTTCAGCTCCAATCATACCTCAACAGGGCCAGCCCGTGTCGGATGCAAACCGGAGGCTTCGCGCAGCGGCAGCTCCCTCGTGCCGTTCAGACGCGGGTAACGGGCAGTGTCTGTTTGCGCATCCCACGTGCCGTGCTCCTCAAGACAGCTCGTCCGGCTGAGCGTGCAGGGAGGCGGGGAGAGCGTGCCTGTCCCCGGGGAGGGAGCGGGTCTGCTCAGGGAAAGACGCCTGCAGGATACAGCCCATGGCAGGACACTGCGAGAGTGGGGAGCACGGCTGGAAAGAGTCTGGATCCGACCAGAGCCGTGTTTCTGGTCTGCAAACACCAGGTGCAGGGAAGGGACTGGACAGTGTTAGCTGGAGCAATTACCCATCTATGGGCAGGGGTTGGTGACATGCAAACCCTATTTAATTTCTGTTCTGTCTGGCCCAGTCATTTTGAATCTTTTCCATTGAAACAGCTAATTATTGTCGTCCTCCAAAAGCCAGGTTTAGTAGTTTAAATGTCCTTTTACCTCTCTTTAGGGAAGGGAAAATGTCTGGGCAGATCCATCTCAGTGCTGCGGCTAAATGGGTGTCTTGGCATGGCATCCAAGCAGTTTTCCCTCATGGAGCAAGTCATGGCTGTGGGATGTTGTGGGACAGAAGGCCAGGAGAGTCCTGTCTGTGTCACCGTGATCTGACGTTTTGCCTAGCATCGCCTGCCTGCATGAATCAAGACTTCTCATCCCTTCCTCTAAGGAAAGCAGCTACCCATGAAGGGGAACGGGGGATAAACTGCCAAGATGATAACTCATTTGGGTAAGGCTATCAAGGCTCATTTGCTTTGCCCTGTTGCCTTCGTGAAGGAGCATGCAAAATGAGTATTAGCGCGTGGAGAACAGAACTTCAGCTTTACCCTCTCCATACGTTCCCGTAGTCCCAGCTGGGGGGAAGCTGAGGTGATACCTCACTCCAGGGCTGGCTCCTATACACTGCGGAGCTAATGGGGGAAAAATGGGTTGCCTTTTTCTCTGGGCAACTCCATTGAAAGCACACAGCCACTCCACTAATTTGAAGAAGCAAGAAAAGCAAGATGGAGAAGGAAAAACTGGTTTTGATTGCAGAGCTCCAGCCGTGGAGTTCCTCTAGCAGGAAAAGAAGTAACAGTCGGGGTAGCCAGAAGCTTTGTATCCAGTACAGTCATTTTTTCCAGTCGGTATTCACTTGTACGATGAAGACCATTAGGTAAAGTATCTCAGAATAACTCCCATTTGCAGACTACATGGTGAGGAGGTGGTTTCTCAGCAACTGGTACCTCCTACACAGCGACTGCGACTGTTCCTGGAGCAGGATGAGGTTTTTGCTCATGATGATGCAGAGATGTGCTTCATGCAGCTCCGCTCCAGTCAGGGTGGCTTCCTCAATGCCTCTGTCATACCTGGGCCTGCAGAAGTCTGAATGGCAGGGGTCACGACTGACCTGAAGGAAAGGCCTTCTGCCTGCTCCCTCCGCACAGAAAAGATGCCAGGCTGACCTTGCTTTCCTAACGCGGAGGCTGCGGGGGAGCCACAAAACCACGGCGAGGCAGTAAGCTTCTCTGTGAGTCTGGGTCAAGCAAGCTGTTCTGCAATCAGTTTGTTCTTCAATAAGCGGGTTTCCTAACAGCGAGCTACCACTTCACCTCCAAGCTGGGGAAAACAGACTGTTGCAAGCTGTTCTCACACTCGGTCTCACAACCATGGCTGTGCGTTTGCTGTCAGGGACAGCACTGACCCCGGTACTCTTGGACCGATCATCAGTGCAAAAGATGCGCTATATGTCCAGTCCTACCTCGGATGACTCCTGCAGGGGCTGGCATCTGAGCTGGACCATCAGCCCACAGCTGGCTCTGCTCTCGCCCGCGAGGGGCCAGGCTGTCCTGCAGCCTTTGCACGTACGCTGCTTGCTCCCGGACCACTTGGCCCAGAAAGCAGCACGCAGGCTTGGCCGACACCGACGCTGAGCAGGGCATGCCTTCAGATCCCTGCTGGCAGCTCCAGGTCAGTGACGCAGGACTCGCTGGGGTCCTCAGACCAAGCGAAAGCATGGCACGCATCCCAGGTCTGAGCAGTTTCAGCAGAAAGCAGCACTGATCCTGGACAGGAGCTTTGCTTTGGTAGAGCAGTGAAGAAATTAATTAGAAGTATGTGCCAGCAACCAAACCCAGCAACTCTGTCAGATTTTCCCACACATTTCCCTTCCTATAGGTCTTTCCAGGGGCTGAAGTGCAGAATTAAGCTGGCTGAGAGTCTGTGATGCTGTTTCCAGGACTCTGTCCCTACAGCTTTGCATACAGTCAACCTGTCTTCCAGCTACCGTAGCTGAGCAGATGAGACGAGTGCTGATGCTTAGGTCTCTGGAGCTTCACAGGTCCTGCATGGGTGGTAGACAACAGAAGGCAGCATTTGTTGAGTAGTCAAGAGAAGAGAAATAACTACATGACAGCCCATGATTTGTCCTCTGTGTCCATCTCAGCGTTTCTACAGCTCATGAGTGAGCAGCAGACTGATGTGGAGCAGGGATGTGCATGAAGAGATGGCTGGTTTGCGTTGGCCCAGGCGCAGCCAGCTCACCAACTGCAGCAGCCCTTACATGGCTGGGATACTCCAAGCTCCCTCTGTGGTCGGTCTGGGGCTGGAGAGGACTTAAGGACTCATGGGCAGTGTCTGAAGAGCCCATCATTCATTTTGGCCAACATAAGAATAATGAGATGATAGAAAACTATGAGGATGGCCCCAGCATCCCACGTGCTGATTCGGTGACAAGCCCCACGTGCCTGGTGGTGTCTCCCACGTGGCTGCAGGCTCGGCATGCGCTAAGGGTGGCCAGATATCATGGCCAAGCTAGGACCCCTCTGCTGGGTGCCAGGGATGTGCAGCTGGGAGGGGGCAGGTCCTCCAAACCATTGCTACAGCTGCTAAGTGCCAGCGCTGAGCCGAGCCGGGGACTGGCTGTGAGAGAGCTCTTACTTCACCCTTTTCCACCGGTGCCTTGCAGTGAAACGGGGCGGAGAAGCAGCACCTGTACAGCAGCTGTGTCTCAGCTGGGAGCTGCGATCTGCGACAAGCAAAATGGAGCAGCTTCCTAAATTGCTGTTCACTGGTAGGAGTCCAGATTAATTCCTTGCTCGTGTCCCCATGCATCCATGCAGGGGGAACGGAGGCTCAGCACCGACATGCTTCTCCTGGCAATCCATCACCCTCGCTCCTGCTCCAAAGCATCCTGTGCCAGAGCTGTCACTGAGCTGCAAGCGCTGCACAGTAACACAGCACACACACCCTGCAGACACCTAAATGCAGGGAACAAACAGAGAAAACAGCACCTGGGACAATTCAGCCTACACAGACTGGATACGAGGCACCAGAACACGTGTTAGCATTGCTGAAGCATCCGCGGACCCTATCCTGGCTCTGGCCCATGGTGCCAGAAAGCTGCAGATTCACGGGAACTACGACCCGGCAGTAACCTGGATCCCTTGGGGGACACGGAGCACACGCCAGCCTTGCCGACCGGGGACTCTCCAGGCACCTCCAATGGCTTTAGCTGACATCAAGGTTCTGCCATGGTTCGTTTCCCCATTTTAAGTCACAGACACAGTAGTGGCCTGATCTCCCCGGTCACTATTTCACCTGGCTGGTTTTCAGCAGTATTTGTAAGAACCACCATGTGTCCTCTTGGCAGAGCTCCCCGGAAAAACCGCAGATCAAATCCCTGCAGGGGCATCGCGGCAGGTTGCGGGGCTGCGTGCGCTGCCCGGTGAAGGGCGCTGGGTATGGAGGAGTTCCTTAGTCCTCCTGGTTCACCCTTCTTCCAGATATTAACTGGGTCTTGTATTCCTCACAAGGACACCTTTCTCTGCCGAAATGCCTAGATGTTGCCGGCTGGTCGAAGTGACCAGGAGAGAGACTACATTTCTTTTCCTACCTGAACAGTACTGGCATGGTGGGGTCATTTTCCATGTTGGTTCAACCGACACTGCGCTACTGAGCATTGCTTCTCTTCCTCTCCGCCATTTATTCACAGCATGGTGCAGTTTCTTCTGCTTTGAGGGCTTCCACTCCCAGATGTTCAGAGATAATGGTGCCTTTGCTGTAGCATAGCCGAGACACGCTGAGAAGAGCTCTGAGGAGGGTCACGCTGGGGTCCGGGGCTGGTCAGGGAGCTTAGATGAGAGCTGCCAGGGTGGGCTATGACAAGAAATCTTCCTGCTTTTAAACCCAAGCACCATTATGGGCAACCATCACCACCTCCTTGGGCCTTTCCCAGCATTTCCTCCAGGCACAGCATCCCACAGCGCTGCGATCGTCTCTTCTGCAGGCAGAGACTTTAAAGCTTTCCTCTCCTCAGTCCGGGGTTTTATTAACCTCACCTCACTGTGCTGAATAACTTTCTGCTCCGTGCATCACACTGCCGGCTCGGGTGGCCCTGTTTGGTGAACAGATTCATGCCGAGGTGAACCTGGGTATGGGGACATGCGCCTCTGCCAGGAGCTGCTGGCCGACCACGCTTGGGCTTAATGATTTTCAAAATTCAGAATTGGAACTGTTTTGACTGCAAACAAGCCGTGCGATGTGGATCTGCTTCTTAATCACATCAGGCTCCTCAGGTTTCCAGCGTGAATACTCATAAGTTCAAAATTCATGTCTGAAACACATGCTGCTGCATCTTTGTGTGGAAAACATTCCTGTTGGCAAGCTCTGCAGGAGTGCTTATAAAGAACAAATATCAAAGTGTGACAACCGCGGCTGATTACAAATAGCAGGAACATTTGCAGAGCACTGCTCTGCAGAGCTGGCCCCGCGCAAGAGCCTTCTCCGTCTGCCGCCGAAGCAGAGCCCAGGTGCTCCCCGGGGACGGTCCGACTCCCGGCATTGCTACCCACGAGCTACAGAGCTGCTCTGACTCACCAAAGCTAGGGAAAATAACATAAAAGGTGTAAGCAGGGTGGCAGAAATGGACGAGGGAGAAATACACGCCAGAAAATGAATTCTGAAAGCAGACGCAACATTAGCGGGAAAGCAGAAGAATTCGGTTCCTGCTGTAGCCTGCACAAAGACAGAATGATGGACGTGCAGAAGTTATGCTGGTGCTGCCTTTGTAAAGCTGGAACGAGGAACAAGTTAAGCAACCTTTTCATGTCAGTGCTGCAGAACACGCCGTCCTGCTCAAGGACTGCAAATCCAACTTCAAAATCCCAGAACATGTTCCTACAACAAAACAAAACACCTTATTGTGATTTTTCCGGACACGTTTGCATGCTAACTTTTAATATCTTTGCGAAGTACGTTGCCTTGAGTGTTCTATTTGCCTTCCACGTCAGTATATCCGTGATGAACCTGGCCTCCCTTGCAGCAGATTACATGATGGTCTGTGGGTTTTATGGGAATCATGAGGCAATCCAGAGAATTTCTTCCTGGATGTCACCGATAAAGTGGTGATCCAGTAATAGCACCACAGCCTGCTAGCAGTTAGTGTTCTCGGATATTCAATAAATGTTCATGGACAATTTTCAGGGTACGTATTGTACCATCTGTCATAGCAGGACTGGTACGTTTTAATTATGGTTTATACTCTGTCTTCAAGCACCTGGATTCATTTTTTTCAGGCTGTCTGTTATTCACGATGATCTGCTAAACAGTGCCTCACTGCTGTTTTCTGCTATTCCCTTTCAGCAGCTGGGCCAGCACTATAAGTGGGAAGGTGCCAAAGGTGTGAGGACGTTTCTTGCTCAGGCACTTCCCAGCGTGGGGCCCAATTCCGTGACCATTTCCAGATTTATCTTTGGAATAATTTGCCTAGGGACTTACTTGGATAAATGATTTGCAGAGAGAAAATGGATCATAGCGGCTTCCTGAAGATGAAGGAGATCTCGATGCTGAAGAAACTTAGCCCAGCTCTGGTAATCCTACAGGCAGCTAGGCAGCCCCCGCCTGTAATAAAGTGACTTGCTTTCTGTCTCCCTGCAACCTGGATATTTCAGACCAATTTGCTCTTGTCAACTCAGCCATGAGACAGCTAGTGGTGGAGGTTTGCAGCTCTGTTATTAAAGTTACTGCCTGTGGGTTGTGAGCATCGAGGGATGGCTCTGAAATAATCGCTGTGTTACAGTGAATAATGTCTTCAAGCTGCACTAAAGCCATCGATGCAGCGAAGCTGCGCTCGGCGAAGATGTAACGCTGCTGCGGAAAGCGTGGCGGGGTGATGGGACAGGTCGGAGAGGACCTGCTGTTGGCATGTTGGGGCCAGGTGGGACAGCATCGCCTTCCAGTGACTTCTCCAGCAACAAAGCGCAGCTCTGAATTTTAGCGGACCGTGCCCACCCCCCTCCACGGCTCACAGAACGAAGGCGTGCTCTCACAATGCCCACCGAAAATTCAAATATATCTTTAGCGCAGCATAAAATAGACACGCAGCCGATTTGCCCGATAAGAAAGTGTCCGTGAAACAATAAGGGCATAGACCCAAAAGAGGTGGGGAAAACCCAGGCTGCCAGATATACTTGCATCCATGATACGGCACTTTCAATGAGTAATCGCTTGCCAATACATATGGTGTTTTTGTAGATGTGAAATGTCATGGAACATAACGTACTGATATGTTTAAAAATAAATTGCTGGGATAGCTTAAAAAATAAATGACTGAAGTGAAGGGACTTATGGTGCATTTTGCTGCGGATTAATTTTGTCATTTGATTTGGGTAAAGCTTGATTCAGGTGTCAAACTAAGTATTGACTTAATAAACTGGGGGTTTTTTTGCTTGCTCTCTGAGGAGTACTGGGGGACGAGGTCAGTCTCTTAATTAATTTATGCAAATTGCTGTTTTCTTCTACTCCGTTTACACGTTAGTGATACCTGTCTTATCTCCTTATAGCTAATTGAACAGCAGCAAATAAGTAACCACGTACGGGACTGTAAGAAAGTCACAAGCAGGTACGATGAAACTCTTAAAATCGGCCCAGAACAGCCGCAAAGTGATCACCATAATTCTATACGTGTGCGCATGCGCACTTTTTTAAGCATTGAGCAAAGCACAAGCCACCGAAGTCCCAAGCCCGTATTCAGTTGTTCAGCATCGGGAGGCGTTATCTAAGGGCACTGAGACAGCGTACGTCCGCAGCCTGGGCTCCCACCGCAGACCTGGCTCCTGTGCCTGGAGCAGAGAGGCTTGGAGGCTGTTTGCAGGAGCACCGAGCATCAGGCTAGCTATCGCGCTGACCCCGTGCTCAGCAAATCCATCCCCACCTCCCATTTCTCCGTTTCACCCTGGTTTCTCCAACCTGCTCCTCTCACAACTGAGTAAGCCCCCCACATCCACAGCTTGCCTTCCAAGCGCACCTTTTGCAGTGCGATTTCTCCGTCTGCATAGCTGTGCTATAAACTCAGAGATTGACACAGAACATTTCTTCCCCATGAGGGTGGTGAGGCCCTGGCACAGGTTGCCCAGAGGAGCTGTGGCTGCCCCATCCCTGGAAGGGTTCAAGGCCAGGTTGGACGGGGCTTGGAGCAACCTGGTCTGGTGGAAGGTGTTGGACTAGATGATCTTCACTGAAAGGGTTGTCGGGCATTGGAACAGGCTGCCCAAGGAGGTGGTGGAGTCCCCATCCCTGGAGGGATTCAAAAGACATTTAGATGAGGCCCTAAGGGATACGATTTAGTGGTGAACGTGATAATGTTAGGTTAATGGTTGGACCCAATGATCTTGGAGGTCTCTTCCAACCAGAACAATTCTATGATTCTATGATTCTATGATCTTTAAGGTCCCTTCCAACCCAAACCATTCTAGGATTGTATGATCCTATGAACAAGGAGCTGTAAGATGCCATCCAGCCTCTGGGAACAGCCGTTGAGAGTGTGGGGTGTAGAGAAGGGCAGGGAGCTGCAGGGATGGCCAGGATGGCACCATTGGGTTTCCAGCCTGCCCATGGCAGTGGTGCCGTGGTCACTGAAATACTAGTGCAAATAGTGCAAATCCCTGCCCCACGGGGAGCGGGGTTAGGGACGTGCGCTCGGACAAGACCACAGGCACCTACAGCTCCAGTTATTGCAACGGGAACGATGTTCCCCGAGCCTGTCTCACCTCCTGGTTATTCCTTCGCCCATCCCCTACCTATGGGTTATTTGTGGAGGAAGGAAGTCTTCAAGACACCCAAAAAATCACGCCTGCATTCGTTTTGGTATTAAAACACTCCAGGTAGCATTTGGGGTTTGGTCGTTTTTTTTTTTCTGAAAGTAATTTCACATGCTTTTGATTAAGGCACAAACAAGAAAACAAAGCTAGTGCCGCAGGAAAAAATCCCAGGGAAGGGAAGGGAAGGGAGCTGAGGTGATGTTAGTGCAGCTGCATAGAGCAACCATCTCGGTCTGGATGTCGACCTTGGGGGCTTCCTAATGATTTCATCACCCACAGACAGGACAACCTGGATGGGCTGCAAGCTGCACGGAGCCGGGTCCATGCAGACGTCCCAGGAAAATCTGCCTGTTTTCCTGGTGGAAGATACTACAGAACCCGTCAGCAAATGGCAAATGCTTATTTCCAGGAATTTTAGACGATAATTTGTCACAATTTCCTTTGGATCTTTTGTTTCTTTTGTGAGGGGAAAAAAAAGTTACAGGTTTCATGTTTCAAAAAAATTTATTTGGGCACAAAATCGCAGCGTTCTGCAAGAAACCGTGTACAGATTTTAAAACTGCATTCCAGGTTGCTTGTTTGGTTTGTGATTTTTTTGAAGAAAACCTGTTTTGTGCAAAACTGCAAAGCCTTCAGCATTATTTCTAAGAGGTCTTCATGTTTTGTTCCCTTCTTTTTTATTTTTTTTTTTTATGACAACTATTTGAAAATTTGGCCAAGGTGAAAAAAAAAAATAATCACAGAAGCCCTGTCCGGCATGAAAGTTACTTTTACTGTCAAAATCAAGGCCAGATATGACGACAGCAACGCACCCTTGGGTGTGCAGAGGGGAAGCAGCCCCAGCCCAGCGGGAGAGCTGAGGCAGGGACTGGAGGCTGGCCCGTTACCGCCTCCGTGGCACAGCAGGTTTCCAACGTCTCCGCTGCTTTTTGATGAGTGGCGTAAATAGCGGAGCCACTTTTCCCTATGAAAACGTTCTGTGTTTTTGCAAGTTGCTCTCCTGCCTCCCCCAGCCTCCCCTCCCCGGGGCTCTTCTCTCGAATCCGTCGCATCCTTCCCCTGCCTCCCCCCGAAGTTCAGCCTGGCTGTATTTCTCTCAAACCAGCCTGCGTGGAGCCGAAAGTGGGGTGCAGGTGAGCTCGCCCACCTGCCCCTTTCCACATCGCACCCACGGAGCATAAATCAAAGTGTCCGCTCAGCCACGGGTGCTCTGGGCTGCAGTGGGATGCGCACGCTGGTGGCATGAGGATGAGGAGTGGACACGGTCCACTGATGCCGCTTAGGAAAGGTGTCCTTGCCACTGTTGGTTCCCAGCCTGCAATGGGTGCTCACGGGCACCTAAATGTCGGCATCCCCGCTGCGAGCTGGGGGTCCAGGCTCTCCTGACGGCCAGCATGGAGTGTCCAGTGCCGCATGCAGGTGCTCTCACACGTGGGCCTGGAGCTGCCGGAGATGCCCTGCTCTCCAGCTGCACCTTCAGGAGGCATGGTTTCTTGTTTGTCTGCCTCCGTGCAAACATCACGGGTGCCAGGAGCTTTTTTGTCAGGCTCTAGACCCCTCTATTTCGGCAATGCCAGCCTGCAAGGTCAGGAGACAAGCCCCCCTGAAAGCAGGCGTGGGCCGGCCAGCCCTGCGCCTTGGCTCGGAGGCTGCCCGCGCACCCGGACGCCGACGGCTGGACCGCACGGTGCGAGCAGCTCAGTCCTGAGCAGCATCCCGGCCCCTGCTGCTGGCTGCCTGAGCTCTGCTCATCTGCTCCAGAGCAAAGTCTTAAAATCGCTTAAAATAACTCCCAGCGCTGCCGCTGAGGCACTCGCGGATGCCTCTCCTCTGAGATGTGTGGAGGGGCTAAGCACACGCGGGTACCTCAAGCACGGAGGCAAATTTGGTGTTCGAGCAAAGTGTGAGACTGTGGGAAGCGTCTGGACCCGTTGAGGCTCCACCGTGACTGGCGGCGAATCGCTACGTGCCAGCCTGGCAGCCAGCTGCCACCATCCTTATGGCTCTGCCTACATGCATCCCCTCTGCAATGATTTCTAAATGTGCAATATCAACATTGCAGTAGCACAGGATTTTTGCATGTAATTATCCTAAGGTTTATTTGAATAAAAAGATGGTAGGGGGGAGGAAGAGCCCATCTATATCTTGCAGATCATGCAAAGTCTAGCAGCTCTGCTAGCAGAGCTTGGAAATGCCGATAGACAGTTAAGAGCACAGACACACAGCCATATATGTATTTGCTTTGAAGCGTGCTGCTAAAACATGTTGCCATTGAGATTCCTAAGCCCCACATTTTAAAATATTCATTGCCACAGCCCAGATTCTCTCCCGAGGAGCAGAAATCCAGGCAGAGACGAGAATCTATCTGGCATCCCCTTGTGGCTTTGCTTCTCCCTGCTGCAAAGGGAGAACAAGGCGTAAAACCAAAGGACGCTCCAGATTTCCGTGGATCATAGCCAGACCGCATGGCAGAGAAGAGAGCGTCCTCCAGTAGTTATCTCTTCAACATCTGTAGCAAGGAGTACTGGGAGAAGGAATCGATAATGATGAATCCATAATAAGGGATGAGGAAGGAATATCCACACTCCCATTGAGAGCTGCAAGAAGGAGCAGTAGCCAGGCAGTGTGGGCAGACTCCGTCAGTGACACCCTCAGAGTCACCTGGGCACCTTTAGAGACATCCGAGCCAGATGTGCTGTGTCCGGGGCCAGGATGGACGCCCAGGCGTGACCCTCCAGCCCGGACCATCAGACCCGCTCTTCATGCGGTCGGGTGCCTCTCGGGACCTCGCTCGCTGCTTCTGCTTGCTGCTGCTGCCCAGAGCTGTCACGAGTGGCTTTAAGTAAGAAATGTGTACACACTCCCTCGTGCCCTACAGCAGCATGAGTCAAGTTTTATTCTCCCTGAGATTTCCCTGAGGTCTCGGTCACAAAGACTGCGTTTCGGAAGGACTCAATGTGTAGAGCGTGGCCCCCAGGCGACCGTAGCTGCTTCAAAATGACCTTGCTCGGGGACAGGGGTCCTGTTTCAAAGAGTCCAGGCACTTTGCTGTACGTACAGGGACCAATTCGGCAGCGGCCCCACAAAAAGGCTGAGATTAGGAGGTGCCCCAGGCGTTCAAACTGTGTCTACAAATTGTAAAATGCAGATGTTCTTCCCACACACAGTCCTCCCAGCAATCTGCACACCAAACCATAATTTTTGTGGGTCAAATTTCATTAAGGAAGGCCGGGTGTTTCTGAGACATTTAACATTTGTCTCTGGTTATTGTCCTGGTGATTTACATAATGGATTAGTACAGATTAGCCCAGCATTCGGAGAGTCACTGGGTTGCTTTGCATGCACCATAGGCAAAGGATTCAGGCTGTAAATGGGATGATCTAATAACAAGCATAATTGCTGTTTTATAGACTATAAGTACCGCCATGTCAGTAGCTCGTCTAACTCTACAGTGAGGCCATTGTACAAATATAAATCCCCCAGTCACCGAATAGCTCTTCAGAGGCTGCTCCGTGCAACAGCTACAGCGAGCGTCCTCGCACCGACTGAGACGCACACGGGAAGCTGAGCACCTGTATTACGAGCCACCAGCAGCAAATTAATTGGCCCGACCCTTTAAAGCCGCTAGGCTGAGCATCAGGAGATGCAGGGCTCCCTTGGGGCGACCATTTCTGCCTTCCCAAGCCCCAGAGCGATGCTGTGGGGGAAACCGAGGCAGGAGCGCAGGATGGCCCTTTGGAAGCAGAGCACGGCGTATAGGGTGGGTTTCCCACATCAACCCCCCTCCCAGTGCTTTTCTCTCCAATTCACTGGGGGTAAGCTCAGGGCCCAACAATTAATGTATCATCTATCTCATCTCAGGTGTTTTGCACCACTCGGGAGCAAGCCAATCCCATACTGTTAATATTACAAAGATTTTTAGAAAGAAGGAGGATGGGAATTGCAACAGCACTTTTGAATCATTCATAATTTTGCACAGGGGCAACTTCTGTAGGTGTCTTGTTTCCTGTATGTTTGTAATGTTTTAGGACTAAAAATAACAAGGATTTGCTGTTCAAAATGTAAGCGAGGAATCAGAGTTGCGAAAAAACTTGAGAGTAAAACTGGTGGAAAACATCAGAGCTTTCCCACAGCTGCAAAGACAAACCCAATTAATCCTGGGTTAGGCAGAATGAAAACGTGCAGCTGGAGCGATTCGCAGCAAACGCTCTGAAACAGCTTTAACTTTCCATCCAAGCAATATGCAGATAGCGATGAGAAATTTTTTGGAAAATTAGTTTGAGCTCATTTGTGACCACAAACACCGAAACACTGTGATCCTAACCACGTGGCCACCTGAGCACCCGTGTTGCATCCCTGTGGCTTAGCCTCTGCATTTCTCAGCAGAAAAGTGATGTTTTGGGGCATCAGAGCTGCACTCTTGCTCCTGCCACGTGCTTCCCATGTGAGGCTTGGACCAAAATACTGAAGTGGTTTTAAACAGCTACTGCAGTTCTTGGATCGCCTGCAGATGGGCTTTGGTCATGGATGGGCACTGGATGCCATGGATGGGCACTGATGATGCCATGGATGGGCACTGGATCGCTCCTGCAGATGGGCTTCGGTGTCCTTGCTGGAGCTGCCTGGGTTCCTTCAGCAGTGACAGCTGCGGGGCCGTGCAGCTGGGCTTGGGGATGGGACCCACGGCTGCGGGGGAAGCACGGCCGTTGCATGCACGGAGGTACTGAAGCTTCCATAATCACGAGCAAGGCAGCCCAGAGAGCTGGAAGTGGGGCAGACCCTTGGGGTGGTGTGGGGAACAGGGCACGGGGCTGACGATCCTGCCCTAAGGATGCTTTCATAGATCTACAAGCAGGGCAGAGGGTGGCCAACAGCGTCTTGGGGCCACGGACAGGGCGTCTGCAGAGGAGCATCAGCATGTCCCCATGCAACCCTGCTCAGGGTCCTGGGACGAGCTCAGGTGGTTTGGGGAGGCAAACCCATCGCTGGCCCAGTGCGCATCACTGGTTTCCCTGTGCTCAACGTGCCCACTCCCTGGCTCGAAGCCAGCTCCAGCCCATCGCTCTCTTCAGAGTTCGTTTTGCTGGTGGCTCTGTGCTGGGCTGAGCCACGTAGACGATATACCCGTGCTGGTCCGGCTGGATCAGGAAGACATTCACGCCTTCTTGATCAGGTCAGGGATGGCCATTTACACAACCAGCTGATCCACCCAACTGGTAGAGCCGTTGACCTAAAGCGAAGGCCACCCTTCGGTCCCCTTGGTGTCGGGATAAGCTCAGCTTTCTTTACAACAGGTCACTGCCTACATTCTTGCCTGCGCTTTCCAAGCACGTTGCCATGCCCGTCTCCTCCGAGCCCTCCTCCATCACAGGGGTCTGCTTAAACTCGCTGCCTAATGATTTCCACACTGAGCTCTCCTCTGAGCCGAGGGGATGAGAAGAATTCACGTCCTGGAAGTTTCAGCCTCTTATTTCGGAATTAATTTTGCAAGCTCCTCCTTGGACTGAGCTCTCTGCGGGCTCAGGCATAACAGGGCCAGTGAGAGGGGAAAGTCATGTTGCTGGTTAAATCTCCAAAGCAAAAATAATCCATTTTAATGAAGGTTCACAATCTGCAATGAATGTGAAACAATGTTGTCAGCTAAGCTGTTGCATTATTCACTTTTATTTGTACAAGGTCCTTCCATTAATATTTGACTACAAGAGAATGCAATTAAAAATTTTCTACTTGAATAAACCTCTCACCACTGTGTTAGTTAAAGGATAAAAACCTTTTACGTTGCTGTAGAAGAGAATTTAGCACACTAGCTCTGCGCACGTGGGTCACACACCAACTCCTTTAGCTTCCCGCACCCCATAGTTTGTTCTCTACTCCCATTTCTTCACGGCGTCTTCCCTTCAGCCCTCACCCCCTGTCAGCTCCTCTGTGCTTCCCTTCTCCCCCTCCCTGGCATTCTGAGTGTCCCAAAGCAATCATTTCCTTCTGAGCAGGGCCAAAACAAGCAGGGATGCGGGGGGATTTGTGTAGGCAGGCGGGAAGCACCCGCAGCCTCGCAATTCCCAGGAATTTTGCAAAAATAATGGTAAGGCTCTCTCAGAGGCACAGAGCCCCACTTTGACAGAAAGAAGTGGGACTTTGTGTTCGTGTGCATGGGTGTTCGCTGGCAGGGGGAGATGATTTATTATTTAAATTTTTGCATGCATGGATGGGCACTGAATTAGTTGTAATCTCCCGGGGAGGGAGGAAAAAACCTTCTAGGATCCTGGAAGACAGTTCAGAGAAGACACAAGCTCAGCTCGCAGGCTAGTCACAAAAGGGAAGACGTTAGGAACAAGGGAAAGCAGGATGACATGCAAAGCATGGGGTTACATATACAGGCTTTGCGCACTATTTCCCTTTCCAGAGCATCCAAGAACAAAGGGCATTTGGTGAAAATAAAGAAATGGAGTTTGGGTGGGCACAGAAGCGAACGCGGTTGGTTTGTAGAGCACGATGTGACACGGCACCGATGAAGAAATAGGTCCGTGTGTGTTCAGATTGGTTGCAGAGAAGAGGGCAAACCGAGTGTTTTGAGAAGAGCTGAAGCAGGAGGACTGAAGTGTTGGCTCTTTTGAAAATACTTCCCTGTCTCCCGGGCTAATTTGGGGAGCTGGGATGTACAATGAGGAGATGAATATTTTATCCTGTTCTTATTCATCTCCCGGAGCCTCGGGCACTCCTTGCCTGTGACTGCAGCTGCTGGGAGAAGCAGCTGATGGCAAAAGGGAAGTTCACCCATGGTTTAGGAGACTGAAAGGCAGAACTGGATGGGATGGAAAGAGCAAGCATGTATGCATGTGCAGAAGAGGAGCCTCTGGCCTTAGAAAACTAAGGCCAGTAGAGGTTTGGAGCCAGGGCTTTTGGAGTAGAAATTGGGGGGCACAGAGGGCCAGCCTTGGGGGCAGGCAGAAGGCAAGGTGCAGGAGACCAATGTGTCGGGTCAGATGTAGAAGAGGCAGTAGAACCAGGCAAATTGCAGTGCCTCAGTAAGTGGCTTTTAGGGGAAAAGGACCCCAGGAAGAGTTTTCACTGCCCCAGGGATCTCCAGATAAGCAGAGGAGCAAACAGAGCCAACTGTGGGGGACAGATGCTCTGGTTCAGCAGGTCCAGCATCCTGCAGATCACCCTCGGTTTTTTGGAAGAAGATCTGCTGGGGCACACAGTGGACAGCCAGCTGTTCTCAGAGGCAGCGTATAACTCCATCACATGCCAAAACCTCACTGGTCCCTGTGGGAAATGCGTACACTGACCATTGAACACCACCCAGGCACATGGTAACATCTGTAGATCTACATCTGCCTCCTTTCAGGACCAGGCAGGCACCTTAGCGCTGTGCAACAGAATCCATGCCATGGTGTGAGGCACTACGAGCGCCGTCCTCCTCCTCCTACGATGAACATTTTCCCACTTCTGTGACAAACAGGGCTCCACAGCTAGATCTCCTTCACTGAGCAACTGCGATCCGTTGCCGAGGTTGGAGTAGCCCACGTATGTGGATCCTGGGGCAGAAGGACACAACAACCAGCCAGTCACAATTGCAATCAATAATTAGGGAGCACTCTGCTCTGCCATCCTCTCCTGATCTCAGAGGTGGGCTCTTTCCTGGCCGTTGGTGAGGAAGGTGGCAGTGATGTCCAGAGCTCACGGAGAAGCTGCTGGCACCATCTGTGGGCTCTCCTGAGATGCTCCGGCTGCACGCCTGGAGATCTCGCATCCCGCAGCTGCTACTGCAAGTGGGGGAATTAGCTCATCTAATGCTAAGTAATCCATCCATCGAATACTAAGCACCACCTAAAGCAGGTCCTCGGAGTCTCAGATTGCACAACCATATAGAGAGGAATCTTTGGACCTTAAATGCTCTATGCTTCAAGTCTTCACTGATAAAATGAGGATTAAGAAGCCCATTCATCTCAGAGTGTTGTGAAAAATCAGTCCATTAGTTTGCGTCCCATTAATGTTATCTAGGCCAAGGAGATGAATAATTCTGTCCCCAGAAGAAGATTTGTATAGTGAGCAGCATATAAGACAAGGGACCATACCAAACAATAAAGCTGAAGCGAGATATTGAGAAATGGTTCGTTAAGTGTATGCCATTCATCGCAGCACAGGGTCAGGCTGCGTCTTACAGAGGCAGTACGTGTTTATAAGCAGAGGCTGCGGCGTGGTGCACGCACGCAGGGGCTGAGCTAAAGCTTTGCAAAACCCCTTAATTGGGATGTGTCCCACCTTGCTGGTGATCGATTTGCAGCTTACGCGTTGTTGGTTTTGTGTTTTTTTTTTTTTTTTTAAATGCAGTGTTTTTCTGTGTAATAACTTCAAGAGCTCTAATCCTTGCTAAGCGACAGCCGTTCACCAGGGAGCACAGGAACAAGCTCGTGCGGACCCGCCGTCCTCGCCGGAGATGAGCTGTTTCTGGAACAGCTGAGGCAGCACAGAGCCGCGGTGGGGGCGAGCGCAGCTGCACACCAATCCCACCAAAGCCATTTGCTTCCAGCACTCAGAGATCTCTCCGTTATCACCCACCTTTGTCCTCTGAAGTGGGGTTAGTGTAACTTCTGCTTAGCAAGGCTGCGTCTGGAGCCCACTTAAGTGTCGGAGCTCATGAAGAATGCATGAGCTTGGAGCTGCATCCCTCCTCAAACACACAAATCTCTGCTTGAGTAAGGGGGGATGCTGCCAGCTGACTGCAAGGGGCTCTGCCTTTGACCCCCGTAGACCCAAACGTGGCCATCTCAGGCACCCGGGCAGCTCATCGCCGTAGTGGTCCTCTAGCCAGGGTCAGCAGCTGAGCGCGGAGCCCTCTGCTCCTAACAAGGCGTTGAGGTCCTCGAGAAGGGGACCCTTGGAGCATCCAGACGGGTGACAGGAGCATCTGCTGCACGGCCGGCGCTTGCTTTCCAACACAAATGCAGAGCAGGGGGGGGATTTGAAAGGGGACAGGTTAACTCATTGAAGGGGACAGGTTTTCTGATGCTTCTCCCGGCTCCTGAGGGAGCTTGGCTGCTTTGCGCAGCTCCTTGTACGCTCCCATCAGTAAAACCAGACACCAACAAAATCCATGGCATCAAGACTTGTTTTTAGAGGTGGAATGCTTAGATTTCTTCTTCTCTGTCCTGCATTAGTCTGTAGTCACAAAGGATTTGGGTTAAAATATCCCATTTTCTTTCCTTTCCCCCCTCAGCTCTGGAAAGAGCTGGGGTAAGTGTAGGCTTCAACAGCTGGGCTTATATACTGAGCCACAGCCAGATTTCAAACCCTCTGCAGAGCCTCTTCGGGCTTCCAGCCGTAGCTACCAGAGCTTTTCTCCAAGCAGAGGTCGTCCAAGTGCAGTCCCTGGGTGTCCAGGACCTACAAGGCAACGTGGAAAGACATCTCTACCCAAGCTGTGCAAGCGATGTGCCCAGGTACGCTCAGGGCTCCGCAAATGAGCAACCAACGCACCACCCGCGTTTGAACCTGTTCGTTTTAAACACGCACCCGTTGCTGCACCAATCAGCTTTTGAATTTGGCGTGTTGTATACAATAAACGTAACCTGAAATGTCCATTTCTGACAGTCTCCAAAGTATTCGCGGACAAGACTTCTGACGATCTAAAGAAATATTTTCATTTCATTCAGAATACGTCTACTAGTTACTAGCTTCCCCCTTTCAGCAGAGACTGATGTGGAAAAATCTCGGTGTCAGAGAAGGCAGCCTGAAAAAATCAAAAGCAAATGGAAAAAGCAGTGGCTGAACAGGAGCTGGCAACTAATCTTATCTGCAGCGAGCCCCTCTTGTAACAGGTACGGAGCTGCCTGGGAAGGACTAAAGGTGCTAAAATATGATGTTTATTGAATGATCAAGGAGTACTGCACTGGCTGTTCAGGAAGATTTATTCTCCATCTGTGCTTGTTTTTATTCTACTGGCATGCCTAATAAATATCAACTCTTTTAAACAAAAGCAACTCCATTTGCAAACGTGTTAGCAAACCTTTGGCATTTCCCAGTGATTTTGCCTCAAATCTCCCCGTCTGGAGGCCCACGTGTTTATCCCCAGGACTTGCTGGGATTCCTCAGACTGGGGGGGCTGGAGGTCCCTCAGGTTCGTTCCTCTGCTTGTTGCCTGTGAAAAAAAAACCAAAGATCTCTTTTTTTTCAGCGCACGCACTTCCAGATGCACACACAGGTGACTGCCGATAATCCAGGGAATTTTAGAAAGCAATTACTAAGTGAAAGGTCCGTATTACACAAGCACACCAAGGCTCAGAAACCTTTGCTGTGCAGCTAGAGAAGAAAAAAAAAAAATTAAAAAAAAATAAAATCATGAAATCCCAGGGCCTTGTGAGGCAGTAAGTAAAGTTTGGCAACTTCCAAATGCATAACCCGTTGTTACAAGCTGTTCCACGCGGCTCCCCAGAGGGCTGGTCCATAAAGGATAACAACCTTTGCCTGCTGGGAGCTATTAGCTTAAATGGTAGCGGGCTGCTGCAGCATTTAAGCCTGATTATAATAGTGTCATTGGATTTGTATGCGCTGGGATCCATGCAGATGGATTTCACAAAAATTCTAAGAAATTACATCCAGGAAAGGGAGTTAAAAGGATGTCTCGGCGCGTGGCAAGCGCTGGCTGACTAAAACTGCAAATAGACGATCGCCAGGAAAAGAAAAAAAAAAGAAAACCCCAAGTTAAATGAGGTTCAACATTGTGATGGGGAAGTTAGGAGCAGAAACGCTTTCCAGGCTCTGGAATCTGCTGGAATGGGCAGATGATCACGATGCCCACATTTCTCTTCTTCATTTTTGCATTAAATTCAGGTTATTTTGTTAAGACAGGCTATGGGTACCTGCACATTCATGAGGTATGCGAGCACGCTGAATCATTCGCTGTGTTACACGTGGCATTGCACGAAATTTGGCAGGTATCGTAACCCTCCACGCAGGTGTTATCTGGAGATTAGCGCTTCTCCCTTCCCATCACTTCTAGGGATTCAGAGGACAGACTTCAAACCGGGAAATCTCATCAGATGAGAGAGCAAAACCTGAATTTCCACATCCTGGAAACAAGCCGGTAATTTATACCTGGCTAAAGCACATCACCCAGAAAAGCATCGATCTCGTACAATTCATGTGTCTGTCTTTGACTTGCAGACATCAGGGCATTTACACGCTGCAATCAACTCACCTCTCAATCTCTCGCTTGAGAAGGTAAAGGACCACGCTCTCACAGCATCTTCTGCTCAAGGTTTTTTTTGTTTCTGTTTTCTTTTTGGGTTGCACACTGAATGTTTAATGGATCTTTTTGGCAGTTTTCTCGCCCGCGGAGCTGCCATGGCATCCGCACTGCTCCCCAGCTTGCTGGCGAGCCGTCCTAGAGCCGCTGAGATGCGGCCGATGAAGCCGGGCTCCCCCCAGCCCTCACGGAGGCGGCAGGGGATGCCACAGACGGTCATCTCAGCAAACCCAAAAGTGGCCGGCACGGTGCAGCTGGGAGGCAGTGAGCTTTCCAGCAGCTTCTTTGTTTACAGAGCCATTTATAAGCTTCCATTAATTAAAATAATCACTAATAAGCCTGGCAGCTTAGCAGGAGCAGCCTGCATTCTTCGTGCAGTCGCAGAGGATCGCCTGCTCCCAGTGTCCAAAGCCATTGCCTTGGCTCGGTTGTGATTTACCGGGGATGCTGGAATGAGGGAAAGGACGAGCAAGAGACACGACTTCAGACTGCCTGAAACAACCTGGTGACAACGTTCCTTTCCAGCGCCGAGCTTCAGCACCCCATCACGTGTCCATCCTTGCCAAGAGCCAGCCGAAGCGGGTACAGAGGGGCACAGTACCCACGACCCGCGCCCGCACACGAGCGGGCACCCCCACCACCGGGGCAACAGTCCTTGACTTCGCAGCCTCAGCCAGGGTCTCCTACCCAGCCTCAATAGGTTTAACCCTTCATTACCTCCCCAAACCTCCACCGCTTGGACAAACAGTGCCTCGTTGCCCAATAACCCTTTTTTAACATTTAAAATCTTCCCCTCCTTCTTAAGGCTTAAGGAGAACAAAAAAAAATGCACATTCCCTATTTAGAAACATTCTTGTGATGTTTATTGGAACGGGCTGAAAGAGCTGAGGTTTGAAAATTAGTATCTGGCAAGGAAACAGTGTCCTCAGGGGCCAGAGAACAAGCCGCGCTGGGAGGAAAGTGATGGGACCAGCCTTTAAAGGCTGGAAAATTGCAAACCAAGTGTGCTCAGCAGTATTTTCCTTTATGCAGTTCTTTTATTCTTAAGATGAAAATTGCTCGGGACAAAAGCATCCGCCTGATACCTGGGACACTCTGCTCCTTACTCTCCTTTTTCCTGTGAAAATATGTGGTTCTTTGAAGAGCAGAAATGTTCAGCAAGAAGCAAATGCCAATGTGACCATTTTTAATGCAAATTCTCTGAGATCTCTCCCCGCTCCTCTAATACTGCATAGGAAATCTGTGACAGTGCCTTGGCAGGGCTGTCAGTCTGCGCCGCCTCTGCACCGCCGGGAGAGGAACAGGGGCCTGTGGTGGTTTTACATGATGAGAAACTGCCTTGTTCATTTTCCAGCCTCTGATCCCATCTCAACGCGATAGCGAGGGCCTCTTCCAGCCCGCTCTGGGACTTGCCGTGCAGCCGCTCAGAGGTTTTAATGAGTGGACAAAGCTGATACCGACGATATCGCTGCGAGGATGCTCCTGTGGGCAGGGGCGGCCACGGTGCCCCTTGCACGGGCAGGGGCCAGCGCAGAGGCACGTCCTGCCCTGCAAATCCCAGCCTCACGCAGCGTGCACAGAGTTAAACCTCACACTGGTGTTCCCGAGGGGCTCGTGCTTTGCTCCCGGCTCCAGGGGGACGCGGCTCTGACTTTCCCAGCAGTTCTTCCCACACTCGCCCTCCGCCGGGATTCGGCACAGCCCCGAGCGCTGCTCCATGGAGCATCGCACCGACCCGCGACCCCGCGCGTGGGGCCCGGGCGCCGCTTCTCACCGCCCCCGCGGATGGACGGGGAGGCCAGCGGTTCCCACAGCCCGCGCCGGGGAGGAGGAGGAGGCGCAGCCCCCCGAACGCGGCCCCTGGGAGTCACAAATCACGACAGCCCCCTGCCGCTGCTCTCCGCTGGCCGCGTGTGCCCCGATTGCGGATGCTGTGCTAGCAGCCGTACCCCTGAGCCAACCCTGCGGGTCTCTCGGGGTGTCTGCGGGCTTAGATGCACACACAGCACATGCGCTTTCCAGCGTGAGTGTCCACACTGCTATTCGACATGTCCTCAAGCACCCATCCTCCCCAAAACAGTCCCACGCTGCTGAAACTCTGACCACCCACTGTGCCTTTTATATCACCTCAGCACCAGCGTGCACCAGTACTCAGCACCCGCAGCATCGCACGCTGATGCACATGCGTGCGCACACCTACGGGGGGACCAGTGCCGCTGGCTGATCGCTCCTCTGGCAAACGAATCATGCCCTGATTAACTTTCCTCTGGCCGTAAACACACCACCTCAGTCGCAGTCCTGACCTGCACGTCACCCATACCGCCACGCACACCACGGTGCAGTCCACCCATACAGATGCCGGCGGAGCACGGGAGCTCAGGCACCGACATTTGGGCGCCCAGACCAGTTTCTGCAACCCCTTCTCCAGACTTGCACCCTCGTGCTAACTGGGGGTGACTCCTCTGCCCCAGAAATGTCCATCCTGAGTACAGCTGCAGAGGGAATACTGGGTGTAACGATTCAGCCAGTGATGATTCATGGTTTCCAAGTGCTTTAGTAGTATCAACTAATTGATACTCATTAATTAGCCCCATCTGGTCAGCATGCGACTGAGTGCTACAGTACGTATGCAGGAAAGGTCATTTCCACCAGGTGCCTGTACACCTTGTCTTTCCTGTGGAGACAACGCTCCCAAAGCAGGGACGTGGTGGGGCAGAGGGAAAAGAGCCTGTGAACAGTGTCCACTGCTCAACCCAACCAGGAGAGAGTCCTTCCCGCGAGATCGGGTGACTGCACGGCAGACCAGGAACACCCAAGCCAATTTTCCCACCTGAGATGCGCCAGAGGTGCGAGAGAAGATGGGAGGAGAGCCCCAGCGACCACTTGCAGGCGCCAGGATGCCCAAGCTGACAGGCAGGCAATGGAAACCTGCTGGAAGACCGCAGCGGGCAGGGAGCTGCCGAGCTGTAATCCAGCGCGCTTGGCTATTTAATGCTGCTTATTGCAGCCCTCAATTCTTCCTCTCCCTGCAAGACAAATGTGATCACTGCTCCGTATGCTTCGCGAGCCTTCCCCAGCAACATTCAATTCACCACTGCGTTTTGCTGGGGGGCAGGATAAGATTGTGCAGATATAATAACTCCATTCATCACCGCCGAGCAGGGGTGGGCAAACAGCGCTTTGTAAATGACTCGGGAAGTTTGGCAGCTCAGATCCCACCAATCTCCCTGACAGGCAATACCAGTGTGCCCTCGAGCCCTGGAGAAGCACAGCCGGAGGAACCAGACCCACTGCCACCGCGCCAGCGTGGACCTTGCCACCCCGCGGTGCACCAGCCTGGACGCGCGTGGGAGCCGACGGAGGGGAAGGCTCTCACCGCCTGCCCCTTCCCAGTGAAAACACGCAGAGCAGCGGGAGCACTAAGTCTGGGGGTGCCGGTGCCCCAGCAGTGGTACCCCAGCTGCGAGTGATGGTCTGAGGCCAGCTGCTGCGCACAGGGTACCCGCAGCTCCCAGGGGGACCCATCTGCAGCCTCCCGAAGGCTCTGGGAGCTTTGCACTTGGACCCCACCAGGATCCCGTGTCCCGCCGTGGATGTGTTACCCATGACGAACCCAAGTATCAAAGGCTTTTGGTGCTTTCCTGGCACACTCACACACACCTGCACGCACAAACACACTTGCACGCACCCCCACATACGCACACACACGGCCTGGCACTGCTGGCCAATGCATCCCCTCCTGTTCTATCCCGCCTTAAAAAACTAGCTTCCACTAGCCAAAATATAAAAGAAAATAACAGGTATTTTTAAAATAAAAGGCACAGACATACATGGCAGCTCCAACTGCATCCCACACTGCCTCCTCCTTGTCTCAGCCCCTGGGGAACGCAATCCTGCTGCTGACATGTGGCTTTGATTCAGAAGCTGTATTAGCCCTCATTCCCTGTACCGATGATATCCTCTGCCGATCCAGGATCTGCGGACAAGGAAGCCTGCGACAACGCTGCTAATTTCCGTAGCCTTCCCACCACCTCTGTTGCACTCCAATCTGGAAATCGCTTTGCAAGCCGAGACGTTGGGAAGCGCTCTCCATGTGCTGGGCTCGCACCGTCTACGGAGAAATCACCGCAGGGACGTGGCTCAGTGAACTCCTGGGCAAGCTGGCTATTAAACACCCACGGGCTGGCGAGATGGTCCATTTTAAACTACATTTTTGGCCTACATCTGTTTCTAGTTTTTTGGGTTTGCGGTTGTTTTTCCAAATTTTTAATTACCAAGTTTGTACAGAAGGAGCCCTTTGAAAACCACTAGGTTAGTGCGGGCTTGCTATTATCTGGGCTTTTCATTAGAAGGGTAACATCTGTTAAAGAAAATCCAAGGGGCTGACTTCTTCTTTCTTGACACAAAACAGCGTTTCCAGAGCTTAATAAAAATTTGAGTAAGGCGCTCGCTGCCAAGGTTGCAAAAAAATTGATTTAGTGTGTTCAAGTTCATTCATTATTTTTTGCAAAATATTTTCGAGGGTGAAATTTCCTGTGTTTGTTTTCAGCAGAGTTTGCAGGAATGTGTTAAGATGCTTCTCGGTAGAACAGCGATTACCAAGGTTCATTTTCAGGATTAAAAAAAGACCAGGTTCTTATGACTATTTTCATTTCACAAACAATTAGGAAACTGTTGCAGCTTCCTACACAAAGACCGTATTGTGAGTATCTCTCTAGAAAATACGTAGCACACCTCGTCTTGTTTAAAGTGAGAATAAATAAATAAATAAACAAATGACACAAATAATTATCAAAATGCCTTTGAGCGGTATATATTCCACCAGAGTAATGAAGTCAGGTACACATTGTACCCTGTCAAACCAAACAACTCACTTTTAGTATTCCTCTAGTGCTTTCTTGCAGGTACGCGCTATATTTACTCCTTCTGCTTTTCGTATTTCAAGGAAGCGGAGTTACAGGGACGTTACATCAGGGGATGGAGAAGCATTATCCAGAACGTGCAATTAACCCATGATCGGATCTGCTCCGCAATGCCCGTTCCCATCATCCTGGGAGCGCGTGGTGAGGCTCTCCTGCCCAAGCATGGTCCTTCGGTCGGAGCAACTCAGGCGTGCAGCCGGACACAGCCACGCAAGGCACAGCCTACGCGCTCGGGTCGGCTTCCCCGCCTCAGCATGTTGGAAAATTCACAAAGCAGTGAGTAGAGAGGAGAGGTTTTCAGGTGCAGGAGGAGGAATTGGCAAGTTCTTCTTACCAACCACTGCAAAGTCAATTTATTGTTGTTGCTATTCTTCTCTGTACTGGAATGGCAGGGAATTACTCATAAAGAGAGTAAAACAGGATGAGAGTTGCCATGCTCCTTCCGAGTGAGACCTTCCATGCCAGAAAGTGCTGAAAGTCCTCACCCTTATTCTCAGGGATGGGTTGGGGGTGCAAATGGCTTGGATGACGGTTCAGGGAAGAGGTCTCATGCGCTGGAGCGAGAGAGTGACCAGCACAGTAAAGAGTGGAGCAGTATGGGGACACAGCACATACCGCTGTGGCTGGTCTGGACTGGGCAGACTGGGAGGAATAGCTCAACAGCAGGCAGGGCTGGAGCAGAGCTCTAGGAAATCCACACAGAAAATGGCAGCGGCCACAGGACACGTGCAGAAACACCATGCAACAGCATGTCCATGGGCAATGAACAATTGGGAAAGCCACATAAAAATCCACATCCTGTGAGCGGCGTGGAAAAGAGCAACACACAGTAGGCTACAAGGTTCAGGATACCAAAGTTCAGGGACATTTGGCAGGGCAGCTTCATTTTTGAGAAAACTTTAGATTTTGATTGCTACATGGAGTGTACTATGTGCATTTATTGTTTGAAATAGATGAAGGCTTCCCCAGGGGCTGTGGTCTCTCCTGAGCAGACCAAGAGACATTGGGAACATCATTCTCATCCCTGCACCTTTGAGTCCTGGAGCATCCTGCAAGCAGAGCCCAGCTAAGGAGAAGTGAGCTGCGACCACACCGGGAACAAAAGTGAGGGCCCGAAGGGGGTGTGATACCCAGGACCAACCTGGGGTTGGCTCCATTCAGTCTTTGCAATTATTTTTCCTCTCTTCTTTTCCAGATGCAGCTTCACTGGACGTGTGGATGGCTCATGGACTATTGGGAAGGAGACCGAGCAGCCTGGAAAATCCTTGGATGTGGAGATCTGGGCCACCAATGGGGTCTTCTGAGCAGCAAGGAGCAAGACCAGGCTTCTAAAGACTACAGAAATGAAAACAGCCATAAACTGGAAAACAATCTTGTCTCTCTGATGGAAAAGATACGAACCTCAGAGGCTGCAATGACATTTTATGCCAATGTCCTAATGAAGCACAAGAAAAGACACATTTCTGACTATGGCTGTAAAAGAGACATTTGCATAATGTTTGTCTGCAGATTGGGGTGTTACGCTATGATAGCTTTAGAGGAAGGACAGGCTGTCCTCTTGAAAGTGTCACTGAAAAATGTGCTTCCCTCGGAGACTAAGGGACAGCATTTGTATTCTTCATTCTGTGGGAAATAAGCAGCCCCGAGGCTGCTTGGTGAGGCATTCGCCAGGTCACCGCGTGCCTTGGGACCGCAGCGCGGGTGCGGAAGGTTGCCCACCACCTTCCCGAGAACATCCCAGTCTGGAAGGGGCTGGGACCACCGTGCAAGTCAGGTCCCAGGAGAAGTGGGAGCAGTCAGGGGGCACACGGTGACAAGCGCAGCTGAGAACGGGAGCCATCAGCCCCAGGAAGATGCCGCTGGGGACAAGTAGCCGCGATGGCTTGCGTAATGAAACGTATATTTCTGAACAAGCCTGGGCGTAGGGCAGGGAAGTTATTTGCCAGGCAGATGTCGGTAGGCAGGGAGGCAGGCATGAGATGTCAGGAAAAGACTAGGGCAGCTGAAAAAGTTGCACAGGTCACCAAGCTGGATGACCATCCGTACAGTGACACTGTTGGGTTTGTGGGAAATGATCTTCTGATCGAATTTTACTTAATAAAACTGGATAGAAGCGGACGGCATTTATGTGCTTGATTGAGGAGTGTAACAGGAAGAGAGCTAATTACTTATTGCAACCTGAGGCTTAAAAAACAGACAGAAAGTCGGTATTTGAATGCTGCTTTCACTGGCCTGGCTGCTCTGACAGAGCATGGAAAAAGCCGTGGCGATACCACCAAACCCATCCTTCCCCGTGCTCGGGAAAGGGGACGTGTCCATCCCTGAGCTCAGTGGAACTGGAGCTGTACCCAGCTCCCACTCGTACCTGCTAAGCCTGCAGGAGGGCTCATAGTCTCAAAATTTGAGCTTCCTCATAGATTCTAGCAACAGAAATATAGGAGCTGATAGTGGACACCAAAATGGACTTTTTATAATCTTTTTTAAAGTCTTCTATACTTGGAAGTCTCCTGTTGGACCTCAAAGTGGACCTGTTACTCTCTGCTCTTTAGATGATTTATTAATTACAGGCAGAGTTATGGCAGAACTGCAGTTCCCTCCGTCCTGGTGATTTGTGTGAGACTGGAAAAAACTTCGCCCTTCGCAGGAATAAAGCCCATGCGCATAGCCAAAAAAGGGAATGTGGACCTTAAAAGACTACACACACACAAACACACACAAATATCTATTCATATATATATAGCTTTTGGTGATGTCTCTCATGCTTCAGGACTGAATCTATTTTTATGCTTTCATAAATGACCATGGAAGAGCATTTCAAACGAATCTCAAAGAAAAACATCCTTTTGTTCACAGGCACGGATACACACAGAATGGACTTGGCTGAAAAATAAAATGAGACTTTGAAAGAAGGAGAAAGAAGAAAGTTACCTGAATAACTACAGACTTAGAGCTTCTCATCTTGTTGTCACGGCATGAGATATTTCTCTAGTTTGGAGAAAGTTCCCATCTTAGGAAGGATGCAAAGAACAATGTAAAATCTCCTTCAAATTCTCAATGAAGAGAGGCATTTGATACTGTTTTGGAAGTAGTTAAATGCTGTGACGGCTTATAGAGATGTGTTAATTATGGAGCACCCGCTTCTGGCCATGTGGATGCTCAGCCACGGAAGATATTTTAGTGCATTCAGGGAGACAGCAAGAGCTGACACACCAAAAAACAAATCAATAGGTGGGCTCTTCTGCTCTTTCTTAAACTTAAAGAGAGGGCCAGACGTGGAGGAAAAAGTTGATAGTGTTTCCTACCGACCAAACAGCAGATCCCAGCTTTATTTCTCCGGGAGGAGAGCAGGTACGTGGTGGTATGAAGATAGCAGCAGGCATTGTGCTCAGGACGAATACTTGGGATGCTGATGGTGTGACGTGAGCATCAAACGGGCTGATGGAAGCAAAAGGTCAGGTTAGGGAATGTTTTTGGTGGTTGTCGTGAATAATGAATCACCAGCATGGTCCGTACCCCGTGATACGCCTTGACCGCTACGCGCTGGGTGCAGGCTGGGTGCTGAGCTGCGCAGACGGCAGGTTGGGAAATGCTGGGGCTAATACGGCCTCAGGGCACCTCTGCACATCGCTGTGCTCAGTACCTGCTGCTCCGGCTTCCTCTGAAAAAATCACTCCAGATAATGCATCTTTATTTGTTTTGGAGGAATTAAATTTAAATTCCCAAAGAAATTCAATGAAACTACATAATAGACAACATAAAGCCCACGAGCCCAAGCTCCGTGTGCGTTCAGACCAGAACAAAATCCATCTTTTCAAAACTCAGGTATTAAAAACTGGGAGAAAGTTTTTGTAAGAAAGATGCCTGGACAAGAGCCAGGTCCGGAAGCAACCAGGAGGCAGCCTGACCTGTTGTTCCTACATAAGGATTTAGAAAATACAGTGTCTAACCAAGAAAGCTGCTAGACCCAGAACGTTCGTATGCGAGATCCAAAGTTAGGATCTTAAATTCCTTTTCAAGAACATCATCAGGAGGAGGACCAAATGAAAACTGTCACTGTTATTTTTCTTGTTGTCATTACACGGTTACAAGTGAAAGCAGAATGGGCCTTTTTGCATCAGAGGTATAATACAATCTGTAGGTGTTGTAGGAAGAAAGAGAAAAGAATAAGCAGAAGAGGAGGCGGGAAGACGAGTGGAAAGTTACATAAAACTGCGAAGTTGAAACCACTTTGGGACAAATGGTTATTAGGAAACCCAAAGACCATGAAGGCTAGGCTTGAGCTGCTGTGCTTGGTGGCTTCCATGTGGTCCACTTGGTAACGTGGAGAGCGCCTGCCCGTGGGGCTGTCCCGCAGCGGGCATCCTCACAGAGCCTGGCTGGGCACTGCGCGTGGATTGGGTTGAATTTCGGACTTCCAGCAGGGGATGACAGCGAGGACGTGAGCCCCTGCAGGTGCCTTCAGCCTGTCCGAGCTCCACGAGCTCCAGAGCAACTGGGTCCAGCGTAAGGCTTCCAACGCAGCCACAAAGCCACGGGGAAAGGTGAGGGCTTCCTTCCCCCTGGGGAAAAACTTCTTGAACCCAGAGGTGCTCATGCCATCCATGCTGCCGGCTGCAAGGTGGGACAAATCCTGCCCCCCCTGCGGTGCTCCTCGGCAGGGGTGGCTGCTCGGGTGACACCGGGCATCGTCAGAGCCCCCGCGGCAAACGACGCGTCTCGCCCATCAGGCAGGACAGGGTCGCTGCTGCTCACCTACGCAGCCGGCGTTCGTCATTAGGGCAGCAGCAGAGATAAAAGCCAGAGTAAAACCACAAAAGTGCAGAGCGTGGCTGAGCCGCAGGGCAGAAGGGAAAAGCACCGCGCAAGAAATTGATTCCATTAAAAAGTAATCTCAAATTTAATAAAAGTTATGATTTGATTATAGCCGTAGAACCGGAGGGCAGGGAAGGGAGCGCAGAGAGAGAGGCGGGGGGAGGCACCGGGGAGGGGGGCGGCAGCTCTCGGCTCTGGCTGAGCCTCCAGCACGAGCCTCGGAGCCCGCCTGGGCACGCGGGCTGCCTGGCTGCTGCCTGCCCTGTCCCAAGCACCTCCGCTCCCACCTCCATCCCCCGACCGGCAGCACAGCTCCCTGCACTGAGCCCCCGTCCCCACCGCGGGACTCGGGAGGGTGATGCAGCTGGGCAAGACGGAGAGCATCACAGGGGAGCTCATCCAAATAAAGTCAGCATTTATGAAATCAATGCCTCAACGTGCTTGGATGAATGCAGAGAAGCCCTTATGCATCCCAGAAGATGCTCTTGCTTTTCTGAAGCCTGCTGACACAGCTTCTCTGTGCAAACCCACCTGCTCCACTCCAGCTTGGCTTCTCCAACAAGGCAGCAGCAGCCCCTACCTTCCCCTGCAGATGAGTCCTACCTTCCCTCTGTGTGTTGGGACCACCACAGGGGCAGGCAGACTCAGTGGTTTGGGGCAGGAGATACCAGAGGGATCTGCCTGCACCAGGACCAGCAGATGCTGTGCTGAACCAGGTGGGTGCTGGTGGAGCCCAAATGCCAGGGAGGAGCTGATGAGGCTGATACCTTGAGTGCGCTCAGCTGTGACACATCTGCAGCCTTTAAAAGCTGTCCTTGCCCCTAGGAGCTGCTTGGTCTAGGAGCATCCCTTTCCTCTGGCTTCAGTGGGGAGACAACCCCTGGTCACAGTGTGTCCTCTCCCAGTAAGCTGGAGCCACCCATGGGGGCATGGTTGGGAGGGATGTGTCAGGGTAATGCCAGCAGAAGGCTGATGGGTATGGGGACAGGTGGGTACCAGCCTGATGTTCATCCAGACCCTATGTTGCCGCAGGAAGACACAAGTGGTTCCCCTCATTTTTGCTGGGAGAGGAACAGGCATGGCCTGGGTGGGGGGGAGGACCAGGATGGGGAGATGCTGTATTGCTTTCTCATGACAATGCTGGTGCTGAGCAAAACCAGTGGTGAAGGAAATCATAGAGGAACTTGCTTGTTCCCAGAGAGGTTGTTCTTGCCTGTTCAGTGAGATACCCAAGACCCATGATTCTGCTGTGCAAAATAAATGAATAAAAATTCTTTTGCATGTCAGAGTAATGGAAGAGCCCAACCCCTGTCCTGCCAAAAAGGAGTAATAACTTGGTCTGCGAGTCAACATCTACACTGAAATCACTGGCTGCCCCTCTCCAATTTCTGTTTATCTTGATAAGGTTGGCAGCTGGATGGCTGCCAGCGTCTTGACAGTAAATGTATATGAATGATATATGTACATACATAATATTGTTATGTGTTATAGGTAAAGATGTTTCTTTAAGTGTAGGTGACAGGCAGCGGCTGTTAGTGCTCACGTATATGCATGCACATATATAAAGAAGGGGAGAGAGAATAATTAATATAACACCAATTATCTGAGTGTTTTACCTTTTAAGCTGAGCTATTGTATTATTTGAAAGCATGTGGTTAGAGAAGTAAAGAACAAAAGGAGAAAATAAAAATGTGTTAGGACTTAAAGAAATCTGATATTAGGAATTAAAAGGAATCTAATGCTGGTATAAGGCCCACTACTGAGTGGGCACGATAAAATTGATGGTAGTGTTACTGAAAAGTCAAATATGTTCCAAAAATATTTCTGCTTGGTAATTAAAAAAAAAAAAATAGGACAGCATATTGCAAGTTTACAGAGCTAATGAGATATTTTTCATTCTAAACTGTAACTATGGTGGTTATTAAATTGTATTATTGAGTCAAATGCATTTAAATTAGAGATGCTGTGCAATGGGCTTCCAAGTGTTTTGGAGAAACTCCTGGGGAACTTGTGGCTTAATGATAAGTACTCTGATAATGTGAAATACTGAGAAAGCTTCAGAGGATGGGGAGAAAGGAACACTGGGCCAAAACAAAGAACAAAATTACTGAAGTTATTTTGCTGAACGCTGATCCTACATAAAATAGCAGGAGAGCTGGTAAAAGCCACAGCTAATAATTCACTGGGAATATAACATTTTTATAGTAGTATATTAGGGCCACTCAGCAGGCTTTTCTGCGTGTCCCTGGTAAACGGTGGTAAGTCAGTAAGGATAACCGTCGGAGTGATTTTCTTGAGCGCCTCTGTCGCGCACGGTGGGGCGTAGCTGGAGAAACGGGAGGTCGGAGGGCTGCGTGGGGCCACGGGGAGCTCCGGCAGCGCCGAAATAGAAATTAAATCCCGGGGTTTGGAGGAACATCCCGGAGCTTCAAAAGCCACAGATAATCCTCCAGCATACTTTAATGTACTTAGCTCCAAGTCTAAAATATCATATGCTACAAAAAGCAGCGTGGCAGAGGCAGAAAGCAGGAGAGGCTGTGAATGTTGTCAGTGTCGTGGGCTTCTCCTGCAACAGGGTATTTGCCCGATAAAAATGTCCAGGTGGCCTTTGGTAGTGTAACGCCCTCTTACGGAAGGTGAAAAATGTAAATGCATCCCTATGATCCTTGACTTAAAAACCTCCTTCTTGATCCCAAACCTGGTGATCAGGTTAATCCTGGGCATGGGAGCAAGGTGCATCTTCCCATGCCAAATCCTCCTTTACCTGCGGCTGCTTGCTGACGCTTCAGGAGAAAACAACAAACCCCAAACCCAAGTTACACATCAAGCGGCAGAAATAGTAATTCTTCCTGATCCCCGAGACCGCAGGATTATATATAGCCTCGGCATGGCATACGAAATGAATCTCCTTGCATCCCCTGTTTAGATACACCAAGAAACTGTGCACCCAACCCCTCATATCGCAAGTGGGAATTTCTCACCGTCTCCCGTCTGGAGAAGGAGGAGGAGGAGGGCTGGTGTAGGATGTACAGGGCTGCCTGGGATGAGGTGGTGGCATGGGTTTGGGTGCTGCCCGTCCTGCAGAAGTGCTGGGCAGACGGGACTGACCACGGAAGGGGAGCCGTGATGATGTCCGACAGCCCCAGCCTGGAGTCACGGTGTCCTTGGAGCGAGGAAGGATGACTCAGCCGGTGTCGCGGTTGGTTTTACCAAGAAACGAGAGAGAGGGACTTGAAAAGCTTGTGGCTCTGTTTTGGGAGAGGAGCAGCTGGTTGCTGCCTGTTCATCATCCCATTTTCTTTTCGTTCTTGGTCTCCAGCACAGGGCTGCTCTGCAAAGCTTCTGACTCACCGCTTGTGAGTGGGAAAGTGAAGCTCGCTGTGAACTCAGGCAGCTGAATTTTCAGATTTTGATCAGGACTCGGTTTATCAGGAAGGCTAGAAGCCCGTGGGTGCAAACTGGGGGTGAGAGCTGATGGGCATGTGCCCTTCTCCCGAGTCCTCCGCACGCGGAGCCAGCTCTGCTGCGGGAGTCACCAGGAATGCTGTTAGAGCAGCACAGCTCCTTTTTAAGTTGTGGGATTGTGGGGTTTTGGCATCGTGTCAACTACTCCCAAGACAGTTCCCAATTACACTCCTTTTCTTTCTGGTTTATTTTAAATTTGTTTTTCTCAGATAGTTGGTGCAAATGTTCTCAGTTATGTGAAATGGCTTTTTACAAGGCTTTTAAGTAAATACTCAGCTGGATGGATTTGCACTTTATTCTTCTGCTTGTAGCTGAGTCATTGAAACTGTAAACTGTGGTCACAAAAAAAAACGTTTGCTTCTGATTTTGCTTCTATCTATGAAGATGATGTCTGGTCTAGAGTTGGACATGGCGCTTTTTACATTAAGTGACAGCCTATAAGAACTTTGTGAATCCTGCAGCTACTTGAGCCCTGGCAGCATGAGAGTGCCGAGAGACGCAGGACAGCAAGGTCTGGGCTCATGGATGTGGCTGGTCCAGCAACTGAGCTCCATGTTCCTACTGGTCAGGAGGAGGTTTGGTATGTCTAAGCAAGACCCAAGAGCATCCTCAGCAAATCAAAGGGCTTTTTCTATAGAAGAAGCAGTTCAGCCCCAGCAGGAGAGCTCTGCCTTAATGCCTCCAGAGAGGCACAGGGACCTTTGTGGACCTCCTAATAGTTTATGTACAGGCTATTCAGGTGTGAATTGGAGCAGTTCCTCTCCATGATACAAACCTTTCATCCAGTGAGTGCTTCACAGAAGCTTTTTGGACTGCTATTTCTTATCACTCTCTACAACTCCCTGAAAGGAGGTTGGAGCCAGGGGAGGTTGGTCTCTTCTCCCAAGGAACAGGGACAGGACAAGGGGAAACGGCCTCAAGTTGCACCAGGGGAGGTTTAGGTTGGATATTGGGAACCATTTCTTCCCCAAAAGGGCTGCCAGACCCTGGCACAGGCTGCCCAGGGCAGTGGTGGAGTCACCATCCCTGGAGGGATTGAAAAGACGTGTAGATGTGGCGCTTGGGGACGTGGGTTAGTGGTGGCCTTGGCAGTGCCGGGTTAACGGTTGGACTCGATCTTGGAGGTCTCTTCCAACCTAAATGATTCTAGGATTCTATCTCCTTATCTCTCTCAGGGAATAAGCATTATTGGTTGCTGTACTGGGACCTCTAAAGACAGATAGAAGAGTTGAAATTTAGCTGTGCATAAGCTGCAACTTGAAAATGCCTTTAGCAATTGGCAATTAAATCTTGGCATGTCCCCAAAATGTGGACAGCAGAACGGGTCGCACGTCAGAAGGTGCATCTCAACTGAGGTGAAGGACCGGGGTACTAGGACTAAGTACTCTGTTCTGCAGCAGAGACCCCATCTCTGGCTTCACCCCCAAGTGCTGCACCTGATGATCAGGAGTCCCACATTTTGCTAATACTCGGTCAGCTGAGGCTGCTGCCAGAGGCACATGCGATTACCAGGAGCATTTTCATGAACCTGCATGAAAATACACATCATCCTCATCTCAGCAGCCTTTGCACAGAGGTGAAGCTACCCTGGTCCTCAGTGCAAGCAGTTTACTCCACCCATCCTTGCACCCGTGTGCTAACCCGACGTTTTGTCTGTGCAGTGTAGCAACTCTGAGCCCAGGAGACAGCTTTTTACTCAAAACCTGATCTGTCTTTGGGCTGTGCTGCAGGGCCTGTGTTGGGGTGTTGAGTTTTTCTTCCTTTTCTGCAGTACCTTTCGAGTCCTAGGGAAATGCGCTGTTTTATCAGGCACTGATTTGGCTACTGAAGCAAAATCCTTGCTGTCGCTCACTTACATGTCATGCTGTCACAACACTTCTTTGGACCTGACTTTTTTTATTCATTATTGATCATGGGAAATTGTTTCTAGAAGTGGGATGTAATTTATTTATTACCAAGTCTTCCAGTGGAATGTGATTTGTGCTGAAGTCCTTTTCCCTGAATTGTGCTTTGGCAAATATGATAAGACTCTGGAAGTAGGACAGCTTTGATGCTGAAAAGTCACTCAACATCCCAAATACGCTGCTGTAAATGTGGCTGTACCCTCCCTTCCGTGCTTCGTTTCTGCTGGTGCCAAGGCTCCTCGTCTCTTCTTTTGAAATCTAATGTCTCCCTCTGCCATGGGTGGCAATAGGGAGGGCCTGAAGCGTGTTAGACCCACTCGTATCATAGCACATAATATTATTACACTTAATAAACTCATTGGAAGTATTTCAGGCAGAATAAACCTTTTTATGGAAGGAAGTGAGCAAATGAAATTATATATGTATAGTAAAGGCTATTTGCTAGCCAATAAATAGGTATTTTTTAAGTATGGAGTCTGGCATGTTATTCTGTTTGTCAGAACTATCCCTGATTTTAGGATTCAAAATATTTTTGCATGTCAGTGTGTTTATCTCCCCCATGAGGTGAGGGACAGTGGGTTGAGGGGAAAAATGGAATTTGAGTATTCCCAGTCAACTAATACTGACATCCACTGCTCTGAGAGCATCCACAAGAGCCTGTTCCAGCTGCAGACCTATTACGAGCTCTAAAGATAATCTGTGTAGAAGAAGGAAAGCCCCTAAAACTGGTGTTATAATCTGTAACACCAGAAAAGCTTTTAGTCCAGCCTTGATCATATTTTTTTTACATAGGGGAATGCCATCTCTTTTCTTTCCTCTGCTCTCCCTCTCTTATGATTTACTTTTTTACCCATAAAAGTCTGAAATGTCTTCTTGCACTTCTGCTACTATTGTACCCAGGATTTTAGTGGGAACATTTGAAAAATAAATACTAGCCAAGGAGCACATTCATTTTTATTATAGCTATTCTCTCTGCATATGCAATGGTGAATTAACTCTATTTCTGCAAGTCTCTTGATTTTTATGTATCAGTGGAGAGAAGCGAAGGCCATAAAGCTTGTTTGGTCCTGTGGACATTTGTGTTCTTAAATATGTAAAGATACCCCAGTGGAGCCCATACTGTTCCTCTATTTCTTGTGCAATTCTATTTTAGTGCATGTATTGCTAGTGATTTCCATTTTGTTTAATTCTCTTTAAAAGCTGAAAATCTCTCCGAATCTGTTTCTCTTCCTATTTCTGAGACTGCCTGTTACTGTTGCAGAGTTACAGCATGACACTGCCTGAATATAGGCAATTTTCTACTGCAAACATGTTATCATTATTCCGTCAATACATTTATTGCTTCAGAACCTCTGGGGCAGCAGTAGCTTTGCTCTAGCGAGCACCAGAGATAGCAGACGCTTCCTAGTCCGAAAGCTTTGAAAGAGGTGCCCTGATCCATGTTACACTGCCTGGGGCGTTTTGGCAAAACCCATATCTCCGTAAGAAATATTTTCCTTTCCTCGGGCTTTTTGACCCGATCCTAATGCATCCCTGGGTTTATAGTGGTGAGGCACTTGTGGACTTGAGCTCAGTGCCTTGTTTATTGAGTTACTTTTATGGTAGCTTATATCCTTCTGTCTTAATCTCATTTTATGCCTTCTTTCCTCTCCCAGTCTCTATAGTGGTAACTGCCTCTGATATTTAAATGCCCACATACATGATCAGTAGATCTGAAGAGTAACATTTTTATCTCATCCGTTTAGCGAGTGCTGGGTATGGCTTGCTTTACAAGTCAATCTGGGTGATGTGATGCTCACATTGCGTGGTCTCTTCTTAAGTGGTCACAATAGTAATAAATGGGTTTATTGCTATTGTCAGAGACATATGTTTTAAGGCCAGCAGGACCTTTATGATTATTTGGTTGGAGATTATGGATTGCTCAGAGCAGGATTCAAAGCACTGAGTCAAACTTAATAATGTGGAGGGGAGTATGCGTGATCTGAATACATCACTCGAAGACCCTTACGTAGGTGTCGCTTGTGTGGTGTGTGAGCAGCCATATCTCTTCTCAGAGCCCACAGTCCTTTCCTAAATCAGGTCTCCCAGACTGGAGGTGATGATCTTCCACGCGCTCAGAGTTTTCTTTGCACCGTGAAAAAGCTGCGCATTATTTACCGTTTGTATTCTTGCAGCAGCTAGACCTTGGACTGACAGAGTCTGTCAGCGAGCCGGCTGAAGTCTCTTAAGTATTACAGGAATTACTGCGTCCTTATGGTCCTGAAGACTTTGTATTTTCCTGAAGGAACTGCTGTTCCTAGAGATGCCATCTCAAAATGACATGTCTCCCCCAGAAAAGCACATTCCTCAAGGGGTCTTTAGAGCCACTCTGCTGCACTTAGGCCCTGCTGAGTTGCGCGGCTGATTATGATGCTCTGCAAAGAGTTGTTTCACAACTATGATTTTCCAATTACTTAAATCACCTGGAACTGAGAACTAAAGCAGAGCTCTCTGTTATTGCTTTTTTTCTATTTGTTTTGAGTAGAGCTTTTGGTCCCATTTTGCTTCCTCCAGAGAGCACTTGTCTAATGTCTAGTCCTGCCATCTGGGTGATGTGCAATCCCACCCACTCTTCCATTGCAGGTGGGCTTCAAATTAAACTTAGGACATCTAAGTGCAGGTGTCCACATGAGAGCTAGGTGTCTGAACTGCTGTTAAAAGGATCACGGTAGGATTCACAGGGGACACAGACACATCAGGAAGCTAACTTTAAGTGCCTTACTCTCCCGCCCAAACACACCCTTCCCGAGGACTGTATTTTTCCTGCTGAAACCAAGTGAAAGAGGGATGCTTTCCTTGGCACCTGTCAGACCAACTCTTTTGGGAGTTCACAGCCAGAGGCTTAGTAAGGTGACCCAAAGGCACAGCAAACGGGAGCCCCTCTGCCCACCCCAAGCTGCCTGGCCACTACCTGATGTTACAGACCTGTGGCAGATACACTCGCCCTGACCAGGGCCAGAGGCCTTCAGGGCAGCAGCCGATGTCTCCTTTTCACGCCTCATTTCCGTGCCTCCAGTGCCTTGCCATGGCAGCTGTCACTCACACACCTCAGCTCAGGTGTCAACCCCCCACTCCCTGTGGTGGGAGTGGGAGAGGCGGGACCCCTGGACCAGTCGGTAGGGCTCCCAGCCAATGGCGGGCCTCAGCTGAGAGAAACTTCTAGACCTCTGACCATACTGGGACCCCTCGGTGGACAGACAGGGCCCTCAGCCAATGGCAGGCCTTGGTTGAGAGACGCTTCTGGAACACTGACCATAAATGACCACAGCTCAGATCCGACCAGGTTATAAAAGGAGCCCTGCCAGAAAGCCCCCTTTGAGTGGTTTTCCTCGGAGCAGCAGGCCTGTGATCGGAAACTCTCCCCTTGGGCTGAGATGTCACCCAAGGAAACTTCCCGGGATTGAGTGCCCTCGCCATCTTCTGGTGAGTGATTTCTTCTGGATATATCCTTGAGTGAACCTGAACCTGAACCCCCCCCCCTGCTTCGGTTAGCGCTCTTATTCTTCTGGATATCCTTGAGTGAGAGTTTCCCTTTTGTGAGTGAGTGCGTGCACACCCTGGACCATCATTCTCGTGTTTTGCCGTGCAGTAACAACATCCCCGACCGGTATATCGAACCTGTAACTTGTTAAATGTTCTCGGAGTGTCATTTGGTTACCCTGTTGTTTTGTTAGTTTTGGTTGTTTGGTTTCAGTTGCGAATTAAAAGTTTGTTTGAGTTTAGCTGTGTGGAGTTGTTTTGGTGTGCCTCCGTGACAAGACCCTGAATTGCCCAGAGCTTTGAGGTGGATCTGCCCAGACCACCTTATTGCTAGGGCCCAAAGACAACCCAGCCTAGACATTAGACAGAAAATACACTGAAAGCGATTGGAAAGCAAGCTGGTCAGACAGAAGAGAGCATTTAAAAGGCTTATTAACAGCTCTTCCCCTGCTCAGGATGTCTTTGCAGGCAGAGCCTCGCTTCCAGACTTGGTTTAGGCGAGTGATGCACTGATCTCAGGGTTGCAGCAAGCTCTGCGCAGCCACTTCTCATCCCAGGAGATCTTCCCTCCCCACTTTCTCCTGGGCCTGGCTCTTTGTTCCCTGTCCCTCACCGTGGGCTCTCTGACACTGCTTGGGTTGCAGGTTCCTAGCTCCACCAGCCCAACCCTTACCGTCCTCTCCAGCACCTTCTGCCTGGAGCAGGCTCAGCAGCAGTTTGCCCTCCCTCCATAGCACCCCCCTGATCCAGACTTCTTTCAGGAAGGGGAGACAGCTGTGAGTGGGTCTTCCCCACCCAAGCTGCTTTATACAGGTCCTGGTGACAGCAGAGGGTAGGTGGGTAAATTCCCATGACAACTTAAATTGTCTTTAGCAGACAGGGGGATGAGACTGGATAAGGATTTAATACAAAGCAGTTCAGATCTTTTTTGAGAAAAGGAGCCTAATTATCTGAGGAATTTCATAATTACCAGCCCTTTTATAGTATACACTTATAAAAGGCAGCTGGAACTTGGAATTACCTATCCAGAGCAGTTCACCATATTGTTGCTTCTGTGAGAACAATGTTATAAACCACATACCAGTTAAGTTGTTTTAATTAACCAATTATCTATTCAAAGTTTCTCATAGCTCTCTTTATTTCTGTTCTTTAGCTACAGTACAATATGGAAATTAGAGTAAATTAAAGCACTTTATTAGACAAAATAGAATTAACAAAGAAAATAAGAAGTTACAGCGAACAAAACACAGGCCACCTGATCGTGCTTGCAACATGCAAACTGATAACTTTAGCTGTTAAAATAGGTGAAGCATAATGAGTTCAATCAGTTAATCCAAGTTATCCTACAGTTGCGTTGCCAGAGTAAACTGTATCTGCAATCTGCTGGTGGGGCAGATGACTCCTGTAAGTGCAGAGCCCTCACCGGCACCGTACGGGCTCACTGCTGTCCGCAGGAGACCATCCACGCTGCGTGCCCCGTCCCACATCGGACGTGCGCTGGAAGCAGGGCCAGGACTGATGGGACTCTGGGCTGTGCAGGCAGCCTGTACCAAAGTGCCCTCAAGCCATGACTTCTCCCCAGTGGGACCTAATCGGCAAGTCTTGCAGAACACATGCGTTGTGGTTGAGCTCCAGCTGGCAGCTAAGCACCATGCGGCTGCTCGCTTGCCTCCCTGTCCCATGTGGGATGGGGGAGAGAATTGGAAAAAAAAACCTCGTGGGTTGAGATAAAAACAGTTTAACAAGACAACAAAGGAAGAGGAAATAATATTACTGACAAAGGAATATACAAAAACAAGTGATTAAACAAGAAAATTAACTCTACCCCGGCTGAAACCAGGACAATGCGTAAGATAACACTCCATAGAAGACCCAGCAGCTGCCATGTGCGCTCAAACCACAGCTGGAGAATCCCCCCATCTGTTCCCTCCACACTTTCTGAAATAACCCTGTTATTAGAGCACTTGTTTGGGGCACAGGGCAAATCTCATCCTTGCCTGAGGGCACAAATGCATCCTCTACCTCCAGGCAGTTTGTTATTCCCTGGATGAGCAAGCAGTGCTTAATAAAACACCTGAAATCAGGACGGACAGACAGGACTGAATAGGGTTGTCTCTCCAGGGCTTTCCTCCTGGCTCGAGGTCCTTGTGGGATAACTTGGCAGGGGCCAGGACCTGCCCTCTTGGCCATGTCGTGGTGGTTCAGCTTGTTCACGGCATCACTGCTGCGCTGAGGCAGGCAGCGGCTTTCCATGAAAGCAGGTTTTTGCCACTGAGAACGACGTGTGCTGAGCAGGCAACAGCTATTAACAGATAAAACCAGGGAAACTGAGGATATGATTGCTGCCAGGCTTCATGTTCGCAGGTTGCTCTTCACATCAGCATTGCTCCCGCGCAGCAGCAGCTCCTCTCCTTGTGAATCAAGGAGAGCATTAAAAACTGAAGTCTCTTGCAAGGCTTTAAGGTATGTGCTTTCCGAGAAGTATTTGGGCACAAAGAGTTGTCTTGTCACTTGGGTAAACAAGACACAACTATCAGGCTCAGTTTGGGGCTTATCAATTGGAACCAGCATGAAAGTGAGTTCTCCAGCTCCGGCTTGCAGTTGCAGTGACTGGTTTCTCAAGATAAACTAAGAGTGCATTCAAGTACTTTTCTCTCAAAGTGATATGAAAGTCACGTTGTTGTTACTCCACGTCTTATGAGCCGGTTCCCTAAATAGGATTTCAGAGAAACAAAGTTAATGGGATGCTCGTCTTGGATGCGATTTGAGGCATTACCAGATGGATTGATGGCCGCTACCCCTCACTGCTCCCCCCTGCCTCAGCTTTCGTCGGGATGCTTTGTGCTCCAGGGAGAGGAGTGTTGAACAAAGCACATGTGCTTTATTCAGTCTCTTACGGGCAATGCCTGTTGTGTTCCTCTTCTTAGCAAAGCTGGCACTTGCTAATCAGAAAGTGATCGGATCTGTGGGTAAAAATTAGGAGATACCCACCTGGAGCATGTCTTCTCTTGGCCCTTCCCAGGAAGGGAACAAAGCATATTCTGTGTTTTGTCTGCTCGCTCTTTCTGGGAATGCAACAGGAGAAGTGTCCTACCAGTTTGGGTAAGGCAGCCCCAGCCATCTCTGACCTCTGATTAATTGCACAGCTACGAGTTATCCTGGAACGTCTGTTAATTGAGGCACCGACCAATAATGACTTGTGCAAGGTGCAGACTTAATGACCTGCTCGCTGGGAGGCCACCCCGAGCCATCCTCAGACATCCTTCTCTAGCGTGTTCAGACACCGGTACCGGCTGGAGATCTCCATTTCAAAGCCCCAACAAGGTCCCCCGATGATTCCCTCCCTGCTCACGAGGATGTTGCTCATGGTGGGGAGCCAGGAGCTGCGTCTGCCCCGTTGGCCCTTCACCCTGCCTCACGCACCTGTTAGACCCAAAATGTCATTACAGGTGAAACGGGACCATCTCTTCCATGGAGCTATGGATTTATTGTTAGTCTAATTACAGTCTTAGCAGTCTAATCAAAATATAACAAACAGTTATTATTCCACTTACAATAATACTAACACTCTGAATTAATATGGAAAAGCATCATTAATAATAGTCATAAAAGCCCTGCTGGTATCTGTCTTAGGTTATGCTCACCCTTCTGCTGTTCCTAAGCCTGGTGGCACTGGTCCTCCTGGAGCAGAAAAGGGATCTGGCTGTTAAATGGGTCAATGGCATCTCAAGACCTTCTCCAGCATGGAGGCGTCAAATGGGTCAATGGCATCTCAAGACCTTCTCCAGCTCAGGGTGGCTGCAAGGGCCCCTTCCCCAGGGTGCTTGGTGTTACCTTTGCACCTTCTCTTAATGCACCTTGCTTTCTTGCCACTGCCAAAGTTTGCAAGTTGCACAAAAGCCCCCCAGCCTCAATTAATGTAAAGAGTTATTTGTTATGCAATTACCACTGAGGTTTGCTGCATCGTCACGTAGCGTTCGCAGAGCTAAGCTGAAACAAGCCAGGCAATAGCTCATTTTGGCTGCAACCACCATTGATCAGCGGCTGAAACCAGCTCATGGGCCAAGGCGAGCCCAGCAAGTCCCATCGCCTTGCTCTTCAAGCGCGAAGCCAGCAGACCCGCCAGGGCCCTGCGTAGTGAAAACCACATTGCAAAAGACTGCATTTGGCCGCTTCAGTAGCAACAGTATTAGCGATGGTTAACGGAAAACTCGATGCAGAAAACAAGCCCTTTACTGCTTCATGAATATCCAATGCTGCTTTGGATATTGTTCCTTATGTTAATAATATTATATTATAATATTAATTTTAGTTCAGTTTAACACTATATTGCTTATATTTAATAGGTTATATATATTAGAGAAATTAATATAAACATTTTATCTTCCTGCACTTTTATGAGTTATCAAATATTAGAGCCAGGTAGCTTTTGAAAGATATTTTTTCTATCAGAATGCTGTTTTGTCAAAAATGAAGCTTTAAACTGGAGTAAGGCTCTTTAGATGCTCTAAGGATTTAATCAAGGAAAGCCATGATGACGGGTTTGGGTTTCAAAATAGCTTTTTACAATAACTTTCTATTTATGGACAATTGTAACACAAAGAATTTTAATACTGAAATTATATCAGGATGACTTGTTGCAGATGGTTTAATCCAGTCCCCGTTCTAGCTTTTAAATGTGATAGGTACTGAGATTTTTAAAGGTGTAAGGACTCTATGGGAACTGGCTTTGCTCTGAAGTTCTTCTGCCTTTGGGCCTTGAGTTTCCAGCATGAGTGATGCTCCTTGGGGACCAAGCACAATTGATAGGACACAATTGCGAAATCTGAAAGGGCTCCCTTATGTCTCCGCTCTTCCACTCCTGCTTCAAACGGCTGCAAGAGAGTTTAGCTACGGCTACGCACCGCACAGGAATTTTCATTGACTCCCTGATTTTAGTGCTAGAAGGGCCCGTTAAATTACATAGTCTGATGTTCTTCAGACCAAGGGGGTGCTATCAGCTTGGGATTGCAAAACCTTTCCAAAAGCCTGAGAAGCGTCACAGAAAGCAGTGTCGCAGCTATTTCAAAGCAGAGGGGTGAGAGCTTGTTTTAATAATATATTGCAAGTGTTCACACTAACCAAGCATCTGCTAACTGCCCTCAGTTTTAGGTAAAAAATAACGGACTTCTTCCAGGGAGAAGTGCGTGTTTGTAACTGCAGGAAATAGTTACAGGCTTCATGGTAGTGCAAAAGGAATAGGCAAAAAAAACCCAAAACCTGTGGGGAAAAAAAGAGCTGAAAAATACTCAAGTACTTGTTCTAGGATAAATTTCACCTTCCTGAAATTTATCCAGGCTGAGCTTTTCCCACCTCTGGAGAGATGCTGTAGGGCTGTCTTAAGCCAGTATTTGCTCTCCGTGACTCACCTCTCCCTGGTCCCACCACGTGCTCCTGCATCCATAAAGCACCTGCAGGACGAGCAAGGCCGCTGGGCAGCAGCTCGCCTCGCGATGATGTTGCCCTGGTCTCCTGGGCAGCTGAAAGAGGTGGGTGCACCCAGGGATCCCCACGCAACCCTTCTCTGCCCTCTGCTTTAGAAAGAGCTGGGTCGCGTCCCCAGCGCCTTTTGGCTTCATCTCCAAGTAGAACAGGAGCAAGGAGACTCCTCTGATGGAGACCCCAACACCTTGTTGGGTCAATCCCTATCTCCGCAGGAGACTCCTCTGATGGAGACCCCAAAACCTTGTTGGGTCAATCCCTATCTCCGTGTCTTCTCACGTGCAGCACTCAGTCCCCAGGTATCGGACTGATGCAGACCACTCTCGGGCTGTGCCAGACGCTTTGATCCTTCCCTTGCGCCCTACAAGAGCACGTTCACAAGTTTCGTACAGACTTTAATAGCTGATCCAAACAGGCTGGACGCGAGGCTTCTGAACAAGCAGCAGGGCTTGACCAGCACTATTAAATAGTGATTTTTATCCATGTTCACACAGGTCTTGGATGGGGGAATGGAGAGTACATAGCATAAAACAGATTTTTTTTTTTTTTTCTTTTTACGGGAGCTTTAGATTAAATACGTTTGTGGTAGCTGGTAGGATAAATTAGATAGGAGCTGGTGAGAGAGAGCAGGGAGGATTAGCAGGCACTTTTAGCAATAACACGGAGCAGGTCTGAGGTGAGAATTGTTACCCAGTAAGCTGGGGGGACCTAGGCTCAATGGGAGCAGAGCTGATGCTAGGGTCGGGGAAGGACTGCTCTAAAGATGATCTCTTTTCTGCATCAGCAGTGGTGTCACAGGCTGTGGTGCATATCACAGTGTGATGGGAACATCCACTGCTCCACTCCGCAACTGGGAATTCCCTTTTTCTTTACTCTTTTCCAGGGATGTGGAGCAACCTGGCAAAATCTTGCTTGGTAGATTTGTGAAGAAATCCAGGAAAGAACATGAATTCTATATCTCTTCTTCATCAGATCACTGCCCTTTAAGTACGACCATAAACTCATTTTGCTCTTGCATTTCTTTGCGATATCTACAGAGAGAGGTACTTACACAAAACTATTTCTTTTTCCTGTGCACTTCTCCATTGCACTGCTATGAATTGCATATTAAAAAAGTGTTTGTCCCCCATTTCTTTGTATTTCACCTTCACACTTTGAAGGAATTTCTTCAGTCCTCTCATCACTCAAGAATATTCTTGTTTGGGGAACAGAGTTTTCACTAATCCTGCAGATGTGCAGACCCTTTGCAGTACCTATCACTTCTCTTTCGCTGCCCCACCTTGACCTGGCTAGTTAGACTGCAGACGAGTCACTCCAATTAGGTTGTCTAGTAACTACTCCAACTCATTTTGGGCTGATTAAATGCACCTATAAACTGCTGTCTCCCTGCTGCAGTTTCTGTCAAGGAAAGTGTGCCTTTCCCAAACAGTGTCTTTGCTTTGACTGTAACATCTGTGACAACATAGAGCCATTTCCGAAGGACCATGAAGATGTGCTACAGACCCCCTGATGCCTCCGGGCTTCCTCACAGCCTTGTGCAAAGGGACTTACTTATCTGGTCTTGCAGCTCTTTTTTTAAAGCACTAAAAAACACCAGATGAGATCCAGAGTGTGCCTGTACAGACAGCTCATTTGAGGCTTATAGTGCCGAACAGTTGTTTATTGAGTGCTAGCAGGGTGATGCAGTGTGCTGAAGTTGGGTGACAATAATGACTAATCCAGAAAGCCACCGTGTCTACCATAGCGCTGACCCTGCTCAACGTTTTGATCAGAACCGCTGCACGCAAGGGTTAGACCATACGCTTTACCTTGCTGAGAAGCTATTCACTCTTTGGCAGGTTGATTTCCTTTTAACCTCATGTCCAAGCAGCACAGGCTCAGTCCAGTGCTGGAGCCGTAGAGAAGAGGGAGTCAGATCATGCAGGTAGTTGGGTGGGTGGCACAACAAGCTGTGTCCATCAGTATAAATCCACTGAAGAGAAGGTATAGTGGCATTGCTTCCATACACCTAGCAATCTCCACTTAAAGCCACATTCCAATGGCAAACCTTGGTTGACCTGCCTCATGACCCCAAGGGATCTCCAGTCCATGATTCCCATAATTAGTGAGGAAAACCTGTCCCCATGCTCTTGGCTTTGGAGTCCTATGCTCAAAACAGGCACAGCCCAAGAGGAAAAGTAGCCCTGTGGTTTTACCAGTGCGTGTGACCTCCATTTGCACTGGTGGACCCTCTAACTCGCATCCCTCTGGTCTCTGCCTAGGACACAGTCACAGTCATGACAGGACAACATGGTCCCCTGGCAGAGTCTGAACATGGATGATCTCGGCTGGGTCAATTTTCAGTGCAGCAGTTTTGCAGTTAACAGCTAGGGAACTTGATTTATCATGGGTGTTGGGAAGGTGCTAGCTCGTTTGGGCATCCAAGACCAATATGAACAAAGAGTAGTGTGGCCCCTTGCCCCTGATCCCCCTCTGCCTTCAGCAGAGCAGCTGCCCTTTCTGAAGGGGGAGAAGGAGGGCAGAAAGTCTGGGTGACAGAGAGCAGTGGGGTTTGTAGGCAGCATCACAGCTCTACGGCCTTGCCTTGACATCAAACCGTTGGTCTTCCACCTCTCTTAGGGTGTTACTTCAGCTGGGGCTGCAGGAGGCCCCCTCAAACCTTTCCGCGTCTGGGTATTAACATGGGATTCCCAAAGCTCAAGCGAGTCTCATCTCCTGGGGCGTGACAGGCATGACACCAGCCTCTTTCTTTCCATGGCTCTGATCTCTGCAGGCTACCCTGATGAGCTAGAGGACAGAAGCTATTTTGGGTGGTGAAAGGCTGGCTTGACACATTCCTGCAGAGAGCTTCCCCCAGCGCCCGCCGAACTTGGGTGAGCTGTCGGAGAGAAGCCCGCTAATTAGCAAAGATCCTCGCGCCACAGCCAGGAGCAGAAAGGGTGTCTCTGCGCAGCTCTGTACGCAGCAGTGACAGCCTCAGCTTTGCTATTCTGTCCTGGCTTGTTTTTATTGAAACTTCGCGTAGATGTGGAAAATGCACAATTAGAGGCTGTTATGTGATTGATTTCTGGGCGCAGGGGCCTTTCCTCCTTGCCTGGAAGGTCTGGCAGGTATTATTTAAAGAGCTAATGAATGTTAATGGGCACATTATTTGCAAATCTTGAAGTGGAATATTAGATCAGGGCTCCTGTGTGTCATGGTAATCAGCTTTCCCTCGCTCACTCTGGCTCGGGGGGGAAACACCCTGCAGTCGCTTTGTTGTACGCTTTTCAGATTAATATCCTTTTTCCAATCCAGCAGCTTTTCTCTGGGTGCTTTAGTCAAGGAAGCAGATGGCTCACATGCTGGTATTTGATGCCTGACCAAAGGGATTGTCCTGCTCAAAACCACCCCGCCGGGAGCACGGAGCAAGTTTCCTGCTTTGTTTTCTCCTGAGGGGAAAAAGTGCTTGGAAGGAGGCAAGGACGGGCTGGCTTGCCCACACCATGGCAGCATCTCTTCTGCTCAGGGCCTGGCGCAGCCCACGGGAACCCTCCTCTGGATGGGGACTGGCTGCAGGAACCCCGAGGTCCAGCCACGGGAGCAGCTTGCGTGGTGAGCATCTCGCTGGGCTCCCTGCTGTTGCTCCCAGCTTTTGTTCCAAGCTGCCTTTCCTCCAGTGCTTCCCAAGCTTATCTTGTCTGCCACCACTACCCACCACCCCAGTGCTTGCCCCACACCTCCATCCCTTACCCCCAGTGCCCTCCAGTATGCCCACATCCATCCAGAGCCATCTGCCAGCCGGCACGGGGGCCAGTCCAGACCTCCGTGCAGGCTGGTGGCCCACCAGCCCACGTCCTCCTGGGCAGTGAGCTGCTGCTGAATGCCACAGGTAAGGCTTGACTCCTTTCCGCTGTGCTTCCGAGGAGAACACAAAGAAAGGTTCATCTCCCATTGCAGCTTCTGACTCTCATGCAACTCCTAGAAGTGTGTTGATCTGGGGACCTCTGGGCTGCTCCATCAGCTCAAAACGCCTGGTAGACCATTGTTTCCTTTAGGAAGCCAAAGTATAAGAAAGGAAGAAATCACAGGTGACTTTCCCACTGCCTTTGCTGGAGCCTTTCCCAGGCATTGGACGAAGGAAGGAAGCTGCTGTACAGGGAGAAGAACAGCTCTGCCACGTATCAGGCGGTGCCGGGGAGGGGGTTGCTCCGTAGAGTCGAGTTGTGAGGTTGGACGACCTCTGGGTGGCACAAAATCGTGATTTAGGTGTAGTGCTTGCTGAGTGCCGCTGCACACGTAGAGGGCCCCAAGCAGCACCCGAAGCTGTGCTGTGGGAGGTGGTTGCTGCCCCAGGTGCAATGCAGGGGAAGGCTGGCAGTATGCTGCCGCAATAAATCAGCAGATTAACGATGAAAGACGATGCACAACCCAGCTATATATTTCCAGTATCCTTCTTGATGAATCAGGAGCGTTTCTGCCTAAGAAGGGGAAGAGTTTTCTACTCTGGTATGCTTGCTCTGCTGCCTCCAGACTTCTCGGCACCTGCCCACCCCTTCTCCTTAGCTCAGTGGTGCCAACCTACTTTGTATTAGCAGCAATTCAAATGTTAACAGCAGCTGTCCATGTTAATCAAAAAGAAGCTTAATACAAATATATGATCACTGTATGAGCATGGTATAAATGATACTTGGTTATGTCTTAGGCTAAAATAACAATATACACTTTTATCCAATCCTGATACGTTTATAAATATATTTAAATGGATATAAATATTTATAAATAGTTTCTGTAATCTTCTGTAATTAGGCTCTAAGCTCTGTGACAGACAGCATCTGTTTGATCTGCACGCGCTCGCGGTGTGTGTCAGGTTTCTCTAATCACGGCGTGGGAGTTGGGCAGATGCCTCTGGAGGGAGGCAGCACCCCTCGCTCCGTCCCTGGGGAGAAGGCGGCCCGGGCCTGGCCAGCCGCGCGGGTGTGGGGGGAGAAGGTGAGGAGAAACCAGGCGGGGAGCTGGGAGTCCCCAAACTGTGCCCAGAGGCTGCGGCGGGGGGGAGCAGGGGGCGGTGGAAGGACAAACAGCCCAGGGCCCAGCGGGGCTGGTGCGAGTTATTGTCAGCTAGAAGCAGGTCTGGGAGGAAGGATGTGATGGGTGGGGAAGCTGTTCATAAACCCTTTTTATTTCTACTCATAACTCTTTTTATTTCTGTGCTGTTTGACTCGGTTGCTTTGAGCTATCTTCATTTCAGGAGGAAAGAAAGTATCCTAATATATAGTCAAACAAAACTGTCTGGTTTTGCTCTAAAAGCCTTTTGGGGATGCTCTCTACACAGAGGAAATTGGGTAGATTTTTCTCAGGGCTATAGGGACCAAGTGATGAGCATGGTGGCAGCAGGGCAGGACGATCCATGGCCACACGATGCCACTAAGAGCTCCCACAGGTACCTCCCCTGCTCTCGGGTCCCAAAGCATGTCCTGGGACAGAGCTGGGTGTCTGTCTGGACTGCTCCGTGCTCATCCTTTTACAGCTCCGGACAGGCTGACGTTGCTTGGATCTTGGAGGTCTCTTCCAAACAAAACAATTCTATGATTCTATGGCTCCTGGCTATTCAGGCAGCACCGTACAGTAACACAAAGCAAGCAGGGGAGGATGCTTAGACTATCCCACGTAGGGGCTCGGGTAGGACAGAGGGCATCTGCTGCTTGGTGCCAAGGTGGCTTGGTGGGTGTGTTTGGCAAGAGAAACGGAAACAGGCATTGCAAAAGTCTTACTGGGCACGTCCTTTTTTTTGCTGGAGAACCCTCTTTGGGGGTGATGACGCAGGCCACGCTGTGGGGAGATGCTCAGAGGGCACAAGCGAGATGGGGAGGAGAGGGAGAGGCAGAGTTTGCCTGGTCCGGTTCAGATGGGTGTCCTGGAGGGTGCTCGCATGCAAGGCTTTGATCCCTGGAACTGCGAGGCTGCGCTGGAGAGATGTCCCTGGCTCCCACGGGTACCGCTCTGCAGTCCCCCACTACACACATTGCTCCGCAGATGGTCGATGTGTCCCCTGCCTTTGGCCTGTTTGTCCAACCGGCCTGGCCACGTAACCACCTCTGGTGCATGAGAAGAGCGTGTTTTGCTTATGGCCTCGGGGAAAAATCTCTTTTTGGGGAGATGGAGGGACCTTTGCTGCCATCCAGGCTGAGGAAGAGGACATGGAGGAGGATGGGGAGGTTTGTACGTGTGGGATGGAGGCAAGTACTGGGAACAGGAGAAGAGAAAGTGGGGCAGATCAGAACAAAACCAGACCGAAGCAGGAGCCTGGGGCTCTGTAGGAGTGGGAGACCCATCCAGCAGAGCTGGGCTGGCTGTACCAAACTACTGCGGTGGGAGGAAAATCCTTAGGAATAGGGACTGACCAGACTCTGGCTCTCCATTTTCAGTCCTGCTCTCGAGCAGGGGCACTACGATGCTCTGTGGTAGATGATTGTCTTTTCCAATTTACGTGTTTAAAAATGCAGGAGAACAGACTGAAAAAAAAAAATCAAACTGCAAACTGAAAAGTCGCAGAATGATCTTTGCTTTGCAGCTTTGACTTGGGCCCTGGCTGTGTATCTTTAATCTTTCAGAAGTCTTTAATCAGAAGAAAATCTGGCTTATCCCTAAAGCCCAGGGTCTGAACCTGTGCAGTGCAAACAGAATCCTCCGGAGCCTCCGGGAGGAGATTGCACAGAGACAAGCAAACACGCGGCTGTAGCTATACGAGACAAGCGCGTCGCTGCACAGCAACAACCAGGTACGCCGTCCAACGGGAGCCGCGTTCGGCGGCATTTAAGGCTCTGGATGCAGAGGAAGAGAAGTGATGCTCAAGGCATGAACGGGGAAGAAATGAAACTGACAGCTGTGAACAAATAAGCAGGCTGTGTATTTTAAAAGGGAAAATTGAAAAGCCTGGGAAATGTTGTCCCCACTCACCTGGAGGGAAAATTGCCGGCTCTTGCGAGCCTGGATTTATTTAGGGGTGGTGCTGAGGATTTGCAGGGTTGTGGGTTTTTTTTAGAAATGGGGCAGTGCGGCTTGCTACCGGTTTGCTAAGAGATCACACAAAACAAACAGAAAACACGACAAACCAGCGGAGCCTGCGCAGCCCCTGGGCTCCCGGCGGTGCCAGCTGCATCGCTCCCGCAATATAAGCAAAGTCAACCCTGCCAGCGCTGCTTTTCAGCTTAAAGCTAAGTGCACCTACTTCGGGCCTTGCCGGGACAAATTTTTTTGGCATGAACAAGGCTTTCCCCACTGTCTTCACGGAGAGCAGACTTGCTTTACAAATGTTTTCAGGCAGAGCTAGCCAGGGTAGATGGCGGATCCTGCCGGCTGTCCTCGGAGAAGCGCCTGCTGCCTGCGCTACCCAGTGTCTGCTGCTGGGTTTCCTCCCTCGTCGAATGTTCCTGGCAGTTTTTAGTTGTGATAAAAAGCTCAGAGGAGATGACAAGACCTGGAAATGATCCTGCTTTCAGCCTAAAACACGGGAGAGGGGAAAGGGACTTGGATTTTCACAGCCCTCCTTCCTCCCGGCTCCTCTGCGGCAGGTGGGATGTGAGGGGCCATAGCAGCCTCTGCAGACAGTATTTCTGGTCATGGAGTACGATAGCAAGTTGCAACCCCCAAAGAAACCTGAAAAACATTTAACATCCTTTAAAAAGTTGCTTTTTTTTTTTTTAAATAGTCCCTTAAAATGACAGCCCTGGTTTAAATTTTATGAACTGAGAAGTGGGGAGGAGGGGTCTGGGTTTTAATTTAGAAAATGTCAAAAACATGTTTAGACAATTTTAAATTACTTTTTCTACTCAGGCACAACCTGAGGCTTTTAATTGCTTTTTAACGTTGTCTCACTTATCTGGAATAACACTTATTTCAACAAAAAAACACGGAGTCAGCCTTGTGAGAGGCTTGGGCTCTTGAGCTGCCCAGTGCGGCGCGAGGAGCCCCCGGCGCTGGCTCCCGGCAGAATCCAGAGGCTGGGAGGCATCGCTGCTCTGCCCGGCCGTGGCCCCAGCCCTCGGGGGGGCTCAGGAGACCCAGGAGGACGTGGCACGGCTTGGCTGGCCAGTGGCACCCGGGGACTGCGGGAGGGGAGCAGCACGCAGCACCCGCACAAGTTCGAGTTGCCACAAAAGACATCCCAGCCCAGGAGCCACCTGAGGAGGTGGCTGGAGGAGAGGAGAGACCTGGGCCACCACCGGGACAACTTCATGGGCATCCTAAAGAGAGGTGAGACCTCCTCGGAGCGTTTAGGTGCCCCGTAGCTGCTGTTTCATGAGAGGCTGGGGCCGTGCCTGGTCCTCCCAAACCCCCTCTGCTCCCTACTGCTGTCCCCTGCGTGACGGGATGGTGTCGATGGGGGCTGCCAGTGCAGCTCTGCAGGGCTCATCCGTGGAACCCGCTCTCTGGGTCCATGGCTGGGCTCATTTCCAACAGCTCAGCTCACCGTCGGGGTTTTGCTGGCTACCGGGACCAGCGGGGCTGGCAGCAGCAACCACGTCTGCCCCCGACACCACCCTCCCGCACCCCGACCCCCTCCTGTTTCCCCACCTTCCCACCCTGGCTCCCCGCTCTGGTTTTCCGTGCTTCAGAGGAACACAGCCCGAAGGCAAAGGTACGCAGGGATCCATCGATTCCCACGCTGCCCTTAGCGGCGCTGCTGGCTGGAAAGCCGGTGTGTAACGGAACAGGAGCCTGGCACTTTGTCCTGGCTTAGGCTGGGACGGAGCTGGCTTTGTCTCCAGCAGCTCCCGTGTTTTGGATTTAGTGTGAGCAGAACGGTGACAGCACACTGATGTTGGTGGTTGCTGCTGAACGACCAAGGACATTTTGCAGTTTCCCAGGATTTGCTGATGTGCAGGTGCAGAAACTTGGGAGGGGCAGAGCCAGAACAGTTGATCCAAACTGGCCAGAGAGAGTGTTCCCTACCAGAGATGGCATGGCCAGGATAAGTGAGGGTCGGTTGGTGGGCCACTGGGCTTTTAGACCCTTAACTTGCCTTAATCCTTAAGCTTCCCTTCGGGTTGCTTTTTGTTTCCCTATTTTTCCTTTTTTTTTTGTTTGTTCGTTCGGCTGTTGGTTCCCTCGCCTGCTCTCTCTGGAACTGGCTGTTCTGGGATAGCTGGGGGGGATACCCCTGCTCCCTGCCTGCTGCTCGGGACGGGCTGTATGGGTCGTCAGGTGGTGAGAAACTGTGCATTGTTTGTTTTATATATTCTATTATCCTTATATATTATCATTATTAATATATTTTTATATTTTTCCTTTGCTGTCCTGGTGAACTGTTTTTATCTCAAACCGTGATTTTTCCTTTCTCTCCGATTCTCCTCCCCACCCCACTGGGGAGGGGGGCAGTGAGTGAGCGGCTGCAGGGTATTCAGACACTGGCTGGGGTTAAACCACGCCAGTGGGATGGGACCAGGGCGGCTGGGTACTCGGCTGTGAGGATGCAGAGACAGGAGGGCTTGGAAAGAAAGCGATGGGATCAGCTCAATGAGCACGGGAGGTTGCCTGAGTCTTGCCCAGGTGTATGGCTTGGGGACAAAGCTGTCCAGGATGCAGCCAGGCACATGTCCTACCATTTGGGATCAGACAGAAGGGCCAGATAACTGAGCCATGGTCCAGGGCACACCAGGGGAGAGGCCTTCAACACGTGCCAACCGGGGGACTCCCCGCTTCTCAGGACTGGGGCACATCTTCAGGAGCTGAAGTGAAACACCACGAATGTCGAAGTAGCCTTCTTCATTAGGAAGACCTGTGAGGTTTTGGGGGGCTTGGTAGCTCTCTCTTAAACTTTGTAAGATAAGCTTTCCATTGCTAGAGTGACACTTACATTATTTTGTATTGTTTTCTCGTATAGATTTATTTGGCAACTCATATGAATCCAGGTAAAGCTGTAGGATCATGGACATGCCAGTCTTTAGGAGCAACAGTTCCAACTGAAGTGAGCAACTCTCCCAGACCTTTATTTTGGGAAAGGGAGATCCTGGATGTCCCTTTCATCTGACTAAAAAGGTCAGTGCGAGACACTACTGAGGTTTTACCCCAGCCCGTAGGTTTTCTGTGAAAAGCCGAGGCACAGGGTGACGTTTGTGGTGCCCACAGACCCCGAACCATGGGACCGGTGGCATAACAGGAGCACCAGACCTGGACAGAAAGCACATGCACCAGTGGGGCAAGTGGAGGAGGGGGCTGGATATTAATTAGTGCAGAATAAGACAACGAAAAGTAAATACTAGAAAATAACAGACCCCCTGTGGGCTTAAATCCAACAACAATGCAAAAGGTTGAGGCTCCATCATCACCCACCAGACCAGAAGACTCTTAACCACAATAGCCATCACAAAGATGATGTTCCACCCACAAAGGGGGTGGAAACCAGCCCAATACTGGAGTGACTTCAAATACTCCCATAGAGAAATGGATAGATGTCTGAAGACAACATAGTTTTGGGCCCCTCGCTCCAAGACAGACACTGAGGTGCTGGAGCATGTCCAGAGATGGGCAACGGAGCTGGGGAAGGGTCTGGAGCACAAGTGCTGTGAGGAGCGGCTGAGGGACCTGGGGGGGTTTGGCCTGGAGAAAAGGAGGCTGAGGGGAGACCTTCTCGCTCTCTGCAACTCCCTGAAAGGAGGTTGGAGCCAGGGGGGATCGGTCTCTTCTCCCAAGGAACAGGCGACAGGACAAGAGGAAACGGCCTCAAGTTGCACCAGGGGAGGTTTAGGTTGGATGTTGGGAACCATTTCTTCCCCGAAAGGGCTGTCAGGCCCTGGCACAGGCTGCCCAGGGCAGTGGTGGAGTCCCCATCCCTGGAGGGATTGAAAAGCCATGTAGATGTGGCGCTTGGGGACATGGGTTAGTGGTGGCCTTGGCAGTGCTGGGTTAATGGTTGGACTTGATGATCTTGGAGGTCTCTTCCAACCAGAACATTTCTATGATTCTATAACTCCTTCTCAGGACAGCTAGGAGAAGCAATGCTAGATCTAATCCTGAGCAGGCCACAGGGCTAATTTAAAATGTTGTTATTGAAGAGTCCCTCTATAAAAGTGTCTGCAACGTACTTAAACTCGGTAACGTTGTAGGAATTTAAAAATAAAACTGAAAAAGCTAATTGTGACTTCATTTCAAAAAGGCTATCCACATAAAAGTGGAGAGGCTTGTTAAAAAGAAATTAAAAGCAGGCGCCAAAAGGGTAGAATTTTTCCAGGGGACATAGACATTGTTTAAAGATCTTCTATTAGATGATGAGAGCAAATCTATACAATTATCAAAAAAGACTTTAAAGGGGCAAAAAATTAGCTGTTCTCATTAAAGAACCGACTAAAGGAGCCTGTCAGAGGTAGAATAGTATCCTTCAAAAAGTAGAAGTCATGTTCAAATGAGGAAAATAAAAAAAAGAGTGCGAGATGACAAATTAAGCATAAAACTATGACAAAGGAGACAAACCCTTTGTTTGATGAGCAGCTTTCTAAGGTGTAAAAATGTAATAGTAGACCCTATTTCTCAAACCCCTCAGCAGCTGTGGAGCCTCCCGGGGCTCTTCCCACCTTGGAGGGTCCGTCCCAAAATCAGCTGTCGTTGGAAGAGTTTGGGGAGCAAACCGAGGAAATTAAGAGTATCAAAAGAAGCAGACGGCATCCACCCCAGAGCCTGAAGGGTGTCTCATATGAAACAGCCATTTAGCGGTGCCACGCAAGGGAGTGTTTAAAACAGCCGTGGTACCAAAGGAGCCAAAGGGGGTAAACGTGATGATGTTTAAAAGGTCCCCAGCAGCAACCCAGGGGATTGCCCAGCTGATCTCTGCGCTGGGCAAACAGTCAGAAAAACAGAACAAAGACGTCAGTAGGCACAAGAATAAACACGAAATAGTGGGGAAGAGTCGGTGCGGGCTTTGCAGAAGGAAGTCCTGCACCGCGAGCCCTGGAGAGCCCGTGAGCTTGCCGAGCGGGAGGTGCGCTCGGCAAAAGCTGTGGAAAATTGCCTTCATCGGAGGCTCTTAAAGACATCGAACCACCGTAGTGTAAAACAGAAAGTCCTCCTCTGTCTGATAATTGCATGAGAGTATGGAACACAAATTAGGAATAAATTAGCAGATTTTGCAGTGGAATAAAGATGCCAAGAGAGGCACCCGGGGACCTGCGGCAGAGCGTCATCTCCAGATCAGGGGATGAGCTGGAGAAGGAAAGGAAAACAGTTAGGGGACGAAATTGCTGACAATATTTCAATGTTCAGCGTTGATGGTGAAAAGCTATGGCAGGATCTCTCAATACTGAGCAAGCGGACAGTAAAACAAGAGTGAAATTCAGTAGCAAGACGTGCAAAATCATGGGCACGGGTGAAACAGTCTGTACCTGACCCAGTCATAAGCCGTAAACGAGCTGTTACTGCTCAGAAAAGATAACTTAGTCCTTGCATACCCACGCTGCCTCAGTGATCCGCGATAGCCTGAAAAGTAAATTGAGTGTGGAAATTTTTAGGAAAAAAGTGTTAAACAAAACAGAAGAGATCAATTTGTCATTGGGCAGATCAATAATTCACCTGCTACTTAAATACTGTTTGCAGATCCGTTCCCTCCACTGGAGGGGAAAAAAAAAAAAAAGACCAAAAAAAACCCCTAGAAAGTAGAAAAGATGCAGAGGGAGGTGGGAAAGATACAGGTTGGGGAGCAGCTCTGCAGAAGGAGATATTACGCGGATTGAGAGAGGCCCTAAGGGATATGATTTAGTGGGGGACTTAGTAGTGATAGGTTAACGGTTGGACCCGATGATCTTGGAGGTCTCTTCCAACCAGAACAATTCTATGATTCTATAAGTGCGAGTGATGGGCTGTGCAGTGAGGGGCGGCACGGGAGAGATTATTCACGGTTCCCCGCAGCACAGCAACTACAGGTATCGAACTACAGCTCAGGGCGTTCAAAACGGGCAAGAAGAAAATGCTTTTCTCGTATTCTGCGTAACTAAACTTCTTCCCCGCAGGGTGTTGTTGCAGGGTTCGGAGGCGCTGCAGGATAACTGAACAACTTCAGGGAGAGCATCTGCTGGGAGATACAGGGAGATGGTTTGGGCCCCATTTGCCTTGCAACACCCCCCAGGGGGATGGTTTGCTTTTCTTAATTTTATTTCTGGTTTTTAAGCTTCATGTAGGAATCCATCAGGGAACTCCTGAAACGGGTCACCTGGGCCAAGCTCTAATTTGAGCTCAGAGGAGGATGAGGGGGGTCTACAGACACATGTTTCCGCATACCTAGTCCAGACTGGAAACTGAGAGTCTGCCTGTAATACGGGACATGGGATTTCAGGATGAGACACAGGATCTTCTGTATCGTAGGGGACATCCAGCCGCTTCTGTGAGGGGATTCCCCATCATACATCATGCTCGCCTTCCAATATTATAAGGAGAGAATCAGGACGATGGTTTACTCTCTTGAACAGCCTTTGTGGAAGACTGTTTTTAAAATTCATCTCACGCGCCAGGAGAGCTCCAGTCCTACGAGCAGACGAGCGTCGGTGTAACTGCGCCCACGGAGGAAGGCGGTGTCTCCGGGACGAGGGCCATGCGACGGCTCCCGTCCGATCCTGTGCGGAGGGATGCTCGGTGCCAGCTGAAGGCTGGCAGGTCATCAAACACAGGCAGGAAAAAACAACAGGGCACAGCTTCAAAGCACATTTCTGAAACGAAGCAGGACTCAAAGCAGATTTCCACTGCAGCACTGGAAAAAAAAAAAATATATATATATTTTGCTTACGGACTGCAGTTCTGCCATGTTCAGGTTTAAACCTTTGGCCACGGAGCAGCGGTGCACAACAGCAGCGGTGTAATTTTTCATTCTACTGTCCTGAAAATGGTTAAACCATCGTTTGTTCAAGGTTAAACAACCCAACAAAAGTTCCTCTTGTGCTGAGTAGAAATAGGCAGATTTTCTGCATGGAAAGTGAAACGCATCAAGTTTTGAATACTTTGCATTTGAATGGAAATTCTCGCACCGCCCGAGCCCCGCCGACGATGTGCTCGTAATGGGGAATCAACGCCGACAGGGCAGCGGCTGCCCGCCCGTGCCCGAGTGAGAAATTAATTTATTTTCTCAATCGAAAATTATTTCATGGAAAGACATTATTCTAAAATCAATGGAAACAAATCAAATGGCAGACGAGAGCAGCCCTCCGGCACGGGGAGCAGCCCGGGTGCGCGCCGCAGCCGGCGATGGCACAGATGGGCTGCGGGCAGGGCAGAGCAGACACGGACCGCGGCAGCCGGGCTCACACAGCACCAGCGCAAAGTTTCTGGTGTGTCCTTCTGGCCCGTGGGACACTAAGAAATGCACCCTCTAATTTTACCCCCATCTTCTTCTGCACACCCCCCATCATCTCAGCCACGCTCTGCTGCGCGGGATGCTCTGGGCAGGGGCGTGCGTGGCCAACCTGTTCTGCGTCCGCCTCTGCAGGACAGCAGATACTCAGATTTATGAATTTATAACCACTGTTATGAAGGAAACGAAGGTGGTTTTTGGTGCTGAGGCCAGGCCAGGGTGCACAGCAGCTCCTGCTGACGGGCTCGGCGTCTGCAAGAGCGGCCCCAGGGTTTAACCACCCCGCTCGGACGCGGTAACCGGGCAGAAGCCCTTCGCAAAATCTGCCGGCCGATCCTCACACACACAGCTCTTTTCTACAGCTCTCGCCACCGATTCGTGGGAAATCAGGAATTTCTCAGATTCTCAGAGAAATAAATGCCTTTTGTTTCGGTTCCTTCTTGACAGGCGTATTTATGATGATCACAAAGAAAAGATCACAACAAATCCTGGCAAGAAAAGGAAGCAAGAAGAGCGAGCCGAGCTACAGATAATAAGTAACAAATCAGGAAAGAGAGGAAGATAATGGTGGTGATTAAAAATCAGATGCTATGAAATAAAGAACAATGGAGATGAGAAGTAAAAGTATCCATTAAAAAAAAAATCCATATCCAAATGCGTTATGGACAACAAGAAAGCACTATAATTATCTAGAACAAAAGAAATTTTAGCAAAATTATGATGTTATAGATCCATTTTTTGATAGGTGCAGTAATGCTGTCAATAATAATGCAGACGATGCAGAAGGGCCCAAAAACCTGCTCTGTGAAACGATGAAGATGACATATTTCCAGCTGTCGGGCCCCATCATTTTCTATTCCAGTGGCAACTGCGTAGCAGCTACCAAATTGTTAACAGTTTAAAAAACGTTAAGCGGCAACCTCAATTAACTGAAATAATTATTAATTTTTAAAAGCTTTCAATTAATTTTTAAACTAGTTTCATCAGCACGATCAGCCAACGTGTTTCTAAATTTGTGGCGAAAATCACTAAATATTTTAACAGAATGACAGAGTGAAGGGGGTGTCGCGGTGGTATGGAGAAGAGGGGGACGAACGGGGCTACGGCGCATCATCAACCCCCGTGACACCAGCTCGGGCGCGCCGCTGTCCCCCGAAGGCTTCTCCCCTCCCTCCCTCCACCCCGACTCCCCTACATGCTTAGGCTGGGTCTACGCCACAAACTACCCGCCTTTACGTTCCCCTCAGCACCAAGCAGACAATATTTTTTATAAGCTAGGAAATGGATGTGTTTCAGAAAGCGGCTCGCAAGCCTGGGGTTTGCCAGAGACGCAGAAGTTCATTGTCCTTGTTGTTCGAGAAAAAGTTTTGAGCCATTTTAGTTTGTTGGGGTCGCAGCAGGTAGAAGGTGACGTGGAAGGTTTGATTTGTGAGATTAAGGGTTATTGTAGACATTCAGGGGGTTGCTCTCAGTTAAACCACCACAACTCAAGCAGAATATCAGCAAAATAGTTGCAGGGTCACTGTGACCCTAATTTTATTGGAAATCCAGAAGCAATACAAGTGAACCAATGTTTAACCAGGGAAATGATGCATTCCACCTCTATTGCGAAGCACGAGCAAACAAAAGCAGAAACCAGGTGATTTGGGTTCCAAAAGAGCATCTTTAAGAAATAACTCCCTCAAGCTTGTCTTTCCTTCTAGCCCAAGTCCTTCATTTCTGCCCGAGCGAGCCCGGACCTTCCCGTGACAACTTCCAGTGTGACTAGTTGGAGTCAAACTACCAAAAGTAGCACGTGTTATTCAAGCTTTGTCTAATCTCAGCCTAATTGGGCTGTGAACTGGCCTGGAAGGGCCCCTGTGCTGCTACAGAAGGAATTAACACCCGCTGGGCTACGCTGGCGTCCTGGAACCGGTGGCTTTTGGCATTGCCGGCTGCCCTGCATTTCAGCCAGGCTTTGCGCAGCGGTGCCCTGGCTCGTAACACCGAGCGATGATGGGAACAGCTGGAGGGACATCAAACATCTCCCAGGGCAAAGCCACCGCTGCGCGAGGGCACGGCAGGGAGCTTTAAGCCGGGAGCACAGCGTGCTCCTCTCCCGCTGCCCCCAGGAGCTGCGTGAGGTTCTGTAATACGGGTTACACGGAGCCCCCCGGCTACATCTGCGCTGAGGCTGCAGGTGAGCCCGAGCCCGTGCCCACCTGCGAGTTCATCCTGGGTTGAGCGATGGAGAGAGCGGAGCAGGGATGCCAGTGCTGGAGGCAAAGCTCCAGCACACGCTGGTGGGCCGGGAGAAGCCCTGCCTGAAGCACAGATGGGATGGTACCATCCGTGCATTGAGCTCGAGTGGCAACCAGCACCGTTATCAGGTCCACGGTGTTATAAGGGCACCTTTAAATCAAAGCAGAGAATGATCCTTGAAGAGCAATGCACCAACAGAAGCATTAGCTGGAAAGTTTCTCTAGGTTTTAGCATCTTCCTTCTGGTCCCTCTCACTTAATATTGAAGATATTCACCATCTTTTGGCAATTCAGAGCTTTCCAAGGCAGTCCGGACAGGTGACATCATTCATTTTGATGCAGTACAAACATCAGAGATTTTTTTCTTTCTTTGCCATAATGGGTTTCATTTTGAATAGAGTTTGCCAAGTTGAAATATCTTTTATAGCAGGCGAACGCGTTTTCCTGCGCTGGAGCCAGGAGAAGGGTGTATTTTGTCACCTGCACCCTGGGCTGAAGCCCTGAACTTGAACTGCGGGTGCCCTGTCTGCTCGCCCCGGGGGGTAGGCAGGGCTGTCAGGGCTGGAGGGGATGGATCAGCGACGAGGGGCTGCTGCTCTCCAGGCCAGCCTGGCTGGGGAGTCCTTGAGATGGCGCCGGCTGGGCGTTCGATAAGGAACCGCACGGCGTTGCGTGCTCTCCTCTGGTCCCCAAGGAGCGTATCAGCTGGGACGGGCGCTGATTAAATCAATCTCCCAGGACGATCTTCGGTGTCTGTAAGAACTGTTGTTCGTTTCTGCAGCTTCTCCTTGCAACCTGCGGCACGCACGAAGCTCTGAAGGCAGAGAGGTACATTTGGTGGTGCAGAGGTTTGCGGACCTTCGTGCGAGGCCCCATTCCTCGGCCACTTGTAGCGCAGGGTGTCACATCCCAGCGCTTTTCCAGCAGGCACAGGCAAGGCTGTGTCCAGTGTCCCTCCAGGTATCGAGCATCCCCCTTCTCTGGCCCCAAACTTACCCCTGGAGAGCGATGTGCATGAAATCCTCCCCAAGCGAAAGCCCTATTTCAAACCCTACTCCACTGGTATTTGAAAACAGGTGGACTGAATTGGGCTCTCACCTCCCCACTTCCAGAAGCCCGGGAGAACAGCTCGGAAAAAATCAGCTTCTCCATTTCCATCCTGGCAAAGCTTGTAGAAAAAGCCAGAAAACCATAAAAGTAAGACGTTATCTAGCCCCTGCAGCAGTGGTTGTTACTCGCCATCACCGGTGCGTATCTCAGCCCAATCACACAGCCCAGAGACAGGCAAGGCAGCACCGCTCAGATCACCCTCGATGCCTACGTGCCTCACACCATGCTAGCGCACAGGACAGCAGAGCTGGCAGCGTATTCGCACCTCACACGGCGCCAGCCCTGCCAGACCAGCATCAGCCCTGTGACGCTGTGGTCATACCCGGGACGATGCTTTCCCTGGCACTGCTCGGTAGGTGCTCTCCAGCTGGGAAGGGTGAGGGGGGTGCACAGGTGCTTCTGGTCATCACCAGAGCCCTTAAATTCCCACCAGCAGGGCAAGACTTTAAAGTTGCAAAGGGTGTGGAAGGACAGGCTCCCCTTGGACGTGCTGAAATACTTACATTGTACTCGCAAGGACCTGGCCTGGCTTCTACGCCTGTTTGCCTAACTGATGATGGCGTGATAGCTGCAGCGGGGAGCTTGTTAACTGAATTCCAAAGGGACCAATTACAGCAGGAATAAGAGAGCTTTCTGTCATCTCGCAGGTTTTTCCATGCATCTGGATTCGAGGGGGCTGCAGGAGCTGGGACTTGTTGGCAAGAAGCAGCTGGCGGAGCCGTGCTGCCTCAGCCCGTGGTGTTGCTGCCCTCCTGCTGGGCACAGAGAGGGGTGATGCCAGGTTTTGGGGAGGTGCCATCAGCTGTTTCGCTTCTCAGGCCACCGGAGAGGTGCTCAGCTTGCTGGGGACAAGGGGGTGCTAAGGTAAGCAGGAGGAGGTGGGTGCAGCACGTGCACCCCTCCAGCTCTGGGGAACTTCAAGTCCTGCTACGTGTCTCCTGCGGTGCCGTTGGGTGGCTCCTGGATGGGTCCTGGCAGCTCCTCGGCTAAAACCAGCACAGAGGAAGCAGCAAGGCCCCGTGTAGTCCCCTGGGGGCTCTCGCATGCCCAGGAGAAAGGACGTCTCTGGCCTGGGGGGATCGCAGGCTCCCTTCGTGACAGCAGCCCTCGGCACGCCGGCTGCGTATCGCAGAGCAGCCACGCCGGGGCACAAATCCAGGTATCCAGGGGGTTTTGTCCCTGCTGGGCTGTGGGGGTGACTCGCAGGCTGGCCGTAGACACGAGGAGCCCGAGGGCTGCAAAAACCCATCCCTGTGAATTGCTCGGCGTGCGCGGTGCCGCTGCAGAGAACGTTTCCCTTGGCTGTGAGCCCCAGCGCTGCGGCTTTCCCAGCCCCTGTCCTGGCACCGCATCCTGCAACCCACCCAACCTGGCCGCGGCAGCAGCTGGGCGCTGAGCCCCAGGGAGGCGACGAGAATTTCCTGCGTTTAAAAATACTTTTTTTTTTTTAATATGCGCATATATGCGAACATAATCCTCCTTCCTGCTTTCAGAAGACAAACTTAACTCCAGCTGTGCCAGTGACGTGGTTCACAGCACAGACCTGCAGACGTTAACGGTTGGACTCGATGATCTTAAAGGTCTCTTCCAACCTAGACGATTCTGTGGTTCCACGACATGGACATGTGCTGCCAGAGAAGCAGCGAAGGGGTGAAGGACCTCCCCATCACCTTAGTGGCTAGGAAAATAAAACATACTGTGCTGCTGCATCCTAAACCAACTCCCGGCCCCGGCAATTTGACAACTTTACTGATGGATAGACCAGGCAGAAAATGATTCTTGGCCGTTAAATGGTTTTATCACAGTCAGGGGTCAAATCACAGCAGGGCCGTGCATTTTCACCTGGCCCTGGCTCTATGTTTTGGGGATACGGTGGCGGTTTGGGGGTGCCTGGGGGTAGGTGCCCTGTGTGCTGTTGCGGGTACAGCTGTGCTGCTGCTACAAGGGTGCAAAGTGATGTTTTTCATGGGGCAAGGAGAAGACTGGTCCTCCCTCACAGCCGGAATAAATTTCGGGGTACCGTATGCACAAAGGATGGGCTGTGCATGAATTTCACCTCCGTCAACTAAAGGCAGCAAGGGCATTGCTGGCCCCTGGGGATGGGAAGGGCTGTGCTGAGCCGGGGTTTGCAGCAGTGGGAGCAGGACCCACGTCTCCGGCAGCCTCAGCCGTGGCCCCAGATGCTTGTGCCCGGGGTCAGCCCCTCTGCTGATCGCCATACGCTCCTCTCCGGGCAGAGCACGTGTTCCCCGTATGCTACTGCCATTCCAGTCTCATGCGGTGTCCCTGTTGCTCCTAAGCAGCAGGTAACAAACGTCTCAACTCCTTGGAAAGCAAGTTACTGACAGGTCTGTCGGGGGTATGGCAGCGGTGATCGGCGTAGGCTGTTGGTTCCTCTGCCTTCAGGTTTGGGGGAAACGAGAAGTGCGCGATACAGCCCAAGCTGCCTCCACGCGTGCCTCCCGTTTGCACGGCCACGCTGGTCACCGAGGTACCCCAGCAAGGGAGATCTCGGGACGTGGGAGCAGGAAGGGGAATGGGAACTGCAGCTTCTGCAGCAGCTCTGGATAAACCTCGCGGCAAGACGAGCTGTCTCGAGGCTCAGACTTCGGCAGAAGGAGCCGCAGTAGCTTACAGCACCCCACAGACCATGGGTCGGGGGTGCGGGCGTAGCCAGGGAGATGCTACCTGTCTGTAAGTGCTGGCAGAAGCCTGTTCCGTCCGGGGACAGAGGCAAAAAGAGCTTTATAGACCCGTACCCAGGAGCTGCTGCTGGGTCTTCTGCCTTGGTGACTCCAGGACACTGGAGGGCAATAAGAGGGACACATCGTAAATGTAGGAAACGCCCTGCTGGGGAAAAAAAAAATAAAGGTAAAGGCAAAGGGTGAATTCACTGTAGCCAAAGTTTAACAGAAAAGGGACTGAAATTAGAGACAGCTACGGAGACATAAAAGAAATCAAATTTTTAATGGATTTGCCTGATCTTCAGTCTGGTTCCAAAAAGCTCGGAGCAATCCAGGTAACAAGGTAATGAGTTGCTGAGATATTTATACTGCTCCTGGACAGGACTATGGTCTGAGGTATTCATTTGATTGGGAGGGGGGTGTATTGCAGGTAAGCTCCCATTTTTCTTCCTTGCGGTTATAATCAAACTCAGATTGTTTTTTTTTCTCTTTTTCCCAAAGGGTTCCCATTATTTCTAACGTAGGGTTGGTTCCCTGGGGATATCTGCCCCTCTTCAAGGGAAAGAAAGGGATATTTTGGGGGGGGCAGCAAGGCTGTGTGGGTGTGTGGCTACCCGGGGAGTGGCTGGGGGGGGTTACAGGACTGAAAACAAACCTGAAAGAAGGGACCTACTCGCCAGGGGACAATATTTCTATTGTGTCTCATTCTGCATTTTCTGTAACTGAAGAGGTTCAGGTGCTCTAATAAAACCCAGCTCGCAGGTTTTGTGCTTCTCCTTGGGGAAAAGGTGCAGGCAGGCTCTCCTGGAGCCCGGCTCGGGGACCCCGCGGGGCTTTGCTGGCTTGTTATCAATAATAGAAACGATGGTAATGAAACATCTCCGGGAGCTTCAGGTTTCGTTTCTCCTTCAGCCCTCGTGTCTCAAAGGTAAACTATTACGTTGCCAATATTGAGTGCAGGGTGGTTTGAAAGTATTAAGGCTCCGGTTCATCAGAGGTCACGTTTTATTTGATTTTGGCCAATTGGCAGTTCACTGTGTTTGCATCCGCTCCTGGAAGTAAATGTCTTCTCGGTTTCTGTGCCAACACCAGCAGCGGCCGCAGGCTTCCCTGGTGCCAGGTCTTCACCACCGCTCTGTCCCGGGGCTGGAAACAAGATCCCGAGCCCCCACCTCCGAGGTCTGACATCAAGCCTGTTCCAGCATCTCTGGCTTCCAGGCTGGAGAACCTGGATCCAAGCCTCAGATGGAGCAAAACTACTTGAACCGAGCGGGAAAACCCCATTCTGTGCGCAGACCTCTCAGCTCGCAGCAGCGATCCATCCTACCGCCGCCTCCCGCCGTACCCGGCTGATCCGTGCGCGCACGGTGGCCCAAGCTCCCGGGCATCCGGAGGAGAGATCGGGGTTAGGAGTCCCCAGCGTCAGTGCGTGGGTGCCTTCCAGCACCCGCGATGGTCTTGCAGGTGCACGGCGTGTTTCCTGCCCCGGGAAATGCCAGACTTGTTCCAAACCGACTGTCTGTGCGCAGCACGTCCAACCTGAGCATCCTGGACACGTCAGGTTTTGGGTCCTGCCAGTGACGTCAGTCCTCTGGAAGTCACAAAAACCCTGTAAGGTGTTCTTTCTGTGTCCTTAAGAGCGATAGCAGAGCTAAAAAAGACTGATCAGAAGCGTTTTTGCATTTTCCTCCGAAGAGTTAGGTTTCCAAGCTTGGGTTTTCAGATTAAAAAAAAGAAATACGTATCTGGGGGGAGGCAGGCATCTTTCATAAACAGCTCAGTACAGTCCAACGCATGACAGCAAGCCTCTCTTTAAAATTACCGACGCAGACCGCTCCGAAGTAGCCCTGCCATGCCCTCTCTTCGTGGAACTGCCAACGTGAGTCCAGACACCTGGACCGGGGAGCTGCCTCCCCACCTCCATTAAGGCTCCTTTCACGACACAGGTTATTGTCGGGCACGGTTTGCATCTCTTGTCTTCTGACCGACGATTGTTGCTGTCAGCTTGCTCGCATCCCATTTATTATATAGGTTGTTTTATTTGTTTTTATTGCCTTTCATCTAATCAAGGTGCATTTTTTTCATGGCTTTTTTAATCAGCGTGGCTTTTTTGAACGCATTTAGGGCATCTTTTTAAATGGTCTTCAACAACTCTAATCTCTCAAATTATTCCGATAACTTTGCTTCCAGTTCCTCAACGTTTTCAGCGGGGCCCTTCTCTGGCCGCAGCACGCGCCTGTATCGGTGCCCGGGCACGGATTGTGTTTGGGCAGAGCAACAAATCGGGACACGGTAGGTAACGGTTAGTAAGGAGTTTTGTTTGGTGATCGGTTTGCCCTAATCCATTGGAAAAGGGGCTAAAACGGCAATATTCCGAAGGCAATGGCTGCTTTGAGCTGGGGAGTCGTCAGGGCGCGTTTCTGAAGCTGCGAGGACGCGTGATGAGGAGCCACTCGAGACGCCCCAGGACCCGTCCCTGGAGCCAGCGCAGCGCGGGGTGCCCGGATCTCCCCCGGGGCAGAGTGAAACCAGAATCAGTCGATCTCCACCGCTCCCTTTAGGGCACGGTATGGGGGCAAGAACGAAAATCCCCCTCCTTTTGAAGAGGTCACTCGAAAACCCTTGGTCCACGGGTGCGGGCTGAGGAGCAGCGTGTTACCGCGTGCCGGGTGATTTACGGGAGGTGCCGGGGGCTGGCTCCTGCCTCCCGGCACTTTCTTAGAGAGAAAATAAATCTTGAATTACCTTGTTTTCATTTCCAATAAAACTGCACGTTGGCAGTTGCCTTGGAGCTAATAATCTGACACGGTGCTGTGCATCTGCGAATGTTCGTAGCATGGGTGTGCTGGTTCTGCGTTTGAGACCGACAATGCAGCACTATATTGTTTTCCTACCGCTATATCGTGTTCCCAGTGCATCATAACAAAGAGAAACATGAAGGTAGGCGATTTATCATAATACAAAAATAAAAGGCATAATAATGTAAATTATGCACATCATTAACCCCAACCCTTGCTCCAAAATGGACACAAATTCCGCAAGAAAATTATATTTAGGTTGAGCCATGACAATTTTCTCTGAAGGGCTTCCTTACAGGCGCTGGAAAACCCATGCGTCCTCTTCTCGTGAGGTTTGGAGAGCTGGCTCGGAGCCTGTCCAGGCACTAACAAGGCACCTGTTCCTGCTCGGGGGATGCGTTGCGTCACCCCCAGGCGTGCTCCTGCTCCGTCAGCAGATCAGCGGCAGGTCAGGCATCGCAGACAGGATTCATCGGGCTACGGTGGACGTGGACCTGTCGCCATCAGCTCCTCGTCTGTTCGAGGCAGGTGCAGTCCTTGGCACAGCTCATCTCGTCCTGCGGGAGATGTCAGGTAAGGGCAGGCGAAGCACACACCACCCCAAGGTGCTGCGTGTCCCCTCGGGCTCCATAGGAAGCCAAAACCAGCCAGCTCGGATGTCTCACTTTGATGTCTAACGTTGCCGGAGGTGAATCCCATGCCGTGCTGCTGTGTTTTCAAGAAATGCAGTGGAGGAATTGGTGCTGGATGCCTCCTTTCCACCTTCTCTCCTTCCTCTCCGCTCACTCTTTGCCCTCTTCAAAGAGGGAAGAGTCAGTCTTTCGTCAGATCACCCTCATCAAAGGCAAGCGGGCTGCAGCCCGAGCGGGATTTCCCAGCCCCCTCCCATCACCCAGATTCCTAAAGCTGGTTTCAAGTGACTTAAAACCTTCCTGCGTAGAATTTTCCCCTGCAAAAATCAGACCTCATGAAAATAAATAATTCCCAGAGGAAATTTCAATTTGATTACAAATATTGACTTGCTTGGGGGAAGTTTTTTTTTAAAGAAAAATCCATTTGGAATCAACATTTTCAAATTAAGCATGTATGTTCACTCTGTTATAATACTTAACTTGGAAAAATACCAATTTTGTTTCCAGTGGTTGGGGATTTTAGGAATTTCTTCTGTCCATATTTTTATGCAAAAGCTGAACAAAAGAGATGCCTTAAAATTGGGCAAAGCAGGGAAAAAGATTTGTTTTCATTTTAAAGGATTAAAAAAATGCAATATAAAATGTTGTAAATCATTTTCATGCTTCTAAAAACTCATAAAAATGCATAAACGTGTGTATTAAAGCTGTAGCCCCAGGAGATGCCTGACCGCGGAAGCACCGGGCCGAGCAGACACGGTGGGTGCTGTTCCTCCGGCGTCGCTCCGACCGGCTCCATCACCCCCCTGCTCCTGTTCCCGGCAGGTCGGGAGTGATTTTTGCGAGGATGCGGCAGCCAGGAGATGCGGGGGATGAGCAGACAGGTGGGAAGAACTTGGTGGTCCACCAGCTTAGCGATGGCACCAAGCTTTGCGTGGGGTCCCCTCCGGTTTTGGGTTGAACCTGGGAGCGTGGGGATCCTCAGCATGGAGTCCCCTGAAGGCATCCAGGCCAGCAGATGCTTGTGTGGGTCACTGAACTCAGTTTAGGGCTTCACACCCCACCAAAGTTGTACTTCTTGGGTTTGGCTCTGCTGGACAAAGCAAAAACCAACTGCTTAGGGTGTGCGTTTTTGTCTTTTCCTCCCAGGTTCTCTCCTTCCCTGCCGAGAACGATCCCTCTCCTCTCGTAAATGCTTCTCGTAATTTTGTTGAGCTGAAATGGTTCCAAAATCTCGTGCATTTCAGGACGTGGGGTGCTCGGGTGTGAACGCGTGCTGCTTTTGCCATCTTATGGATTAAGGGTAAGACACCAGCTTAGCTGCATCCAATATCAGAGCTTTGCCAGGGGAGAGGGGCAAATGGGTCTTGTTATGAGAAGACCTTGCTGAGCTCTATGTCCTGCTTGGTTTCGGTGGGGAAGGAGTGGGTAGGAGGCAGGAGGAGCTGGAGGAACAGCAACCTTCTGATGTAGGCAAGGTTTCCACGCACTGGTATTTTTCCTGCGAGAGGTATTGACGGAAGCCAGCCTTCAGCCAAGCATGCCTCTGCCAAAATAAAACAAACCCATTTGTTTTAAAACTAAAAACTGATTGTCATAAGTGACCCTGCCTGGAGCTGGGGGCTCTCCTGAAGCCCGAATCGGGGCGCAGAGGGGTTAAGCTCTCCCTGGAGTCGGGGACCACCCCAGGTCCCCAGCGGCAGCCGCTGCTCAGGTCCCTGCTGAAGACGAGCAAGCTGTAGCAGAGCCGCTGCTCAGGTATCGGCCAGACATTACTCCAGACAGTGGAAGGGCTTTTTAGGAGCGCTTTATTAATAGGCACTGATAACAAATCGCTGATAACAAATGCCAAAAGCCCTTGGAATAAAGGCCTGTTTGCCCAGGCGACATCCCCGCTGCGCGCAGCAGCCGTTAGTCGCAGCGGGAGGCACCGGGAGCAGCTCTCTCCGGCAGGAGAGCCGCGCTCTTGCATCAAAGCAGGAAAACAAAGGCCTGAGCCGCTTCCCATAGCAGAGGTGCCGTTTCTGCACCCCCCCAGTCGTACCCTCATGCACACGCGAGCCGGCGCCGGGCTCCGGCGAGCGACGCTCGAGCCTCTCAGGCCACACGCGGTGCAGCAAAGCCGGGAGATCTGGTTGCCGTCCCCCGTGCCCGGCGTTTGCCCGTCTCTGCGGCGAGACGTGCAGGCGTCCAGATTCCTCAATCCTTTTCTCAAATAATTGTGTTTCAAATTGCGCTATTCTGCGCAGACACGATGAAGCTGTTTAGGACGATGGATGTTGCCAATGAGGATAACCTCTCTTAAGGTTAATTAATCATTTGTAAACCGACCTTTGGATGTATGCATTATTCATCAGTGCTCCTGAACTAACAGGCCAGATCGTTTTCAGCCGTCAGGTTTTTTGTTTAAAGAAGTCTTTAGTTATTCCATAAGCGAGGGCAATGGCTGAAGCGCAGGGAGGGCGATGCCCCCGGGCGCTGCCGGGGTGCGGGATGCTCGTGCTTGCCCGTCACTTAGACCAGAGCCCCGGTTTAGGCTGGACCACAGCCCAACAGCAGCTTTTCTTCCCCACCTGCGTAGTTCTTCCTTGAAGCCTGACTGACCTTAAACTATCTTGAAGACTCCTCTCCAGGAGCTTGACATTTAAAAGCGCAGTGACAGAAAATACCTTCTTCTAAAAATACGTGTAACTTATTTACCGGCGCGAGGAGAGGGAGAGAAGAATTCAAATGAAGGCATACATACACATCCCGCTGCTCGATTGCGACTCTTCGCTGATGCCGCATGGCAGCACCGCGTTCTCCTCCAGCGAAGCTGCTCCCTGCATCACGGTGGCACAGCCAGGCTTTTCCCCCACGTCCAAACCCGGGGCTGGCCGAGGAGGAGCAGGGATAAGGAGAGAGGGGATCGGGATCCCCGTGTCCCCTCCCGGGCTGCAGGGAGAGCACAGGGACAGGATCCAGTTTCGGGGGACCCGAGGAGTCGATTTAGCATCTCGCAGCCACCAAAAGGGGAAGGCAGGAAAAGACAAGCCAGCATTTATTGAGAAAACGCCCCATGGATCATTCTTTGTCAGATGACATAAATGAAGAAGGAGAAAAAAAGGTGGGGAGAAAAAAAGAAATGAAAGACTAAATGGTGCACAAATCGGCGAGCTCAGTACTCGGAAAACTGCTTAAATCTCTGTGGGGAAAAGCCTCCTGCACCCCACGTCCTCCCAAGCGAGAGCAGACCCTGTCCAAACGGGCTCTTCACCCTCTTCCCCACCCAAAATTACAGCGTAGCCGTGGGGGAGTCTCCCGAACGTGAGGCGTTCATGTATCTTTAATTATTGTTTCAGCCACATAAATCCATGCTGAATTAAAATTCATGATGGTTCTAGGGTACAAGTGCAAACAATTTGTTCGGTAAACTTTGCTCTAATTGGCATTCTGAAAATTTCCTGTTAATCAAGCCCCTTGGGCTCGGTTTACCAGTGTAGTTCTGCCTGCGAATGTCAGCGCTCGGAGGGTGCACGCATGTATGCCCATTTCAAGGGTCTTTATACGATATTAACTCATACACCTTGTCCTCACATTAATTTGCAAGTAATTTTTTAACAACCTTCTGTGGCCCTGTCTTTTGTCTCGCTGCTTCATTACTTGAGGCAAGCGAGTGAGTGGAAGAGCATTTGTAAAATCCGGAACAAAACTGCGCTCGGAAAGGTGTGGGATGGATCTGAAGGCGAGACGGCCCCGAGGGTGCCCGGATTCCTCCCCGCGGGAGCCGCCTCTCCGGCGGGACTTGACTGCAAGCGGCCACAGGAGAAAGGAGAAGACGTTCAGGCCAGCGTGGGAAATGTCAGGCGCGCGAGTGGTGCCGCTGCACGGGGGCTCCGGCCGAACGCGCCCAGAAACAGGGCTACGGAGGGGGGTAGAATCACAGAATCACAGAGTCGTTTAGGTTGGAAGAGACCTTGAAGACCATCGAGTCCAACCATTAACGCTGTGGTCCTCTTGGGCCAAGGATACAAATGCTGCCTGAAGCGTAAAGGCACAAGCAGAGCTGACTTGTCTTCATCCCGTCCCCATCAGCGATGACTTTGGGAGATGCCGGGGTCTGGGGGGGTCCTGCCGCAGAGCCCCGCTTCCCACATTCCATCCAACGGGCACCAATTGGCCAATTCTGGAGCTTTTTCCCCAAGCAACGCCCTCTCCGCAGCGATGCCCGGTCAGTCCCACCCGGGACCACTGCCAGGAGGATTTTAGGAGCTTTCAGTGATCCCTCTCTTCAGTTTTGCAGCCTTATCAGGCTAGTCCTTAACTTACATCCCGAGAGATTTGGGAATCGGAGAAGCTATGTATAACCTGAGCGTCTCTTCCCACCAGCACCGTAAGATGGAAGAACAGAAATAACGAAATAATGAGCATCTGACAGAGATCAGGGAAGCGGTGGAGCCGCTCTCTTGCATGGAAATATGCGGTAAGGAAACATATGAGAACTGGCAGCTCCCAGAAGAGACCAAAGATGGTGCACAACAGCAAACTGCTCCCCTGTGAAAGCAGATAAGAAGCATAATTAGATGGCATTACGGCAGCAGCAGGGTCTGGAAGCTGGAAAGAAATCGTATGGAAAGTGGAAACGGGCACGTGCCTGGGAGGAGAAGAGAGGAATAATGCAGGCTCGCAGCGTGAGAGAGCCTAAGTCTGCACGCACAAGGGTTTGGAGGCAACCAGCAAGGGTCGGCAAATAAATTGGATGTAAAATGAGAACCGCAAGATGTGTAGGGGTGTACGTGTCTGGGGAAGGAGAACGGGCCGAGCATGCAAAGCAGGAGTTTGCCCCGTCTCCCTTGTTTCGGTTTTTATAAAAAGGTTAATTGTGAATGAAACTTAACGAAATAGGCTTTGAAGGGAACTGCGGAGAAGGCCAGCGTAAGGAAAGAAGTTTAAAGCCATTTGGATATGTCAAATGTATTCAAAATGAGAGGATCTGATGAAATGCGCCCAAGAACGTTGAACCCTTGGTGGTTATCTTCAAAATTTATGACAGTGTAGAGGTTCCTGGAGATGAGAGAAGCACCTCTCTTTAAAGAGGATACTTTAACAAAAAAAAAAAAAAATCATCTTAATCTCAATTGCCTGAAAGAGGCTGGAAGAAACTATTAAGTGAGCAACTTGTAAGATGTAAAATGATGAATAAAATCAAAGAACATGGGTTTGTCAAGGACCAGTCACGCCAACCCAATTTAATTTCCTCCTTTGATAAGGCAACAGGCGTGCTCGATGATGGGGAAGCAGAAAACACGAGTGAGGCCTTTTGCATTTTCCCATGGGACAGCCTCGGCCGAGCTGAGAAAACACCCTCCAAAAACAATCAGAGCTCAAACGGCAGAGTAACCGCTCCCGGCGAGGAGGGATCAAGGGCGAAGGAGGCTTCTCCAGCCTCCGCCGTGGCTCTGGAGGGGGGGCTGCCAACCTTCCTCTCCGTACAGCCGACGGGCCGCCCTTCTCCAGCCTGCCAGTCCACGGCTTTGCCCAAGGACAGCTCCTTGCCCACGGAAAACTGAGACTAAACCTTTGTTACGCTGATTTCTAGCATCTCGTGTTGGTTTATCCTTAATTTCCCCGTGACATCGGCATCCCTGTGCCTATTTAGGTAGAAACATTTGACGCAGCATTATCCCGTATTAACCCCAGATGTTGGCATTGAGTCAAGAAGATGATTTTGGTGGAGCTTCAGTCACTCCACCCGGTTTGTAAACGGTGCAAATGTGTCCAAGCAGCCCGCGCGTGAGCACGGAGGCTTTGTCGCTCTGCTCCTGGCCCTCCGGACGGACAGACGGACTGATGGATGGGGACCCTTGCGAGCCCCGATCAAGGGATTTTGCAAGCTGTAAGAACGGCTGCTGGAGGAGCACAGGAACAGAAGCTTTTGATACAGTTTCAAACAATGTGTAATTATCAGGTAGCTGAAAATTAGCCCATCTGTGCCTCGGGAGAAGACAATGAGAAGTTATGTGTTACTAATGGCTGAAAAGCGCTGGCAGCACAAAACAGGGAATTCTCAGTAAACATTTTTCTTAAGGTAATGTAATTACACGGTGTAATCCCCAGATCTCCTGACTTTTTGGTGGTTTTTGATAAAGCTTACGAGGTCTTCATCCTCCTTTCTCTTTCCTCTCCTCGCTGCAGCAGAGCGTCCTTCGCATTTCGAGCCGTGCCGGCCGGCTGGGCCACCTCAAGCGGCCGATGCGGGTGACATAAACCGCCTTTACAACACAACAGCTAATGACATCTACTGGGTTTTTCTAAAGCGGATTGGAAATACCCACCGCGCCTTCGCCACCGCCTCGCTATCTGAATGCGAAGCACCGAGCTTGTAATGCTATTTTGGACAAAATTTGTGTGCCGGTGAAGTTGGCCGGCCGGAGTCCGGGTCTCCGATCCAGGTCAATGCACACGCGAGCATCGGCGTGGTGCAGGTTTAGGACCCCTTTTGTTTTCTCTGCTTTTGGTCCCCGCTGCTCCAGCACGCAAAAAAGAAAAAGCCTGCTTTCTTTAAGTGCCTTGAGGATCCAGTGATAAGGTCTTTGGGGGTTGGTGAAGCAAAACTGGAATAGCGTAAAACTCATGCAAACAGTCCAGGCAGGGTAAATAGCTCATGATTTTTTTATTCATACTTTTGTCTGTGGAATAACTGGGAGCAAATTGCTTTTTCCTTTCCTAGTCCAAATTATTCAGAGAAATTTTCTGCTGATTTTTGCTATTCTCCCTTTTGAGAGCGTTTGCTCTCGAAGATGGCCCGCTTAGCTCTGAATGGAAAGCAAATGTTGCCTTCACCTTCAGTGAACTTTGAAGCAATTGATTTTTACCGGCATAAAAGCAGCGCGGAGAAGTGACAGCTCACGGGCTTTGCGGAGGATGAATTTTGCCATTTCACAACTGTCCGTGCAGGAGGATGCGGGTGTCCCAGAAGAAAGATGACAGCTGCTCTTTCGACTCATCCCCGGTCACACGTGGGGTCCCTGCACCGCCAGCCTCTCGGCAGCCGCCGCGCAGATGCTTTAAGGAACCCGTAATAGGGAGGACTCCAAGGAAAATCATTCTCGCTAGCTTTTGTCTGGTAATCTGAGGTCAAGAAAACAAACTGCTTCCTCTCCGCTCTCTCCAGCGCCGCGGCGAGAAACGCAGCCAAGCTCTGGCACCGAGAGTGAAGGCAGAGCTGGCACAAACACAGGAGCTTCTTAAATGAGTTTGCCGTTAGCCGGAAGGGCTGCAAATTGAAGCGAAGATAAGCCCCTTAGCATTTCCCTTCTTTAATCCAAGCCTCATAAAAGCAGAGATGTATTCCTATTCAGTGGGCTTTATACAGAGGCAGGTATTTCATTTACCCAAAAAAACCCTGGATCGGATAAATTATTAATGTTATTTATAAAGGCAATTCTGCCATTCAGCAACTTCTTTTGGATCCCTACGCTTAATCTCGCTGCTTAGCATAAGATACACTCCAGTTAAAAGGCAAAATCACATTCCCTTACAAGGCCTGCAAAATAACGGAGCGCTGAGGTGCCTGGAAAAGGGTTGTAGTTTAAATTCCGCTTTCAAGACTAATACATTTATCAGTGGCAAACATAAGCCCTGACTTCCACTGGCTCGTACCCTCCCTGCGTGCTGGATGGGGCCTCGCTCGCACGCAGCAAGAGCCGTCAAAGCTACTCGGTGAGAGTGATGGAGATGGATATATGTGCTATAGGAGCCTCTGTAAGGCTGTTTGGTGGCCGGGTGGAGCCGTATGGTGAGACAGCAGGTAGCCCCGGCCTCTCCTGTAAAGTGTCCTATAATGTGTCCTGCTCCGGGACACCCACAGCCACGACTTTGACTTCTGCAGGCTCAGCCCTACACCCACCCCGTGGACCACGGCGATATCAAGGGCAGAGACAGCACAGGCAACGTCCAAGCACCGCATTGAGCAGAGGTATGGGCGCCGGCGGTCGGGCGGTGGCGTCAGGATGCTCAGAGTCCCAAAGCCGGTCCTGGGAGAGCTGCCGCCGCGGTGGCATTGCCGATCTCGGCCCCAGCAAACCCAGCGTGGCACATCGGTCACCTCAGGGAGCTGAGGGAATAAACCCAAGGAGGCGGCAGTCCCAGCATCGCCGTTGCGGTTGCGCGGTGGGACGCGAGGGGCCAGTTCCCGCGGCGGAGTGCCGGCACGGGCAGGTAAAGCAGCAGCCCTCCCCCGAGCAGGGTGGCGATGGGTGTTCTGGGGTTAAATGCCCACGCTGAGGAAGAGGAGAGCCAGCATCTCCCCAAAAAAGATGCGCTCAAGCCTCTGGGAGGGGAACAACAGCTCCCTGCTCCCACATCGCGACTACACGTGGCGTTAACTACACCATGTCCCCTCTGCAGCCCCACGCACGTCCCGGTAGGTGTCACGGCACAGTCGCACGCAGCCATAAGCTGTCCTCCAAACTCGAGGGCACTGCGTGCCGGGGAATGGCGGCACACGGGCACTACAGGGAGGTTTGGAAAATTGCTCATGAAACATTTTCTCCACGCAATACGTATGTTCCCTGAAATCCTTTTTTTTCAGCATTTTCCTCTCCAAAGGCGGCACGACAAACTGTTTAATTGAACAGCCGGCGCTGGCTCGTGTTTTGTTTCAGCACGATTTGAACCGAGGCAAAGCGTTTTTGTTTGCTAAACTCGCCCAACCTTTTCACAGCAGGGTTACGACAGCGACGTGTGTTTTTCACGGACGGCGTCGCCCCTCGGGAAGAAGCACGCGGGAGGTTCGGGGTCCGTTTTCTGTCCTGGGCTGGGTGCTGGGGACGAGCAGGTGGCAGCGTGGTTTGCCTTTGATCCGCCATGAGCAGGGAGGGCTCCCGCAGCTGCGCTCAAAGCTGGAGGCGTCTAAGCGACGGGCACCATGGAGAAGCGCGCTTTTATGTCAAAACGACTTCTAATAAGATCTTAAGTTTGTTGGGGCAGCTGGAATGAAATATTTAAACACAGCATCATAGTAGCGTTTTATTCTCGTGAAAATGCTGAAATGCCATTTTGCAAATCAGGAATGTTTTAAAATTTGCTTTGAAATAGCAGCGTCTTTATGCAACTGTTTTGTTTTGGTTTTTTTTCTTTCCAGGAAGAAACAAATGGGGGAAAAAAAGCTGAGATATTGGCCATTTCCTCACAAACAAGGCGTCTGCTTTTCAGTCTGTTCTGGTGAGTCTGTTTGGAGCCATCGCTCCCATTCGAGCTGGGAGAATCAGCCTCGAGAGCAGCCTACGTCGTTGCATCCAGCATTCAAATGACATTATCTTTGCTTCTTACACTGACGAGGAGACATGTAGGTTGGAGAACTCCACTGGGCATTAGCACTGCTCTGAAGAGTTTGCACGAGTTGAAACAAATGTCATAAAAGAAATAGCAAGTTCTTGTATAAAAGCACAGCTGTCCTACTTTTTTTTTTTTAATTGGGGCAGTTTTCACTTTCTCTAGGTGCAGTGTATTCATTTGCAGTTCTTAATTTCCCTCTGTATATGTTGTATCTTGTTAAACACGAGAAGCCAGCTTCCTTCAGTCCCTCCTCAAGACTCGGATAGTTTTTAATCCGCCTCCTTGCTGCTCCCAAGCAGCGCACGGCTCCGGGCAGGTAGCCCAGAGCCACCCAAGTGCTTTGGCACCCGGGTCTGGAGAATGTGCTGGTTTGGGCTGGGACAGAGTTAATTTTTTTCACAGTAGCCGGGATGGGGCTGTGGTTGGGATTTGTGCTGGAAACAGTGTGGATAACCCAGGGCTGGTTTCGTTACTGCTGAGCAGGGCTGACACAGAGCCAAGGCCTTTGCTGCTCCTCACCCCACCCCACCAGCGAGGAGCTGGGGGGGACACAGCCGGGACAGCCGTCCCCAACTGACCCAAGGGATATTCCATACCCTATGACGTCATGCTCAGCGTATAGAGCTGGGGGAAGAAGGAGGAGGAAGGGGGGACGTTGGGAGCGATGGCATTTGTCTTTCCAAGTCACCGTTCTGCGTGACGGAGCCCTGCTCTCCTGGGGATGGCTGAGCACCTGCCTGCCCATGGGAAGCAGGGAATGAATCCCTTGTTTTGCTTTGCTTGTGCACGCGGCTTTTGCTTTCCCTGTGAAACTGTCTTTATCTCAACCCACGAGTTTTCTCACTTTTACCCTTCCGATTCTCTTCCCATCCCACTGTGGGGGGGAGTGAGCGAGCGGCTGCATGGGGCTGAGCTGCCGGCTGGGGTTAAACCACAACAGTCCTTTTTGGGCTATACCAAAATTCAGTCACTGTAAGTGGCTGAATTTTGAGAAGAGAATTAAACTATTTTCCATAGGAAAAGCAGTGCTCTAGGCAGTTCTGGCCAAATTTGGCATTTGAGGTTCAAACCGCTATTAACAAAAGGTTATTCTATAATAGTGACCAAAATATACTTGAATTCAGTATCTTAGCAGGATCAAAAAGCCCCAAATCCCTTAAGATGATGTCTGACTTTAAAAAAAGACCTTCTCACTTGTATACAGTTTGTTCATAGGGTTTTTTAATACAAAATTCAAAGAACTATAAGGATAAAATGTTGGCAAGCAGCCTAAAAACTGCTTAAAAATAACATACGAAAGTGTCAGAAGAAATGTGTATCATTGATCTAAAACACTAAGGATCCCAAATAGCTGATACGGTTGAAAAGAGGAGTAGAGTAGGTATAAGAAAAAAATCCTTCTGACCTGAAGGCAGGTCTGAACGGAGCGCGTAGACAGAAGGATGCCTTGGCCAGGTAAATGTACAATGATAAAGTCAGGCTAGTACGAGATTTTAAGGCACAAGAGGCAGCTTCCTCGGCAGGTGGCATGCGGGGGAGACAGACCTGGGAATTTTCTAGTCCCCAGGCTGTAGGGGAAGCTAGGATGGTCCTAGGGGTCCTCTTTGGCTCAAGCTGTCCCGCACGTGTCCCACATTTAGGAAGCCAGCAGATCTCCAGCCTGCAAACACTGCTCTTCTGAATCTTCTCCCTGAGATTTGATCCAAATGAGGCAATGCGAAGTCTCTCACAAGTTGTAGATGCGCTGTGAAATAAGATAAAATCAGCCTGCGTTAGCAATGCAACAATCAGGAGCTCACACCGTCTCCACCCGATCCCGATTTCCCCATTACTCCATCAGCTCGCTGATGTTTCAGGCCCTGCTTTCCTGCTGATGACACTCTCCCCGCCATTTCCAGCACCCCAGCCTGCACCAGCCTCTCTTGCTGCTTCTCTCGGAGCCCACCTGCGCACACGTAGCTCCCAGGCAAGTAAATCTGGCTGCGATTTCTTGTGCCCTAAAAGCAGATCCTAATCAATGTTGTTCCCACCGTACAGATGGAACAGCACTTAAAACGTAGCCGTGCTTGGAAACCTACGCACCGCCGGTGGCGTGTTAGCTGATGCCTTTGGCCGCGTGCCCTCCTCACTCACCTGCTTCTTGCTGCTACGACCGGGGAGGCAAAACTCCCGCAATCATCGTGCAGGCGATTAGAGGAAACTGCGTTGCTGAAGAACTCTGTGGCTGCAGCCGTGCTTCAGCTCTCGACTTGCCTGCTGGTAAGCTGCCAGGGAGAGGGAAGTACAGGCATAAAATGAATAGCAGAAGAGATTGCAGGTAATTATGTTTCTTAAGCTGTTAACAGGATTGGCCATTTGATAAATGAGAGGATTTGGGAATGTTTTGTCACTGACAAGCCATTGTAAGATCTGAGCGGAAACGGGAGCATTTCTCTTCTGTAGCGTGAACAAGAAGGAAATTCTCCCGGGATGCTTATGCACCGTGAAATTCATCTGAAACCTGGATGCCAGGATATGGAGGCAAAAGGACAGATATAGGACTCCTGCTGAAAAAAAACCCACCCAGGTCTCTTACCCGTGCTATTAATTTGGTTTTGGTGTCCCCAGAGGCTTCTGTTCTTTTGTGGTGCCCCCCTCATCCCTGCATATGGTTTTTGGTGCCACCAGGGCCCCTCAAATCCCCCCGGCTGCTTTTCAGTGGTCCGAACCCCTCTCTCTCCCCTCTGGTTCCCTCGACCTCTTGGTTTGCTTTTGTGGTTCCCTAACTAGCTGGCGAGGCGAGAGGGGAAACCAGCGCTGCTGTTTGTCCTGCTCCAACAGTGCCCCTGGGGGTGGTTTTGGGTACCCCTGGAGCCCCTCTGTTTCTTTTCCAGTGCCCCCAAGGGCCTTGGTGTGCCTTTCGGGGTGCCCCGGAGCTTTCAGTCTGCTTTTTGGTGGCCCCCCCCAGAAATCTGTGTGCTTTGGTGCCCCCAGGAGCCCTCCATGAGCTCTGTGGGCCTTCGGGACTATCCGTCCCACCACGCATCGGTGAGGTGAGGGCAGGACGCACGGTTTCACAGCCATCTGCATGGGGATGGGATGCAGGGACACATCTTTTTCAGCCATTCGCCAACGAGTTGGTCTGAAGCAGAAAGGGCAGGATGAGAGCCGGACCTGCTCCAGGGGAGGGGAACCAGGACTCACCCCAGGGACGGCGGGTGAGGCTGCTCTGGTGTGAAGGGTTTTGCTCTGCAGCAAGGAAAGGCGGTGTCGGCAAAGTGAATCGCACAGTTTAAAGTCGTGTTAAAAATCATCTCAGATGTCAGCGCTGCATGACTGGCGGCTCCGGGCATCTCCTGTGGACGTGGCCCTCTCTGCCGTGACCCCCTGGAGCCTACAATCCCGCCTGGCACAGATCTCGCTTTCACTGCAGATCCCAGCACTGAAGGTCAGAGAAAGTGGTAAGCAAAGAACGAATAAAACTCCCTAAAACTGATCCCTTGTGCTGCTTTCTGGGGCTGCCTCCCCCAGCCAGGGCAGGTTCCTTGCAGGCCTGGAGCCCGAGGCAGCCCCTGTTTGTGTGCGAGAGCAAAGGAGGAGAGGAAAGCTCCCCCAAATCTCCATCACAGCTTTTCACTTCTTTGCTTTACCTGGTTTTTAGCAGCCAAAGCCGGGTTATTTGTATTGCTTTGGTTTCCCTGCAGTTATTAGCAGGGAAGCGTCGCTGGGAAGGAGCTGGTGCCCCTCAAATCTCATTTTCCCAGCAGAGGAGACACACTCTTCAGTCCTGAGAGCAGTGTGGAGCAAGGGCTGGGTGCCGGGCTGGCTGCCCAGGGAAGAGAGGCAGGATCAGGGCAATAAAGCTGTTTTCTTTTCTTTGTAGCGCACCCTGCACTGGGCAAGCGATAGCAGAAATTCCTCCAGACAGCCTAGACGTGCACACAGCCCCACCTTCTCCACAGAGACAGGATAAGCAGCCCCCTCTCCAGTGCCCTTACCTGGGGAAGAAGCTTCTGTGGTCCTGCCCAGGTGGCATTCCCAGCAGGCGCTGGCTGCCTGTCCCTGAGGAGGTAGGTAAAGCAGCAGCCACCTCTTCGGGAGGTTTAGGTAGTAGGAGACACAAGTAAGTTCCTGCAGTTTTATATTTGAGCTCTTCCCAGCAGCAAAGTGGTGATTCAGCCTGAACAGACATATCGGGTAGGAAGAAGAGACGTGCGTTGACCTCAGCTGCATGAGCTGGTAGCAGCATCCCGGAGGGACACAGCCTTGGTTCCGCCCTGGTGCCAGCCCCGAGCAGAGCAGTGTCCTGCCCGTGAGTCATGCTGCAATTAGCCTGTTTCTGTACCAACTGCAAACCACCCCAAAAACTGCACAGGGATTCCCCTTTGGGCAATGGGTTCGGTCTGTCAATACACTCTGCTCCAGCACCCAGGGCTCTTAAGAACAGTGATCACTGCAGAGACTGGGGTGTGTGGAGGCAGAACCCCTGAGCGGCATTTTTATTCTCCCACAACTCATTTGGGCTGCAGAGTGAGGTCTCGCAGCCACTGTCACCCCCTGCCTCGGCACCGCTGGATGCGCCTCAGCCCCACTCTGGCAACTGCTCTGGTGGGGCCTGCCCCCCACCCACCTCTGCACTTAAGCCTCATCTCATTACTCTGTAAAGGAAATCTTTTTACAGACTTCTCTTAAAGGCTTCCTTATAAAGGAAGTCTTTTTTAGAGATTTCTCTTAAAAAGTAAAAAGATGAGACTTAAGTGCAGAGGTGGGCGAGGCCCAACCGGAGCGGCTGACGCTGCCAGACCTCGCTCTGTGAGTAGCGTGAGCACAAAAAAGCCACGTGAGTTTTCTGCCCTCACGCAACCCGCTCTGCAGCGATCGCTGTTCAACTTCCATTTCAGTTGGGGCACCCTCATCTTTCCAGGTGCCCTACAATCCTCCCCCTGAACACTTTCTACCATCCATTTAATGGCAACGTTTATGAAGCTCGTTGGAACAAGGACTCCAGCAGCTGGAGCTCTGTTTGCTGGGCCCTTGCTGAAATGGAGTAAAGAGTAAGCTGGGCTGAAGGGAGCATCTGTGAAGGCAGAGAAATGGCCCCTTCTGGCACCTACCCACTGCAAGAAAATAAGAGCTGCCGCAGCAAGACAGCCATGGCTGTTGGCTGCACCCTTTTAGCTCCACCAGCACAGCACAAGCTCTTTCTGATGCAGGAGCTGTGGGACAAGCTGAGGATGAGGAGCACGGTGAGGTCTGCTCCGGAGATCTGTTACCAGGCATTAAGTAAACAATGCATTGAATAAACTGAAAGTCACCTTGTCTTAGTTGTGGCTTGCTCTACTTTTCATTTCCAAGAGCAAAACCGACCCAGCATGTTGCTATAATGCTTGATTCCTGCTCAGCACTTCCTGCGGTGTGGCTCGCCGGCGAGGGCTGCAGGGAGCTGGCAAACACAGGCCCTTTCCTCCTGTGCCAGCTCCTGAAGGGGTAAATGAAGGCAGAGTCCAGTTCCTGCTCCTTCAATCGGGGTCTCTGGAAAACAGGGTCACTTACTCTCTGTAGCTCAAGCTGAAGTCTAAACTGGTGGCCCCAAGGACTGGATTTGTGCCCCCTTGTTCCAGCAGCCCCCAGCCAAGCCCAGGGCTTCACTTCTCCACACACAGCAGGAGCTAGAGCTTCAGCCACGGCTGGGCAAGGCAACAGCTCTCCCAGAGCTCATCCAAAAGCACAGGGCAGCCACAGGAGTGCAACTGCCACCTTGAGTGGGTTGTAGTTCAAGCACGGAGATGCTCGCTCTTACCAGCACATTTAGGGAAGGAAGATGGTTTGCCAACCCACTCCTGGGGCAGACGGATGAGAAAGACTTCCCAAAGGGCTGACCCACAGCAGCAGCCTTTGCCATTTATAAAACCCTTGCCAGCCATGGGAACTAGAATGATCAGAAAAAGCTTTTATCTACAACGAAGAGCATCTGACAAGGGAAGGCTGAGCCAGCTGCTACCTTTAGTCCCAGCCAGCCCTACGAGACATGCCCACAGGCAACCCCAGCACCACAAAGACGATCTCAGTCCAGAAGCCAACGACCACCCGCTCCGAACGGCCTCAGCTCAGCAGCTGAACCCCGGAGGGCAGCCCTCCTGCAGCCCTCGCACCCCTGTGCGGGAGGCACCAGGCCCTCTGGGTGTTCCTCTCAAACAGTGACTGGGAAGCAAACTCTTCAGCTCAGATTTAACTGTGCTCCTGCTGTTTGACCCCCATGGCTTTCCCATGGGGAGAGCACGGTTCAGCTCCTGCCCCTGCAGTGCAGTACTCTGTGCTTTCACTGCAGAGCCCTGAAAACAGCCCCCATCCACCACCTCCATCATGGGGGGCCTTACAGAAGCGCCTGGGATCACTGTACGTCTGGTGAGCAGCCAGGGATCCCCTCCAGGTCTCCCTGCCTGGACCTTCTGGGCACAACTGACCCACCAGCAATGGGGTACACAGGCCCCCAGAGCCTCCTTGGGGTTTAGCTTTGATCACTCACCACTTCGGGGCACTTATCTCACATCTCCTCCAGTGCCCACATCCTCCCTGGCTTCCCCTATCACCAGGGCTGTGCTCCTTGCCGGGAATTCCGATGCTTCATTGGGGCAAGACAGCATTGTCTGTGCTGAAAAGCTCCTGTGAGTAGAGTACAATCAGAGCACCACGGGTCTCTCCAACAGCCCAGATCCCAGGGCAGGCTCCTGCCCTGCAAACTCCAACCTAACAAATGCTGTTTGGGAACTGGCACACTGACAGAGAAGAGCCCCAAATCCCAGCAGCTTCCCAAAATGCCCCGCCTGACAGGGAACAGCATGCACCACATCCAATCTGATGGCACCCTGCCCCACAAGCCAAGGGGAACACGCACAGGGACCCCAAGTCATCATCTCTCCTTTTCCTCCAGAAGCCACACTCGAAGGGATTTTCACGCAGGGGCCAACAGCAGCAAACCTCAGCTATCAGCACCCTCGTGCCCACAGGCTCCCCCCTTCCGGCCACCCTCCGCGGGGTCTCCACACACCAGGGCAGAGGATGGGCCCCGCGTCCCGGAGAGCTCAGCACCGCAGGGTTTGCTCGCCCGGACCCAGCGCGGCAGAGCCCTGAGCTCGGCCACAGCCCAACCCCGCTGTCAGCCATGCTCTGCACCCAAGACTCCCACCCCTCCGCAAACGAAGCTCACAGAGGAACGTTACTTTAAAAGCCAAATATCAGAAGAAGGCTTGACAGTGCTCCTTCAAAATAGCAATTCATTATTTGCCCAGAGATTTACACCTGTCAGAGAAAGGTTTAACACTTGGAGATTTCCCTTCCTCAAATATCCCCTTTTCAGCTGCAGCCAAGGTTTTCCCCACTGTAAAACCCCCAAGGCCACAGCTGACCAGCCGGCATTGAACGGAGAGCCCCGAAATGGCCATGCTTAAGGGCAGACCCCACGGCTCAAAGCTCCCAAGCCCCTCATGCAGCCAGCAGCGCTCAGTAATTCAGTGCTCTGGGACAGACTGTGCATTGGGGCACAGACCTGTGCAGGGACACAGAGCAGGGCCCAGGGCTGAACCTGGGGTCTCCACAACACCCCCAAAGCAGGCTGCGGTTGGGAGCAGCGACTGCTCACAGCCCGAGGGATCGGTGCTGCAGAGCTCAGCCGCAGCGACCAGGAGCTCTCCCACACCAGTGCCATGCTGCCCGTGGTGGCTGTGTTCCCACCCAGGGCACTGGACCCACAGCCCTTTGGGGGCAGAGGCTGGTGCTCCTGGTGCAAGCGCTCTGGCCGACACAGGCATCCCTCACGGCTGCTCATCCACCCTCCTCTCTGCCACGCATCCCTGCAATCCAAAAATGCCCACAGACCCTAATGGGGAACTAAGCGATCACACACAGAGGAACGAAACTCCCCATCTCCTGAGTCAAGCTGGAAGAGTAGCACCAGCAATCACTTTGCAGCCCCCCGAAACCCTGGCACTACAGCCCCCACACTCTGCACCAGCACGTTTGGAGCATGCTGCGGAGACCAGGCACCTCTGCAGCACCTGGAGACAAACTCTGGAGAAAAAGGCAAGGGGGCAAAGAGCCTCAGGCCGGGAGAGCGTGCCTAACACCACAGCACAGGACGCAAAAGCCCTTGCGGCTGCCCTCCATCCCGGCAGCCCTGGGGATGAGCCTGTGCCAAGGCAGAGGAACGTCTGCCCCTGGGAATACAGAAGCTGCTCCAGCTCCAAGGGGAGATACTTAAAATTATTGCAGTTTCCAGAGACAGAAAGGAAAGGACCAGCACGGCCATCTGGTGTTGTACCTGCGCCGGAGGGGCAGTGGGAACTCAGGGTAGGGCATCGATTGATGTGAGAAAAGGAGCCAGACAGCAAGGCCTTGGAGGTGAGATGGCGCAATGTTCATTTTTTACAGAGGAAGAAAAGGTAATACAATGAAACTTGCCTCTAACAACATATAAAGAGAAATACAAGGACTTGAAAGGCACAGGACAGACTTACAGACACCTGTGCTATTCATTAGTCTGTGTTCTTTCCCTTCAGAAGATCGTTCCCAAAACAGAAGGAAAGCCACCCCTCACCTGCAGCTCTTCCCCGGCTCCAGAGGCACGGCAGCACTCAGCCCGCCCGGCTCTTCCCCAGCGGCCCTGGCACGATCACAGCAACACACTCGGCTCGAGGACGCGGCTGCCGCCTCCAGCCCTCGGCTGCCGCCTCTCACCTCCCCTCAGCCACAGCACCGCTGGCTCCGTCCTGCGGGATAAACCACGTGCTCACTTTCTGCTCTGTCTTTTTTGGTAAAACGGATGTAGCATAAAAACCAGAGCTGCAATTTAAAACCCAGTTTTTCACCCCTCCACACCCACCAGCACCTGAGCCAATCTAGTTTGGTGCTGGCAACCTCCTGCCCCTTTTAATTATGCTTGTGGTGCTGTTTAAATACATCGGTTCCCTTGCTTGGGAAGTGGTTAGTTCAAGACTTGTGGTGTGAGTGTCTTTCCGTAGAAAGACCTGTAAGTAACCTTACTAATCTAATTTTTTTTTTAATGATTTTTTTTTTTTACGCTGCTGTCCAGGTTAAGCTCCATGTAGCTACCAGAACCGGGCACTAAGATTAAGGAAGCACTATGTTTCCAAATGCTCACAAAGAGAAAAGGGAGTAACTTAAATTATTTCTTAAATTTCAAGTGACTTTTGGCGCACCCTGAAGCCTTCCGTGTGGCTTTCAGTACTAACCAGAGCCCTCTGTTTGGCTTTCAGTGCCCCCACAGAGGCTTCTGTGTGCATAACAGTTATCAAAACTTGACTCTGAATTTTTTTGAATTTTTCTGCCCCGTGGAAAGTGCTGTATTCATGCATGGGGAGGCTCTGTAGGTACCTAGACCGATGTCTGGACTGTTTCAGCTCCCCTGACCGTATCACAACAGCATCACAGAGATGCTTACGGGCACAGCACAAATCAGCCTCGTCAAAACGTACAACTCTTCTCTCTGTGCTCCCTATTCTGGGTTTTGCATATTGTCACTCCTCCACCATAATAACATGTGTCCATCTGCAAAAAGCATCTTAAGGCTCCATTGCTCGCTAACAACCACAACCCCCGTATCACAGACGAACCAGAAAGCAAAAAGGAGGTTTTACGTGCACAGAAAGAAGTAGCCTCAGCACAGAGTGCTGGAAGCAGCAGCAAAGCCTCCCTGACGGAGGAAGGCTCAGCAAAGGCGGCGTGCCTGGTATGCCGTCTCTCCTCCAAACGCTAGCCAAGGCTGGAAAGGACAGGATGGTCCATGTCCTTGGTACCCCAGCACTTGACAGAATAACTGAGACTTTCTAGTTAATCTAGTGGAAAGAGTTTTGAAACAACTTGAAGGAAGCAACATGAATATGCAGCAAATATAGTCGAAACCTGCTGTCTATTGAAATGGCTCATTAATACTGCACAGACAAAGCAAATGACTGATGCTTACTGCAGAGTTACCAGCGAACATATCTGTGCTCGGATTATCGAAGCAGTGCAGAATATTTCACCCCATATGGTTCGCCTGAAGAGGCTGTTTCAGATAATGGTTCTCATGTTGTTTCCATGGAATTTCAATATTCCCCAGAAGACACTCGCTGGAGCACTCCAGAGCAACCTTGTGTCATTTGGTGCCGCGTGAACTAGCAGAATGCTGGGTACTTACAATTAAAAGTGGATTACAGAAAAATAATAATGAAGTTCAAATTTGAAAAAAAGGGAGCATAAAATGTTTTCGCTAGAATCAGGTTAGTAAACCTAACTTTCAATATAATTTTTTTAATGAAAAGTGTCACTCGTAAGATCATTTTATGTACATGGATAAAATTAATCAAAATCACTGGAAGAAAAGTAGTGCAAGATTAAGTATCCGCAAAACATGCCTAGGCACCGGAGATCTCTTGGCAGGAAGAATGGAAGGAAAGAACTGGGACTCATGCTCCATCTGCTAATAATGAAAATGAAGAGAAACAGTGGTGCGAGTACAAGAGAAAGGTTCACTAAGGAAAAGCCCTTCAGATTGAAAGTGCTCTAACTGTAATTATGAGAAAAGAAACCCACTGGGCTTTAAGGTACAAAGAACACACAAACCATCCTCCTCAGACAAATCAAAGGGCCGTGGACTCTCCCTGCTCACAGCTTGTGACCTGTAGTGGGTGCTATGGAGAAACCTTACAGCATAGGATAAATACATATTCTTTTCCTGGATAATTTTCTGGATTGTCATTTCTGGGGTCACAGAAATGTACAGTCCAAAGCAAGCACACGTGAGCAGAGGGAGAGGATACAGCACTATGGCAGGGGTTTGCTAGTCCACGTAGGAGTAGCTGCATGTGTGTATCTCTACCTGCATGTATTCTGCATGTTTACCTCCCCATATACTCCATCCAGGGACAGCGTGGTGGTGCGAGGAGGCGGCTGTGAACAAGAGACAACAGCTTTGGCAAAGGAACGAGGATCTCTGACATATGGTGACGAAGCACAAGGTATACAAGGGTCTGGGGAGCATGAAGAGCTTTCGAAAGAGAGGACAGATTTGCCACCTGAACTTCAGCAATCGTGCCATAATCTGTGAGCCCTCTTTTACTGCTTGCCTTACCTCCAGCTCTCTTGACGCTGTATCAGGATGCCTCTCGAGACAGAGGTAGCACAGGCAACTCTTCCTTGACAGAGCACTTCCCCAGATACTGTGGCTGAAGAGATAGCGTTCTGGTAGCCTCATCCCCTTCTGCGGCCTGGTGTCTACAAATAACGAGGTTACTGATAAGAGCAAGCTGTTGTCGTTCTTTATAAAGACTTTAAGTACACCGAGTCTGAACGCACACGCTGTGCTGGTGGTTTCACGTATTTGCTGCCAAACCTGCACAGGAGGCACCGCATGGTCCTGGCCTCCGTTCCACATTCTTAACAGGCAACACACTTGAACGAGCACCGATCTTTCCACCTCTATCCTGCAGATTTTCCTTGGCCCTACCTGTGCCTGTCCAGCTCTTTTTGCTTCTCTTCCTGCCTTACATCTATTCACCTTCCAAGTCCTCCCACCTGCCCTTGCTTACGAGGTCTGCCGGCACAAAGCGGCTCCTCGGCTGTGCACTGCAGGTAAGATCTGGCTCGTGCTGAAGCCAGGAGTGGTGCTTGTTGTTGGACAAGGTCTCTGTGGAACACATCGCTGAACGCTGGCAAGTCTCAGCTGAACACACGTAGACTGACGTGGCGAGAGACGCAGGACATGTCAGATTTCAAAGGAAAAGTAAAAATGCACATCTTTCACTGGGGTTATTCCTTTCCTAAATCTCAAGCCCTTAATTCAAATATTAAAGACTCTAGCTTGTCAAAAGTGGACTATATGGCATTGCTATGGGGGGGGGGGTTGTTCTTACATATATATTCAATATTAAACATACATTACAAAGATATAAGTATGCATTTAAAACATTGGGAAAATGGTATCTTTTCCCTAATCCTTTTGCCATTTTACCCGACACTTCAAAAAAATGTGAAAAGTATCACACTGAGTCAGACACTCAACACGAAATCTTAAAACAATTGACTCACGTGGTTGAAGTTTGGTAGTGATATCAAAGAAAAACAAAGACAGAAACGTCAAGCACTAGTACTACATATAACTAGTTGTAAATCAATAGCCAGGAAAACTCCTGACCTACATGAACAGAAGCACGAAACAAAGAAACCTCAGAATAAAATCCATGGCTGACAGAGCTTAGCACAAGAAAGTTGTGTTTGCAAAAGAAATCCTAGCAACAGTACGGGGTCACTGCTCGGTGCAGACAGGAGAATTGTGAAGGATTATGCAGAAAATGCAGAAGTGTTCAAACAGACTTTTATTCGGTATTTGGAAAGAAGGATGATTTGCTTTCATTGCTTGAAGATGATGAAATACTTTCCAGTCTATTAGTAACTGAGAGAGATGGTAGAATCTATCAGCAATGAACATTTTTAAATCAGCAGGCTCAGAAGCTCCAGCACAGTTGGCAGAGAAGCTCTCGGGTCCACTAACGTTGAATGTTAATAGCAGCAGATCTGTAAATGCCCAACTTATAAAAATCTATTAAATGAGAAGGGAAGCAAAGGGAATCAATGAACCATCAGAGGAAAGAGCAACTCTGGGTCAGAGCAAGGGAGGGTTTTTTCCATCCTATCTACCATTAGGACTGTCAACATGGAGTCCAGTTCTCCTAACGAACTGGAGCCACCATCTTTCCCAGGCTCATTAACCTGATGGCTCTAAGGTACAGAGTGGTCACTCAGCAGTCACTCAGACCAAAGTTTTCTTCTTGGTAAGAAAACTTTGACTTCTGGGTTGGCTTGAAACCTTCTGCTGAAGTTAAGAGAGTCAAATGAAAAAGGACAAGGAGATATGGGCTCAAGCCTTGCTCCCTGTTATTGCCCACATGCAAGCTCAGACAGTTTTCTAACCAGGATGTAGGTTTTTTGGGAAGCTTTTCCTTAGGTGTGTACTTCTCCCAGTGACCGTGCATGAGAAGTGGCCGTCTCGGGGCCATGGAATGTCCCACATGAGCCCACAGAAGCTCAGGGAGTAGCACTCGGGAGCTGTGATGTGGCTCTGTGAGCCAGGAGCCCCACGTCTCCCAATCCGCACAGGCATCCACACCTTCGCTGCCTTCAAGCGCCAGCAAGAGTCCTACTTCAAGCCACCTTCACTCCCTCTTCTTTGTACCAAGTTGTAGTTAGAAGTGAAGTGAATTAAATCAGTGTATACTTTGCACCGCTGTGTAAGCTAATTCAAACAACTGAGTGGGGCTAGAAAGCATTATCAGGTACTAGAAGCCACTACCGCTTCAGGATAGTACCAAAATACATTATACATGCGAGCTGTGCACAAAACTTTGTCTCTGGAACTTCCTGATGTTTTCAACCCCCCAAAAAGTGTTGCACTAAACAAGCTAGTGCATAGTGGAAGTTGTAATACTCTCTGATCTCCCATTTAATGTAATGAGGCTTCACTGAAAAAAAGAGGGGGGAAAAAAGAAAGATTAATCAAAATCCTATGTGAATTTATTTATGGATCACAAAAAATGTTTCTAGAATATCCAAGACATGGTCGAGGGATAAAGTTAGATGAAGTTAGGATTTATCTCGATTACCTAACCTGGCATTAAAATCCTTTCCACTGATCAGCAAACAGAGGGATAAAAAGATTTCAGAGACATTATGTAGGGCTGGAATAATTCCCAGTACGAGTTCCTATAAGAAGAGGAATTGTGGGAGGAATACAAATATTAATCAGAAGAAAAGGTTCTAAATTGGGAAACTGTTCTGGCAATGAGACAAAAGTCTAAGTCATTAGTGTAACAACCTCTAATCCCTATCAGAGCAGCCAGTCTCACGACAGAGATGGACGTGAAATGGCTTTCTCCATAAATATTTCAGTTTTGATTAATTCTAACATTCTATGTCTGAACATAACAAATATGTTGTGAAACATATCATGAAAAAACAGAGACATTTGGCTGAACAATCCAAAACCGTGTAGAAAACTCATTTTCTAGGAAATGGAGAAACAAATTTTAAAGCTGTTTTCTTCTTAACTCAATGCAGAAAATTCCCCAGTGTCCAACTCTTTAAAATAACTTCTCCCCAAAAAAGCAGCCTATCTAATTAAGTCCAGAACCATGCTACAGTTTTGACCCTGATTTCCATTGGCAACTCCCTGACAGGCACCAAAATACCTTATTAAATTTTTCCAGGGATAGCAGTTCAGATTTATAAAAAATAAGTAAATATTTTCAAGGTCAGAAAAGGCAAGAAATGCTAGGAACAGTCCTGCGGTCACAGAATTCAAACGGAGCACCAGGCAGTAAGCTCAAAGTCCTCCTATGGTGACAAGTACTCATGTAAAGCAGATCATCCTACCCAGAGACTGAAGAACATACATATGCATACCAAAGCTCGGAGATTACTCAGAGCACTCTCTTTTTTGGCGTGCAATTACAAATCTTCTCCTGTCAGAGGCTGTGCCAGCCTAAGAAGCTCCTGCAACAGCCCCACGGTTGTGACAGTACGACCGTGTTGGGGCTACACACCAAAGTGGATCAAGGTGGATCCAACCAAGCCCTGTTTTGGGAAAAGTATTTTTTAGGCAGCCTCATTCTCTGTCCCAGGATCCTGGGCAGCCTCATCGTGATCAAAAGGGGGAAAGAAAGGGGTGCGAGCTGCCTAAGTCTCGTGCTGGCACTGGGAGAAATGCATTTGTAATGATGGTCTTTGGTTGAGGTGTTTAATAAATCGGGAATTTCATGTAGGAGCAGGAGGCTGCAGTGTTCTACCAGGCTCACGGACGTGAGACTCGGGCCCTTGGGTTGCGCTGGGAGAGGATGCTGCTTCCTCAGGCAGCAGCAGCAACTCCCACCAGAACCTGCACATTCTTACAGTAAGTTTCACTTTGAGCTAATGAATAGTTCCTGACTAGGAAAAAAAGAAAGATCCCGAACGTACTAATGGATTTTACCATGTTGCAGCTCGGCATGCTTGACAATAAAGGATATAAAAGTTGCCATCAAATTTACCCTCATTTAAAGGCTTCCACTTCTGATGTTATTACGGGCTTCTTATGTAATACTGAAGTGTATTTTAAAGACAGCTGCACTAGATTCCAATTTTGCTTTTAAGTAGTGCTACCAATCTAATTAAATCATCGTTCTCTGAGTTTGCACCCTGCAGATGAGCAATACTGCTTTCCAGAGTACTCCGAGTCCTTCTGAGGGCTGTGGAGCCAAAGTCACGGCTGCCTAAGCGCACAGAAAATACCTGCAACCGTTTAAGAGGCAGGTGGAAATACCCTGGGGACAGCCAGCCAAGTAACTCAAAACAGAAACAAGTATTTTTCTAAAGCACCAAATGAATGATGAAAACGTATCCAAACAAAATGGAAAATGAAAGCAGGATTGAGAGAAGGAAGTTTGGGATCACTACGCACAGCTTTATCTAAACTAAACTTATCTCCAGTGGTAGCCACATTCGTAATTCAGTTCTTCCCCGTATCGGAGAGCCGGAGATGTTCTCCAGCCTCACTCCCCACAGCCCTGCACATCTTGTTAGCTATTCCTCTGAGACAATCCACCCACACTGACCGTGTTTGGGTCATTCTTGATCGCATTCAGGATCCCATCTGCCATTTCAGAAATGACTGAAATCCCTAACGCGGGTCAGTGAAACCCAGGGAGTTTGGACAGAGCGAGATAAGCTGGGCTGAATGAGGTTGTTGGCAATTTAAGTCTTCAAAAACCATGAGAGCGTCACTCTAGTAAAGACTAGATTTAGCAAGTGAATTCTGGTACCTGCATTTCAAGCCCCAGGCAGGAGCGTAACCAGCCGCAAGCCCTGGGAACTGCTGTACTGCTAGGGGCTGCCAGGATTTTCTTCCTTCAGTCAGCTCTGAGGTGCTGAAGCTCATGAGCTACGAACACGACTTCTTGTCTCCACGTTCTCGACATTACCTATGCTAATGGCTATTGGTTTATGGCTATCATCAGTCTCCCTCATTTCCTGAAATTTCTGCACAGGATTTCTTTCCCTCCCTTTCCCTCTCCTTCCCCCAAAGTCTACGTGGGAGTATACCACTCTTTCTACTCCTGAGATCCCAGTTGTGGGTCTCTCTTCGTGGTGTCCCACTGACCACAAGAAGAGCTACTGGTGGGGTGCATACCAGTTTCTCGCTCACGGTCTCTGTTCTGGCCTAGAAATTGCCTTTATTGTCCTACTTAGCTGCCACGGAGTCCTTCTCATGTACCCCTACCTGGCTTTTGACAGCTGAATGAGCCTTCATAATTCTGTTTGGCAGGACACGGGCTTCCCATCAGCCTTCCAGAAATTCTTAATTCATTTATAATTTTGACCTACACAACAGCCTCTGGCAATAAGTTCTACAATTTAATAATATGTTATATGAGAATGTATGACTTTCTGGTTTAGACCTGATGCTAATAATTTCGTGGGGTATTGTCCTGGTTCTGGCTGGGACAGAGTTAATTTGCAGAAGGAGCTGGGAGGGGATACAGCCGGGACAGCTGACCCAAACTGGCCAAAGGGATATTCTATACGATATGATGTCATGCTCAGTACATAAAGGGGGGACGGCGCCGGGGGCAGGATCGCTGCTCAGGAGCGGGCTGGCCATCGGGTTCCAGGCAGTGAACAATTTGTACTGTGAATCATGCACTTAGTATATTCTATTACTCTTACTGGTTTTTTTCCCCTGTTTTATCTTCTTTTGTCCTGTTAAACTGTTTTTATCCCAACTCACGAGTTTTGCCTCTCTTTTCCCCGAGTCTCCTCCCCATCCCACTGCAGGGGGAAGAGTGAGCGAGCGGCTGCGTGGAGCTTAGCTGCCAGCTGGCGCTAAACCACGACAGGTGTCCTTAACTTCTCCTGCTCTTAAAAATAATAGCCATCCCCTCTTCATTGTTTCCTAGCTAGCCAGGAGATCTCAAGGTCTCTGTCCCATTTCTCTGTCCTGCCATGAAAATCATTCCGTCCTCATCCACTTTCTGTGAGTGGAATTCAGATTAAAAAGCTTTGATTCAGTGTTGGGGTTTAGATATCTACCTCACAGATTGACACCTACAGGTAGAAACCTAAATTTAGGTGTCTAAATCTCTGAGCTAAATACCTCCCACCCATCCTTTTTAGTTCTATTTTATTCTTTATAAAGACAGGATGAACGGAACTGCACATATTAATCAATACGTGGGTTTGCCAAACATTTATACAGTGACATAATCACATAATCGTGTTTTTCTTTTCCTTTTTTCCTTTTCTAAAAATTTCTCTTATTCATTTTGAATTTTTTATTGCTGTGGTCACCGCATCAACGTTTTCATACCGTTATCCTACAGCAACTCTGTTTCTGAGTGATGATAATGTAATCTTCAATCCGTAATTGAATAATATATAATTGAATATGTATCTTCCCAGACAAACTACTTTGCATTTATTAGCATTGACTTTCACATGCCATTTCTGACACAGTCACTCACTGCCACGAGAACCATCTGCCTCTCTTCTCAGGGTCAGATTTGACTATCTCAGCTAATTTTCGTGTCATCCCCAAACCTTGTCACCGCAATATTCACCCCTCTTTCCAAACTATTTATAAGGATATTGAACAGCACAGGTCCTAAATCAAACAGTTGCATGACTAAGCTGTAGAGCTCCTTTCACTGAGAAAATTGATCTCTTCTCCCACTTTTTGTCCCATTTTGTCTCCACCTTATTTACTTACAAGAGGACATCTTATTATCTCAGCTTAACTACTTTAAGAGTCTTTGCAGAAAGACTTATTGACATTTGTTTGGAAGTCCGTACACACTTTATCAACGAGATCAGCCTTACCTACAAGCTTGCTGACATCTTCAAAGAGTTCAAATAGATTTATGGGACATGGTCTCCTTCTGCAAGAACTGTAATGACTTTTTCCAAATAAATCACATTTATGAAATTGTCTACTGGTTCTCTTCTTTATTATTGTAGTTTTTACCCACTTATTCAGTTTGGAAGTGAGATTTACTGATCTGTGGTTTTCCACATTTGTCCTGGAGTCCTTTTTCTCAAGGCTGAAGACACATTTGCCACTTTCCATCCTTCTTGCAGCGTGGTCAACTTAAATGACACTTTTCATGCTACATTTAGCTTTCTCTTAATCTAGTGTTTGAGGTCTTTCAGAACTCTTGATTGAGTATCGTCTTATCTTGGTGCTTTCTTACTGTTCATTTTATTGATTTGTTCCAAAATGTCCTCTGCTGAAACTTCATTTAGGGACAATTCCTCATACTCTCCACTGCTTCACCACTAATGTACCCCTTTCCAGCCTTCCTCTATAATTTGTTCCCTATTATTACACTTTCCTACCCTTCTGCCAAGTTTCTGAGGCATTTATTATGTCAATAACTTCCTTTAAAATCAGAGATTCTAGTTTCCCTCTTTTAGGCTTCAGAGTTGCAGCATTTCTATAGACATATTTCTACATTTTTTATTGATCTAGTTGCCCATTTTTCATGGGGCCTGCTTAGCTGGGACTTTAATTGCTGAGCCCATTCTTTGCTGTTTCCTTCCTCAATGTTATTGATTTTGGTTCCTTCCATTTTTCTAAATTACAAGAATTTTCTTATTCCTCTTGAAGAGGAGCTGCGATCTTGAACCATGTGCTGTTGGTGAGTTTCCACAACTGTCAACTATAAAAATACCTCATTGCTTTTGAATGTTAAAACCTTGCAATCTAGTTTCACATTGATTTATATAGCTTATCTCCCTTGTAAAAACTACCTCACCGACGACTGAGAAGCTGCTTGTCTGGTACTGTGACAATTTATAACACTCTGATTCCACTTTCAAAATTTCTTTCCTGTTCGTTCCTCTGCCATCGGTACCCACATCATTCACAACACCAGCTCCCTCTAGCACTAACTGTGGACACAGAAGTCCAGCAAAGGCCTCGACAGCACTGCAGAAAATGAGACTTCCTCCCATGTTTTAATAATACATTTCATTAACAGCTCCCAGTATGAGACTTTCATGATTGCTCACTCATGTTTAATTTTTTATTTTCTCTAATTCCCATCTCTTTTCCTGGCACGCTTCAGGCAGTCAGCTATACCTTTTTTTATATTTTGGTATTCTTTTCCTCTTTCATAAATGTGGCACACAGCATTTGTTCCTTTTGATTTCACACTGTTGATTTCTGGATCTCTTTCTCCAGATCATTAGAAGCCTGATCCTGACCTTCAAAGTGCATCTTGGTTTACCCACAAATTTTATGAGCGAGTTCTTTGTTAAATCATATAGGTCATTAATTAAAAAACTGAATAGAACTGGGCCCAGGACATACGCCAGCAGGACTCCAGTCAAAATAACCTCCCAGCCTGCCAGTGCACCATTGCCACCGACGTTACAGCAATATCACGTACCTTCTAACGGACGAACCTCAAGCTATGAACTGCACGGGGCCTGCCAGGACAATGAATTTGGCTGTGGCCTCCCTCACTCCTTTCTGAATCCAGACTAGAGTGCGCAGGGAGGACGGCTGCCCACCGGATGGACTATTTTGAGTGCAGCGCAGGCCATCTTTGCTGGGAGCCTACCTAGTGCCTCTGATCATGGCAGCGTGTGGATCTGTCTGCACATACGCAATAAATCTCATCGCCCCAGGAAGCACTGGCTTTTCTACGCTTGCACAATACCGTTATGCATTAGAGGAAGGGCTGCAACATATGGTCTCTCCCTTATACAGAAACAAGGTAAGTGTCTCACCCAGCCAGAAATACTGGGCACACTGATATAGACCATATTTCTTTAGTCTGCTTCTGAGAGAATCAGGTGGAACAGTTTCAAAAGCTTTCCTAAAGCAAAATATGTCCCATCTGCTGCCTCCTCTTCATCTACTAGACATTATTTTCTCAAAGAAGGAAATTAAAGTAAGATCGTGTGATTTACTCTTGGTAAATCTATGTCTTTTTTTTTTTTTCCCTTTTTATCTTCTATTTGCTTTAAACTGATCATGTAATATTTTTTCAGACTTATTTCTGGGAAGAGTCGTCTCTAATTCCCTGATTTCTTTTTCAAAAAAGTAAACTGTGTTTGCCTTTCTATAGCGCTCAGTGATCTTACTTGCCTTCCAAGAGCTTCCAGGGCAGTCACTAATGCTTCAGTAATTGCTTCAGCTACTGTCTTCATCGCCCACATGGCTCTCGCAGCACATACCCAGAGCGCTTTGAGGCCATAGCTTCTAATCTGGAGGAACAAAGACAGAACACAAACACAAAAGCAGTGTAAAAGGACATTGGGGACTAGGCCAAGCTCAGACTGCTTGGCTGGGGGACTGAGGCTCAGCCTCCTCTCACAATGGGTAGTTTAGCATAGCATAGAAAGGCACAGCATATAGCGCAGCGTAGTATTAGCATAGCAGGAAGCTGCCTTCCAGCCGAGGGAAAGCAAGCTGACAACTCCAGGAAGGCTATATCTGAAAATACATTGTCAGTTGAGAACTTTTGCTCTACTGTGCTGATGGGAATTTAAATACCAGGAGCATACCGGCATGTGATGACAGAGATTTGCTGACTCGGAGGCAGAATATGAAGGGGTCTTTCATGAGACACCTAGGTGGATGCTAGAAAGTGCTGGGGGGGAGCATGAGGTCCTACTGCATGTCACAAATTTTAAAGAGAAATGCAAGCAAAAGATTCTGGATGGCAAAGTCAGGCTGCTGGCTAGAAGATTTAGCCCCAGGGTACTGTTGACAGTTTCTCTGAAATCCTTCCAGTTATACACACAACCCCAATTAGGCAGAGGGGAAGAAGACACTCTCCGGAGGTGATGGTCTCCATCAAAAGTCGAAAGTGAAATCAGACTTTTCACAAGGAAAACATATATGATGTGTTTAATTAAGTGGAAGCCGGGGGAAATCTGTCATGAGCTAAGGCAAACAGATTGTTAAGGGTTGGTAAAACAAAAATACTCTGTGTATCCAGCTAGTTCAGAGAAAAAGCTTACTGCGGGGATGGGCACGGTTCATACGTGAAATTGTGTTACATCAAGATGACAAGGGACTAAGAAGCTAAACAAAGGTGCCCCCCAAATTAAGAACTATAAATGCATGTACATAAAGTAAAAACTTAAAAAAAAAAAAAAAAAAGCTAGATGAAATAAAACCTAGGTAATATAATCAGATCTTGACACAGCAGAAAATAGTAAATCCCAGTGACAAAACCAACAGTATACCATAGTACGTGGCCATAAACTACAGAAAGGAGAGTGTAAGTCATAAAAGTGAAAGAATTTTTTTTTTATATCAATGTTTTGAGGAATCTAGTCAGACTAAAATTCTTACTGGAAAAGACTATACACTGAAACTGTCTTGGCAGTAGGAATGTAAATATATGACTAGAGTTATCGCATCAGTCATCAGAGAAAGAAGACTGAGTGCTTAATGTTGAGAGGTGAAATACTAAACATGGGGACCTCTATTATTCATAAATAAATCGATATAATGGCACAGAGGAAAAAAAAAGGTTAGAGAACCAATTTATAGAAACACAGTACGACTGCTTTTCAGAACCATTAGATCCTGAACACCCAAGAAGAGAGGCTGCTCTCTACTTAATATCATGCAAGGAACAAGAGGAGTAAGTTCAAGAAGAGGCAGTCAATGAACCAACGGAGAATACGGGCTGCTCTTACAGAACAGAAAACTCCGTCTCGGAGTGCAACGGTTATGACTTAGGAGGTCTTAATGGGCAAGGAGCTCACCGCAAACGCTCAAGGTAAAACGTGATAAAACGGGAGAAGTGATTAGAAATCAGAAATCCGTTCAACCTCTGGGTACAGCATCACTGAAACCACTAGTATATCTAATTCTGCTGTTCACATTTAAAGCTGTTGAAAGATTAGATTGGGGGCAGGAAAGAGCCATAAAAAGTATATGAGGAGAGAAGAACATGTAACTGGCAAACTTAAACAGCTCAATTGTGGGGCGATTCGATAAATACTTTCACAAGGGGAAAATATCAACCAACACTTTTTAATCTAGCAGAGACAGAAGAAAGACTAAGGGCTGAAAAATGAAAGTGATTCAAACCAGAAATGAAACACACATTTTTTAACCGTGGTGATGATTAAATTTGGGAACAAACTACCACCTGAAGTGATGGATTTTGCAACTCTTGACATCTGGAACATATGTTCCTGTGAAAAGTTCAAGTTTTGATAAATAAGAATTTTTTTCCCCTGAAAAACAATTTTGTCAGAAAATTCTTAGCCACTATTTGGGTTACTTGTCTATTTTAAAGCGCCAGAGAAACCGCATTGTACATTGAAAGTTGGTCAAAATGATAATTAAAAGCAGAATAATGGAATTCCTAGATAAGGAGCACGATATGGTAGGAGCTAATTATCACAGTGTCTGTAATGAAAATTTTCCATCACCAATATTTTTGAATTATTTGAACATATCTTTATAATGATGATCAAAAGGGAACTGCTTGACATAATCTACTTGAACACTCAAAAGCCTTCTGACAGCCTTTTTGAGGCAGGGCTTTTTCCAGAAGAATCCTGCATGGCCTGATATCGCGGCTGCTACGGAAAGCCGAAGCACAGAGCAGCACGCGAAGACCCGGCTAGCAGCCAGAACACCGCCTCCTCTCACACACAGGTATTTCACTACAAGCTTTGGCTTTTCTGTGCAGGTGCTAAGTGCCATTATTCCAAGTCTAATTTTTGTAATTGCAATCAAGGCACCAAGAACTCTTACCTAAGTGCTTTTAACACGCTACAGGAATGAAATATGACACATAAGGCACTAACAACTTGTAGAGCATCATTAAACATACCACGATCATTAACAAATGTGCCAAGGAAGGGTAGTACATCTGTATGTAATTCAAGCGGAGGAGTCAGGCTCCACATTAATTTTTTTTTTTGAGTAAAATACTTCAGAAGACTCCAGCTTATCTTGAGTCAATAGAATGTGAAACATCACTGAAAAAAAAACCCATCCTCTTGGGATTTTTCATTGGACTGAGAATTGTGGCACTTCTCAGTAAATGTCAGGCTTATCAGTGTTGTGAGTAAGCATCAGTTAGCTCTCAAACAAGCTGACTCTGTTCATTTTTCTCAGAACTGTATGTAATATTCTCCTGGCAAGGAACACCTCTTTTAGTAGACTGCAGCAGAAATTTGTAAAATAAGCTTGCCTCAGCTCTGATCCAAAAACCAAAAGAGATCTAGAATAGATTAGATGGCTGTAGAAAGATCTGCTTTTTGACTACAAAGCATGGATCATTTGGAGTTAAAGGGATGTAAGAAATACAAATTTCTCCTTTTCAGATTTAGGAGGCACTAATTGTAAGAAAACGTTTTTCTTAACACTTGTTTACCTACTTCAAATTACATCAGTAGCTTCAAGTATATTTTTGATCTGTGAGTGGTTAATGACATCAATATTTGCAATACATTTTCATCCCTTTATAAAGATCCTTTCTTTATTTCCACCATGTAGCTTTTCTCTTTATATTGCTCGGTGAGACCTAGCAGCATCGTGGTGAGATCTTCATTAGCATTCAAATAAAAATTCATTGTTTGCTTGTATAGTGGGGAGATGAGTTCAGCGTTCACTGTTCACCGTTACCATCAGAAGTGTTTACATTCATATCTACGTTTCATTTTCTTTTGACAGAACATAACAAAGCACAAGAAAGACTGTGCTGGGTCAGATCGAAGGTTCCTCTACTGCAGCATCTGGTTTTCAATAGAGATACCTGGGAAAGGAGTTTAAGAACATACCAGGCATGCAGCGGTGCTTTCTTGGAATATTATTCTGGTTTCCAACAATATGTGTCTTGGGACTCTTCGAGGCACAATCCTTGGTTTTACTGTTTAACAGGTTATGCTTTAACTTCTCTCCATTAACTTTTCCTGTTACCCCCGGAGCACAAGTAAACTTTGAGCATCCATAATATCCTACAGCAAGGGATTTTACAGCTTAATGACAAGTTTGTAAAGAACCATCAACCAAATTAAATTGATTTCTAGTTGTTGCTTTGGAAGAGACACTAAAGGGGCTTCTCAGTTTGGAGAGAAGGCGGCAAGGGGGATACGAGTGAGATGTATGAAATCGTGGTCACAGCAACAATAGGTGGACAGTGCAGGCAGACGGACGGCTGCTCTGACCCACTAGAGCATTTCTTACGTTGTTATGACTAGGTCATCTCAGTTGCATCTTCAGGACCCTTTCGAGAGCTCTAACAAATTTATGAAATGTGGTTTCTCCCTAGAAAAACTTTCCCTAATATGTTGGGGTTTATCCACTTAATCATTTTATTCTTGTAATTTCTACTCACTTGCTCAGTAGACTCCAGTGTGACGGTCTGCAGTTCTCCGCTTCGCTCCTGGGGACCTTCTCAGGGATTGTTGTCACATTTACTATCTTCCATCCCTCCTGCAGGGAGACTGATTTAAGTGACGGGTTACACACTATAGTAGCTCCATAATTGCATATTTGTTTTCCTCCAGAGCTCTTGAGTGATTACCATATGGTCTTGGCAATTTCTGACTCTTCATCTTATCAATTAGTCCTAAAATGCATTTTAATGTCATTTAATTTGAGACAGTTCCTTAGACTTGTCCCCGTAAGTTTGGCTCTCATGGAAGAGTAACCTACCTCAATCATAGTGAGCACAAACACAAAGCTTCAGTTTACTTTTCAACAGCAGTTTTCCCCTCTTACAGTAATCCTTTCAGAGACTGGTCATCTGTTGACCAAACCTCTGGAAAAGTACCTGATTCTGGCAATCTTGAAAATACGTTTACTAGTATTTTTATTATTCCTTTAGTGAGTTTGCACCTTAAAATTTTCCCTTGCCTGCCCTACGGATTTAGCTTCACAGTTAATGTGTTTATTTTTTAAAATAATTTCTTTATTTGCTCAGAGATCCCTGGTTTTGAATACTCTCTTCCACTCTGCTGTTAGAATATTGCCTTTTTGGTCCCTTGTAGAATTATTTCACTTAGTGATATATTGCTCTGAGCTTCAGATAGGGTGTTTTCATCTAGTTTCTCATCTTCTGCATCCTTATAGCAGCTGCTTTTAATTTCCTTTTAAGAAGCTCCCGCACTTTTGAGTAGGTCCCATTTTTAAGTTAGGTTTTACCGTGAGGTAGTTGTGGGGGAAAATCAAATACTCCTAAGATACTCTGTCACGAATCCCTCTGAAAAAAAGATAGGCATCCACCGAGGTGTTTTCAAAGAAGGGAGGCTTTGGAGGAAAGAGGACATCTAACAGCTCCAGCTGGAAGGAGAAGGATGGAGAGGACTCTGCCAGGGCACTGCAGGGAGCAGGGACCTGGATGCCGGGTGAGGGGGGTGAGGAACCTCTAGCACCAAGGTTTCAGAAGGGCCTGTGAGGAGGCTGGATCAGGGCCACGTAAAAGACAGGTAGGGAACCTGGAGAAGCAACTCCCAAAGGAGGATTCGCATTCAAAAGCAGGAATGCACCTGTGTCAGCAGAATGAGGTGAACTCATTTGTACAGAGAGGGGAACTGGAAAGATGCTCCATTACTACAGGCTCTCTACGTTCACACAGGCAGGGCGTGCAGAGCAGAGCTGTCATGCGTGGCCTTTCTTCAGCATGCTGGATCACTCTTTCTGCTAGGCAAGCTCTGGGGTGGCCACAGGGAGCTTGGGGTGAAAGCCCATGCGCATTTCCATACCCCGTGGCTCCCACTGCAGTGCTCAGTACCCTTGTGACTTACAGAAATTAATGACTCATGGATGACGGAAAAGCTTTACTGGGTGGCTGGCATCCAGCTCACCTGGCAGAAACGATCACACACCACAAAAAGAGGGGCAAGCCCCCATGGGATGCAGCGTGGGCCACACATCTCTCTCTGCAAGGGCAAGCAGGCAGGCAAGGCAGCTCTCTGGGTGCTACGTCACTGGCTGGTGTCATCCCAGACTTGGATGTGACAGCAGCCGGTCAGCCCCAGGGTCCTCAGGATACTGGTCCCTCTCAGGATACTGGTCTGTCCAGGCAGCTTTCTGCTCACCGATGTCCCAGCGCAGCAGCATCCTGTCTGTGGGAACAGGCTCCCTCCTCACCCAGACAAGGTTTACAAAATGCAATGTAAACAGGAATATAAAGCAGGCAGCTGGCAGAACGCGGGCAGGCCTGCAGATCCACGACGACTCACAGGGACAAATCTACCAGATGTTCCAGCCTCACAAGGGAGCCACACGCCTGTCCTACTGCAGGAATTGTGTTTTGCCTCCTGTTGCGTTGCCTTCCTGCAAGAACGCTGGAAAATCGTGGCGGTTTGAGAGTTACTTTCCCTTCCTAAAATTGGTGCTACTGTAGGTTTGTGTAGTTAGTGAATATCAACAAGAAATAAATCAGAGCTTGGAGAAATGCAGTTCTCCACTCTTCCTCCAGTGTGGCTTGTTTACACTGCTGCGCTGCAATCTGAAAAATGCCATCTATAATGAATACTAAATAGTGGGAGTCTTTTTCTCAGCAATGTGTTACTAAACCTGATTGCTGTGCGGTATAATACGCTGGGAGAGAGCGGGGGCTTGGCTGTGCTTCTCTGTTTCATGCAGTCATAGAAACTGTCAAGCTTAGGTGCCTCTGTGATCTCCGAGCAGCACGTCTCCCTACACCCTTTCCTAGCTACCCATTATTTTAAAAATGTTCCATTGTAACTGTAGCTCAGGTCTTTCAGACAATTTTAATGTCATTATTATTTCTGCCTCTTTAAAATTTATCTACTTATGCAATTTTAATCTTTTTTTTTCCAAACCAATTCATAGTAATACGTTAACAGCTGCCTTGTAGTGGAAGTCACCTGGAGTTAATCCTCAGAAGTCCTCACTATTAAGAAATGACTCACCTCTGTGTTATAAAACCTGTACTGCATTGCCTTGCACCCCTGTCCTCAGTATCTTCACGTGTGTCTCCGCTTCATCACCAAGACCACTTTCGACCTTGCGGTGAGTACGTGCCTGTGGAAGGTACACGCAAAACCAAAGGATGCCAGAAAGCAAGAACGCTTTTCCACACACGAATGACTTCTAGAGTACTTCTACAGCTCCTTAAGCTCAAAGGACCAGGGAGCAGAAGGGGATCTATATTGCAGAAGATGGTGAAAAAAGGGACGAAAGGAGAAAGTCGTAACAGGGCCCCCGCACACACTTCAGAATTCCTGCAGCCAACATAGAATACATCTACCTCTGTTTGGGGAGTCTGAGGACACTTTTGATTTCCCTCCTCTGCCAGCAGTTCCATCTTCCAAACAGTTCAAGGCACAACCACGATGATAACTCTACATACCAAAATGCACAGCGGAAACGGTACTGCCCCAAAGGCTTGCTAACGCACAGCATAGACAAGGGTTTGTTGGGTAGTATTTTTTGCCCTTTAGAATACTGAATTCAGGCAAAATCAACATTTCTGAAAAACAGCAAATCATTCATACCCATGCAACGCATATTCTTTCTTCCTTGACTCAGATACTGGAGCGTTCATATAAATACACGTACCCTTCCTATATACACAGTACCACACACTCCAGCAGAAATGCTATGAGACAAAGCATAACACCTTGTTTTGGTAAGATCAAACTTACAGTCAGGTGGGCACATTGAAGAGGAGATACTAAAACTTATCACACACGCACTCCTCGTTGAGCTGTGCAAAGGTCATTCTGTTCTGTGCATAAGCCCGTGTCAACAGTGAGCATATATTAGAGTTCAGAAAACACTTCGCCGAGGCGATCCAGCCTTTCTGGGTTAAAAGGTTATGAAATTTAGTCTAATCTCTATTTCTATTTTCTTAGATGTTCACTACCAATCTATTATAGGCAAAGAAGTCAGTGCAGCCCAAAATTAAGGTTTCCCAACTTCTTCTTTTACATGACCCTGACCATATTTCTACAAGACTGTTCAGACTTGTAGTCCAAACTGTTCAGAATTCTCTCAAGCTAGCCTGAAATCTTTTTTAAATTAAGCTGATTTGCATCATAATTTCTCAGACTGAAACAAAATAATTTCTTTTTGTTAAAATGTTCCTTCCACCACTCTCATGAGAACCTTTTGTGCCTCTGTGCTTTATCACAGGAATTTCACATTTGGCACAGGGTTTCTCCTGGCGAGAGGTTTGTATCTGTTGCCTTCACAACTGTCCACAAAGTTCTTACACTTTCAAACAACTGGAACCACTAGCAGTCATCTTCTACAAGGCAAATAGAATAACTAAGATACCAAAAGATTTAACACCCAGGAAAAGAGAAACAACAGAATAATCTGAATGATTTCTAAGCGCATGGAAACTAATAAGGAGATGAATACTTGTCAATGTGAATTCCTCATGAACAAAACAAGCTGACTCAATCTAATTTCGCTTGTCGATGGATGAGACTTTGTGGATAAGGAAGAAACAGCAGATACCACATCCCTCAATGTCACTGCGGCTCCTGACATTGTCCCACACGACACTCGGGACTGCAAGAATGCCTTGGCTGAAGTCATGACACAAATCTGGTTGGAATCCGCACTCTGAGAGTAGTTTCCAATGGTTCGCTGTGAAATGTAAAGGACAAATTGAACGGTTACTCAGCTGTTCATAAGTTCCATTCAATATTTTATTGATAGCCTGGATGAGAGAATGGACTGTGTGTTTATTAAATCTGCCAAGATTAAATCTGTGAAGAGTGGCTACAAATACATGGGGGACAGCTGTATTAAAAACTTTTGACAACCTGGAGAAGTTGTCTATAAATACAGGAGTCACCTCAATTGTAAAAAGTGTAGCATTTTAACTTAGGCGGGAGTAAAGCGCACAAATACAGGATAGACATCAGCTGGGCAGAAAGCAGTCTGGGGAAAAAAAAAAGAGATCTGAAAGTTCTGATAGATCACAAGCTGAACAGGGTTATTGTCCAGAGCAAAGAGAAAACACTACACAGATATATTAACAGAAGAATTACCTGCAAGACATCTTGCAGGTCCTTTCGCTGTACTCAGTAATGCCTCAGTGCAGAGGCACGTCCAGTCTAGGGTACTGCTCCTCAAGAAAGGTCGACAGGCTAAGCAGCAAGAATAACAAAAATGGTTAGAGGTCTGGAAAACATGACTTGAATCAAGAGAGGGAGAACAGGAGGTGCTCAAAAGAGAGAAGACCACGGAGAGACGCAATAACAGTCCTGACAGAGTCAGGATCAGTGCAGTAACAGTCCTGCAGCAGATAAAAGCCTGCTGCAAAATGGCAGAGAAACAACAGTTCTGCATATGCCAAGATTGAGATAAGCAGATCCCATTCTGTTGTGGAAGAAGGAGAAGGACTAAGCGACCAGCTGAGATTTCTTCCAGCTTCGCTTTTCAATGATCCTGTGCTCAGCTGATGCTGATTAGAGTTTGTCTGTACTCAGTTTGTCCTGATGTACCCCAGTGACTTCATACAGTAATTGCTCATGCACATTTACATCATTTCTGCATTAACATCATCATTAAGGTTACAGTGTTTTACGTTCATCTTACCATCTTAAGACTATGTGTCTTAGAAATACCTTATCAAAATGTTATTTGCCAAACCAGCTTGACTCACAACTCATTAATCAAAATCCATTTTAATAATTAGTTCTCAAATAGTAATTCAAGAAAATCTTTGTATCTTGATTACCCTTTCTAACCAGCACAATGGGCAAAAGGGTTTGTAATCGTTTGGCATCGCTACTCCCAGACTCGAAGAACCTAGATTAGAGCTGGTGGTGCCAGAGTCTCCCATTCCACCACCATAATTTCAGAAACTACTACAATTTTAGAAAAAATTGTATACAGCTTGGGCCTCTCAGTTCCAGATTCTTATAGAAAACACCGGATCGCTGCCACTGCCATCAGCATCCAGTCCAATCCCTGGCACAAAAGCAGGGCCAGCACTACCTATGTCCATTCTGACATGGGAAGAGATGTACTTAAAATCTTCCCCAGATTACCCACTGCAGTGACTACACATCCTATATTAACAACGTACTCCTAATGTCTCTGTTAGCACAATTCAGCCTGTTACCTCCAGCTATCTCCCCAGTGGGCACGGAAAACAGTTTAAGATGCAGTGGCCAGGCAGGGCAACTAACTGACATGACTGCTTTTTAGTCACAATTATTTACCCGGGGTGCCAAGGGAAAGCAGTGCTGCCTTATCAAATAATTATTATCAATTACCAATATCGACCAGACCCAGCTATAGCTCAGCTTCCCACAGGATCCATCAAATTAAACGGCTGTGCTGTATTACTGCTGGAAGGAGAACAAAGAGCCTTGTGAAGTTGTGCAGGTTCTGAGATTTATGAAAATACGGCTCAACTTCACTGGCATACAAGCAGTTAAATCAACATTATACAAAACCAGAAATAATACAAGCCACAGACCTTGTTAGCTCTGTATATCCTTACACCATTGCTAAATTGAGTTGATATGTCAGAGAGTGGAAACCCAAAAGATTCCAGATTTATCGTCTTACTTCTTTACAGTTTCTTCTCAAGGATTCACAGTGCTGTCATTTTCTCTCTTCCATTCTGCTTACCTTCTTTGTAACATATTGGCTTTCTTACTTTTACTGAATAATTCCTGGTCTATTATATCTATAATTATACTAATAATTAAGGATGCCTTTTCATCAGCTAGCAGCTAATTACTTCTGTTCCTACCCAGCTTGCTCAGAAAACAGTCAATTCATCTGTATCCATATCACTCTCGCTGTTGCTAAGCAGTCAATGCTAGTGAGCAGTTGCACCGTAACTGGCGTCGTTTGGTTCACCCTGGCTCTAAATGTACTTTGCAGTAGCTGAGTGGTGGTGCCTTTCAACCTCAGAGCCAACGTTTTTCACTGCTAAGCAAGTTTTAGTCACACGTTGAAGTGCAGCACCTGCTTGGCAAAGAGTGCGTATTCCCACCAGTTCCAGAGCAGCTTCGGAGCTGTTAGTAAGCAGCTGCAAGGAGTCTGGAATTGGACGGACCCAAAAAGAATCAGCTACCAAACCAGCCTCTACCAACTGCAGTCTTAGTCCTTTTGTGGTCAGACCTTATCCAAGATTTTATTATATGCAAACTGAAGTCGTGAATTAGTCTAAGCTCTCGACTCTCCAGCATTATCACAGCGAAGAACTACTTGCATTCACACACTGTCCTTCCAGGCGTCTTGGTATACCGGATCGTTCCTGCGTCCGCTGATGTGAGACCTGGACCTTGTCAGCACGACTCTGCTGTCTTGCTCTGGTTCCCACCAGCACAGCGTAACGGGCTCTGCCCAAAAACGCTCAAGCCAGTTAGAACGGAACTTCAGCGATGGGGTGACAAATCAGCTCAGATTGGGTTTTTTCCCCAACTACCTGTCATTTAATCTGTTGTAGGTTGGAGAGAGAAGCTGATGTTCCAGGGCAGGAATTCCCACCACCTCAGCCCTGGTAAGCCACTTCCTTCCCTGTTTCTCAGTTAATGAAATTAGTGAAGTGAACATTAGTGAAATGCTAATGGCCGGTGTTTCTAGCCTTCCTAGAGTCTGGGCTAGGCCAAAACCCTTAATCCTTTTACCCAATTTGTGACCGCATAGTCTAAAATGAAGAAACGTTGGCAAATGCAGTGGTTGTGCTTGATTCCAGAGAAAGGGAATTAAAAAATGAGGAAATTTGTTTAAAAAAAATGCTCAGAGTGGCAGCCAGAAAGGTAAAACATTTTCAGATGGCAGGTAGACTATTTTAGGATTCTATATTGCAGGCTCAAAGCAAATGCATATAACCTGTCAAAAAAGACTTGAGAGAAAAACAAAAAGCTAGCATCATAAAACAGCAGGATCAGGGAGGCTGTTGGAAGTTAAAAGGTACCCTGCAAAAAGCTGAAGTTGTGTCTGAAAAAGGAAAACTAAAAAGAACATAAATTCTGGCAGACTAAATGTAAAAGCACAATAACATAGACCGAAGAAACAGTTTAGAAGCAGTTTGCTGAAGAAATAAAAAAAAAAAAATGTAATAAATCCTTCTTGAACACATCAAGAGGAAGAAGCTTGCAAGAGCCAGTGAGCTACACAGGTACGAAAGAAGCTCTCAGAAAAGATAACGCCATCACAAAAAATCCCAAACTCTTTTCTTAAAAATCTCTGTTCACCTGGTGAATCTCGGAGAAACTCTGAAACCAGTATCTTGTTTATAAGGCATTCACAGAAGGCTCGTCTTAATTTAAGGTTGGTAAGAGCAGATTACAAACCAGACAAAATGAATAACAACATATCGCTGGGCGCAGATGATATTCGTACAAGATTTTTACAGAATGTTAAATATGAATCATCTGAGCTAATACCCTTAGCATGTAACCTTTTGCTGAAAATTGCTGCGATTATCAAAGGACTGGAAGGTAACTAATAAGAAATCAGTTTTTAAAAATAAATCCAGTGGCAATTCACGAAACCACAGATCACTAAGTCTAATGTCCATATTGGTCATATTGGCTGAAGCTCTAGGAAAGAACAGAATTAGTGAATACATGAATAAAAGTAACACATTAAGGAAAAGCAAACATGACTTTTGTAAAAGGAATCTGAGCCTCCTAAATCTGCTGGAATTCTTTGAAGAAGTCAAAAGCATGTAAATAACAGAGATCCAGCTGAGAAATTTTCCCTGCATTTCCAACTCACCCCAAGCCTCCAGAAACCTCAGACATTGAAGGTCTCATCAAAGGCTCTTAAATAAACAAAACAGCCGGGGACTACAGGTAAGGACCTCACAGAGTTAAATAATAGTTTAATCATGGAAAAAGAAGACTAAAGGATGAGTTTTCACAGTGGAAGATGATCATCAGCAGAGTCCCATGGGGATTAAGGTCCATGGTGTTCAAAGTGTTCAGAAGTGATCTGGAAAGTAGGTGGAATAGTGAAGAAGATTTCTTATAAAAACTAAATTAATTAGGATAATATTTACTACAAAAACTTAAAGATCTCATGACGCTGAGCAGCCTCACAACAAAGCGGAAGATACATTTCAGCCCTGACAACTACAATCTGGCTACCCATGAAAAGCAACACTAACTTTACACACAGAGCGATGGGCTCTGAACCAGTTTGCACAATTTAGGAAATGCATCTGGATGTTATAATAGCTAGCTCTAGGAATCTATCACCTCATTGCTCAACAGCAGTCAAAAAAAAAGGAAATCAAAAGTTCAGAATTCTTAGGAGAGAAAAGTATGACTTTGCCACTGTATGAAATTATGGTGCATCTGCTTCTTGAATACCAAGTGCAGTTCTGGTACCCTCACCTCACAAAAAAATAATGGAACTGTAACAGGAAACAGAAAAGATACATGGCAGAATGACAAACATGGTAAGCACAAAACTGCTTCCATGTGAAAAACAAAGTTAGCATGCAGAAGCTGAACAGGAAGCAATCGCTTCCCATTTGTCTTTCCCAATTGTACTGAGCAGGCCAGGTGCCAGCAAGGGGAGACGGACGTCGTACGAGAGCTCCGTTGCGTGCCTTTTTGTTCGGCTGCTGAAGCCTTCATATTCTGTCAGACAAGAATTTCCAGGGATGTGTGCGAATTGCGACAGCTAGGTTTCATACACAATCCCAGCATGTTTTCAGGAAAAAATATAAGGGGAAAAAGGAGGAACAAACAACTGCTGTACTTGCAGTACTTTTTGTTTCCGTTATTTCTAAATGATATTTCATTAGAGGTCTCCACTCCCCTTCCCATCTGCCCTCCCCAAGCTACAATTTCAGAATTAAAACAAATAAAAAACCACTTAGGCAGCATTTCCTAACACCTGACTACGGCAACCCAGCTGCGTTGCTCGCCAGCCTCTATAGCGATGCATTTTAACGCAGCTCCTCTCACCTCGTTACATTTCTCTCATTTTTCAAACTCCTTTGAGCGTTGTGGGTTCGGGCTGTTAACTCAGCTCCTTCAAGGACAGCACTGCTTTTCCTTCAGTCGTGCAGTGGCTGGTACCAATTGGTCCCCTACCTGATAACAGCCTTAAACTACTGGCGAGCTATTAATAATACGCAAGCAATCATTTTAATTGCAACCGGGTGTCTAGAATTTAGGAGCTGTACGAAGAGTTCCTTCTATCTCAAATATTATTGTCCCATTGCGCATTTTGGAGTTTAGCTCTCATTAAAAGTAATAGAGGGAAATAGTCTGTAGCAAACTGAATGTGTTTGTTTTCACAGTTCACCTCCTGCTCCTCTACGCTAAAACACACTCTCGCTCAGTGACAAGACCACAGCTGTTGCCATCTTTTACTTACCTGCTGAGTGCAATATTTAGCTTGAGGGACACTGAAGTTTTCTGTTTGTTAGTTATCAGGTCAGTAACTCTCACCTTATCACTTCAGTTTCCATTCTGTTGATAAAACCTGTCAGCCTTCCTTGAGTGGTTCCTGGCCCTCAGAAGAAATCACATTAAATTGGCACAACCAAGTAAATCTGTAAGGGATGTGCTCCTGACTTACCAAAGGGAAGGGGGGAGGGCTTGAATTTCTCTTCCTCCTTGCACGGCTCCAATGTCCAAGCGCTTAGAGCTGTGTTGAAATCCTCCCTACGGATTCAGCAGTTCAAGTCAGCTCAGGTCTTTGAATATGGCCCAGAGGAGATGTCTGTGGAGCCGGAATTGATATGTTTAAGTGCAAGAGACAATAATCATTTCTTCAAGTATAAACTAAAAATACCCAGAAGAAAGTGGAATTCATAATGGAGATTTTAAAGATCTGTGACATACCGGAGTCTGCACAAGGGTTTTAATGAGAGAGAAGCCAATTTAATTGGTCAGTGCGAGCAGATGCTTTGCTGGGTGAGTGGGCTATAACATCTCACGTTCCCGTTTAATGCCAGGAGCATCACCGCTGTGCTTAACGTGGCTGCAACAAGCCCATGTCAGAGGAGCGCATCGTCAGAATCGCAAAGAACCTTGATAATCAACGTCTCCGCGTTGTCAGATCACAGAGCCGAGACACGAGGAGAAAGCGCTAGAAAGAGGAGGCAAGAGCTGACAAAGGAACGTTGCTAAAGGTAATTGCACGACTGACCATCTCCGGTTCTCGAGGTTTGTTTAATTATTATGCTTGGCATGAAGCTGAAACAGCCCGTTAAGTTTTAAAGTCTGTTAACGCGGCGTTAACAGGGAGTTGCTGAGTACCAGGGTTAAAATCTGCAGGCCTCCCCTGTGAAAACACTTCTGGAGTGTATGTCACCGTTCACAGGAAACCCAGAAATAACTTCCGCGGACCATTCAATTATAGGCGATCACCACACAGCGCTCCCTCTACTTGTGGCATGGCTCATCAATCAGGGTTTCTGTCACCACGTCTCTTCTCATAGCAGTCACCAGAAGGCTCTGAGCTCCCTCCAAATTCGTGTGACATTTACTGTCAGGGGCTGTCAACACCAAGAGATTCTCCCAGGGCCTCCGAGTTCATCACAAAGCAACAAGATAGATCCCCAAATCGTGCTCCCAGTTTCAGCTCTGGATTACAGCGACTGACTGAGGGGCTTTGCAGCAGTCAGGGAAGAGCGAAACGGCAGCGCGAGCTACAGCTCATGCCCAAATACCTTCCCTTCCTTATTTTCTGGTTAGAAAAACACAACCGCACTAAGAGAGGTTTTAGGCCCGTGATTAATTAAGACTTCCTCAAAAATGCCCCTTATAAACTTAGTAAGAGAAAGGTGAGATTGTTTACTTTGAAATTTAGCCTTCCCATCTTCAGCATCGATCCCGCATTCAATGTCTGTTTGACAATACAGTGACCTAGTGGAAAAAATTTATAAAACTTAATAAATTGCAGTTGGCAGTATTGACAGAGTCTGTATATGCACATTTGTTTCTGTACGAACATATTATAAGAAATCTAATACAGTAAAACAAACAACATTTTCTTTGTCTGTGAGCTGTGAAACTACATCATCTGTAATTACAATGTTTCAAGTATACTTGGTCAAAGTCGCAAGGTGGGGTTTTTTAGCCATAAATTTCCAGCTAGAGGAAAAAAAACTGCTGTGTATTAAACCTTACACGTTCCACGAAGTTACTTTGCTCGAGATGCAGAAAAAGAAAAACGCAGATGGAAACTTGACTTACCAGAAGACTGCTACGGGACAAGAGGAAACAGCTCCAGCATGCAGGGAATAAAGTTCCAGTGGCAAATGTGCCTCACAGAAATAATAAAGAACTCAGAAATACGTTGATTTTGCCTGGGCTTTAAGGGGGGACTGGCATTAATGAGTGTTTAAACCAGTGAATAAAAGAGTGTTTTCAATGACAAGGTTTTTAAAAGACCTCAGAATGTGTATAAGCTCCTAGAACGTCGATGTTTGGTTTGAACTTGCTTTCTACAACCAGTCTGGTTTCCTCTTTCCACCCAAATAAATGTATTTCTTGAGGAGCACAGTATTTATTTTCCTAAGCAGCAAAGTATTTATTTTCCTAAAATTATAGTGTGGTAACAAACACCGTTTTCTCAGCCTCTTCTTGCACAGTCTGTGTGCTAGCCCACCGATGACCGTTGTCTGAGCCCAACAATCCAGGCAATTTTCCATCCAATTCACAGCCCCCAAGCCATGCCGTACCACTTTGGTAGGATGGTACCAGGGGAGACCATGTCAAAGGCCTTGCTGAAGTCAGGGTAAACACCACGCGCTGCTCTCCCCTTCTTCTCTGAGCCAGTCTCACCGCAGAGGGCAATCAGGTTGGTTAGGCGTGATTGCTGCCGTCAAATCCACGCTGGCTGCTCCCATCATCTTCTTGTCCTTCACACGCTTAAAACAAAGTTTCCAGGAGAAGATGTGCCATCACCTCCCAGAGACCCAGCCTAAACAGAGTGGTTCAGAGTTGCCCAATCCTTCTTCCTACCCTTCTTGAATGAGGGTATGATGTTTGCCCTTTTCGGTCATGAGAATCCTCTCCTGATTGCTGTGACCTTTCAAAGTGGCCCTGCAATGGCATCAGCCGCTTCCCCCGGCACCCCTGGCTGCACGGAACAAAATCCCGCCACCACCAGTCAGAAAAGCTGCAGCGAGATTCTGCACCTGCAGCAATTCCTCATGGCTTCTCGCCTCTTCGTTCTCGATGTCCTTTCCACTCCCTGACTGCGAGCTGCAAGGACGCAAACTAGCTGAGCTGGAGACACAAAAGCAGCCTCGCGCAGGAGTTGCTGTCCTGCCCGCGTAGCTCGAGGCATTTCTCTCTCGGGCATTTACTCCTCCAGCCACCTGACTCCACGCCAGCCCACACCTCTGATCTTTGCCTTCTCAACTTTGCCTTGGTGTGGACAGTCCCCTTCCTCGTCTCTCAGAACCTCCCTCTCATCTCATCTTCATTCAGCCATTTTCTTTCTCCAGAGCAAAAGACACAAACAAACGCGCAGCAACTGCGCAGCTGACGTTGTTCAACTCCTGTGGCATCCTCACGATATGAATCAAAACAGATTAGCTCTGCTATTGACTTGCCAGTTGCAGAAGAGACAGAGTATCGCACACCAAATGGCTGGGGACTTGAAAGAAAACTAGGACTAACAGCATTAAAAATACAGTGATTAGACGAGAAGATCTTGGATGAACCAATACCAACAAACGCAGTTTAAGGTTTTGGAGCATTAATTACTGATATCAACTTGATGAGCGAGAAAATTAAGGCAAGATTATAGAGTGGAGATGCTGATCTTTCTATTTTGCATGTAATTTTCATCCCCAAACAAACCGTAGTAGCTTAGGAAATACCAGTCTACTAACACGAGACAATTACAGACACATTTACTAAAACAGACAACTAAATGACTTTGTAATTAAAGTATTAAGCCAAATCTGGGGTGAAAGGGATAAAGGATTTGTGTCCCATATGACGCTACAAAAAATAAAAGCTATGGAAAACCAAAAGAAATTCGGCAGTTTAAAGCAAGCATTTAGGCTGATGAAAGAGAGCGATTATGTATCTCCTGGAAAGCCACGTTTGGAGCTAAACTTGCAGCCAGCCAAGCATAAAACACAGATAACACTGCACAAGAACTACTAGTTCATAACAGGAATTACCAGCAAAGAGAACATCATATTCTGGAAAGAGAGACAAACTGCCAGAATGACCGCGAATTTCTGTGCCTATGGAACGAAGAAATAAACACGACAGTACGCTGTTCAGCTGGAACGAGCGCAGGGGCGGCAATATTCCTACTGCTGAAGGAAACCACTTGGGTAAGGAGAATATAAAGCCTATCTTTTCCTCACACCGGCATGCCACGCTCTGGGCTGGGAACTCTGCCATCTCCTGTTGCAACGCCGCTGAAGCAAACAGACAGACGTACAGCAGCGAGAAGCCAAGGCAGGCCTCCGCGAGCGCAGGCAGTCACAACAGCAGGCTGCCTGCCGACAAGAGGCGGGTGCAGGTTCACACACGACCCAAACCATAACCGCAGCTTAATGCATTTTTTACACATTTCCATTCACAAATGTTTTGCATTTCTACCCACTTCCCAAACAGGATTAATCACATCGCTGATTACAGGAAGATTAACCGACTGAGTTTCTGATCACACCTTAAATTACCTTTTTGCTGTAAGAAAAATACTTTGCTATTTTTTCTTGCCTAACCCATTGCAGCGCAGTCAAATGTCCCCACACCCCGCCGTTGCGGGCCATTCTGGATGAGGAAAGGGCACCGTTTATTAGGTTTATCAGGTAGTCACAGGCCCGGGTACACTGCAGCACTTCCCAATGCTAATTTGGTTCCAATATTACAACCCCTCACCCCCAGGGCTCAGGGACCCCTCACAGAACCCCCCGACCTGCAGCACAACCGGCTGCCCCCGCTTTCCCAGGGGGATTCATCCCCCCCGAACTACAGGGGACCCTGCCCCGGGCACCCAGACCTACAAGGGACCCCCCGGGCCTTCAGGGAAGCCCCTCGGCACCCGCTGGGCCTACAAGGGGACCCCACAAAGGGACCCCGGGGCCCACACGGGCCCCCCCCGCCCGGCCCGGCCCTTCCCGCGCGCAGCGGCCGCCGCGCCGTTCCCGCGCTCCGCCGGGGGGCGGGCCGCGCGCCGCTCTAGCTCCTCTCTATGGTATGGCGCCGCTCTATCCCTACCCGCCTGGTGGGCTCAGGCCGCCTGAAGCCGCTCCTCGGCGCTTTGCCGGTGCGGGCTCCGCTCTCCCCGTAGCCCGGTGTGGGGGGGGCCGCCGCCGCCGCCCCCGCCCCGCGGGAGGCCCGCCGGGACCAACCGATCCCCTCGGCCGCGCCGTCCTCTCTGTGGCCCAGGCCGCCGTCGCTTGGCAACGCGCCCTCTCTATGGTCCCGCGGGCGGGATGTGGCGGCTGCTGCTGGGCCGCGGCCTGGGCCGCTGCTGCTGGCCGCCCCCCGCCCGCCCCGCCTGCGCCGCCGAGCCGCCCGACGGCCGCGGCCCCAGCCCCGAGCGGTGAGTGCAGCCCGGCCCGGGGCCCAACCCGCCGGGCCGCGGCGCTGGCCTGCGGCGAGCGCGGGGTGTCCCCCTGCCCTCAGGGCGCTGTGGGGGGGCGGTGTCTGAGGGCTGGTTTCTGAGGGCTGGTTTCTGGCTTCACCGTGTTGGTGTTTTCTGGTTGTTTTAGAGCGCCCGGTTGCCAGGATGGACGGCCCCGGGATGGGCGAGAGCGAGGAGGAAGGTGGCAGCCCCTGCCCGGCCTGGTGCCCCGCTGCTCCGTGCTGGAGGCTGTCACCTGGGTGAGGAGCAGCAGGCAGGGCCGGGTGCCCTGGCTGGGAGGCATGTCCCCAGAGGCCTTGGGGCTGTGGAGGCGGGTGGGAGCTGTGGAGAGGAGCCGTGGTGGGAGGGCTCCCCGAAATGGAGCTGTGGACGAGCTGCCGCATGGAAACGGGACAGAAAGAGGGAGCGGGGCTGTTTTCCTTGACTTGTGTCTTCTTTTCTTCAGGGAGCACTCGGCGCGCTGCTTCTGCAGCTGATCAGACAGATCTCGTGGCTGAGATCGCTGCGGGACGCCAGGAGAGAGCACAGGTCTCTCTGGCTTTCTTCGTTGCCCTCTCAGCAGACAGGTTAGCAAGCTCAGGCTTGTGAGAAGGGCTTGTGGGAGGGCCCAGCTGTCGGACAGGATTTCTGCCTCCTGATATGTTAACTAAGGCTGGAAGAGAGCTGTTGTGAGAAGCTGACAACCAGCTTTCAAGCTCTCTGGGGAGAGTGAGGGCTGGTATCTGTCAGGGGAATCTCGCTGTTTCTTAATGATTTGGTGCAATCCCATTTTGCATCCCGCGTGCCCTTACCTTTGTTTTCTGTTCTGGGCTCTGCTCCCTGAACTTTCCTCCTGCCTGGCTTTGTGGTCAGAGCAGAGAAGGACACTGGGTAGATACACAGCCCAGTGTTGTCTCCTAAACTGCACGGCTAACAGGAGCTGTTTTGTCCTCTGTATTTCAGTGGTGACTGAAGCCTCAACCAGCTGTCCCAGTGCGCAGCTGGGATCCTGCTTCCTGCAGAAAGCAAGTCCGGAGGGCGTACCAGAGAATTCGTCCACAGGCATCACCTCAGGGCAAGGAGAGAGCCAGCCCTGGGCAGAAGTTGGTATGTGCAATGTGCTGCGGGGCAGGATGCTCGTGGCAGAAGGACTTTTGAGTTTCCCTGAGGCAAAGCTAGGAGCCAAGAAGTGTATGGCCCTTTATTGACACTTGAGGAGATAGGTTAGAGTGGAGAGACAGAACTCGAGAGAGATGAATCAGGAGTCCAGAGAGAGGAGGAAAAAATCTCCTGAGGGCAGGGAGGAGCCTGTGCTGTAACTGTGCAGGTGACATCGGCTTTAGCAATGCTGGTCTGCCTTAGCGACCTGATTACAGCATCCAGTTTCTGTTCTTTTATTGTGAACAGATCTTTGCAGCCAGAAGGATTCAGAAGAATAGCGAACCAGTGATCTGGGAGACTTGGATACATGGTGTGAAACTAAAGGAGTTATTTTCTTCCTGGGAGATGAGGATGTATTTCCGAGCGCTTATGCTGTAGATGAGACAGTGGAAGGAGGTATCAAAGACATTCTTATTAAAATGAGTTTTATAAAAACAGGAAGATATGCTTCAAAAAAATTGAAGTCTTATCCAGGAAAGCATGTCCTGCGTGTTAAATTTGAAGTCATATCAAGGAAGACAAGATGAGGCCTGCAACAGGGCTATTCGCTAGACATATAAAGACTAATAATGGCATCAGGAAAATGGTGAGAAGCAGGAGGCCTGCTGGAGCAGGTAGGCAGGGGGACAACATGTGATCATGGTGTAGAAGAGGCACATAAAAAAGCCATCCACAGATGCTGACTAGATGGTATGAGGTGTTGCAGAAAAGGTCAGAGGGGTTCCCCGTTCTTTGCTTTCTTCCAGACTTTTGTCTTTCTTCTGTGCTAATTTAAGCTCCTGCCCATCGCTGCTTATCAAACCCATCTTCTGCCAGAGGTTACCATTCCCATCAGTTGGCAAATGGGGCATTTCGTTTCCATGTCTCCTAATTAGCTCCAGGAAAACAGCCAGGTTAATTTACCTAAACTGCCAATTAGACTGTTTAACCCATCTGCTTTTGCCTGGAGCGTATTAAGCAGCACTCAAACACACTGCCTTGCTGGCAGATCGCTGGACATGGGCCTCTGGGAGAAGTGGGGAGCAAGTGGAGATAGTGATGCCTTCAGTTGGCACAGCTGAACATTCGGGAGCGAACGTGTGTCTGTGTCTGACAAACGGTTTCCTACTGAGAGTCAATAGGAAGAGCTTTTAGGCAAACTGATAAATTGAACAGTGACAAGTCACTAAGGCCACACGCTCTTTGTTCAGATGTTCTTCAGAAGCCGCGAAATCGCTGAGCCTCTAATGATGATGTGTAATCCAGTGCTTAAATCTGATGTATGACCAGAAAGAATGAATGCTGACAAATTGGACACGGGCTTTTAAAAAGGGGGGGTTATCTGAGCCACAGAACTGAAAAAAAAGGTAATTCAAAGTTGATAGAAACTGTTACAGAGTAGAGATGTTAGATACCTGGATGAGTGTGCTATATCAAAGAACCAAAGGTCTTGGAAGGATTTAGGAAGCCATTCCTCAGGCCAGCTTGCTCCGCTGCAGAGACTGAAGAGAGTTGTAAATCTATTAAGAGTTCTTTGGAGAAGTCAACAGGCATGTGAAGCAAGATTATCCAGCTTTTAGCTTTCTGGAAATCTTTCAGCCAGGACCTAATACAAAGCTATATCTGGAGAAATAAAGCTGATGTGAGGGAAGACGGAGGGGCTACTCTGGGGCTAGTAACTCCTTAAAGTACAAGAAATAGTTTTCACAATGATGAGCCGTTACTGGTGGATTCCCCGAAGTCCTTTGTTGAAGCCTGTTGTGTTCAGCACAGTCGGCAGTGATTTGGAAAAAAAGAGGTGACGAGTGAGGTGACAGAAGCAGCAAATGGTACAAAATTATTCAGGACAGTCAAATCTGAAAGTCACAGCAAAAGATTGCACAAGAACTAAAACCAGGATAATCCCAAGGTAGGTTAAATTAGTATACGCAGGGGAATGTAACTGTAAATACACGTACAGAATGAGGAGTGTCAAATTAATAATTATATTGCAGAGGGAACATTTAAAGTCACTGTGGATGTGTTTTTGATAAGGTTAAGTCAGTGCTGAGCAGAAGTGAGGCCAATTAAATGTTAATTATTGTAAAGGAAGGAGCTGAGGACAAGACAGTGTCATAGGTTTGTGTAAGTCTATGATGCAGCCACATCTTCAACACTTAAGGAAAAGTCACTCTGTCTTAAAAACAGTAACAAAAATGGCATAGAAAAGGATGACAAGGAGACAGTTACATAGAAATAGAGACTGACTCTCCAGCTTAAAAAAAGAAGTGGCAGAGGGTGTACTAGTGCTCTGCGAAACTGGAAGTGGTGAGGGAAGGTGAATAGGGACAATATTTTTCATTATACACACATTAATAGACAGCACAGAAATGATCAGGTAGCGAGTTGGAAAAAAAGGCAAAAGACAGTACATGTTTTTGTCCGGTGCACAGGTAAATCGTGGAACTCAGTGCTACAGGCCAGAAGTATAAATGGGTTCCAAGAAGTGATTAGGTAAAATTGCACATTCAAATTAAACTTAATTGGTCCAGCCAAAACCTCCTGCTCAGAAGATGACAGAACAGCTGATTGCTGGAAAGTTCTGCCAGGAAAAGCATGACTTTATAATCCCTATTCCTTACACTTTCTGCCCAAGCATCTACAACTGTCAGTTGTCAGAGATAATATATGTCAGAAATAATTTGATTTTGGTCAATACATAAGTCCTCAGGTTACATTCTCACATTATGCTGTGCCTCCATTTTGTGGGAATTTGTTGAGAAAAGTCAGGGTGAAGAGATTCGGTAATTTTCACTGAAGAGTCTGAAAAAATGCATTGTTTGTAACGTGAGAAGTCCTGTGAATCTTTCTGTGGAAAGTTTTAAAGCAAAGCTTGGTGATGCCTTGGTGATACCTTTCTCTCAGAGTATGTTTTGCTTTCTACAGAAAAAGCTGCCTAAGGTTTAGGATTTTATTTTTTTTTTCTGGTGTTCAGCTACTGAAAGGGAATGAGACTGGCTAAATCGGAATGCAGCAAGAAGCTGGGGAGAGCAGAAGGAAGGGAAGGACAGACGCCTGGCAGATGATGCAGGGGAATCTGGTAGCAAAGTCTTGCCATTAGAGAACAGACCTCCAGAGCTCGGAGTGGAGCAGAATGTACCTTCCCTCCTCCAGTTTGCTGCTGCCAGCAATGGCAAAGGACCTTCTAGAGAGAATTCCATGTCCTCACCCTTTCTTTCAGTGTTTCAGTTAATTTCCAGACCTGCTTGTGCTGGTCTATGTGTACAGTGACAATCTGCTATTGCTGTCACCTGCTTCGTTACCTCAGGTGCCCAAGATCTTTGTGAGGGATCCAAACATCCCAGCTCTGCAGATGAGCCATTCCAGTTTTAACATAACCCAGTATGATAGAATCTATTCCTTTCAGTGTGTTTAAAAAGAAAACTTTAGGAAATTCATTTAAAAGTTGCTATAAATAGCATTCTGGATATTACTATCAGCAAGTCCTCAGCTGCACGATCGCATCCTATTTTTTTCATGCAATTCGTGCCTCACTCGAAGCTTTTTTACCGAAAGTTAAGGCATATAGTGAACGAGCAGGTGATTACAGCCAGACTCAGTGTTACAGCAGCTGAATGCTGCCCTGGGGAGTTGTATTTTACCCCTGGCAGAACTGTAAAATTCGTTATTTCAATTCCGAGATTACAGACATTTCGAAAGTGTGTTTTCATTTCAAAAGCACAATGAAAGCGATTGGAAACACTAAAATTTTCCATGAGGCAGAAATCCTGGATTTTGTCCAGCTCTTGTTGTGAATTCATTCTTGTGAAGCGTTTGGATGTTTTGGGATGAGCAATCAAGACTGTCTACGAGAAGATGATTAATTCCTCATTTGGAGCTAGCTTTGAGCAACATTTGATTAGTACAGGATGAACAGTGGGGAAATACAAAATATTTATTAGCTGCTGAATATGTGAGCGCTGGGCATCCAGTACACTGAAAGCTGCAAGATTGCATGGAAAAAAGGATGCGTAGTCACGTTACATCGTAGCACATGTTTGAAGAGATAGAAATGAAGTTGTACAGAAAATTCTAACCGTGGTATTCCCAGCTTTTGTGTGCTTTGAACATACAACCTTAAGAAGAATTTAACGTGGTTCTGCGTGCGCGATATAGCAATGAGTTTGTTCCTGCGAAGTTCTGCTGAAGCTTGACCATTCTTTGGGAAATAAGAAACAAACAGTTGGGGTGAGCTTGTATGAACTAATGTCAGGTTGAAGGTTAATCTACGCTGGTCGTCTCATTCTCCTGAAGTGGGATGGGATTCCTTGCTGCCAGGGGGTGCTTTTATTTCTCTGTTTACTGCTGAAGGAACCTAAGCGTTGCGTTTAGGTTGTGTGCCTGGTATTAAGGCAGCTGCTGTGAAACAGGCGAGTCTTAAAGATCATGATATCCGTGAAGAATTTTGATTTGAGGCTTGCCCAGCCTCAAAGGTGAGTTCCGAGAGAATTCAGTAATTTAGTCCTTCAGGAGATGGGGCTGGGTGTCAGGATCGGTTGGTCCCTGTGTTTTCTTCCACTTGACTTTATACTCTCCAGGAGTGGTGACTCTAATCTGGGGAGATTACTGGGATTTGGGTGAGGAGGGATTTCCAGCGGGAGAGGGGCATGTCACAGTTCTGCAGGCTGATAAAATTCAGAATTAGTTTCTATTTATTTTTCATGGGGTAATGGTTTGTCCAAATTACAGCATGTTTTCTCAGTAAACGACTAACCTCTGATTTACGAGTAGATGTCTATGCCAAATGTAAAGTTTCCTGAAAGCGTGAATATACTAATGTTGTTTAAACAAATAGTTGGGAGAATTTTTAATACAGACCATTTTTTTTCCATGAGATTTGCTGTTGTTTGTATGGCAGAAAAACAAATTACATCACGAGGGAGATACCTGAATGAGAGAGAGAGTCTTACGGTGAGAAGGATCAGATAATTTTATGCCTCATCTGAAAATAAATGTAAAGCACAACTAATAAATTTGCAGATTATATTACTTTTGATGGAATGATGAATGTAAATTGTGTTTGCCATAGCGATCTTGCTTGTTGGGTGAGTGGGGCTTGTTCAGATCAAATACATTTTAATACAGCCAGAGGGGAATTGTTTATCTGGGAATAATGAGGCTGCAGCTGGAACATAGGCCACAGCTTCACGCGTGTCGTAAGACGGTGCAGGCACTGCAAGAAGCAATCCTGCCTGTTGCACACTCGTTTCTGCCGCTGCGCCGGCACAAGTGCTTGCGTAGCCGTGTAGTGCCAGGAATCGAGGAATTGGGCCCCCAAAAAGGCTGATTTTTCACTCGTATTGGCTCCCTCCTCTGCAGCCACACAGCTTGGGAGGGGGACGGGGAGACACGGGGAGGGCACAGCTGCTTCTTGTGTCAGCAGCACTGCCTTGAAGCGATCCAGGCTGCGGCACTGGGAGGTAGGTGCCCAGTGGGATCCAGCTGCTTATGGGGATTCAGGTTAAAAATAATTGGCCTCAGTCAGCCCTCGCCTGTTCGTCCCCTTTGCTGGCGGTCACCATCCTCTTAGAGGAGCTGGCGTAAATGCCTGTGTAATCACTTGCAGTGCAATTCTGTTAAGAGCAAGGTGGCTTAGCTTTTGCTGTAGATGTTTTCGCTAGATAATTCTGATTGAAACTGGTCGGATAGTGGCTGAACACGGGGTTGTACCAGCGTATCTGAGAGGGCAGCGAGGAGCGAGTGGGGCATGTTGGGGTGATAACCTAAGCCCGCATCCGATGCAGCCAGAATAGCATGTCTGATCATCCCCTTGCAGCAGAACTGTACCCTGGAAAGAAATTACCTGGAAAAGGAGCTAGGGAGGCAAGCACCTAAGCGTGAGATCTTGGTGTGATGCCTTGGGCAATGGGAATAGGAGCGCAATTCTGATACATGCAAACTAGGCAGTTACGAATTCGAATAAGGAGGCAATTTTACTCTTCCTGTGACGCTGGTGAGAGGGTCCCCACTTCAATAACAATGTTGAAAATTCAGGACTAGTGGCAAAAAGTCATAAAATTAATCAACTCGGGCAGAAAAGTACTTCAGTTGAAAGACATGAACAGCGCGGTCTGTTTAGAATCACAGACAAGAATCAAGAGGGGTTGATTAGTCGTATCAGGACTTTCAAAAGGAGAATGGGCTTTTTAGTAAAGAGGAAAAAAGCCGAGAAGAGCCAGCACCTGGGCACAGAAGCCAGATGTATTTTAATTTGAAATGAAGCAGAGCGGTTTCAAGCAGCGATTACAAGTTGCTGGAACAAACTTTCAGAACAAGCAGGAGATTCTCTACCTTTTGGTGTCGTCAGATCAAGACTGCAGGCCTTTCTGGAGGAGGCGCGTTAGCCACCTGCAGGTTGCAGGACTGTGTTCATGTGGCACTTGGTTGCTTTCGATGCAAAGGTTGGATTGATTGGTGTTCCTTCTGCTCTTAATGTCCCTGGCTGGGTGGGCGATGGGTCCTCTCGGAAAGAGCTGTGGAGTAGAGCGGATGGGCAGAGGAGGAAGAGGTGAAGATACAGCATTGCTTAACCCTGCTTTTCTGTTGTTTTGGTTTGGTTTTTTTTTAATATAGGGGAGTTCCAAATCCCTGAGAGCTCCAGCTTGGGGACAGTTCTCCGCAGCGCAAAGGTACGCTTTCATTTTTCGCACCCTCCTTTCATTTTTCGCACCCAGGTCTGCGCCTGAGGCCCCTTCCCTCCAGGAAGACGTCTCAGTGCGGCCCCAAGCGCAGGCTGAGCAATCTGCTCACATGCAAGACTGTTTGCCCTGCACAGCTGGAGGCCAGGAGAAAGACAGAGGTGATGTGGTGCTCTCTGCTTTAGCCAGAGCAAAGTTCCAGGAACTACAAACTGGCATCCCCATCCTTTAAGGTGTCTGTGTAACAGGGGTGCTAGTAGAGAAGCACTGAAAGAAAATGGCAAACAAAACAAAACAAAACAAAACAAACCCCTATCCACTAGCACTAATCTGTTCTTGTGTATTTGCATTTTGATGCAATCTTTCACTGGGTGATTACATGCTGTTGCTATTTTGGTTTTTACCAGACAACCCATGACTGGAAAAGGTGGTGTCACTCCTCCTAAAATTCCAAATCAGGACTGGCTCTTCTCTGTTACAGAGAGGAAGACACTTTGGGCTTGAAGAGGGTGCATCAGCTTTAGAGTCACAAGGCCGTAAATTATATTATTGTTCTTGTTGTGATTAAACCTGCTAATTCCTTGCAATTCACAGTCTTACATGCAGACAATTCCCCATTTTAAAAATCAGTCAGCTGAGCAATTGCTCAAGGACACTGTGAACAGAGTGGAGGTAAATTCAGTATTTAACAGAGTGGGTTCCTCGCTTTGACATGGCAATGCCCTTTGCTCCCCCACCAGAAAGACGTTCGGTTGGTCTGCCGAGGGGGCGAGCACCAAGCTCCCCATCCCAGGAGGTACCACCTCTGCAGGCACCGCAGGAAGAGTCTCTAGCTCGTTCGTAGGTCATGGGGCAGGTCTCGGGAGAGAAGGGGAGTTGGCCCGTGCCTTGTTCTCTTGTGAGCAGCTCCGAGTGGTGGCTGAGCAGTAAAGCTGTTGGGTGGCAAGAGGCATTTTTGCTTTGTGGCTTTCCCGAGTGCGGAGGCATCTCAGCTCGTGTGCAGTGTGCACTGCTGCCGCTCGATGGCACTAAATTTGTACGCAAGCTGGGAAGCTAAAGCTGCAGGCCGGGCTAATCCTCCTCCCACCTCCCAGAGCTGTGGTAAAGTAAAAAATACTGTTCATTACTGAGGAAGAAAAGACATTGTCTCTGCTGTGCAGGATTTTATCAGGAGCGCGCAGTGTTCAGTAAGCTGACAGTGTGGGCTCAGCTTGAATTGTGTAAAGCGTGTACAAATATGTCAGTGCATGTTTGGCAGAGACTGTTTGTGCTGTTGACATGGTGCGGGAGAGTGAGCAAGGGCTAATGTTACTTTTGGAGGGGGCAGTTACGGGCGGTGTCAGATATTTGCTAAATTCGGCAAGGTGTGATGATGTCCAAGAGGCCACACCGAGCTCCCTGGCCAGAGAGGAGGCGAGCACTGTCCATGCAGCTTCCGGGACTAGATGGCTGTGTAGGACACGGAGTTTTTTTAAGGACACATGACACCAGATTACATCACCCTCTTGATAACTATAGTACAGTCCAAATGTGTCTCACTGCTCAGTTTCCAAGAAAGAACCTGCTATAGGGTTTGTATGCTTTTGCTATCTTAATAGCTTTCTTCTTTAACTCCTCAGGGTGACCCAGCTCAGCGAGGGCATTTAGAGGAAGCTGCTTTCCAATTGCAGCACATTTTCCGGATTGACATTTCCATTGCATTGAATATTCTCGGTAACGTGGACTTGGGTTTGTTCTGTCCTTAAACCACACATTTCTCTTTTTGGAGGACCTCCAAATTGTTGCAGGTCTTCTGTGAAGGCAAAGATGGCATATACCCAAGCTGAAGCCTCCTTTCAGCAATTTCAGCTGTGCTTTGAGAGATTTATTGCCCTTTGTCCCATCCTGCCACCTGATTTATATCAGCATATTTAAATCCAGGCTTGGTTGAAGCCTGCACTGTTGTCCTGACATCTGTAGTTGGAAATTAAGCCATCTCTGTCTTTTTTGGAACACGAGCTGTCATATCCTTGCATCCTTTTTCATTGTCTGAGATCTCAGTCTTCCTGGCGAGCTGAAAAAGCAATTGCAGAATTGCAACTCTAAGAAGAGCTGAAGGAAGATGCAATGATCTAAGAAAAAAATCCCTGCCCTATATACACCACTAGTTGCAGCGCTAAAAAAGCGAGCCGCTTCTGTGCGAACCATACGTTGTGTTAGCCCGTGAGCCTTCTTTGCAGTGAGACTAAGAGAAACTGCTAAAACGCAGCGTTGCCATTTTTCTTACGGAAACTTTGATGCTGTGGAGTGAGAGTTGGTGAGCCAGCCAGAAGTGGACCGGAGCGCTGGGCATGGGCCAAGGAAGGCGCAGTAGCTGGGGGGGAGGTTGCTGCATTCTGTCTGTTTTGTTTTCCTCTGTTTTTACATTGTGTTCTTCTCAGGGATTGAAAGTATGAGAGCGGGCCACTACAGGATAGCCTATACCTGCTTCAAACTGGCAGCGGACCGAGGCTACAGCAAAGCCCAGTTCAATGTGGGTCTGTGTTACGAGCACGGCAGAGGCACGGAAAAAGACTTGGAAAAGGTATCCACATCTTGTAGGGTTGTGTCTGTGCAGCACAGACCAGCAGAGTGGTCTTTGTTGGGCGCACAGGCCTTTTTCTCCTTTTGCGTGGGTGCGACAGTCTCTGAAGTCTCGTTAGAAAATGCTGGAAATAATATAAACTGCGGGTTTGCAGTGCTGGCTTCAGTGTCATAGATCCCCTCAGAGATGTGCTCCTGAAATCCCCTTTCTCATAGCTTCTGAGGTCTTCTCGTAGGTACACAGGCGGTGCCACTCGCACCCAGGAGAGTACCAAGGAGAAACCTGTCATGCTACTATATTTAAAACACCACTGCATATCCGAGGGCTTCTTTACATCTCGAGCTGTCCAGTTTGGGTACCTTAACTACAGCCTGCCACCTAGTGCATGCTGGCCATAGTCAGCAGCCTCTGTAGCTGGAAAGCTCCGCGAAGGCAGCTTGTTTCGAGTAATCACGCAGATCCCCGTTGGCACAGAGTAAGCTTTGGTATTGTTGGCCCAGTGCCAACCCCTTCAACACGGGGAGTTTTGACTAGAGGAGGCAGGGTGGTTAGAGGGCTCTCGTACAGTCACACTCCACTGTCTCACTTAAACAACCTCATGTCCTTCAGCGGGGAGGGGTGGGAGAGCTGCTGGGGTAAGCGTCTGCAGCTTAGGATAGATCTACACAGAGAGGTCAAGCTTGTCCTGGCCAGAGGGGAGTCACGTCACGTTTGAGGGCATGTATTACCTGAGTCACACAAGTGTGTTTCTCTTTTTCCAGGCAGCTTTTTATTACTATCGCGCGGCCAGCAGCTGTCACCCCATGGCACAGTACCGCTACGCTAGATACCTCTTATGCCACAGACCTGAAAAGGAATGGGACGGGCATCAGCAGGCAGTGACCTTCCTGGAGCAAGCAGCAATGGCCGGGCTTACAGAGGTTAGTCTCCACAGCACGGGAGTTCATACGAGAGAGCCAGCAGAGAACCCTCTCTAAAGGATTTGAACCACAAGACGTCCTAGAAAGCAGCATCTGTGGGGCTGGAAGCAAAATTCCTCCGACATATTTATACTCCTGACAGTGTATGGGAGACAGCCCTGCCTGCACATGGGAGGCAGCTAGGTACCCGCCGTGTCAGCAGTGTTGGCTGTCTGTTCTGCTGTTGGGCTTTTTAATGTGGCTCTTAGATTAGACACCTAGATTAGACCGTTGGCTCAGGAAAACTGACCTACAGTTGAAAATGTAGTTTCATCTCCTCTCAATTCCGAGAGTACAGGTTGCTTTGGTGGAGGAGCTTCCTTGAGATGCTTGAAGTAAGAACAGATCCTCGTTTTGTATCTGTTACTTTTCAAGATGATTCATCCGCATGGATCTGTGTACCCTGCCCTCCTTTCCCACTCTATAGGAGATGCATTTAGGCATGTGCCATCTTGTGTTGCAAATGCCAGTCGCTCTGGCAGTGACTGTATCTCATGTAGCACGCTGTTCCAGGAAGTGCATCTGCTGTATCTTACGGACAGCTCACGAGTAGGAGCTGTTCTCTGGCTCTGGTTCCACAGTGCAGTTTGAAACGATATTCTGGGTCTTACGGTGTTAGCATGGTCGTGTTACTGCATGTATAGTGGGGTTCTATAGATCAGATGTGATTTTTTGTGTTTACCGTGTCAGACTGATTTTTCCTAGGACAGACCGTCCGTCTCAGCAGGCTCTGCAGCAAGGAGGGTCCTTAGCACACCCGTCTCACCGCAGTAACCCCGCAATTTGAGCAACTTGCCAAATCAGTAAAAGAACTGGAGTAATTAAGGGGGAGAATCCTGGCTGATTTGTGTCGTGTGGTTTTGTTGCAGGCACAGGCTTATCTTGGAGTATTCTACATGAGGGGGGTGCAACCTAAGGAAAAGAGAGGTCTGAAGTACCTGCTGCTGGCAGCGAAGAACGGCGTAAGTAATGCCTTTGTCAGCTTTGTTCCCAGTTTGGGATCATCGCAGGTTACAGGTGGCAGATTTCAGGGGGTCTTGGAAACGGGAGTGAGTGGCGGGACTTTACCCCAGTGTCTGAAAGGATGGAGCGGAGCCTTGGCACAGCTTGGAGAGGGAGCAGGCCCTGGGGCACAGACCCTCCAAAACGGGAATGTAGAAACAGCCCTGTTGGGTTGGAGTAGTTCTTACAGCACCAGTGCTTATGTTCATCTAGCATAATTTTACAGGTTTACATTATGGAGCATCTACACCCTCTTCAGTCAAACTCCTTCACTACCGTATCATTTTGAGAACTTTGTTGTGTCTCTCTCGAATCTGTTCTTCAAAATTGCCCCATTATTTCTTGTCTTCTGTGGAGAGGATGAAAAGTCTATTTCTGTTTCTTTGCAGAGACCTTTAACATACTTAAATACTTGAATCTCCATTCAGCCTTCCCCCGTTGTTTGAGTTTATCCTCACACATCATGTTGTCTAGATCCCCAACAATTTTCTTGCTTGCTGTTGAACTTTCTCCAGGTGACCCAGGCTTATATTTTTTGAACGGCAGTGCCACAATCTCGGCGTAGTACTGCTCCTGAACCCTTACCAGCACTTAGAGTAGTAGAAGTGTGACATCGCATGTCTTGCAGTCAGGTTTCTGCATCCCACAGTTCTGTTTCTTTACAGCACTGTGACATTGTTCACTCGTTTTCAGCTTGCACTGCATTGTAATAGCTCGTTTTTTCTGAAGAACTCGTCCATTTTAACTTCAGTTCCCCCACCTTTTGTGTAATGTAAAGTAATGAATAGCTATTCCCTCTTCTTCCAGCTAATACTTCCGATTCTCTCACCCTTTAGTATGTCCTCTCTCAGTCATTTCTTTTGCAGGCTGCAGAGCGCTAGTTTAGTTTGTCTCTCCGTGTAGTTAAGCTGTTCCATTTTTCTTGTCAGTCTTCTCTCTGTTTTTCTAATTCTCCTTTGACCATTTTAAGATGCTTGGACTAAAACTAGATTCGGGATGGAGGCATGCCAGGGATCTGACACAATGAGATCCTCTGCTTTGTTCCATATTCCCTTCCAATAATTCATAATATTGTTTGCCCTTTTGCCTGCCACTGAGCAGCGACTTGATGGTTTCAGGGAACTATCACAGTGACTCACAAATTTCTTTCTATAAACACTACTTTGCATTTGTCAACACTAAGTTTCCTCTGTGATTGTGTTGCCCACTCTTAGTCTTGTGAGATCTTCTCTAGTTAATTCTTTACAGCGAGTTTGATCACTCCGAATGACATTACATCACTTGCAAACTTTGCCACTTCAGTTTTCACCCACTTTTAAGAATGCAGACACTGTCAGATCACTCGTGGGACTAGACCTGACTAGCCACAGCCACTCAGACATCATGATACAGCATTTAATTCCAAATCTGCTGAAGATCTCTCGTAAGCAGCGTCATTGACTCCTTTCTTTCAGCCTGATGTCAGATGCGTATGCTGCACAATATAACAATGAATTATCTCATTAAATAGATGATTGTCATTTACCGAATGCCTAGTAAGCCCTTAACAACAATCTAGCAGGTGACTGCAGGTCCCTGGGGCACCCCCCAGTAGATCAGTGTTGCGCATGTTTTGGTCACAGCCATGACAGTTCTCAGAACGCAATCAGCTGTCTCCGTCTCTGCTTCCCGGTGGATGCTGGCTGCGGAGGTGCCGCGGCCTCAGCCTTGGTGGCAGGCTTGTGCGCAGGCTCCCTGGGATGTAACCCCACGCGTTCTGCCGGGAGGAGGACTCCATGAGGATGTTCTTTTCCCATTACCCTGGAGTATGACTTTAGTTGGTTAGAAGAATACTGGATGTGGGTGAAGCAAGGACAGCACCGTTTAGCTACAACTTCAAAAAAGGGAAAACAGGCACAAAAAGTCATGGGTTCAGCGTTTCTCTCTCAGGTTGTTGCTCTCAGCTAGAGCCGAGGGGGGAAGTCTGACAAGCATTCTTCCAAATCCAACGACGCTTCAGAGAACTGCGTTTTACTTTGGTTACCACTTTTTATCCTCCCTTATTTTATGCGTGCAACCATAGAATATAAAAACCATATTAAAGAGTGTTGTTGGAGAACTGAGTCTGACCTTCAGATTTCAAAGTATATGGCAGTCACTTACACCATGCTAATTTGGGGATCTCTTCTCCTTGTGGTCTTGTCTTTGAGCTGCTCATCATGTAAGAGACGGCTAGTGGAATACTTCATGCTTATTTAACCCTGTCTCTTGTCACATCTGAAGTGCCAATCCTTCAACATGTTTATCTCATCTCTAAAGAAGTTTATTGCTGTCATAAACTGAGATTTGCAACATTTTGCAAAGCACCCACTCATTGAGTTCTTCGCTTTCCTCTACCAGCTACATCCCAGACAGCAACACTTGCAATATGTTCTTTTCTCATGGCTTTATTAAAACTTGCTACTTACTTCCTTTTTTTCTTTTGTTTTTCTTCTTTTCTTTTTTTGCAAAGCCTTGTTTAGATCATGTTTCTGGCAGTCATACTCTTCAAGTTACATTGCTGGCTTTTTTGCTGGAACCGGTCTGTGTGACCACTAGCCCATACCGTCTCTCCGATGTCTTCAGGACCGTTCACGTTGCTTTCTTGCTATCTGTGACACCCTTTGCCTCCTCTTGGGTCTCAAAGATAAAGCGCACAACCGACACGTAAACACATCACAGGTTCGGATTTGGCTTCACTGACCCGTCTGCAGTGACATCCTCTACTTTCTAGTTCATTCTCAGCGGTTACGTATGAGTAGTTTAGGTGCTTTTTCTCTAGCACTTCTTTGCTTGACTTCATTCCTGCTGCTTGAGATTTCTTCTGGAATATAACTAGGTGGGGCTGAGCAAGATAGTGGTGCGCCGTTGTGTTGAAGGCCTGATGGCCTGATGCTGCCAAGGGCAATCTTCCAACCCTTGGCAGCAAGTACCTCTCTGGCATTTGTTATGGTTTCACAAGACTTCTGCGTGAAGTGTAGTAGGGCAGCGCGCAGGGCGTGCTCAGAGCTTGGGTGTGATCAGGATGTGGGTGCAGTCAAGGCTGCCCAAGTCCTCTTAGCTCTGACCCCTGAGACAATCGGGGTGCTCTGTGGAGACAGCTGTTCCTTTGTTCCCGTGACACAGACCTGGATGTTGAAAGGAAAACAGTGAATTTAGTTGGAAAAGGATAGGAAAAAGTGGAGTCAGAGATAGTTGGTAAGAAATTCTACTTCACCATGTGCTCGGAGAAGGGACTAAATTACTGAAGATATGGTCTGAGGGATAGAGGAGTAAACTTTAAAGAAGGTGACCAAAGATAGAGCAGTAAACTTTAAAGAAGGTGTTAAAGACTCTCTGTTCTCCTTTCATGTGCTGTCGTCACTTCTCCGTCGTGTGGGGCTGATTGATTGCTGTGCTTTCTCCTGTGGCTAGGATGCCCAAAGCAGGTATCACGTGGGCGTTTGCTATGAGAAGGGCCTTGGAGTGCAGCAGAACCTGGCAGAAGCGATGAAACACTACCGACAGTCAGCTGCCGCGGGGAACAGGAACGCCCAGGACAGACTGCGAGTGTTAGAAGAGGAGGTGGAAGGTACCACGGGCAGCGGGGGAAGAGGGTGTGCGGGACTGCAGCGTGTAGTGACCCCGTAACAGCGGGGCCCGTGCTGCCAGAGGAAGGGTAGCACAGGGCCATGGCGAAAGGAGTCCTTTTTACTGAAGGGAAGGGAGCGCTTTTGCTTTTCAGTTCTTTCCACTTCTTACCAGCTATTTCCAGTTGAGCTGAAGTGGAGAAGCCGTTCCCATAGTACGATGTGTCATTAATGTCTTGTTTTAATGTACTTTCAGATGTGCAAACAAAGCATCCGTTCCCTTCCAGAATAAGAGCCTCTTCCTCCAGCCCCTGTTTCTGGGCTACGGAGCGTGTGCCTGCAGGCCTCCACGCCACCCAGCCGAGACAATCTGCCCTAACCCTGCCCCACTCCTGGAGCGCAGACGGACTCCACATGATGATGCTGGGTGGTGCAGGATGGAGCCGTGCCCTCGGAACCAGGGCAACGCCGCTGGAACTGCAGTGCTTGGAGCCCCACCACTGCTGCTATTAGAGCAGTCGGTAAGTGAAACAAGCAGGCGGAAGGGAAGGCAGCCCTTCTTAGTCTGCGTGGAGCTGGAAGCAGGCTAGCAGTGAGTGGAAAGAGAAAGCTTTCTGTTAACGGAACGGGAGCCATTTTTAAATACCAGGGTTTTGAGAATAAACCTTGTGATATCTCCTATGCCACCATGTCGTCTGGCCCTCTACCTTCCAATACAAGGATGTTTCTTACGCTCCTACATTTCTGTATAGAGCTACGTATAGACTCCCACCATGCCACGGTGATGTGATTTGGGGCTATAATTCCAGTAGCCCTGCACATCTTGCACGTGGTCCCCCAGCGAGGTTTACAAGCCACCATATGGTGATGCTGGCAGCTGGCAGCTGTGACGGGCCTGGCCTGCACCCTCTGAGGCAATTTGATCTCACTTCAAGGCTAGCTGCTCCCATGGTGGCTCTGCTACCAGCACAATCTCGCCTTGTCTCTCCATCGCCACTGTGGCAGCTTAATCTGCTTTCAAACCTGTGCAAGCAAGAGAGTGAATACCGATTATTAAGGCACGGGTTTTTGCGGGATATGGCTTATGGATCCACCTGTACTGGGGAGAGTAGTGGCTGTCCTCAGCCATCCTGCACCGTTGTCTGTGTCCTTCGGTCCCCAGTTATTATTCCTTCAGCTCTGGCAGCGAGCTGCTCCCATGGGTACACCCCTTTGAGTCACGATGAGCAAGGTTTGCTTCAAAATTTATATTGTGCATGTTTGCTAAGCACGCCAGCTCATTTTCACTGAAGTGGATAAGGGATGCTCCCAGCGGGCAGTAACCACTGTCAGGCAGGCAGCGGCAAGCAGCTGGTATGATAATTTCTTCCACTGGGGCAGCTGAATCCGGAAAAAGACATTTGTCCACACCAGTTTAAACTGGTTCAAGGGCATCTGTACAAACTGTCCGGCTTCCTGTAGCCATGGGGCTCTGGTGCTTTGTGTAGATCAGGCTCCAAAAAACAAAGGCAGTGGCCCCATCCTGAACTCGCTGTGGTCTCCATTCAGCAAGGGAGGGGCACAGCCAGAGCTCAACACGTCTGATTGTTCTTCTAGTCTGGTCTCTCTTTCTGCTCAGACCAAACTTTCTTAGGCCATTTCCTTTATCAAGCAGGATACAATTCGCAGGAAATTCCTCGGGTGGATTTCCTATTCTGTGATAATCCACAGCATGCTTACGCATTGGTCGGGGCAGGAGGGGGGTAAGGGTTGGGGGGGTTGAAAGCAGTTTGCAGAATCAGGAAATTGAACCGAGAGAGGAATTTGTCTCCTTTTTAATCTTCTTATTATAATGTATTTTTGTGTAAAGTTTGTCCTTTGACAGGCACATCAAAGTAACTTTCCAGAGGAAGATGTGCAGTTGTGCCGTGTGTTTGTCCTCTGCGTGTGGTCCCAAGATGCAGAGGAATCCCGTAGGGCTGCATCTCCTCACAGCCACAGATATGCCTCCCTTGTGGTTTGCACAGCTGCATCTCAGTTAGGATCTGGCTCACTGTCATTGTTTTGGTGCAAGAGCCTGTTTTGTTTGTGCAACAAAACAGCAAGACATTTCTATTAGCAGCTCGGCAGTTTAAGCAGGCTGGGGCAAACCCATCAGTGTAGGTTATTGCCAGAGATGGGGTCATCTGTAAAGCACTTTGGGGACTCCAAATACAACAGTGGATATTTTGAATATTAAAGAGTCTGCCTGGGGCAATCTTACTCTGTTGCTTTTGCCATTTGGTCCCAAGAGCAACAGAAAGGGATAACTTTCTCATTTACTCTGCTTTAAATTATCTGTATGATTGTCTGCTGCTGTGGCTTGTGTGTGTACACGCAGGGAAAGGAACGCAGGTAAGACACCCTCGAGATGCTCCAGGATCATGTTGCCTGTCCTTTTTCAACTTAACGGTAAAGATAAAAGCCAAAAATACCACCCAAAGACACCTGATGCGACAGCCCCACCATGAGCAAATTAGCTTTGGAGAGGCCCGTGGTGTGAACTGTGGTGTCTGTGGAGAAGTCAGTGCAGTATTTCTAACATAAAGACGGTGAAGGAAAGCGAGCAGTGTGTATAAGGCGCTGCTGGCCTTGCCCTGTGACGGAGGGGAGATGGCAGTCTCTTCTCAGCCCCGCTTTTGTCGTCACTCGGCAAGCAGCGATGTTGGCGTTGCTGGCAGCAGAGGTGATGGCTCACCCTCGTTCCCATAGCGTGACTCTCGCCTATAGAGCCACTTTGCCAGCATCCCCCAAATTTGTTCTGGTGTTTTGTATCAGAGTTGGAAGGCACAAACTGTGGTACAGAAGAGAGTCCTGTGTGTACACGATCCAGAAGCGCTTACCTGCCATCCACGCACCGTTGCGTAAGCCTACAAATGCCCTCCCGATGGTCACGCCACTGTTGTCTCTCGGTTCTCTGCGAGTGCGAATCCCCGTGGTTAACACCACTTGTGTGCTTCTTCCCTGTGACTAATATCTGCACCTTAGTTCTCCTACACGTGCTATTATCCTAAAACTGTCGTATAGCTCATGTACATACAGATCAAAGTGAAAACCCGTAATATGGTTGAAGCTTGTGACTGAATATTTCAAAACAGTGTTTTCACGCTTCCCTTTTCCCAGGTTACCTTTGGCAGACTCCAGCCATCTGTTGTCTGCTTCTGGGCAAGGACTACGCTCCAAAATCCAATGGCCTCAAAAGAGAGCATGGAGAAGGAAATTGCGGGCACCTGGTGCAGCCACAGCAGAGATGCCAGAGCAGAAGTGCTGCTTTTGGGGCATTTTACAAAACGCCAAGTTCACAGTGGTAGAACCACAAAAGCTGAAAGGATCAGTGGGAGACAACAGGCAGATCCCCCTTTCCATTTCAGGCTTTCTGCAGGATATATCACTATGTCACCTATAGGGCACCTTGTTCCAGAGATGGTAGTGTTAGAAAAAAACAATTTTATTTAAATAAGAACTGAGATCCTGGAGTCCAACTCTGCAGCATGTTGCAAAGTCCATGACTGCAATATTTTATCGTCTGTCGTGCACAGTCTATAGTCACGTGGATGTAGCTGTGTTGTGCTTGTGGTTAAACTAGCAACCCCCCCCCCAATTGGCCTGCCCTGGGAGGAAAGGACCCTCCTGCTGGTTTGACTTGAGTGTGACGGGAAGGTGAAAGATGAGGGTGGAAGAGGAGGGAAGCCAGGAAGGTAAGAACAGGCAGGTAAAGGGAACTAAACAAGGTAAAATCAGTCATGGAGAAATTTGATGGGTGAGGCAAAGGAAGAAATAGGTCTTTCATGATCAGTCTAGATGTGGATGATATAATGACCCTGTGAAAGCACACGTGTGCACCCCAAATGCAGAAAGAAGCCCTGTCTGACTCTTATCTCCTTATCACAGGCGCCAAGCTGCCTACAGAACAGGAGCGCTGTCTTCCAGTCCAAGGCTCTTCCCACGTGCCGACAGCTGCCGCAGAAGCCCCGAGCCTGTTTCATTGTGGACTTGGACCTTCTGGGACAAAATCATTTCAAAGAGGGTGCTCATTTCTGAAAGGAAAGTGCTGGCCAGTCTTGTCCCAGCGGCATTCGAGTCAGAGCCAGCACCTTTGCCGAAGGTTTCAAAGGTCCTTGGTTTCTCCTGCCTTGCAGCTTCCTCATCCTGAGGTGAATGCAGAGAGTCAGGGGAGAAGACGTTGTCCTTGTAACTACCGGTGAGCGGCAAGGAGAGCCGAGCCACCCACGCTGGGTCAGCGGCCGTCAGCCTCTTGAGGGCCAGCTCTGGAGGGAGTGAAAACAAGAACTGTTGGTGAGACATGGAGTAGATGAGACCACAGGAGAGAAGAAATTAAAAAAAAGGAGAAAAAAAAATTCAAGAAATGAGGAGACCTCCTGAAATCAACTGAGAGGACTGATTGTAAGCAGATCTAGGGATAAGCTACCAGCAGCATCATTCAAACCCACAGCTTAAAAAAAACCAAACTAGAACTGGTTTAAAACTCCCGTGGCTTTTGTTTTTTTGTAACAGAATAACCATTAGGATCACTTTGCTTTCTCATTTGTTGCAGCCTCAAGTGGCACTTCACTGAATTGATAGCAAAGCCAGAGAAAGTGAGGGTTTAGGACTGGCTAAAGGGGAGACGACAACGGAAAGCTTTCAAGGGGGAAGTATCAGACAGAAAAAAGGTCACTAGTGGACTTCCCTTAAGGATCACTCTAGGGTGGGAATTTGCTGCTAAGCAGGCATATTGAGACCAAAAAGAAATGGGTTATTGTGAAAACAATAATAGCAGAAGTAGAATGAAATTCTGGATTATAAAATGCACAGCTGGATGGTTGAAGACTAGTAAGAAAAAATTGAGCTATAAAGTAGTTGTTCATCAATTAGAAACAGATGAGGAGCAGTGGGAGCCTGGTGTGGGTGTTGGCTGCAGGCTCGTTAATGTACCCGTAACGTGATTCTGCCCCGAAATGGGCAAATGAAATCATACAATGTGTTGGTCGAGGTATTCCCTGTTGGCATGAAGATGTATCCGTGGTATTGTCACTAGCAAGACCTGATTAGGAGTATTACATACAAATCTGATTATCCATCCGTAGGAAAGAGGATCTGAAATGACAGAAGTGCAGAGAAAACTACCGAGATGAAAACAAGAGCAAGTCCAGGCTTGCGTGATGGAGACCCCAAGAGGCAGGGGTTGCTTAGCCTAAGGAAGCAAACGCTCACTGGGGATCTGACCGCAACCTGTCGTTATTTTGATGAGATAAGCACCAACAAAGGAAATCTTTATGCTTAAAATAGTGTTGGCAAAAGAAGAAGTGATTATAACTGTCCATGAATAAACATATACTGGAAATTAAAGGAAGGACCCCATAGCAGGGTGAGCCTGGAATAGCTTCCTCATCAGACGGCAGGAAAGGAAACAGGGGTTCTTGTTTTTAAGGTAGAGCTTTGCACTTGGTAAACAAGGCTCCGTGATGTGGTGCACAGACGCTGCCTTCCAGCCCCGCGTTGCTTCGGTTCCAGAGCGTAACCCAGAACCTCTGGGAGGTTCGAAGCCACTGCCTGGTTTGTGAAACGCTTCGAGTCACAGAGCAGCAAAACAAATAACTGGTGTCATGATAACAAAACACCGAACACCACAACGGTCCCAATCGGAGGGCAAGAGCTGGTGTCATTATCATAATGACGTGACTCTGACTTACAAAGTGACCTCTGAAAGGAGGGTCCCCGTACTCATGCTGCTCCCAGAAGATAATCAATACCCTGCCACAGCCTGGGACACGCGGTCCTCGGTCAGTGGCTAGTCAGTCACCGAGACAAGTCTCCTTCCTCAGCCAGCTAAGTAATCAGTCCTTTTTCTCTGAAAAGCAACTGTGTCCTGGGGTGGGATGGGGGTGAGGGCTGGGGGTGAGGGCTGGGATTCAAACCTGGTAAGGACAGAAGGGCAGATACATCACTTTGATTTTGTTTCAGCTGAAGCCCCCAGATTCTTTTGTGTTGCTTAACTCCCAGCATTTCTTTCTGCAATCTCAGTATTTTCTTTCAGTCGCAGTGACTGTTCCTTAAGAGATCTCCCAAGCGTGCTGAAGTCCCATGTTTTGGCTCTAAAGCATCCACAGTTCTCTCCTCCTCGGTCTGTGAGAAGCCACTGCATTCCCCAAATATTTTGATGCTTCAGCTCTAGAGCAGGGCACGACCGTAGTCTGCTCACTGCAGGGAGAGGCGAGACCTATTGCGCTGATGGTTCTGTGACCATGAAACCTTACAATTAGGTATGTTTAATTTCACCGATAACTCTTTATTGCCTCATTTTAATGGTGTTTTGGGAGAGGGTTGTTTTTATAATCAATAAAGTTATATCTCTCGTCTGCTGCTGCGAGCGCTGTTTCGCTGGTGGGGGATAGGTGTTAATAGACGGTGCTGAGCACCGGGAGCTCAGCCCGCGGCTCGATGCTTGCAGCATAAACAACCCGAGAGCTGGCTGGTACCGATTCCTCGCACAATTCCCCCCGCTGCGAATAGCACAAAGGCCCAGCCAGCCCCAGCCAGCTGTTATGATACTCCCGAGCCCAAGCAATGCTTCCTTCCTCCCTCTCTCAGGATGCAAGTCCACTTCTCTGTTTGTGTTTGGGAGAGGAGGAAGGAGTCCAGCAGCTCCGTTGCCTTTTTGGGAAGGTCTCGGCTCATGGTTAAGGTTGTTTTTCACCACTGAAATGGGACAGCCTCTGTTGTCGTGGCCAGCGCTGCCGCGTGGGCAGGAAGCCACGCTGGCACAGCCTCAGCACGCACCACTGCCGTTCACTCTGAAATTCCAGTGATTTGGCAAAAGCGGGGGGGTTTCTATCAAATCCAAGAAGCATGGGAGATGGCACTTCAGGGATATGCCTTGCGATAGCACAGATTTTCTGGGATGGTACCTCTCTGGGCAGGACTGGATCCAGACAGATCTGCTGAGCAGGTCCACCAGTCCCTTTACTGGGACCAGTGCATGCCAGTACACCCATGGGATGGAGCTGGGCGGCCTGTTTGCTCCCTGCTGCTGGCTGCAGGACCGTTAAATCTGAGGAAGCTTGCAGCTCTCGTTTCACTCAGCCTTTCCTTCGTTTGCTCCTTACTACAAGAAAAGGGCAGGAAGGCAGACAGATAGAAGCAGCGCGGTTCTCCCTCTAAGCGAGAGCACAGCAAATGCCCAACTCTGGAATTAAAATGACCACAAGCAGCAAACCTCAGTGAGTTCCTCTTGCTGTGGAGGAGCGCAGAGGCCCCACAATGAAGTTTCTGCTACAGGACGTGAGTCAGCCCAACTCTTTCAAATTGAAATGCCAGTAAAAGAGATTTTTAGAACAAATCAATAAAAGGAACGTGTAGAAAATGTCAGGCCCAGATGGTATTCACCCTGGAGTGCTAGAGGAACTCAGATATGAAATTGCTTGGTTTATTAGCTGCTGTTCATTAACTACTGCTTCAAATGAATACGGTATCAGAGGAAGGGAAGGTGGAAATTGTGACATGAGTTTTTAAGCGCGTGAAGGTGAATCTAGTGCAGGCAGATTCATAGAAATCATTGTATGCGAAACGCGGCAGATAACCGAGTACCTGTTATTGGGACAAGAACCGACGTGACATTTGCCAGGCGGTGAATTGTGTTTTGCAAATTTGTTGGCATCTTTGGAAGAGGTGGATGAGGAGTCCTGGTTGACAGAGGACACCTGGGTTTGCAGAAGAGCACCAGCCAGGCTCGCAGGGGACCTGAGCTGGCCCTGAACTAACAGCCAGGTTCTTTTAGGGGCTAACGTGGTAAAAGCTGGGAAGCGAGAGTAGGAATAAATAAATCTTCCCCACAAAGAGAGGTCATTAGTGGAGTCCCAGAGTATCCGTTCAACATAGCGACAAATGACGTGGAGAAGTGGATGGCGTTGGTGTTGACTCCACTAAAACACCCAACGACATAAAAGCAGAGGGTTGCTGAAGGACCTAATAATGCTGAGTGCCGTGAGCAAGAAGTGGCTGGTGGATTTCTGTGCCACCAACTGTTGGATAATTGTCATGGGGAACGACATGTCATGTGTTGATGGCTCTCCCACCACACAGAGGAGGGATTTGGGAGTCACCATGAACAGTTCGGTAACAGCTCAGCATGGAGCTTGGGCAGGACAGAAACGAAGAACAAACCAGAAGACCTCCCTCCTTATACCACCAGTGTAGATGTCTCCTCAACACTGGGCACGATCCTGGTCACCACATCTCAAGAAAGATAGGCTAAAATTAGTAACGGGTTGGTCACAGGAGATGAGGCTGGACTAGTTCAGCCTGGTAGGAAATAGGAGCCTGATGGGGCTCCAAGGGTATATAACATCTTGAGGGGCTTGACAAGGACAACTCGTCACCTTTCTCACTCTGCACGGACTAGGAGACCATGAAACAAAGGGGCTCAGGCCAGCACGGGAAGCAGTTCGCGTGGTGCATAGCTAAACTGGACTTCACCCCTACGCAACAACAGGGGTCAGCCTCACAAACCAGCTCAACAACAGCAGATACATCCATGGGAGGAGAGATCTACCGAGAGTGATTAAACCCATGAAAAAAATCCAACATGAAGCTCAGCCGGTCTCTTTGCTGTAAACTGCCTGGTACCAAAAGCATAGGATGGTCCATACATGCTGTCCCAAGCATCTGCCACTCTCAGAGCCACCCTAGGAGATGAGGTGTCCCCTGGCTTGCTGCAGGCCAGCCAGTTTCATCTTCCAAATGGGGTTAGTGTGTTACTTGAGGAGATCCCGCTGCTGGAGCCGCCCACCAGCCCCAGCATGCTCCCAGTAGCGAGGCCACCTCACCTGCCTGCGGCTCCAGGAGGGTCTCCAGCTCCTCTCCCACCAGCTGCTGCACGGAGAGCTCAAACCCGCTCTCCGAATCGCGGTCCTCCGCCTCGCTCTCGCCGTGCCCGCTGTCCTTCGTGCTCAGGCAGTCAGCATCCAGCCCCGCAGCCCTGCGAGGGGGCCAAAACACTCAGGTCACACTTCAGCCCTCAGCACAGCTCTGCCCCGCCGATGACTTCGAAGGTGCTTGTCTTTATCCCCCTTAAAATGACCCAGAGGTGGGGTGTGGGCATCCTCGCAGGGCATCGTTCACGGGACCGAAGGCACAATCATTTCAGTCCCCACCAATTAATGAGTTTTGGGGTTGTTTTTTAAAAACACACACACATATGAACAAAAGCACCGGGATCAGGAGTGCCTCGGACCCTCTGAAAACCAGGCCCCGGCTGGGTGCTGGGCTACACACGGGGCTGCTCCGTGTTTCTTGCCCGAGAGGGTTTTTATCCTTCTGCAGGGAGATCCTGAGCAAAGAGGGACCTGCTGGCTCTTCCCTGCGAGTTCAAGGGAGCCGCTGGCTCTTCCCCGTGAGCTCGAGGGAGCTGCCCACCTGCAGGACCAGGCGAGGAGCATCACAGCCCAGCCCTGCCCCAGCAGCCCCACAGCAGCTCTCCCTCCCTCTCCATCCTCAGCAGATGGAGATGATGATGATGGAGGAAGGTGGAGAAAGGTGTGTCTGCCCATGGCCTGGGCAGGTGGGGACAGAGGGGCCATGGCGAGGCAGCGATGAAGCCCTGGCATCCTCGGGAGCGTTCACCCAGAGATGTTGACAGCATCATTTAATGAGAACACCATGAAGTTTGTCTCTGGGAACATCTGCAGCACACAGCTGGGATCTCTCAGTCCTTCCCATCCGTGCTAGCAGCGCCTCCCTCACTAGCCTCCTGGCCCAGGGACATGTCAACAGGCAACAGCTTCTCTAAGAAAGTGCTCAGAGCCATGGGAATACCCATCCTTGTGCTGCTGCCTCCGAAGCTGGGACGCTCTGCGCTCGCGAGTGCACCTTCCCATCGCACGTGAACGCATCGGTGTTCCCCAGCAAGGCCGGGCAGATGGTTCGTGGCCACGGAGGAGCTCGGGTGAGTACGGAAGGAGCTGCCACAGGTGCCCCAGGAAGGAGGCAAAGAGCAGAGGAGCACAGCCATCCCCTGAAGGGAGGACCTACCTCCCCAGTCTCAGGTCAGCAAAACCAGGGACGAGGTTTTGCCTTGTGTGTCTGCTGCCCTGGTGTCTCCTGCCCTGGGAGGGGCTGAAGCAGAGGCAGCGGAGACGCAGGGGAACGGGGCGTGGGGAAGGGAAGGGCTGAGCGCCGGCCTTACCTGCTGCCGTTCTTGGCCGTGTACTTGTTTCCCCTGTGGTTTGTTTTGGGCTGGAACTGGCCCTGGTGCAGCAGGGAGAGCAGCTGGGAGATTTGCTGTAAGGCAGGAAAAGCCTGTTGAGCCCCGGCGATCGCCGCTCAAGCTGCTTCCTGCCAGGACGTCCCCTCCGAGCCCCCCGGCCTTTTTATAGCGTTTCCTCCTCCTGCAGATGGTTCAGCACCCCCATGCAGGGGGAAAAACAAGCGGCCGCGCAGCCCACCTGGCCCCAGCGCTTCCCCTGCGCCGTTCCCTGCCCGCAGCCTCCCCGGGGAGCGAGCGCGGGGCTGTCCCCTTCTCCCCATCACAGCCATCCTCCACCCCAGCTCCCAGGGCGTCCTGGTGGGTGCGGGGAGACCCTGCCCGTGGTGGGGTGGCCGTTCATCCTACCCAGCCCCTACTGCTGGGGCACCTCTGCCCAGGGCTGGGAGAAGAGACCAACCGAAGAACGTCAGGTCGCACGTTCCCACCACCCCAGGGTGTGCAAGACCTGGGCAAGGAAAGACTGGGGGGGGCGGGGGGCAGCTCCTACCTGCACTGGGGGCGACTCCATCGCGAACTCCCCGGTGGGGCTCTGCTCCGCCAGTGCCACCAGCGACAGCCGGACCAGGCTCCTGAGGATGTGCTGGTGGGGCTGGGGCTGCCCAGGTCCCCCAGCACCCACGGGCTGGTTGGGTGGCAGCGGGGGCTCTCCCACGGGCCCCTGCAGTGGCTTCACCAGGCTCTTGCAGTGCAACGGTGCATCCGGGGGGCTCGCAGCCTCTTTCGCCGAATTTTTCGGTCTGTGGGGCTGGCAGGGCCGGCGCTGCAGGATGGGCAGGTTGAAGGTCCCCTGCGGCTCATCTGAGTCTTTTTGGGTCCTCTGATTTCTCAGAGTCCTGTAGAGAGTGGGGGTGAGGTGGAGGGGAGCCTGTGGGGAGCCCCCCGGCGCAGGGGCGGCTGTGCCGGGCAGATCCTCCTGGCAGGGACGGGGGGGCTCAGCCTCCCGGGACCGGCCCCGGAGCAGCGGGACAAGGTGGATATCCGTCTTCTGGATCTGCCTGTGTGGCTTCTTGAGCTGCTGCTGCCTGCGGGCATCCTCTGCCTCCCTGCAGTTGTAGGCCATGCCGTCCTTCTTCTCCTTCTTACGCAAAGACAAGGTTAAAGCCAAAAGGAGAAGGCACCCGCCCAGGAGAGCGGCCAGGCAGATAACGACCACCACGGAGGGGCTCAGCCACCTGGGGTCCTGGGCTGAGATTTTGGAGAACGCCCCATGATGCCGGAAAACTAAGCGGACCCGGGCCAGGGTGTGCAGGGGGCTGTCCCCCTCGTCGCTCACCCGGACCACCAGCTCCCGCTCGCTGCCGGCAAGGCTGCTGGCGTTGCTGGTGTTGAGGAAGACCTGCCCCAAGAGAGGGTCCAGGGTGAAGAGCCCGGTGTCATCCCCACCCACCAGATCATACCGGAGAGCCCCGTTGATGCCGGAGTCCACATCCCTGGCCACGATGGTGAAGAGGAAGGGAGTGCCGGCACATGACGTTAGTGTTGCATTGGCCACCGCTGCAGTCCCTTGGGTGCTCCCGTTCCCGGGAACCACCCAGAAGCACCCCGTCTCCGCATTGACCAGGACAGAGAGCATGGCTGCGCCTCCCACCAGCGCCGGCATGGTGATGACAGGTGCATTGTCGTTCTGGTCAATCACAGCCAGCCTGATGGAGACGTTGGATGCCAGCTTGGGGTGACCACCATCCTCCGCAGTCACCAGGAACTCCAGGCTCCTCACCTGTTCATAATCAAAAGCTTGGAGGGCAAAAACATCCCCAGTGGTGGGGTCAACTGAGACCAGACCCGAAGCAGAGGAGTCTGGGATGCTGTAGGTGATTTTCCCATTGAAACCCACGTCGGGGTCGGTGGCACGGACAGTGAGCAAGAAGGCAGGTGCTTCACTGTTCTCTGCAACAGCAGCCTCGTAGGTGGCCTTCTCAAAGGAGGGGGCGTTGTCATTGACATCGCTGATGCAGATAGTGAGGTGCTTCAGCACGGCCAAGGAGAGGTCGCCCTGGTCCCGCACCACCAACGTCAGGTTGTACTCAGCACGCAGCTCCCTGTCCAGCGTGGCGTTGGTCATCAGCACGTAGCTGTGGCTGTTGGTCCTCTTCAGCCTGAAGTGCTCGTACCCTTGACTGAGGGAGCAATGCACTTGCCCGTTGCTTCCCGAATCGGGGTCGCTGGCCGTCACCAGAGCCACGAAGCTGTCTTTGGGGAGAGCTTCGGAAAGCACGGGCACCCGCGCAGCCCAGGTGACGTGGACGTCGGGAGCGTTGTCGTTGACGTCCAGGACTTTGACCAGGATCTTGCAGTGGGCTGGGATGGGGTTGGCGCCCAGGTCCCGGGCTTGCACATCCAGCTCGTAGGCGTGGGTTTCCTCATAGTCCAGCGGGTGCTTCAGGATGACGCTGCCCGTGCGCGCGTCAATGCCGAAAGTGCTCAGCACCTCCAGGGGCGCGTGCTTGCTCAGGCTGTACTCGATCTCCCCGTTGGGACCCTGGTCGGGGTCGGTGGCTGTGACCGTCACAAGGAGGGTCCCAGGCAGGGCATCCTCCCGAACCTCAACCGTCAAAGAGCTCTCTGCAAAAATGGGGCTGTTATCGTTGGAGTCGAGGACAATGACTTTAATTAAAGCAGTACCTGATTTTGGTGGCTCCCCATGATCAGTGGCCGTCAGCACGAGGTCGAAGGAGGAGTGCAGCTCCCGGTCCACTTCTTTAACCACAACGAGCTCCGCGTGCCTCGTCCCATCAGAGCTGGAAACAACCTCCAGAGCAAAGTGCTCGCTGGGGGAGAGGGCGTAGGAGCAGTGGGCGTTGGGGCCAGCATCGGCATCCAGGGCTCGATCCAGCGGGATCCGTGTCCGCAGGGATGCGCTCTCCGACATCTCCAGCTCCAGCTCGGGCGTGGGGAACCGCGGCGCGTTGTCGTTGATGTCCAGCACTTGAACCTCCACATGAATCAGAGCCAGGTTTCGGGCAGCCAGCACGTCGAACGAGACCCAGCAGGGATCGCTGTGCCGGCACAGCTGCTCCCTGTCCACCCGCCCGGCCGTGCTGAGCGCCCCGTCCCCGCTCCCCATGTGCAGCGGGAACCTCCTGGGGGTCTCCATCAGCTGGAAGGTATCCGCTGTTTCACCGCTTTCGCCCCCCTCGAAGTGCTCGGACAGCATCCCTATCACCGTTCCCAGAGGCACTTCTTCGAACACCCGGTACTGCACCGTGAACGTGGCCACCTCCTGGGCATCAGCGGAGAGGAAGAGGTACCACCACAAGGCTGGGAGATGGAGAGCGGAGCGGCTCAGCAGCAGCATGCTGTTGGTGAAGCCCACGGCCCCGCGGCCCCGGCACGCTGCCGCGGGCTTGCCCGCCTGCCGCCGCATACCCGAACGGTCCTTATGGCGATCGCAAGTCCTCAGCATCCTCTCCCATCTTCAAGTCCCATAGGCACCAGCCACCGGTCGGAAAGGAGGAGACACAGCGAGCGAGTCCGGCAGTTGTCCCCGGCCCTGCCATCGCCGGGGAACAGCCGGGAGAGCCCGCGGCTCCCCGGGCTGGAACGCTCAGCCCGGAGCAGAGGGGTCTGCCACCGCCGCGGCTTCAGCCGGGAGCAGCGTCCGGCCGGCCAGGCCAGGGCCGGGAGGTGGACCGGCCGTGCTTCCTATGGAAACCCCACCTACAGGAAAAGGGAGGACCGGGCTGGTACAATGCCTGGGCGGGGTGGGGGTGCTCCCCAGCTGGGAGAGGGGTGTGGAAGTGCCCCCGGTTTCCAGCCTGCAGGGACCACCGCCGCTGCCTGCTGCCACCTGCGAAAGCGTTCTGCAGAAGGCACGATTCCCGCCGCCGGTCCCTAGCCCGTCGGCAAAGCCTCACGCGTGCTCCGGGAAGATGCCTGCAAGGACCGGCCACGATGGACTTCTGCTCTTGCAGTAACCCAAAGGCTTGTTCCCCACCCGCTTAGATTTCCAACTGACTTCAGTTTATTTTCATTTTGCCTAAATCCAGCATGTAATCCCCGCTCCTTGCTCTGCCTTTTGCTGTCGGTTTCGAGGGCGATGTGCCCGTGTCATATGGCTCTTGATGACGTCACTGCTTCATTTTCATCTGGACACACCAAAATGAGCTAATGAATCACTGGGAGAGCTGCCACATCAAACACAGGCAGGTGGGCACAAGGGAAGAAAGGAGGCTCCGGCAGACGCGAGCTGCGTCCTGTCAGGCCTCTCCCCATCCCCTACGTCCGTCCGTCCTGGCCAGCTCCCCCCGTCTTGGCACACGCTCTATCCCCAGCTTGGCTCTGCTTTGATTCCCCCAGCGTCGCTCCTCCCCCAGCGCCACTTCTGCGCCACCAAATCCCTTCTTTGCTTTATTTCAGCATCTTACCCTGAGCCCCCACCTTCGAGCGGCCGGCGCGATGCCGCGGAGCCGTGCCGCCTGCTTGCGCACACGCGGGCAGCGCAGCCCGAAGCTCATGTATTCCTCCGAAGCAGGCAGGGGAGCAGGCAGCAGGCTGCCTGCAGAGCCCAGGTGCCCCCAGCTGGGCTGTACTTGGGGTCTCCAGGCGGCTGAAGGCATTCAGGCCAGGGAAGGTCACTGCAGAAGTTTCCTTGGCCGTTACGGAGAGCAGAGCATCCTCGTGGTGTGGTTTGTGTCCCACCAGCCACATCATCTTTGTCTTGGCCCCCACATCTGCCAGGCAGCCCCCAGCAGCCCCGCGGCTGCCACCGGTGTCCCGTGCCCACCTTGCCCCTCTCCTCCTGCTCTTCCAGCCTTGACGGGCACCCCCATACCCCCATCCTATTCCCCTCCCTCCCAGCTCTGACTTCCCTAGCTGAGGCTCCCCATCGCCTTCATCCCTGCTCTCATCACTTGTCTTCGTTACGGTACGTGTTAATGCCACGCCAAACAGCAAAAGCAAAGCCACGCCAGTGCCGACCAGCCGTTTCGCCCCGGGTGGGTTAGTGCCACCACTCAGCGCAGCGGGAGGAGGGGACGGTGCAGCTCGGCCTTGGCGGGGGGTGGCAGGAGACCCGGTGCTATTCCTGGGCTCGGCCCCAGCTCCAGGTGACCTTTGCCAAGTCATTTCCCTGCTTTGTGCTCTCGCTTCCTCCTCAGCCAAGCGCAGCCAGCCCCCGGGCTCTCCCGGAGGGATGCTCTCCCGCTGCCGGCTGCCCGCGGCGCTGCGGATGTCTCCCAGCCCGTGCCCTGCTTTCGGGTGGGGGGGTGGGAAGGCTACTTCCTTCTGGGGGGAGTCTCATCCTTCCACCTCCCTTTTTTTACGCCTTTCCTTTTCGGGGATGGAGAGCAACAGAAGAACCGCACTGAAATATCACCAAGGAAAGGAAATAAATATTATGCCTGAGAACTGGGGGGGTCCTCAGAGAGCCCCGCAAGACGTATCCTCTCCATCGCCTCCTGAGCCGCCTGCAGAACAAGCCAACCTCACCCAGTGCCCCACATTTAACCCACCACTGACGTGCCAGGAGATACATTCCTCCCCCCCACCAGCACCCACCCGTGCTGGGCCCCGCTTGCTGCAGCCCCCACCCCACCAGCTGGGGGGAGGATGCCCCTTTGGGCTGCTGCAGCCCCAAACCGCTCCTTTTTCTCCCCAAAGGCAGATGGGATTTTGCGCACCGGTTTGCTCAGCCGCCATAGGGAAAGGCTGATGCGAGAGTCCCGGCGCTGGGAGGAGAAGTCACAGTCACTGAGCTGGGGCTGTGCCCCCCTTCCTGGGGGCCGTCCCCCCCCAGCTGCACTGTCCCAGTCAGGCGGCACAGACACCGGCACCGGTGGCAGATCGGGACTGCCCAGGAGAAAAGGGGCTGGAGGAGCTAACACATTAATTATCACGACGCTAGACCTGGGACCCCGAGCCATCAGGACATTAGCCGTTGGCAGGACGCTGCAAAAGCGTCGCTGAGCTGCAAACCACGCCGGCCGCGTCGTGGTGGAAGACGGGCAAAGTAATGCTAGCAAAGAAAACCGAAAAGAAAAACGGGGTTGAGCTGAGACTTGCCAGAAGCCCAGACAGTAAAATAAGATCTGGTGCTACAAACAAAACACGTCTCCTCCCCTTTCCTGTTCACACACAGGCAGGTGCTTCAAGACCTCCATAGACAACGTCGTGCCCATGAACATAAAATTCCCCCCTAGGAGGTTGGCTGCACCTAAAACCTTTCATTTAAAGCCCAGAAAGAGCATCGGTTACATTCAATTATTGCAGTAGCGTTCTTCAGCTTCTGCGCGATGCCGTTAGTGCCCGAAGCAGATGCAAATGCTATTTACTGGTGTGAAAATCTGGCTCCTCTGAAGCTCAGCTGCTCTCCGGGCTCCAGAGCAAGACACGGACAGAGGGGACACCCCAACCTCCCAGGGGTGCAGAGCTGTACACGGGCACCCCGCACTCGCCATCCATCACATGGCAGCGAGTGGCCCGACTGCGTTATTTCGAGCTCTGCTGTGCAGCTGGAGGTCTTCAGGCTTTGTCTGTCATTTTGGGTTGGCTTGGTGTTAGCTGGGAACCCCAAGCTGGGCTGCACGTCACCGTCACAGGGCCACACAAAAATGAGACATTTTTCTCAAATCTAATAATGAGAAACATCAAAAGGAGAAGAGTGCAAAGTGAGCACGACAAGACGTACCAAGATTCGGCCTCATTAGGGTGCTCAGGGCTTACCGTGTCCTGTGGACCATGCAGGGAAGCAGGACTTGGTCTCGTCTCTGCTCTACGGCTGCTCCATGGGGTGGGAAGTGGGTCGGGACACGGAGGCCGCAGACAACAGGCTGCACCCCACGGTGGGACGCTCTCTTCCAGGCCCAGCTCTCCCTCCGAGCCCCGTCCTCAGCACGAGGACGGCTGCAAGTCTAGATGGAGCAAGTAAAAGCATGGCTGCGTCACCAGCCGGTGCCCGTACACCGGAGATCATGCTTTTTTGCCTCAACTGTCCCAATTTTCAGCCCTTCAAAGACAGGCTTTGCTTCTCTAGAAGCATCACAACCTTTTCAGCAGAAAAAATATGTTTTCTTAATCCGCCTCCATGCATTAGACGCTTCAGGAGCTGGGCGCAGATGGGGAAGGTGGCCCAGGACCTGCCCCATCCTCGGCTCCTGCAGGGACTGGGGGAGGCCCCGGGGGACCTTTCTCAGGGGGAAGGAAACGATTCACCCTCTCACACCAAACAGCAAGTCACAAACCTGCACGAGGGGGATGGACCTTCCTCCTCTCGGGGCCCGGCTCTCCCTGCACCCGTCTTCTCCGTGAAATCAGAAGGTGCTGCTGGCTGAAGGTGGCCTCCACATGCCACCTGGCCCAGCCTCCCACCCCACTCGGGCCCCTTTGGGCTGGCTCGCTCGGGACCTCAGCCCTCATCGCAGCCGAGACACCACTGCCTCTCTGTGCAGCCGCCTCCTCCTCCTCCTCCTCCTCCTCCTCCTCGCACCGGGGAGCCCCAAACCAGGCTCGTCCCTCCAAGCACGAGCTGCCCCCACCTGCGCTCGCCCCGATGCTGCAGAGGGGCAGGAGAGGTCACCGCGCCAGCTGGCTGCCTGCACCCCTGCCTGCACCCCTGCCTGCAGTTGGCTGCCTGCAGTTGGCTGCCTCCGCCACAAGAGCCCACTGCTGCTCCGCGCCGGGCGCTGCCGCGGCCCCCCCGGCCCCCCCAGCAACGTGCCCGGAGCCGCGGGGCTCTCAGCCAGCCCCAGACCCCCAGCGAGGGGGTCTCTGCCCGCCCCCGCCCCACGGCAGAGGCCCGGGCCGGGCTCAGCTCGCTGCCAGCCCCGCAGGGAGGCGCCGGGCAATGCCGCAGCTCCTCTCCATCCTCATCCTCATCCTCTGCTCTGGGGGCCTCCCTCAGTTTTGCACCGGTTTAGGCAACCCCACAGCACCAGGAGCAGCGTTTCCCACAGCATTTCCCACAACCCCAGCTGCAACCCCCCTGCTAAGCGCTCCCAGGAGCTGGGGGTTATACAGGGGGTCCCCCCGCAGCAGGTGAACACCCTAATTGGGAGGGAAATGAGAGGAGGAGCAGGCGATCCCTCATCAGGGCAGAGTTACAGGGGATGCAGCAGCTTTTAAAAGCTTCCTAAGGCAGCAACCAGGCTTTGAGGAAAGGAACCAACTGCAAAGTCTGTGCCGGCTCCCGCTTGCAGGGCTCCAGCAGCTCCCCTGCACAGAGGGTACCATAAGGGGTGGTGTTGTTCCACGTTCATAAAAAGATTATGGTTAAGGAGGGGAAGAAAGTTATAAGTGAAATAAATTGGAACAAGCTCAGTGTTTGAATAGAGAGTAATAACGTTACGCACCTGGGGTGCGTGAGGAAGAGTGTGGCCAGCAGGTCCAGGGAGGTTCTCCTCCCCCTCTACTCTGCCCTGATGAGGCCCCATCTGGAGTCCTGGGTCCAGTTCTGGGCTCCCCAGTTCAAGAGAGACGAGGAGCTACTGGAGAGAGCCCAGCGGAGGGTACAGAGATGCTGAGGGGCCTGGAGCATCTCTCCTGTGGGGAAAGGCTGAGGGAGCTGGGGCTGTTCAGCCTGAGGAAGAGGAGACTGAGAGGGGACCTCACCAACGCTTATCAATATCTCCAGGGCGGGTGTCAAGAGGACGGGGCCAGACTCTCCTCAGTGGTGCCCAGCGCCAGGACAAGGGGCAACGGGCACAAACTGGAACACGGGAAGTTCCGCCTGAACACGAGGAAAAACGTCTTCGCTGTGAGGTGCCCGAGCCCTGGCCCAGGCTGCCCAGGGAGGGTGTGGAGTCTCCTTCTCTGGAGAGATTCCAACCCGCCTGGACGCGGCCCTGTGCAGCCTGCGCTGGGTGACCCTGCTCTGGCAGGGGCTGGGCTGGGTGGTCTCCAGAGGGCCCTTCCGACCCCCACCACTCTGTGACTCTGTGATAATTTGCACACACAGCCTCTGCCGCTCGAGAACCCTGATGTATTTTATAAAGTCTTGCGCCACAAAGAGCAATCCCGTAACGGGCTAGCAGTGGAGCGGGCCAAACGGGAAAGAGGGGAAATCTGTAAAAATGACATTTTATTGCGCAGGGGAAAGCGACGAGAAGCAGAGCTGGGATATAACCCTGGCGTCCTTCTGGAGGAGAAAGCTGGCAAAAGGTTGGTGCTTGCTCATATGGTCTAGTTTGCTATTACGAGTCTTACAGTAATTTTTTTCCTGTATTTCAAAAGGTTGTATCTAAATATGTTTGCGAATGAAATACATGGAAAAAGTCCTGAAGGCCAGAACTTCAATACTTTCCAGAAAAGGTCATAGAGAAGAAGGGGCCGCTGACAGCTCCGGGAATGCGCTGGAAGGATCAGAGGACAGGGCAAATCCGGGGGAAACCGGAGCCCCATCGGCACCACCGTTCGCTGCCGCCTTTATTTGCTCCGAGTTTGACAACCTGAAACACCTGAACAACGGCAAAGCGCCTTGCAGGGGTGGGGTTTCCCCAGCTCCTCTGCCGTGGAAGTGGCAGATCTTAGGCCACGGCACGCTGCAACATAAATCAGACCTTTCCGAGCCCCCAGCAGCTGCAAATCAGTGAGTTCTAGTAATAATTACCCATTTTATCTTTCTCTTTACTAATATTTAGATGTTTTTAATCTTTTCTTTGCAGACACCGTGTTTCCCTGCTGCGGTTGCCCTTCAGTGGGAGCTGCCACCAACGCTCCCATTTCTCCGGTTAAAGACTTTGCCTCCAACCAAGCCGCTCCCCGGCCTGAACCGGCGCAGCCACGAAAGCCGGGCGACGACTCCGCCGATTCACGCCGGACGGGCGACGCCGCACCAGGCACGGCCAGTGTCCCTGGGACGGGGGGCAGCCCCTCCGGGGAGCTCGTGATGGGTGTGAGGGGGGTCCTTAAGCTCTTAGGCAGAGCCCTCACCCGTGGCCTGGGTGCCCACCTGGATTATCACAACCTAAGCCGTCGTTGAAGGAGATGTCCCTGGAAGGTGGTTAGTTCTTCAGGTGGTGCTTGCCAATTAGGGACGTATAGATTAAAAAAACCAAGCCCTGTGCTGACATGCAAAGGGAGGCGGGACTCCCGGTGATTTTCAGTTGAAATGACAGAGCTTATCTCCTCCAACGCAGGCGTGGGAAAGCTGATAACCCACCGTCACCTCCGGAAAACAAAAGGGAAAAAAAGCAAACCAGAAAACAACCCCCAAAACCAGTAACATAAATTATGTTTATTGTAAAGACCAAAATCTTCCAGCAAGTCCAACCACTACTTAGCTTTAAAGTAAGTGAGAGGAGAAGCTGGAAGCAAGCGAGAGGAAGGATGCTGGAGCATCTGCCGTGTCAGAAATACCTCCGGCACCCGGAGGAGCAGGTGAAAGACGCGTTTCTTGTCCGACAGCGCTCAGAGGGGTCTGTGCCGGGGGTGCGGCGTAGGACGGATGCGGATCTGGCTCTTCTGTTCTGGGACAGGGAGGGGAGAGGCAGGAACCGTATTTTGACTCCTGGGACTGTTCAGCAGAATAAATACTTGAGGGTGATGCCAGCGGCTGCGCTCCCTCCCCAGGGACTGTCCCCCCAGCCCACGCGCTGAAGACAGGCTTTGATGTCCAGCTTCCGCCGAGCGAGGAGAAACTGAGACCAATGTCTCCTCCACAGAGATGCCCAGCACTTCTGGCAGCAGCAGGACTCCCAGGGCTGAGCAGGTCACCACGGTCTGCCGCCACCAGGAGCCTTGCGGGGCTCAGGATGATGTTTCACCCCTCCATCTGTGCCACCTCAATGAGCTTCTGCCCAGGGTGACCGAGCCACATCAACATCCGTCCCAACGGGGTTGGCTACACCGACCCCACCATCGCTCCCCTCCTCAGCTGGGACGTGCCCTGCTGCTTCCAACGCTGAGATCACCCAAGTCCCCAGGTCCCCAAGCAAACCTTCCCTTGGCACAGGGACAGCAGACAGCGATGGGGACGATGAAGATGACCACAATGAAGACGATCTCAGGTCTGCCCATCCCTGCCATCATGCACGGAGATGCTGCAGGCTCTGCCCAGAGATTCATGCGTTTCTCCTCTGATGCCAACACCTCGAGATGTTCGGCCAACTGCAAGGGGCGGCTGATGTGCTGTTACCCCCTCTCCTGCCGTGCCGCCTCTCTTCTCTCGCCCACCTCCCCTGGGGGACCAGACACGTTGTCCTCTGCCGCTGCTCCGCCACTGTAACACCAGCCGGGGTTGAGGTGCTGCCTCCCCTCCTCTGGCTGTTTGCCGCGACGGGCTGAGCCCGCTGCCGGGGCTGGCAGGGGGGAGGACGGAGTTTCAGCCCCCCAACGGGGGGAAAGGGGCTGCGGCATGGAGGAAAAGACGGGCTGGGGGCTTTTCTGTGCCATATAAACAGCGTAACGAGGACACCGCGCACGTGGAAACATCTTTAATCTGGAAAGCGATTCCAGATGATGTAACCTCCAGCTCCTGCCAAGGGGCTGAGCATAAGCCCAGAGCTCCCCAGCTGGGGCAAGGACCGAGACAGCTCTCCTGGGCACTCCCAGACAGCGTGGGACAGGTAAAGCCAGGGCGAGAAAAACCCGAAGAGATGCTGACGCTGTCCCACGTAGGCTGACCCAGCCCCAGAGCCTGGGCTGGGCACCCAGCTCTTGCTTGGGGACAGTGGTCGCCCCTGGGCTGGACTTTCTGGGGCTGATGATGGGTCGCTGCGGTGGCACAACCTTCCAGCTGAGCCTACCTGGGGAGAGGCACAATCCCGGGGAGCGAAAACCTCCGCGTGCGGGAACCGCTGAGTCTCGGGCTAAGCTAACATCCCAGTCACTATTGTTCCAGCGGGACACGGTCCCCCAAGTCCTGCCCGGGTGGCCCACAGCCTCGTCACAGGTACGTGATCTCGATGACATTGGGCTCAGCGCTCCCGCAGGGAAGGCGATGCTTGCAGGAGCACTGGCAGGTCACGCCGGCCCCGTCCGCGCCGCCCGGCTCCCACTGGCAGGGCTGGGCGGACAGCTTCTTCTGGGAGCCCAGCTTCTTCCAGTCCGTGAGGTGCACCCCATCGTCCAGGTCCTGCGGCATGGGCTCGTGGTAAAGGGTGATCTGGACGGTGCGGAGGTGAGGGCCGTAGTGCACCACGACGATGATGAAGATGGCCAAGAGGACAAAGATGACGACGATCACGGAGATCATGGGCAGGGCATCGGATTTCTTCGTCACGCTCCTGACAACGGAGGTGGGAGTGAAGGCGGCCGCGTCCTGGGGCTCGGGCTGTCTCAGCTGGCTGCCGGGCGCGGAGGTGTTCATGGCTGAGCAGGCTGACCTGGGACAGAGGAACGCGGGGTGGAAAGGGGCGACCACTGAGCAGAGGCCACCCGACGTCCTCGTCTCCTGCCCTCGAGTCAGCAGCTCCCGCCTCCACTTGCAGCTGCCGGAGAACAGGACCGTCCCCCGTAAGCGCTCCCTCCCTCAGGCTCACGGGACAGGGTAAATTTTGGTGGTTATAGCTGGGGTTGTGGGGATGGTGCCCTGGACACGTTCAGCCAGGGAGGCGATGCCCTGCATCCCCTTGGACACCTTCAGCGTGGGGGTCTTCCTCCCCGCCGCACGTCGCTCCCCGGCTGCAGCCAGTGATGGGCACGGGGAGCCCTCACCCCCAGCCCCACGGTGCTAATCCAAAACCAAACCCCACGGGGACCTCCCTGGGAGACCCAACCCCACCAAACCGCACCATGAGGCATCCCTCACCGCAGCCGTGAAACCCCACGGGAGCCAGCACGGGCGGGAGCGGGGGGAGAGCCCTCCCCAGCCCCACGGGGGTACCTGGGTGTCCCTGCTGCGTGGGAATCATCATCTCCAGCAGCGAGGCTGGGACGCTGAAGGCAGGACCAGCAGAAAAACCTCCGGGACGGTTCTCCGGTGTGGGTGCAGCCAGACTCACCTCGGCGGCTGCCACGTCACGCCTCGGCCCCACACCCCCCCGGGATTCCCCAGGGCAGAGGAGGAAGCGCCTGCTCATCCCGCGGGCAGGAGAGGAGCTCCCTTACCTAGCCCGGTGCCACATCAGCGCCGCCGCCCCCTCCCTCGCTGTCACGCACCCTCGCTGGAAAAAACCCTCCTCTCGCCCACTGCAAGACAAGCACCCTTTTGTTCGGGGAGAAAGCACCTACCGCCCCTTGGGCTGCACACACGCAGCCCCCGGCCGCCTGACTGCAGGAAACCTCAGCGTTAAAATTTAACGCGGTTAACAAATCGTTGTAAAAAATCACCCTTCTGCGCGTGAGCTCTTTGCACAGCCCAGCAAGCGTGTCCAGACAATGCTCCGGGCTGGAAGGACCCTCGCCCCGAGAGACGATGCAGCCCCAGGGCTGGTTTGCTCTGCCGGGGGTCCCACCGCTGCGGGAGGAGCGTTGTCAGCACTGCTACAGCCGGCAGCGGTGCGAGTCCACGGTGCCGCTCCGGCCCTGGGACCCACTCAGGGGCCAGTGCCAGGTCGGTGCTCGCACGTCTCCCCTCGCACGGTGACCACACAAGCAGGGATGCCCTCGAGTCCAGCAGCGTTTACCCTCGCACGCACACAGGTACAACCCCCCGGTCCAGGGACACCACGCGGTCAGACGCTCTGCCACTCGGGGTGACCCCGAGCACATCTCAGAGCGGAAAAGATGGATCCTCCAGAGCTCTATGTCTGCAAAGCTATTATGAAATACATCTCCCCAGCTTTCCGTCCCGAAACACCACTGCTCTTACCTGGAGGCTCTCAGCAGACAAGCTGGGGTGAGTATTTACGCTCCGTCTTTCCTGCACACGGGAAGGACGGGATGGGAAACGTCTCTTCCCCCATCCAGCCGAGCGCCAGCAGATCTGACCGCTCGTTAGAGCTTCTGGGAATTTGCACTCATCTCAGGATTCAGTAAAACCTTAATCTACAGCGTAATCTCTGAGCACCACATCTGTGCGAGAGAGAGAAAAACCGATGGGGGAGGCTGCTAAGAGAGGCTTTGTAAAAGCGAAGGCTGCCGGGGGTGCTGGCTGCTTTTGGCCTCATGGTCCGCTTGGCTTTTTGTACGTGTTAGAAGAGACCCACCGAAACACAAGGAGCTGCGCAGCACACGGGAGATCTCTCCCTCCCTTCCTGCCACCGTCTCCCGGCCGTGGAAAGCAAGGACCTTGCCGGCAGCAGAAGACACCCCCTCGATGTGCTCCACGCCGCGAAGGAGCAGCTCCGTTGCCCTCGGCCGCGGCTCTGTGGCTTTCCAGGGGGCTGTGGTAGGGGGCTGGACGCAGCCCCTCCACCCAGGAGACACAATCCTGAGGGTTCGCATCCTGAACGCCCGCATGGACCCTCTGAGATGGGCAGACACAGAAGCCTTTCCCACGTGGGGACACAAAGACCTTTCTCCCTCCCCAAACACCCGTTCACATCCAACATGGGGCAACTTGTGACCTCTGAAGTTCAAACTATGCCATAGGGGATGGACAGACAGACAGACAGGCAGGAGGTGCACAGACAAGTGCATCACAAGGTCAGGGCCATGAAACTGAACACCCCGAGCCCCTTGGGCTGGAGGCGGGGAAAGGACCGGACCAGTCTTCCAGTTCCTCTCCTCGCCAAGGAACTGGGGTCAGGGTAAGTCGAAGCCTGCCCTGTGCTCTATGTCCTGCTGGATGCTGCTGCTACCCCAAAACCAGCACCCCAAAACCAGCACGTCCTGGTGCTGACTCGCTGGAGCCGCACAGCGAGGCACAGGGAACGGGCCAGCACCAGCTGCTGAGTTACCCTGGTCCCACCAGGAGCGAGTACTTCCAAATCCCTCCCGGAGATGTTAGGAAATCCCCTCTCAGGTGGGAAGGGAGGACCAAGGACCAGCTCCTCCAGTAGCAATTAGCCCAGGAAGGAGCAATGCGGCCCGCAGCCCCCACGGCTGATGCTGAGCGGCTTGGACCTGGGGTGCACATCCCCACCACAAACACAGCATCTCCAAAAACCACAAGGACCATAAAGAAGCCCCTGATGCCCGAAGCAAGGCAGGCCCACCGCCCCGCCGCTCTCCCCCACTACCAGAGCCGAATCCCCCAACAAACTGATGGCGAGGTTTCCTTTGCCGTCGGTAAGCGATGTCTCACATCCTCTCCGACCATAATGGGCTAAAAAACACAGTTCCCCTGTGGATTCAGCCCGTTTCCTTCTATTCTTTAACAGGAAGCTCTGCAAGAGTCAGCCCAGGCAGGCAAATCGCTCCTCACCCTCTTGTCCCTCCCGGGATGGACAGAGCCTTAGCAGGGCTGCAGAGCCACAAGCCACCGAGAAGATGCTGGCTCCGTCCGTCCATCCGCTCCTCTGGCTGTTCGGCTGCGTGCTGTTCCGAGGTGAGCCGCTCCGCTCGCACCCCGGGGAGGGTGAAGCCGTGCTGGACGGGTGGGTTTGGGGAGCCCGGCTTCACGGGGGGCACCAAAGGGAATCGGCCAGAGGTTTGAACAGGTAGTAGCTGCCATTGGAAAGCTCAGCCTTTAAATTCAGGGGTGGCAGGAGTCAGGTTGCTGGGAAAAATGCAGCTGTACCAGGTTTACGGGGTTTATTTGGTGGCGCTGGAATAAAAGAACTTGTTTCCTGGTTAACAAAAGGAGTGTTTCTGCTGAGGTTTATGATGCCGAGGCATTTGTAGTAAGTGACTTTTGTCAAGTAAGAGTAAAGGTAGAACATTTAAACGTACAGGATGTTATTTTCCTCAAAAATATTTTTTCCTTGACTGATTTTAATTTTTCCTCTCGTCAATATAAATACAAAGACCATGTGCAAGACCCACACAGAACATGCCCCATCCTTACTGTAATAATTCTGCTCCTTTGTGATAATTCAGCTCTAACTTCTCTTTCCCACGTGAGTCGTGGTGTGGGATGAAGGAACCGGTTTCCTGCTCTGAAGGGTGACAGGTTGTTTTTTCCTGCATCGTCAGGCACCTCTTGCATTGCTGACAGCCGTAGTAGCTAGGAGCTGAAACACATTCCAAGGAATACAGGCTGCAACATCATTGCTGATTCTAATAGACAACCACCTAAATACGTGTCTCCAACCCAAAGTTTTTATCTTTAAACCACAGAAGTCGCCCATGGGTTACAGCCACTCTGCTGGTAATAACGGGATTTGCAGAAGGCAGAGAATGTAGAAATGAATTTGGCTAGTAGCTGTGTAGTTCTGAGAAGGACAAACACATGGATTGGAAAATTTCTCTCTTCGTTAGGGGCGATACTGCTGGCTTCAGCAGCGGGGCGAATCGTGCCTGGTAGCAGACAAAGGGCTTTGAGGCCCGCTGGCCCTACTGCGACTTAATGCCTGCCCAGAATGCTGTTTTTCCTCTTAAAACTACTTGGTAGGGTTGGCACGGGACAGGAATGCCACGGAGGTTGTCAGGCACCTTCTCTGGCTCGGCTGCATCACGCCAAGATCCAGCCCCCTGCCCAGTGCGGGACCACCGGCTGCACAGCCCCCGGAGATTCACCTCCCGGCTGGACCAGCCGCTGCAGCATCAGGTGGAAGGGATGCCACCCTCCGTCCTTCGGTCCCGAGCGCGCGGCTTTGTCCTCTGCAGCCTGTCTAAAATCCCGGGGCAGGGGCTGTCCGCTCCAGCCGGGTGTCCAGCGGCTAGCACCGGACCCCAGCGGGGCCGATGCAGACGATGGTAACAGCGCGGCCGATGCTCGTCGTGCACCAGCTGATGCTGCACTCGCACCTCTCTGGCTTCGGTCACAATCGCCGGCCTTCCCTGCCGTCACAGACCCCGTCTCACTGCTTTGCGTTGATCCGACAGTCGTGAAATGGCTTTAATTTTATTTTTCATTTTTTAGCAAAGTCACTAAGGCGGTGTAGCAGCTGGGGGGAAAGCTTCTGCGCAAGGCAGAGCAGCAGGCTTAGCGAAAGGGGCAGAGACAGGGGCAGAGATGCCGAGAGGGGAATCAGAGGCTCTCGAACAAGACAGAACTGCTCAGAGGTCTCCCTGCACCTCAGGAGGTGGAAATAACCTCGCAGGAGAGACAGAATTTGCTTTGGCTGGAAACTAATACCTGCCTGTTTCCACATAGGCTTTTTTTTTTTTTTTTTACTTCATGCAAGTTCATTAATTTATTAATGATTTTATTATTTCTTAATTTAAACTTCTAAGCTCTCACAGTTATTTCTAAAGGAAAGGTTCAAATACTGTTATTTTGAAATTGCTGAGGTGGGAAGGTTTGGAACATTTCCAGCCTGGTTTTCCTCCCCCAGAAACACTTAACAGAAATTTTGTCCAAACAAACCTCTTCCTATGAATGGTTTCCATTACAATGGGCAGGCATTTTCCAGACAAAAGATTTCCACTGCAAAATTCCTCCTCGAAGCTGATGAGAACCCAGCAGGATTTTCCCACTGTTGCTCCATCCACTGCTCTCCTTATCTGTGCCACAGCCAGTGGACGGATAATGCCACGAGAAGCATCATATATTGAAAACAAATATGTTGATATATATTTTTGATATAATCGAAAATTGGGGTGCAGCTAGAGGACAGAGATTGAGCTACCAGGAGACCTTCCAGCCGTAGTGCTTGCACCCTAAAACCGTCTGGTGCATCCAAAACTGAGTCCTTGGCCAAAAAGGAGAGGCCAGCGGAATCCTGACCTGGCGAAGAAGGAAGAGAAAGCAGGAGGCGGTTGGGAGAAATGTTTGTTCACAAAACAAACTGCTCCCTTCTAGTAACATGATACCCCGCAGATGACTCTGCAAATCTGACTGAAGCGGCCAGAGATGGTTTCCAGGAATTATGTCCCATTTACAATAGGTGAGTCAATAACAGGTGTCCTTGGAAGGGACGGTGCTGGTAACCCAGTGCCGGGAACGCTCCCGCTGGGAAAGCCGAAGCGTGGGCTTAAGCCCGAGGCTGGAAAAGGGAGATGTGCGCCTTGCGTAGCGCCCGCAAAAGGCACCGCTGCCAAGCCTGGGTCTCACTGTTCTGCTGCCCAGAGGAGCCCTCTCAGCACGACCCAACCACCGTAACGAGGAGGAACCTCCCATTCGGTCGGTTCTGTAGACTTACAGGCTGGGTGGCCTGGTTTTACCTTTTGGCTGAATCATCCCAGTACAGCAGAAAGGAGCAAAGTCCCCTCTCTGGCGGCAGCGGTGTTTGGAGATATAACAGGTTCAAGGAGACTTTGCCCCTAATGCCAGTAGCTCATGAAACTTCCTACAAATGTGGTGAAACACCAGGGATGCAGTTCAATGGCACTGCCTTACTAGCAGCTGGATTTCACAGGTTAGGGAGAACCTTCTCACCACTGCCTGGTAAAAAACAACTGGTTTGGGACCCAGTTCCCCGAGATCAAGGTTGCTGATCAAGGACATAGCGATGGGACGGGGACATCGCAGTACAGAAGCAAAGCTAGTGGCTTGGGCTTGCCACCCTAAGTAAAGAAGAGGCAGAGAGCTCATGTGGAGCTGTTTGTTGCAGAAATGTGGAAGAGGGGCCACGGAGGTGTGGAGCGTGTCTGTCCACCCTCCGGAGCAAGCCAGGCAAAGCCCTCTGGCACTGGGGTCAGCCACTGAGGACAACCACCACTGGTTCTGGGCAAGAGAGGGGACCCAAGGTGGGTGTCCCCCCCCTTTCCCACCATCAGCAGGCACAACAAACACAGGCTCCGCACGCTCCCGAGGGCGGCACAGCTCTGCGCGAGCAGCTCCAGACATACGATTCAATGAGCTCCGCTTGTACGTTAGCTAGAAGCAACTCTGGAGTTGCTAAAAATCTTGGAATCACACTGAAATTAGTGTGATCAGAAATGAGGGAGAAACATGTCACAGCTGACAATGCACTGGATGGAGACACGGGACCACTGGGCTTTGTGTCTGCCACTTATCACAGCCACGTAACGCTCTTGTGCCTTGTTTTCCCCCAAAATAGGGATAATAAAACAACCTCTTCCATAAAGCGCTTTGAAATCTGGGAATAAAACCTAGGTGATACCACCAGGGTCACTCACCTAAAATCTGGACTCAGATGAAGCCTGTCAGGCCAAGACGCTTCACCTGGTCTTTAGCTGCCACTTCTGCAAGGCTCAGCACTTCAGGCAGCAGCTGCACGGTACCTCCCCAGCACCGAGGCGCTGAAATGACTCCATCCAGGCAGGGACGTCCTTCAGCCGCTCCCCGGGGGTTCCAGCCAGGGGGCTTAAGAAAAGAAAGCGGAAACAGGAATTATGAGAAATCCCTTTGCCACCAGCCCCTTACACACCTTGTCTCCCGGGTCACTAGGAGCTGAGGTCCCACTAGCTCAGGTGGGAGCTGAACTGATCCCAGCAGGTCACATTCCTGCGCGGTGGTTCACGGACACCACACGGCCCGGCTGCTACCAGCAACATCCAAATAAACCCGAGGAATCTCGGAATTACTAGAAAGAATAATAAATTTGTGAATAAACTTGGAAATGGTAGCAAAGAGCCTCCATGAACTTGGGGGAAGCAAGACGTGCCAGGTAGGCTGCTGCAGGGCACGGCAAGGCGTGCGCTGTCGCAGGGCTCTGCAGACGCCTGTCCGGAGGTGTAGCGTACAAGCTGATCTCCTACAGCGCACAATATTTGGAACAAAATCATACAAACCGGCGAGGACCGCCTGCGAGGTGGCCTGTGCAATGGCAGGACCTTGGCTGGTGGCCTCATCAAGGTGTCGAACTAGCCTGGAACTTGTGACACTCCCTCCGCGCCTCAGTTTCCCCATCTACAGAAAACAAAGCGGAGCTAACACAACCCCTCTCCTCTGCAAAGTGCTTTGAGATGTGCTGATGAATAATATTATTTAAAACAAACTGTAGGTAGGCAAAAAGCCCACACCGGGCTCCGGCTCCCGCCAAGCCTGGACAGGCGGTCCTCCTATGTTTAATTTGAACTGGGCATGGAGTGATTTCCTCCTCCAAACCCCAAGAGCCAGGGTCAAACCCTAGGAGCAGCATAGCCAGGAGCAGGGCAGGACCCACAGCACCAGCACTGCAGAGACCAGGAGCGAACACGGAGCTCTAAAACAAAGGGGGTGACGGAGGAAACGGGACCCAGTAAGCAGCTGGGAGGGTGACAGCGCAGCAGCAAAGCCACGCTGCTTTCCTCATCCAGGAGCAACCACTTTTCGTGGAGAAAACAGACCTCAGCAGGCACAGCGATGTGGCAGAGCCCGCTCCGTGTGTGTGGTTTCCCCACATTGTTTGTCTCCCGGCTTGTTTTCTGCTTTCAAGTGGTTTTTAATTGACTTCCGCTAAGATCTGCGTCTAGAACAGCTCGCCAGAGGGGAACACAGAGCGTGATGCTCAGAGAGGATGCCCAGAGCCAGGTGCAGCCCTTGAGGAGGGGCAGAGGAAGCCTAAATTGTTCTTAATTGCTGATGAGATCCGGGTTTAATTCCTGGCTCTCTCAACTTTCCATAACAATTTGGCCGAGTCATTACAATTCAGAACCACTTGGCAGCGAGCTGCCAACCCCCCCACATCACTTGGGAATTAGACGCTTAAATACCTCTGTGGATCTGGGACCTGATTTAGGCTGTCAGTTATCCAGCCTGCATAACGACTTTTCCTCTCTCTCCTCCACCATTTCCACCTTACTTGTTCTGCTGTGGGACCCTCAAAGCAGAGGCATCTTTTTTAGGTGCTTAATAAAATAGGAGTTAGACTTTTGCAGAGCTCTCTGCTTTCCAGGTTTCCCAATACGGGATTTTTTTCACATGAAAGTCCTAAGAATCGGGTGTTGTTGCTCTCTGCCGCTTCAGCAGCTGCTGTTTCACCCAGGAAACAGCTGCATTTGTGTTAAGCCGTAGGTATATTTTTGTCATGGGTCGTTTGACAGAAGTGCCAATATATGAATTGAAAAGTCTAATTTTAGGTGGCTACGTCTCTTTTCTGAAAGCATTTGTTTATGCAACCTGCAAACAGATGGTGAGACCGAGGTTGGTACAGCAAGGCTGCACGGGCTCTGCAGCTCCCTGCCACACACTGTGCTACCTGGGGACGGGGAGGACATCACCACATCTCCCCCAAAACTGCCCGGGAAGGAGAAGAGTCCAGGGTTACACATCATGGCGGACAGATGGTCCCTCTCCACCACTAGTTCTGACCAGCACCAGTCCCAGTACCTTCAGACTGGTGCCAGAGATCCTCCCCAGTGACTCCATCCCGCTATGAATACAGACTGGACAGCACGAGCCCTTCTCGAGCCTCACCTAAACCCTGCTGAAGTGTTTCCAACAGCCGGCCCAGGTCTCTGCGACAGCAGTGCTGCTATACGGAGGCTCTGATGTAAAGTTTGGGGTTTTTAAACGTCAGTGACTCTCAGTCAGCAGCTGGAGAAACCACTCTTTAAATGTCTGCAATTGCCAAAAATAATACCAAAGCAGAAATAGCTAAAATTCACCTGTTTTTGTTTCACATCATTCTTTTTGTGCTGAGGAGTGAGCAGGGTGAGCTGCTGGCTCTGGGAATATCTCAGCTGCTATGAGAGAAGGCTCCGTGGAAAGACCCCTCTGCTCTCAGTCTGACACTCACATCTAACCTCACAGAAGAACTACTGCAAATAACAAATCTGAAATTCCCCTGCTCATCCTCTGGAAAAATTAACCGAAAAGCAGCTAGCGCAGAGTCAGAGCTGAAATGCACCTGCAGCTCCGATGCATTCCCCCGCAGCCCTATGGCTCCGGTGGGTAATCAGGAGTTTCCCATTACAGCAGGAGCAGAAAGCCGTATTTCCCATCGTAAATCCCTCAGCCAGCTCCCCGTCTCCACCTAGAACTGCACAATCCGGCTATAAATCACTTGCACCCAAACACACAACAAATATCTTGGCCATGCTTACGCTCAATGGCGAGTCATTTGAATGGCTTTGATGTTTATTGCAATTACAGCTGTGCTGGCTGCGTCCCGGTTATTATTCTTAGCTGTTTATATAGCCAGGGCCCTCCGTGGAGGGGAGCAGGGCCCTGCTGGCAGAGGCACCAGGAGGAAACGGTTTCCAGTCCCGTTTGCACGAGAGTCCCCTGGGGACGTCTGCACGGAGCCGCGACGCGTGGCGCCGTTTTGTTCATACCCATCCTGCTGCCCAGCCCCACGACGCAACTTGGGTCTCTTCCTGCTTCGCGCACGTCTGTCCCTCTCCACTGTAATTCAAGCGGGATGCTAAGTACCTTCACCAAAAGAAAACACCTAATATAACAGGACTTTTGATTATTTAAGTTGGCAAGGAAGGCATAACAAGCAGCAGTGGCCAGAAGTCAGAGCCAGACATGCTCCGCTTTAAAACAACGTGCGGTTGTGTTTATAGAGCCAGGGCCGTTTATTCCTGAGCAAAGTGCCAAAAGGAGATCGCCATCCCTTGGCCTCTTCACAGCAAGGCTGGGGACTTCTTCGTAGCAAAGCTCAAACACAGCAGACCGGGACAAGCAGCTACTTGGCCAGGTGAACTCCAGGGACTGAGCACTGAAAAAAAGCTGCTTATTCATCTTATTTACAATAATCCCAAGGTTCAGGTTTGCAACTGGAACTCCTTATGAGCCAGCGCTCTGGTGTGACCTTCAGCGAGGGGCTGAGCTGTGGTGAAAGAAAGCGTTGAGAACAATCCTCTTGCCCTAGGGCCGGGGATGCGGGAGCTAGCCCACGGGATGGTCCCAGGAGGGACAGCAGTAAGGGCAGCAATGTCATCTCCCTTGCTCTCACCTTCCTCCCATCCCTAGAGGCTCCGTTCAAGCTCTCAGATTTCTCCTCAGCTGCACCAAAAGTGGCTGAATAAACTGCCAGCTCAACACCTTTATTCCCCTTTTCCTTCGACAAAGACTAAGCGTAGACAATAGCTCCTTCTTCAGCAATTCTTGATGCTTTCACATGCCATGCACACTAAAAAGCACCTGTGATAATTTTAAAAAGAAAATGCATTACAAGCAGTGACTTCTCCCCACAGAGGAACAAGACAATGGCTCCTTCTAGAGAAAGGAGCTGTTTGAGTTTGGCAGCTGCTAGAGGACATCGGCCCCCATGATGATCTCAGCACATTATTTTTTGTGCTGAACGTATACAGAGTACCTTAAGGCATTTTCAAACCAATGCCCACAAATTGTGTTGTAAAGCTGTTTAAGAAGAGGAAGCCCAGTGACAAAGAGAAAGCTTGGCAAACTCCCGGGATCAATGGAAACAGCCCGAGTCCCTGCACTGACTCTCCATGGGGCCAGCCGGGCCCCCGGGCAGCAGGCAGTGCCCCGCAGCGTCCCAGGTGACAGGGCTGCGAAGGGCTGCAGCCCCCTTCCTCAGAAGCAGCTTCTCTACCTCTTTACGAACAACCGTGTGCCCAAAAGATCTTTTTTTCCCCCTTATATTAGCTGATTTAGTAAGTGATGCTGCATCTGTTCATAATCCTGTCTATGTTACTAGACCGATGCTCATCTAACCTGCTCTTCAAAACCTGCAGAGAAGGATATCCCGTAATTCTCCTACGCAATCACTCCTCGCAGCTCCTTGTGCTGAGGCAGTTTCCTATTGCCCAGCCTCCCCTTTCCCTGCTGCAGTTAAAGTCCTTGTTTTCTGGTCCTGTTCCCAATGGATTTAGAAAACCAATTAGTCCCTTCCTCTCCCTGTAGTTAAAGATCTGATCGTGTCTCATCTTTTATGGACTACAGAAGACGGGTTTTGCCAGCCCGATGCCCAGTAAGCTAGAAGAGAAAAGCATGGAAAAGATCAGAAAAGTCAGGTCTGATTTTCCCAGCCAGATCCTATCTATAAAGAGACCATGTTTTATTATGTATTCAGCATGGTTTACACACTGTTTTGGTTCCTGTTTGGCTGCGATCATTGTCATAAAGCCTCAGATAGAAACAAAACACAATTATGGGTCCAACATTGTTCCATGAGAAAAATGAGATCAATCAGGAGCTCACTACACCCAGACGGTCCCGAGGGGTGGGCTCTGAGCCAAGCCCCAACAACCCACACGCACTGGATGCTACAGATCTCATCCCAGATACACACCACTATCAGGGCATTCATCTGACACCTACAGCGTAGGTACCTACCACAAAGTACATCACCCGCATCGCCTCTACGGCTCCTGGTAAGAAACGGGATGTTGCAGGCTGCGGCTCCTCTAGCCACAGCTAGAGTAAGGTAGAAACCCAAAACAGGTAAGGTGAGGTAGAGATCTGAAATAGGTCAGAGCAATAGGGTTTTAGAAGTGCCTGGTCCTCTCTTTGGTGAGAAGGAGAGCCTGGAGATGAGCCCTCTTGTAGGCTGGCTCATGAGACATGTAAAGCAGCAGGTGAGATGACGATGTAAAGAAGCAGGCGAGATTAACCTTGCATACAGGGAGGGCAGATTCTGGCACAAGCACTGCTCCGGCTAGCGCTGCTTTCCTGGGTCTCCCCTCCTGCCACCCCACGAGGCGCAGCATCCTGCAGAGGCACTGCACCTCACCACAGAGCGCTGCTGCGATGGAGCTACGTGGCGTTACAAGGGGACAGCGAGCTGGAAGGACTCAGCCTTTACTGCTGGCCCTTTTTGACCGAAACCTTCAGGAGCTGTCAGCTCTCGTAGGACTCTGGTGAGATGGATCACCGGTGGGATCAGATTCAGCTGGTTTCTGTAGCTGTAAGGTAGTTTCTTTCATTAATCTTAACTACAGGCACCACCAGGATCACCAGCAATAGCTATTTAAAAATACCAGTTAGGATGTGCATTTCCAAAACGACAGACTCACAGTCACCTTTTCCAAGTTAAACCAGTTAGGTTTGATTTGAGCGTTTAAAGTGCATTTACATTTTCCAGTTCTTGCCCTCAAGTATGGGAGCTGGACATTTCTTTTTTTCTGTTTTAAATGGCATCATTTTTAATTGGCATCACATCCAGGAGCTGGGGCTTTAAAGAAAAACACCAGGGATCCTGAGAGCAGGCAACACAGGGGATTGCTGCAGGGATGCTCTGTCATAAATCCAAAACAAAACCCAAAAAACCCAAACAAAACCCACCTTTCGGTTGAGAAACGAGGGACTCAGTGCAACACCTACAATCCTGGGAGAGCAAAGCCCTGCGTGGACCTATGGGACTACCCACCACTGCCAGGGAAGGCAGCTCCGAGGCCGTCCCCAAGCTGCAGCCCCCTTGCTCTGTCCAGACTTAGGTGGCCACAAGGCTTCAGGCAGCTTCCCAGGATGCAAATACATAGGACAGAAGGATCAGAGATAGGAGACAGGAAGGAAAAACAGTCCCATCGGCTTCTGGAAGCCTTTGCAAACCTCATCCATCCACTCATTAAGGTCTCAAGGGAAGAAAGCGTTCAAATGTGTGTCTTAACTCTTCAAACGGCTCCAGAATACAGGTCACAGCCTTTCTCTGCCAAGGCTGAGCTGGAGGCAATCAGCTCATGGGGAGGGAACGACCCCACTGATTTATACGGCCTCGCATTTTCCCTGTAACAGAGGAAAACGGCTCCCTGAAGGGTTCGGCTCCATCTGGGGAGGAGGGCATTTATCCCGGCTGAATAAACTCCAGTACTAATCTACTCAGAACCTGCCAGTTTTGCATTCAGTGTTTGCTGCTACTTCTTTGCTAATACTTTTGGGGAAATCACGTCTTTCACAGTCATTCCTACAGAAGATGAGGAAAACCCAAGCCACACAACCAGCAAAAACACCAATGCGTTAGTGACAGTCACAGATCAGCACTGCTAATACTCTTATTCTTTCATTTCAGGTACTACAACCTCCACAGTCTCCTCTGTCCACGCTGTAACAGGTACCTCCTGGGTTGTCATCTGCTTTATATGTCTATTTGGATGTGGTTGCACATGCCCACGTGGGGATGCAAACGGAGAACCCACAATGGGAACCAGATTCAAAACTCCCATCCGCTGAAGCGCCTTCTCCCAGGACCCTGTGTTGCCCACCTCCGCCTGCCCCATCTGTCATCGTTCACCCCCAGATCTCCAGGGGCCCCAGAGGATGACCTTGCCCAGCTCCCCTTTTTGTCTGGAAGAGAGCAATGCTGTGTTCCAGGAAGCCTAGTGAAAGCAGAGGGATCCTGCCTCATCTTTGCTCCCTGTTTCCCTGGCCGTTTCCCAGCAGTTAGCATGCCATGGATCCTCCGTGGATCCTCCATGGATCCTCAGAGCCAAGGTCCCTTTGCCCACAGGTCCCTACAGCCACACCAGTGACAAACTCCCTCCTCAGCATCTCTTGCCCCCGTCACCCTTTCAGCTCTCAATGGCTACAACGGCCCCTTTCTGGCCCATCTTTCAACCCTCTCCACAGGGATCCTGCCAGCAAGGAGCACGTGTAGGAGATATCACCTCCATGTCTCTCTGCTTGCATTACAGGTCAATCCCAATCAACACCCCACAGCCCTGAAGTAAAGAACCACACCTCAGGTAACGCTCATCTGGAGACCTAAGAGCGCAGCGCGGGGGCACCCTGGCTTGTAACTGCTCTGACCTCCAGTCCAGCTGGGCCATCCAGCAATAAACGGGGCTGTGCAGCGGCAGGTTAGATGAGAACAGTGGTGGGGAAGAAGGAAATTTTGTGGTGTAAGGGCTTCTGATCCAGCCAGCTCACCCCAGAGGGATCAAGGCATGGAGGTGAGCAAGAACAGGGAAAGAAAAACAAAACACTGAATTGAATAGGGAGCAGCAGGCTCAGCAGGTGACAACCCAAGGAAAACCCTGGGCTTTGCATCTTGCGCACACAGAGGATGCGACCGCCCTGAGCCCGGGACCCAGGCTGGGCAGTGTCCGCCTGGCTGCATCTTCCTCCCCGGCGTCACCCGCTTTGCCGAGCGGCTCTTCCGTGCAAGGGCCGCCGGGCACGTGCAGTGCGTGCGAGCGCAGCGCCTCGTGCACCACGTCTGCTGTCGCGACGGAAGTAACAGCAATGAAGTCATTGTTGTAAGAGCTTCCCTGCGTTACATCTACTGTTCAATACTGCTCTCCTGACAAGCCTGACCACATTTTTTAACTAAAAACTTCCAGTGCTTTGCACACCCTCAGCACCTCCCGTACAACAGGTCAACACGTTCCCCATTTCTCCAAGAGGAAAAGGGGAAGCATGAAGGGGCTTGTCCTGAACCGTACAACGTTTGTGTCAGCACAGGGACTGAACACTGCCTTAGCTCCAGTTCAGTTATTCATGTTGGGGGTTTTGCTTTGATATCTCCCTTCACGGAAACAGCAATCACGCAAAAGAAGTGAAAAATATTTAGAAGTAATGCGAACCTCTGAGGAGTTCCCTTATTTTATTCTCTTTTTCTGTTCTCCCCCTCTGCTGAAACCAGCTCCAGGACGCTACCACGTCTACGTGGTCACACAGAAGCCCTGGAAGTGGGCGTAGGGAGGTGGTAGCAGAACATTACATGTTTCAGTCTGAAAACACACAAAGCCAGACACACAAAAAGCGATCTCCAACTCCAGATCCACATCTGTTAGCTCACTTGGATCTTTGGAGACAGACCTCTTCCTGCTATGTCGGGGGGGAAAAAATTTCTAAGCATAGCTACCCCTCCAAAGGGACCCCAAAAATAAAGGAAAGATCTCAAAAAGATCTCAGATTCTGCTTTCCTTGCAGAAAAAAACCTTATTCCTAAATTCAAGTATTTTGGTGAAGCATTTGGATAAAAGGGGGGGGGGGTCAAACCAAAAAAACCCCAACCTTAAAACCATTTTCACTCTTTTCTCATTTTTATTGGAAAGCCAAGAGAAGTCTAGACAAGGAACTTGCCTATAAATTCCAAGCTGGTGATCCACTCCTCCTTGCAGAGGGCTTATTGAAAGCTTTTTTCCCCTGCACCTTGCTCTGGATAATGTTCTTGCTATACAGCTTTGAGTAGCAGGTTGAGGAAGACGACAGAGCCTCCAGACCACGGCAAGAACCAAATTACTTGTGCTTAGAGACTCTCAGTTGAAATGAAACCTAAAAGTTAGCATTTCAGATAACAAGCAAACACATGGGTGCCAGGCAGCTCTAGCCAGTTAAAGCGTCCAGTGATAAAAATACCTTAATCTTCAAAGCGGGTAAAAAAGCAGTGGCACAAAGCAGACTTTCTCCATGTGTCTCCTGAGCTCTGCCAGCCGCTCAGCACCTCCGTACACTAAAAAAAGCAAAAGCTACTGCCGAAGTACGAGAGCTCCCTGACTCTGAGCAGGACGAAGGCTATTTCTTCTCTACTCATGTCCGTGCCTTCCCTAGCAGATTATCCGTAACTCCCAAGGAGTCAGGGGGCTCTGCTATAGCCATGCCCTCCTCCAAGCTGTTTGTGAGCAGAGTTTGTGCTGATCAGAGCTCTTCAAAGTAACCCTGTGCTTCCTCTACAGAGCCTTCAGTAAAATCAACACCACCAACCGACCTGGATCTCACCTCTGTGGGTCAAACTACTACAGCCAAGTTCTCTTCCATCGCTACAACACTGCTAGTGTTGACTGTGCGAGGTAAGTATGGAAAACTTGTATTTTTGCTCAGGCAGGACCTGTTTATGCATCCCTCCTTATCCCAGCAAAACTGGGGGCATTAGAAAGACGGGGCTAGCCCACACCATGCTACTTATTCAGTAGCAGCAACTTTTGAATTTCCCCACGTCTTTGCTAATAGAGCGGCTCATTCCAGCTCCCCAAAAGCACAGGGCTGGGCACAACCACGACCTAGACGTGGCACCGCCACAGCAAGCCCCTATCAGAAGGGCCAGATCGTGCTTTACCAGGTAATGTTTTGCGGAGGAGCTACAGGCAGCCCAGCCTCCCCAGCAGACCTCTCACGTACACTCTAAATTGACTGCACAGCTTGCTAACTGGGCATCTTGATGTTTGTTGGGAGGGGAAATCCCATGCAAACAAAGTTTTTTACCCCATGGAAACCAAACAGCTCTCCATAGCACGATTAGTAGCAGCTTCAAGAGTTAATTCTCCTTTCCCATGTTTTCTTTATCCAGATGAAAAGTCTACTGAAAGCAGAAGCACAGCGGCTTCACTACCACAAGGTACTTTATCCTTTTATAGAGTAACAATAAGTTTAGATAATTTCATGGCAATTAGCTTCCTTGGTTCACATGGCGCAGGTTATCTAAGCACTAGTCTTTATCTTGGGGCTGAGCCACCAGTAACACCCAAAATCATGTCTGGTATCTCTGCAAGCAGTGATAAAACACAAGACCAAACGCACTTAACATCCTCTGCCTGGGATGAACTTGAACAGTTGAAAGACTGATCTACGTTTAGGAAAAGAGAGCCCTTTGAACATCTTTTTTAAAAAAAAAATCATTTTGCTTTTGACAGTTTGCCTAACCCAGCCTGTAAGCAAAAATTACAGAACTCAGTAAGAGTTTTCACAGAACAAGGGCAGAATCCAAGTGAGTGGGAAGACTGAAATCTGACAACTGAGCCGATTCCCTGTTAAAGATTCACTCTCAAAAGTCTGCAATGGTCAAGACAAGCTGCTCTGCCTCTCCAAGTACCTCTCAGATCTTCTCTAACGCAAGCAAGGTTAAAAACGCGTGGTCAGCTCTGCCTGCACAGATGTCCAACCAGCATGCCTGTGCCCAGCTAAGCCAAGAGCCCTTCGCATCAGAGCAGATTGCTATTAATTATAGCCCTGCTTTATATCTGAAAAGCTCCAGACATCTTTGGCTATAGAAATGTTGCTGATGCTTCCAAAAGTGAGGTCTCCTGTTGTGCGAGACCCAACATTTCCCAGGGACGGGGTATCCAGGCCAGGCTCAGCAAACCACAGCTTCTGCCCGCTGCCCGTGGCTAGAAGAACAGTTTCAGAAAGAAACAAAGGGTTTGACGACTGGTGAAAAAATTGTACAGCAGTAGTCCCTGCTTCTCAGGACTGTTCTGCTCCATGGGGTTTCTGAACCAGTTAGATTTGTTATTTCATACCTTTTCCCCTTTTTCTTCTGACTTTTGGCAAAGTTACATTCCAAACCAGTGATGTTTTCTGCAGGACAGGCACCCCAGTTGCAGCTGCACGCCCTGCACCCCCAGGGCAGGGTGCCAGGAGCTGTTTCACGCTTCTCCAGGCAGCACGTACTTTTGGCCAACACTGCTATTGGGAAGATGGGGATGGGAAAGGAGGAAAGAAGATCCTACTTGACCTACAGATGATCTTCTGAAACTCTAAAGTATCATTTTCGGTCTCCTGGCAGGGCCTGTAGCTGTTCATTAAGGTCAATGCAGATAATCTGGCCATTCAACACACATCCAGGAGGCAGCAAAGGATTTTTTCTCTCTGTACAAGTAAAACACACAGGCTACCTTTAAACTTGCTTGCACAGGCATTGGAAGCAGATGTCACAAACCAAACAGCTTCATATAAGCCAGTTTATCCCACTGAGAACTGGAGGCCTTGCTTGAACAAGCCTCTACGCTGCCACAGCTAGACTACATATGATGGACAAGTTAGCCCAACTCAAACTAGCTTAATTACTTCTAGATAACCCAGGAGAGCATACCCGCTAATTCCAAGGACAAGCCGAACAGGGAATCCACACCCATAATCTACAGAATTTCTTCCCTTAAACAGATTTTTTTTCCAAGTCTCAACGTTTATGAGCAATAGCAAATCTATAACCTTCCCAGTTCGCTCTTCCCATATTCAATTGCTGTATCTACCCAAAAACTGCATCTGGGACTGCAGAACCTGAACAGTTTATACAAGGGTATTTGAATTTTGGTTCCCTGAGTTTTTATTTGGACATGGAAAATGGTACAATGTGTTTGGTGGGAAGGCTTTAGCCCAAGCATGAATTCCACATTTTCCCAGATATCACCAGCAGTACCGTGAATCCGTTCTCTCCAGCATGCCCATTAATTCTTTTGGTTATTAGATGACACTCAAGGACAAGACTCACATTCTGCGTTTCCTCTGTGCAGGTCAAGAGCCCGAGAGAAGCGAGAGTACCACAAGATCAACAACTCAAGGTGCTTTCTCCTTTCTCTCACAGAGAGATGATTACCACTAGATTTTATAGCCCTTTTCACAGCCAACAGCAAGGCCACCATACTGCTCTCTTCAAGGCAGCATGGTGAACGGCCAACGAGTACCTGAGGGATGCTGGCCACCCCATGTAGCCCTTGAAAAGCCTTTAAAGCTCCAGAGAAGCAGCACTTTGGGGCAACCTGTTGAGCCTGGGAACAGTGGTTGTGAGACAGAGCAGGAAAGGTGCCACTGTGGCAGAAGGCTGTAAAAGGAGGGAGACAGGACAAGCTCTCCCCTCAAACACTCTGCCAGATCAGTCCCCCACCTGCCAGGCTCAGCTTCCTCACCAGGGTTCCAGAAAAAACCCTGCGGCTGCTCCGTTGTCAATAAAAGGGGCCACACCAAGGCAACCCGATTCCCACATAGGTCTTGGTCACTTGCTGTTAACACTGATGGGCTGGCCAGGATCCAACGTTATTTGCTTCAATAAAGTGCAAGTGTGAGTCAGGTCCTCTAGCATTGCTAGGAATCCTCTTCCCAACCTTGGAAGACAGACTTTTATATAAAGCTACCTTTTTCCCCCCTCTTGTAGGCACCTCAGAGCCAGTCACCCCAACACCAAAGCCCTCTGGCTACTTGCCTGCACCCACTCCGACAGATGATAAATCACCACTGACGGTGGCAGCTTTTGGTAAGGTCTTGTGCAACCTGGGGAGAGGAGGGGGGTCTGTTTCGCCAGGCCACGCTGTTTTGGACACTCAGCTTCAAAGATGCTTCCCTGGAGATGGCTCCACAGTTTTCTTCAGCATGCCTGATCCTGGAGTTAGAGTGCAAGGGAAAACCCTTCAGAAAAAAAGACTTGACGCCAGCAGGCAACACAGCACCTAATAAATACTCCCAGCCATGCCCAGGATATGAGGGACAGAATTTGAAAGCCCATCATGGCTACACCTGAGCTTGGGATCTTGCTCCCAGCACCAGTGTTTGCCCCAGCTCCATGTTAGGACAAGGCCTGGGCACAAACCATCCCATGCCATGCCTTGGTTTCCCTGACAGGGCCTAGAATAAATACGCTACGCACCTGGAAGCTTAGGCAGGTTTTTTTTTTCCCAGGCAAACCTGTTGGGACAGCGTTCCCACCCTGCCTTACTGCTTTCCCCTGGGCATTTGCACCCTGCCTGGCAGGAAGCGGCCAAGTCCTCCGCATCCCTCAGACTGTGGAAGGATGGAGCAAGAGATGCCATTCCTTAACCTGGCAAGAGATTTGAAGATAGGCACAGGGTAGATTTAAGAGACTCGCTCTGCCTTGGGCTATACTGTCCCCTTCCTCCACAAAGACAAGCAAAAAAACCCCAATTTGCTCATTTCTATCACACTATAGGAGAAAGTGTCACTTCAGAAGCATTTTTAAAAGTCAAATGTTAACTTCATAAGTATCACTTGCTTGTATCCTCCAAGGGAAGCCACAAGAAGTCCTGAAGCAGTCTGAACAGCACAAGATTCCCCTGCAAAGGATAGTTTGATTTATTGAGGCCTGATGTCAGAATCAAATCTGCACTTGGCCACTGGTTTATGAGGCAGATAACATCATTCACAGTCTTTAGCTTGTCTCTCCCTGTTACATCACATATTTATCTGACGTTATACACCTTTAGGATAAGATTTACCAACTGTAGTAGGGACATACTGACTTCTGACCAATCCCCAGTGTAACCAGCTGACTTCTGCCCTCCCAGCACTGCCTCACTGATTAAGGATTTATCAGAAGCCCTTTGAGGCTAAAACACAAGAGGATAAAGCCATTTGCTCTAGTGACTATTTACTTCTCCGCCTATTACGTACCATGCTCATTTTAATGAAAATATTGATTTCCTCCCCAAGTTTTGAAGGCAGGCAAGGTCTCTCCGCTACCCCAGAAGCCGAGGACAGGCACATTGTGGTATCAATCGCAGACAGTTCTTCCCTCCATCCCCAGGTGTCATCAGCTTCATCGTTATCCTGATAGTGGTCGTGATCATTCTGGTCAGCGTGGTCAGCCTGAGGTTCAAGTGTAACCGCTCAAAGGACTCGGAAGGTATTTGCCCGGGGTGACCTGTCTTTCCCTAATCATGTGGATTTGGCAATTCCTAAAAGATGCTTTTAAAAAGCTTACCCAGTGGGGAGGTTTTGAAGCCGAACTGGAGCACAGATTCAGCAGCTAGGAACGTAGCGTGACCCCCTCTTCAGAGCCCCAGCCCAGACCCACCCGCACAAGGAAACAATCTCAAGTTTGCTGCGGTTAAATGTGCAGATTTCCAGAGGTGGGCAGCTCTTCCAGCAAAAGTCACGAAGTTTGACACTCCTTTTCCTGAGGAATCCCATTTCCCGCTAAGCAGTGCCCGCTAGAGGGCAAGGCTGCTCTACAGCAAGACAGAGAACTGCCAAAAGACCAACGGATGCTAGGGACTAACCAGGGAAAGCATTCAGGCCTGCCTGCATGTCACGTTAGTTGAAGAATTTTCTCTAATCAACTCTCAAGTATCCCCCGTGGTGTCTCTAATCTCATCTGGATTTCATTTATAACCCTGTACAACGTAATTCTGAATACAGCTGGCTCATTTTATTGCTTAGCTGGGATGTGTTCTCACCTGTACATCACCAACTGTTTTTCTCCCTCCAGACAAACAGAAACCAGGAACCTCCATGGTATCAGAGAGGTAAGGCTGCTCACACTACTCACATCCTATTGAAAGTGCTTATTTTATTCCAGAACTAATTTTAGCAAGGAAAAGACTCTGCTTTGGCTATTTCAGGTGGAAGGAAGCATTTCAAGACATCTTTGAGACAGGTAAAAAAAAAAAAATCAGCTTTGATAGCACCTCATCCTCTGCCTGATGGAGTCAAAGGTAGAAGTTCAATATTTAGGGGCCTCATTTCAAAGCTGCACTGGTATTTGTGAAGACTCAGCACCTTCCAAAAGCAGTTTGCTTGTCTATCTTTGCCTAGATACAGACTTGAGATCTAAACTTGGGTTTCTGGATCTCAAAGCAGCCTCAGTAAGATGAGATCAGGTCCCCAAAAATATCTTTCAAGGTGCCTATTACTGTTGCCTAGCAAGAGCAGGAGAAGGGGGCCCCAATCCAGAGACCTTTGGAAGAGAAGCATCAAGCAGAAGATGGTCCGTCTGAACCCCATGGTCCATCACTGCTACCCAAGGAGGGTAAGCTCAGGAGGGAAAGCAGCAGGAAACAAGAGCTGGAAGGGACCAAACCATGTTGCTCCTGCTTTTCCACCTCATAGTTTCATACCGAAGTAAAACTCTGTTCCCTGTGTCCCTTGCCTCTTTGCAAAGTCCCTAAGTATTTAGGTGCCAAATTTGCATCAACAGTTCCCAAATACCCTTCATGATCATGATCAAAGTGATCCAAAGCCACTGAGGCAGGACATCTCGGAGCAGAGGACTGTGCCCCCGAGGCACCCTAATCCCCAAAGCCATCCAGTCTCCATTGGCACTAAATGCACGTCCCAGCCCTCAAGGTAGGGAGAAAGGGGAATTCCACCTTCCTGTCACTCTCATTCTTGAGAGACACTGGCAATACACGAGCAGCAGCATCAGATGGAAAAATATCCAGAGCTGCCTTTGTACGACAAATAAACTTAAGGGCATAGGACAGAGGGACAGGGTAACGTTTCCTTTTGTTCCAGTTGTGGTAATGGCTGCAGGGCTAGAAGGTAATTCAGTCACTGAGAACCAGACCCAAACTGCTCCTCGATTCTACCTACAAGTAGTGACACAGGTGACAGTGGTGCCTTCTGTCAGGCAAACCAGCACCACATCCAAATTTGTCTGAACACACTGCTTGTTTCCCCCAAGATCCCCGAACCTATGTTCAGACGGGATCGGGAATTTGGCACTAAGGATGGGCCTGCATCAGGAAAGTAGCTCCAAGGGCAGCGCAAGTCAACCCTGGTCCTGTGTACCAGCCAGCCTCAGCCTTGCCCGTTTGCCTCCAGCTGTGTGCAAAGGAACTTCCCTCTCTCATTTTCCAGAGGAGTTAACACTGCCTTCTCTTCTTGACAGCTGCTCGGCAGGCACAAGCCAGAAGGACAACAGCATCACTCTGATCTCCATGAAGAACATCAACATGAATAACAGCATGAGCTACCCACCATCAGAAAAGGTTTCCCTTTTAAGCCTTGCTTTTTAGGGAGTTAGCTGGGGATTATTTCTCTTGCTGGATAAGAGCATGCCTTTGAGGTATTTCTTTGCTCTCTTATTCCTTCAGAAAGATAGTAAAAACAGCTGCCAAACTCCTAAAAGGTCCAAACTAGTTCCAGTGAGCCTGGTGAAAAGTTTGGGTGCCCATCTTGGGTTCACCCAAGCTGCCTGAACTCAAGGCGTCAAGTATACCTCACATATATAGGTGCCGCCACCTAGGGCCAGCCAAAGCCCGAGTGGTTTGTCATTAAACAAAGAGGTAGACAAACTAGCCTTTGAGAAATCAAGGTCTCACCCTCTAGTCCAAGCTGACCCACTCCTGCTCCACAGGTGGTGTTGAAGGACCTCTCCAATCCATTCCACATGAGTAATTCACATCATGAGCAGTCATTTTAAAGCTGGGATCTGGTTTGAGAGAACTCGTTGTTTAACTCCTTTTGCCAACCCAAACAGGCTGCTGATGCACCACGTTTTGTTCTCTTTGCAGGTGCTGTGAAGCCAAGGGCCCAGAGCTTGAAGCTGACACATGACAACCAGCAGTGACTTTCTAGGTTCTTTTTTTTTTTCCCCTTTGGGGAAGGAGCAAGGGTGGACTTTCTATATAAATTATTATGTCCTTTTTGATAAATACATTTACAGTAGCATCCCACATAGCTTCCCCACCTGGGGTCTAAGGGCAGTTCTCCAGTTACAGCCTGCCATGCTCAATGGTTGATATCTAACTCTATTTTTGATGTGCCTTCAAACAATCAGATTATTCCAGCAGCAAGAAGCACCAGGCACCATCTACTTCGCTAATAAACCACTGCCATAGATTAAGGGCTTTTATAGTCTGTGCCAGCCAGTCACAGGCTCGTTAATCAGTATCGCCCCACATCAAGTCAAACCCATGCATTAGAAAAGCATGATCTGAAGCTGAAGGCCTAATGGGACTTAAACAGCCAAGAGCTAGGACAAATCCCAGCACGACTGCTCCAAGCCCCTTATCCTTGGTGCCCTCGCTGTCCCCACAGCAGTGGGGATGATCATATCCACCTACCTCACAGGGTTGTTGTGAGGCTATGTTAATCAATGCCTGTAAAGCATTTGGAGAGCCATGAATTAAAGGTGCTGCTGAAATGCAAATTGCCATCTTAAATACTTTATTAACAATAACTGAGCTTCAGGCAGGCAGATTGCTGTCTTCCCACAGGTCCAACATGCTCAAAGACTCATCTTAAAGTGTACAGACAAGGTCTCTGCACAGACAGTGTTTTATCTGAGGGTAAAAACGAGTGACCACAAGCAAAACGCTGAGCTACTTCAGCTCCTGAAGTTTGGTAGCCTGAGTTTGCTGGGAGAGCTTCCATCTTCTGTAAAACCGCTTTCCCAGAGCTTCCTGATAGAGCAGAAAAGCAACGTCCCCTTCCACAGATCAGCCAGAGCACCCACCTTACCGCAGCACCAAGAACCACCAGTGCACCCCCAAGTTGCCACGATAATGAGAACAGTCCTCCATTAGGCTCCACAGTGCAACAGCTCACGTTTGGAGCCAGCTGGTTCACAACTGAGCTGGCTCAGCCACAGCTGCCAGTCACTTTTACCGCCTACAGCAAAATACATCCTTGTAAGGATGACGGAGACGTCAATACCCAGCCTCCACAGGACTGTAAGAGAAACGATGCGCTGCTGGGTATTTCTGGAGGTCTCCGCTGCCTCATTCAGCAGCGTAACGTACTAAAGCACTAACTCTGCAACTACCTTTGCCTCTGCCCATCGTCACCGTGACCCCTGCTTGCAAGCTTCACCAGCTCCGCAGTCAACAGGGGACTTCCGAGCACCTCGTCTACTGAGCAGCAGTGTGCCGAGATACTGCCTTCTCCTAAGATGAGCATCAACATCCATCAACCCTGAAGGCAAACTGTGAAGTCAAGGAAAAAAGATTTAGCCAAGCACTCAGAATAGGTATTGCTGCACACATTCCCCTGCACAGTTTGATGAAACGTAATAATTTAGCCTGATTTGGTTTTATAGGATGGATAAGAGATGTTTACTGGAATGTGCAGTGCAAGAGGTAGCTGTGCTTTGCAGCTGGCGATAGTGCTCAGCAAAATAAATGCAACGTTTTCACAACTCCTGCTAAGACCTAACACACTTTATCTTTAACATATGCACCATGTAGTTTGATAAGGTATTTTTTACTGAATGAAGCTTTTCTGTTAAAATTCCTGAAAAGTAAAATGACATCACCCCACTCACCCAGCCTGCACCAGACTGATGAGTCTGCTTAAGCACGAGATCCCAGGTGATTCCCAGCTAGGTGGACACAGACAGCTCCAGACCTGTGACGTGGCGCATAGAGCCTCACAAGCGGGTTTTCAGCCCTAGGAGGACAGTGCAAAGGCAGCTGGTAAGCACCCGAAGTACCAGACACTTCAGTGAACATCAAGCTTTAACTAATCTCCCTGCCACACCAACCTCTGAAAGGCTGCCCCATGCTTAATTCTCCTTCCTTTGAGCTCTTTCTTCCCGTAGCCTCTTGAGGGTCTTGACAAATACATCTGAACCTGCTGCACCAACCTCCACTAAAACTGATCCACATCCAAAAGCAAAGTTCCAACTTTGACCCTGTTCAAAAGAAAGGCTGAATAAGAGATAAACAATGGAAGCAGTATGACCCCCAACTTCCAGTCACTACTCCTCCCATGAGAGGTCTTCTCCAAGCTGCTGTGTGCCTACAAAGCACAGCGGTGGAAGCCACCAACTTCCTCACACCATCAGCACCCCATGACTCCACTCCTAGAGCTCGTTAGCCCAGCTTTAATTGGCACACGGGAAACACGTGGCAGCACTAGCAACGCATGGACACAGGTGGAAGGCGTTGCAGGACACGCCATTGAGGGGCCCCCAACCAAAGCTCGGTCAGAAGGTGCGGAGCAGGTGTTTCTCCGGGCTCCTTCCACTGTCAACACAACGGCTCAAGGCCATCTCCTGTGGCCCTGCCAAGGCAGCAGCGCTGCTAGGAAGGAGCCTTCACCACCGGCATAGTGACGTCATCCCCTGAAGTAATCGTCCCAGGCGCAGCATCCACCTCACCCCGGCTCGGCCTGGCACACGCTGGCGTAGGGAGGCGAGCGGCCGAGGCTGAGCACACACGAGCCGCCACCGCAGCTCCGGGGGAACCCCTCGGTGCTCCCGCCGCCTCCCTGGAACCCCCTCCCCTCAGGCAGCCGCTTACGACGTCACCGAGCCTCGCTACGGCGTCACGAGGACCCTTTGCAGTCGCACCACTCCCTTTAAACCCCTTAAGCCCCGCCCCCGCGCGGTGCCCGCTGGGTACTGTAGTCCGCACGCCGCCGGCGGGGGGCTGGGGACTCCCATACCCAGAGGCCCCTGCGCGGCCACCGCCTCCGCGCACAACATGGCGGCGCGGGCGGGCCGGGGCGGCGGGCTGTGAGGGGCCCGGGGGGCGGACGGGCGGGCTGCCCCGGGGCCCGCCGCGGCCGCCATGACCTACACGGCGGAGCAGCTGGACGGCGTGCGGCGGTGAGCGCGGCGCGAGGGCTCCGGCGGGCCGGCGCCGGGGCGGAGGAGCGCCTGGGGGAGCAGCGGGGGCCGGCTCGGTGACAGGCGGCGGCGGGGGGCGATGTGGTGGGGGCCTGTGGTGATGCCTGGGGCGATGCCTGGGGCGGGGTAGGCCGGTGAAGATAACCTTGTGTGCGTTTGCAGAATCAAGAGGTGTCGGAACTACTATGAGATTCTGGGGGTGGAGAGGGACGCCAGCGAGGAGGACCTGAAGAAAGCTTACCGCAAACTGGCCCTGAAATTTCACCCTGACAAGAACCGCGCTCCCGGAGCCACGGAAGCTTTCAAAGGTGAGGTGGAGGCTGGCCCGGTTTCCAAAGTCCTAAAGCAAGATTAAAACGAGGATAGACTGCCTCAGACTTACGGTTCTGCGCCTTATATAAAGGCATCATACGGGCCCATATAGCTTGTCATTTTTAGAGACAGATATGCGCATCTCCACGAAATCCTGCAGCTGCTCAGCAAGATTTGCCTTTTAATCTTCAAAATACAGGTTTCTGTTAGAAGCAAAGGGAAACATACCCTAAATCTCATTCATAGAGACCGCTAAAGGTACAGAATGATGCTTGGAAATAATACTGGCCATGCAGGAGTGTGGCGTTGTGTAATCAGTAACTACTCTGTGTCATAAATAAATTTTTATATATATGCATATATGCAAGCATATGAAATTTGAGTCCAATATTCTGTGTCTGGACTTTTCAGTAATGTTGTAGCCTAAACCTGTATCAACAGTGTTAGCGTCTAAACTCTTACATCTTTTGCCTTTTCCGTGCTGTGTTGCAGCTGTCTACAACAGCACTGTAAGGCAGCACAAGGCAAGTAAGATATTCATATTCTATTAGAATAAGGAGTTTTTTAAGGGCTTTTCTTTATTTTTTTTGCGTTAGGGTTGTATTTCTCTATAAACTTGTTTACAGCCGTGTTCCGTCAAAGGTCAAGGAAGAAGATGAACCAAACAAATCCTTCTGGGTGGTTTGACGTAAAGTGGGAAATAAATAGATATGCTGTACAGTTTCACGAGCATCTCTGCCGACAGAAAAACTTGGAATATGGTTCTGCATTTGAATCGGTCTCTGTAGTTATTAACTTTGTATTAACTGTATACAGAGGTGCACTTCTATGTCAGTGCTTAGTTTGATCTGATAAAATGTTACGTTCTCACTCAATCTTGACTGAAGTGGACTTTCTCGCCCAAGTTTTACAAATATTTCAACTCTCTCCATATACTTGAACACTTTTGTCTTTCTCCTGGTATCCATGATAGCAGGAAATAGGTTCCATCACGGGTAATGCCAGTGTTGTAACACTTTTTTTACAAAGGCAGTTCTTTCAAAAGTAATCCAGTCTTTGGTTAAGCATGAATTTTCTGTGCCTGTTTGGGTTTTTTTGCTACTCTGCTTATAGAAGTCTGAGATCTGGAAATATTGCGTGATATGCATGGGTAACACTTCTTCTAATTCATTCTCCAGCAATAGGCAATGCTTTTGCAGTTCTGAGCAACCCTGAAAAACGATTACGATACGATGAATTCGGAAGTGACCAAGAGCATGTCAGCACTGGCCAGGCCAGGCACTATAATTACTACACAGAATTTGAAGCAGACATTACACCAGAAGAAATATTCAATGTGTTTTTTGGTGGGCACTTTCCTACAGGTTAGTATCTGTCTGCAGTGGTTTTGAATTGTAATGAACTGACACTAGACCATAAAGGAGGTTCAGCTTCTCTTGATGCTGCTCAGGGAGTTGATTATACATCTGAAAAGGGCAAAAACCTTTTTGGATTTACACTTTTCTCCTTTGTAGCTTTTTATGCCTGGAAAAGTTCCCTTAATGCACTGTTTAAACTTCAGATTTTAGGAACTTCATTCCCAAAAAAAGCTCAAAGCCCAGCCTTGCTATCTGGGAACGCTCCTAGGAGAGCGAGCTGCCAGCGGGATAATGGCTGCTGCTGCCGGGGCGAGTTCCTAACCTCCCAGCCTCTCTTGAAAATTTCTGACAGTACTAGTTCGGGGTAAGGACATTTTAGTCTGGCAAGGGGTTAGGCTGTTTCATTCGTGGGTGGGCAACATTTTAATACCAGCTGTAGCTCGAGACCCTTCTTTTTGTTGTTGCTTTTATTCCCTTCATTGTCTGAAGCCAGCAATGGCATGGGAGGTGAAATAAGGTGTGAATGGGAAGGGGTCAGAGGGATCTTTGCTGGTGGTGATGTACTGGAGACACCTTACTGCTTTCCAGTACAGCATGGCAGCAGCTCCTGGCGTTGCGGTCTCAGTGCCCTGATGACTAGGAGAACGTAGGAGTTCCTTTGGCTTGCAGCAGCTTGCATACTGTAAAGAAATTAAAACTTCGTAGCTTAGAACGTGATGCCTGCCAGGAAAGGCTGGCTGTCACTGGATCCGCGCTATCCAGTAACAGAACAGGAGATCCGTACCTGTAGCAGCTCCGTGCACGTCTCGGTCCAGCCTTGGCTTTTGTATTTGTAGTAAAAATAGAAAGATACTGCGAGATCAGTGGATACAGGTTGGGATGAAAAGTAAATCTGAAAGGTACAGTGAGCTCAAGGGTCTTCCTGGCAGTATCTAGCGAATTGCTTTAGCACTCTTGTAAACTTTTTCACCTCCAAGGTGTGGTATAAAGCAACATAACACACCAGTTACTACAGCCTAAAGCCATAGATACAGGTAATTACTTACAAGCTCCCCATAATCTTAGTCTGTGTGGTAGCATCTTGCGGCTAAGGGGACCTCAGATTGTTTTCAAAGTTAGATCAGGAGCTGTGCAAAGCGAGCCAAACGGCGTGGCGTAATTCCACACTGAGTTGGCGAGTTTTCCATTTCCGACTTTGTGAGAAATTGCACCTGCATGTGCCTTTTGCCTCGGCCACCAGTGAAACATTGCCCTCGTGGAACGTGACCGCTACGTAGCCGCGGGCGACAGGGATGCTCGGAGTTGAGGACAAGAAACTGAGGAGCTGTGGGAGGAATTTGGGCACTGGGCATAGCAGGTTTAACAGGCGGAGTGGCATGAAGAAGGAAATGGAGATTTTTGTCAAAGTGGCAAAGAATAAGAAAATAAAAAGATAATTTCATAGTAATAGGTTTTGGTAGTAAACAATAGTTTCCTCACCAAAAAGTTTTGGGTCTAAATTCATGTATGTTTTCCTAATCTAAAAGTAGTTTTAAATTACAGAAAATCATCAGTTCAGTAGTTTTCCAAATAGGCAAAGTCCACACAGTTTCTACTTAGCAAGAGAATTACTAGTAAGGGGGGTGTCCAGATAGTTGATAGAACATTTTTTTAAACTGTTGTAATGTTAGGTAGGACTTGTGAGCGTGAGCTTAAGTTTGTGCTAAGCTGCAGTGTTGTGCTGGTTTTTGTTTCGTGACACCTTGCTGTCACCAGGCTCCCTGGAAATCTGAGTAAGAAATGTTGGTCTTAGGGTAAACTCGTTTGTATAGCTTTTGTGGGCAGGTTTACAGCTTTGCTTCTACCGTGCATGTTTCCTCTATGGAAATTCAGTGGAAAAATATTAAAAGTTTAAATGTTAAATGTCCTAAGCCTAAAAGGAGACTCTCCATGTGGCAGAGTGCTGCGGTTTTAATGGGTAGAGGCTACAAGTTGAACTTCCTTCTCATAAAAAATAAATGCACATGGAAGGAAAGAAACTGCTGGCAGAAATTCATTGAGAAACTTCGGATTGGGGAAAACTTTTTTCTAGGCACCCTGGAAAAGCCATTCTTCTCTTCCCACATTTGCTTCTGTTTTTTCACAGCTTGATAAAATACCGTCTGAGCAGCGTTGAATGATAGAAACAAACTTTCTTTTTCAAGAAAGAAGCATTCCTTCTTCACGCCAGCCGTGTTGGGCTCTCGGTTGGAGCTCTGACCGCAAACACGCCTAGACCCTTGGAAAAATCTCTGAACAAGCAATGAGAGAGATGTTTTGACACAATAGCAAAGGTCGCTTCCGCCCTGGTTTCTTGCAGAATTCTTTGGGAAATTCAGAGAAATACAGTATAAGAGTGTAAAATAATGTGACATCTTTCCCAGGACTTAAAAATAGATTTGCATTTCTGTTGTCATAAATTTCAATTCTCTAATACAAAGACATTCTGAATTTCAAAAGAGGAGAGTGCAGTTATTATTAAGATATTCATATGGTGATAAAATCGGAGTTCAAGCTTCAAATTGAAACAACATACGCAATTCTTTCCTCATTTTAAAATTTTTAAAAATAAATCAACTATATTCAGTGTGCAAGAAAGGAAATCCTGAATTGTACTTTTTTTTTTTACTCAGCTATTTTTTAAATCTATTTCCTTATTATAAAATCATTAAGTGAAACTATTAATAGCTTGAAGGAAGAGGAAGTAGAAATGAGTGCAGAAGACCATATTCAGTAGTTATAGGAAGCCATAATTCATGGCCTGAGTCTGGTGAAGCAAATTAATTTTCCTACTTAGAGCCTGGGGATGCAACACAAGCTCCAGCCTTGCAAGTGAATGTGACAAATACAATATTAAAATATGAGCTACGATAATAAAAATTATAGCATGTTTCTGCAGTTTGATTTAAATTAAGATGGACTTGGGGCAAACGTTACCATTTCTCTGCTATGCTTTTTGGAATGACGTATTATTTTGACATTTAAATCTGAAGTGTGTTTGCGCTTTTTAATCTGAGGTCTCGCAACTGTAATTCAGGCCGGGTGGTATAATCAACTGGATAATCAACTAGAAACTCTGAGAAATACAGGCGGGTACCAGCAACTGGATGAAAATCACAACCCTCTCTTGGTTTCTTTTAACAGGAAATATCCATATGTTCTCAAATGTAGCCAGAGATGCGCACTATTACCCACGGAGGCACCGAAATGAAAGAGCGTGGACACAGGAGCCGGAGGAGGAAGAAAACAGGCCACAGGTAGCCAGGAGGAGGGATCTCGTGGGCTTAAATATTTCACCAGGGTGAGGGGTCCACTTACACGTCTGAAGTCAGGACAAACTTTCCCGTGCTTAAATGCTCTGTGTTTATCCTCAAGTGCTGCAGCCAAAATGGATGTTTTCAAAAGTAACTAGATTTTCTTTTATTAATCACTACCTTAAAAATACATTGTATTGATAGGATTACAGGCCCTGCAGTTTCTGTCACTGAGCGTTTTGCTGGTCCCTGATTTTTGCAAGCTCTGATGGTTTGGTAATCCAACAACAATTTGTCCAAATGCCGACTGATGATGGATACAGACGTACTGGCTTGTCCTCATGGCGTATTTAATCCTTCAGTAAATTCGCACTCCGTTTCTGCCCAGATGCTGCACGGGCCTTTTCCGGCCCGGGGCAGGAGGGGTCTGAGATCTTTTCTACCAACGGAAACCCCCAGATGAGACACAAGGTGTGGTTTCTTGCTAGCGTGCATACACACATGCCACCTACCTTGGAAATACCTTCCTCTGGAGGCAGTCTGTTAACCTAACAAGGTCGTTCGCCAAGGAAGATGAATTATAGTCAGGCTCTGAAACAAACCTGATACAGCCTATAAACAGCTAGGCTGGCGCAAATGGATCCCACCTACTCCTGCGTCAGGTCTTCTTGTTGCTGTCCCAGGGCAGAGAGCAAAATCTGAATAGCTGCATGTTGTATTTTGCTCCTGGTCAGAAAAGGCATTTTAGAAGCCAGTTTAGAAATCGGATGAAGAGCAGAAGTAAAGACCTGCATTTCTCTTTGATATTTTTTCCCACTCTTTTGTTCTACTAAATTCATTCAAACAAAATAACCAAGTGCTGGCATCCCGTCCCCAAGTTACTCTACCTATGGTCTCTTAACCCGTTACTTTTCAGCCATTTTATCCAGTGTTTGAACAGAGATTGAGATTTTTAGAATGCATGTAGCAAACTTCAGAAGATGCACGGAAAGCCGTAGGCACAACTGGGAATTGCAGGGTGTTCCTTCGGTTTGGATTGTCCGCTGGTCACCGACAGGTACAGTGCTGTGGGCATCTGTCGCCTGGTGGAGGAAGCTGTAGGTGAAGGAAATGTCATGGAAGCATAATTGGAAGAAAATGGCTTTAAAGAGCTTTCTGAGATTATTAATAAAGGTTATTTTGAAATTAAAATGTCATCCCCCTCAAAGTTTACTACTTTTTTTCTTTTCGGTTCACATTGAATACATTGTTGATCTATGATAGGTAGCCTGGTCTCTGTGAACAGCTGTATCCTTTGCCATCTGTGTCTTTTCTTGTCTACTAATTATTGTTCTTCTTTTCAGAATTCATATTCTGCATTTATTCAGTTGATGCCAGTTTTCATAATAATAATAGTGTCAGTTATAACTCAACTGATGGCCACTAACCCACCCTACAGCCTATTCTACAAATCGTAAGTCATTTAAGAACACATTTTTCTGGTCTTCGGTGTTTGCGATAAGGAGGTAGACGGAAGCTGGGCTCGATAGCAAAATGCACGTTAGCGTTCTGTTCTGCTCTTTCTAGAAAGTGTTATCAATTTGTAAATAAGGAAATACCAGCAGTCTCTATTGACGAGTTCTCCTCGGCGTTATCGCTGTGGAGTTAACTGTGGTGTGCTGTATTGTGTACTGTGTGCCGAACAAGTGGAGGCACCGAGCCAGAGAGCTTTCCCAACTGGTGTGAAATGTTTTTGCACGGTGACAGGGTAGCAGGAATGTGGGTGTAGCTCAGCTACGGTGCTGATCAGCCTCTGGTCTGCCAGCCCCCGGGGATCTGTGGACCACCGCTGAGGTTCCCATGTAAAGCAATTAAAAAACGAAGCCTGCTGTTTGCAGGGTAAATCCAAATTTGCTCCGGAGCCTGAATTCCACTGGAAGAATTGTCAAGCTCCACACATCATTAAAGCCTTGAAACGCCCTGGTTTAACATCCGTAAAGAAGCAGGACCCCCGGGTGGCAGAGGGCAAACTGAACTGGTCGGCTCTGGAAGCAGAAGGAACACCGCCAGGCCTGCCGTAATCCGAGTTTGTGGGGCAGATACTCCTCTCTGCATCCAGCATGGGGAAGAGGGAAGCTCTCTAGTGGGAAGGAGCTGACCAGCTCCGTCACCTTCACGGCCCTTACAGAGATGGGAGCGGGAGTCGACAGGTTTTGGAGAGCCTGCTGCACACAGCAGCAGCACAGCGCTCCAAACACTCCCCTTGCTCCCTTCGTGGAGCAAAGCTACTTCGGTTTATCCCGTGTCCTCTCTGCTGTCATAGCTGCCCAGCGCCCTTATCGTTTTTTACCACAAGATGTCAGTGTGTAGACCTAGCCTAAGAACAAGAGAGCGGTTGTTTTTTGGGTGAGGTTTTTTTCAGAGAGTGTTTTTGCTATCTGCCAGTCCCATGTGAAGCCGCCCACGCTGCCCCCAGAGCAGCTAATCGCTCCTGCTTTCCTTCACTACGTCCCCTTCTCCTGTTGATTTGAGATAGTCAGGCCTGAGCCTGGTACACAGTTACGCTGTTTCGCTAAATCATATCCTTAAAAAAACTAACAGCCTAAAAACTAACAGAAAAGGTTTATATAAAGAGAGTGTACACCTCTGAGACATAGCGAGAGAGAAGGAAAAGAGGAGTCCAGGAAATAGAAGGGGCAAACTGGATTCCATTGAGTAGAGTGTAACCTTTGTGTTTTGGCTGCCTGCCTCGTGCTCTGGGCATTGATTTGAAAAAATGCCTGGGTATCTTTGCTCAAATAAGGAAATTCGGTATAAGAGTGTAGTTTAATCCAGTGGCTGTGTCAGAGTGGCTAATTCTACCTACAGGATATTCCTCAGGATATTCCATGCCCCACTTCGCTGACTGATGATTATAAAACCTTAAAGGAAAGCGTAACTAGAATCTCCCCTGCAAATTCTTATTTCTACTAAAGGATCCAGAAACCGGGAAAATCCAGATCCAATTGCACTATGCCCTGAGCAATACTAGGGCCATATGCCTTTCCTATAATCTCTGTATTTGTCACCAGTTCCCATGGATTTCTGGACCTAGCTTGCCAGAAATTACCAGCAAACAGAAGAAAGCGTGTGGAGCTTCTGTTCACAGATAAAATTTGCTCTTATATTTTGGAAGAGTCTTGACTGAGCTGTTGAGAGCGAACAGAGTATTTGGAAGGAACAGTGTCAGCTCTGAGTCAGTTCTTTGTAGCTATCTCCAAATATTAGATATTTTCCTGTGGTTTTTAGCAGCGGGGAGTGGGGGGAATTCTGTTTGTGGTGCACAGCTTGCTGTGCCTGAGGCTTGTCATTTCCTTACTGGATGGTTGAGGGAGCTATAGTCCTGCAGAAAGTAACTGGAAAGAAGCTGTAAATACTGTCCTCTGGAAATGCTAATGCAGAGAAACATCTCTCGATTTCTTTGTATTTGAACTGCTAAAAACTGCTTTCTTTGTGATATTTTCACAGGTCCATAGGCCATGTTATTAGTAGAGAAACCCAGAACTTGCAGGTGCCTTACTACGTTGATAAAAACTTTGAAAAGAATTATCAAGGAGCAGAACTTCAAGAACTAGAGAAAACCGTTGAAAAAGATTACATAGACTATATTCAGACCAGCTGCTGGAAGGAGAAACAGCAAAGTAAGTTATTTTTGTTACAAGCGTGTGCCGACAACCTGTCAGTAATTGTATGATGGCTGTGCTTCACAAAGCACTGCCGGTTTTAGCCTCATTTTCCGATGCATTTAGCATCTCAGACCTTGCACTGGTATTTCTCACATCTGCTCTTAACACTGAATTTGCTGTTCTTGAGAGTCTGTCAATATTCATTTTAGGTGATTTTCAGAGACAAGTGGAAAGTAGATTTCACCATTTGAGACATTTTCTTTCCACTCAGTTTTTATGCTTGAATAACTCTTAGTGGTGATGATTTAAATGTGTAATCCACCACATTTATCTAGGTCTGACACACTGCTAGGGCTAAAAAAGATAGAGACATCACCCATTTCACGTTTCCTTTGCTGGAGCAGAATCATTTTTGCTTTGACTGGCTCCATGAGAAGATTATCTAACTCTTTCTTCAGAACTTCATCAGAAGGAAAGCCCATCGCCTCCTCAGGTGCTTCTGGTAATCTCGCAGTGGACTGTGTTGCTGGTATCAGTTTTCAAAGAGCCTGCTTCTGTACTTGTTTTGTGCGCTTATTTGCATTTTCTATCTTTAGATGAGTTTGAGATCATGTTTTTCACCATAGTCAAGATTGTCTTTTAAAACCAAGAATTGAATGCAGAAAGGGAGAACACAAAAAATGTGAGCATTCAAAATCATTATTCTCACGTCAGTCCCAAGTCGATCAGTGGCACGTATAAAGGCGTGTATTTTAACCCCGTATTGTATTGTTTGTTAATTACTACTCTTCCAGTTCATTTAAAATAGAGCAAATCCCTACTTCTTTTGTAAGTGTGCAAAAGAACAGAAATCAAATTCCAAGGACTAGCGGAAGTTGGGATGTTGTGACTGATTTTTGCAGCTGAAGAACTCATCACCTTAAAGTGGGTAAACACAAACTACTGCTGTGCATAAAGGAAACTGGAAGAAGTTGTTTCTGTGTAAATGTGTAGCAGTAGCAGGCAAGCTGCTTACACACACTAGTAGGGCTTTCTACCTCGCTCCGTGTAAAACAGTCCTCAGCACAGCGCTAAAAAGTGACTTTGCGCTTGTTTACAGTTTCTTTACCAATTGCATCCTTATGGTAGATACGCTTTGTCTAAGCAAGACTTGTTTAATCCTGTGCTCGAGGTAACAATAGTGTTGCTGACTCCAAACTAGTTACAGGTTTTTGATGGGAAGGGTTGTTTTGTTTTCATCCAGAGGCTGTTTTGGTTTATTTTACATAAAAGTTACCAATCTTGCTTTTAAAGAGAAATATACAGATGTAGGCCCTGAAGTTAAAAAAAAAAAAAAAGGCCATAAAAATCCCAAACACTCCTTAATTGCTTGACTTGTGATCTCTGAGCCTCTGTGGCTGGCAGTAGCAGCCTCTAGGTATAATGCGGCTGTTAAGAACCATAAATGTAGGCTTCATGCATAGGCTTGCTATAGGGAGAGAATTTATTTCTTACCGAAAAATCCTTTTAATTGACCTTGTGCAACTCGAAGTCGCCATATTGTCTCTTTCATCTAGACCTTGAGCTAAGGGGTGCCGTGCCCCAAAATGGGCAAGAGGGTTTGCGAGTCTAAGAGAGACCCGTAGTCAGCGTGGGGGAGATGATCCAGCACTGAATGCCGAGTAATGCCTCCAAGACAATGCTCCTCCAGAGCTTTTTACACTTAGAGACTTCATTAGTCACACACCTGCAAATATATTTACAACGTCCACAGTTAGCAGTAGCCTGAGGAGACCACTGTAATTAAAAAAAAACATTTTCAGAATGATTACCATCTAGGCCAGCGAGCAGGTAATGAGCACAGCTGAGACCGTGCTAACTTTAGTACAGCCAAGGTTGTAAAAATAAACTGTGAGTACAAGGTGGAGTGCTGGGGAAAAGTTCTCTGGAGACGTTGGGACAGTTCTTAGTCAGCTGTTGCTTCGTAACTTTGGTCCATTAATTCTTGTTTAAGTGTTTAACTTCAAAATTCAACTTTTTTTTTATCAGTTGAATGTCTGTTAACAGGACGTTTGTTTTGTTTACTGAGGGTGCATTTCTCTGTAGCACCAGCAAAACGGACAGAGATTAGTTCTACGGGAACAGATTGATTTTAAAGTCCTCGATTTTATGACTTGAAAACTGTTACCTGGTGTCCAGCTACCTTAATGAAAACTTCAACAGTAACTGACACATCGGTATCTCGTTCAGCCCGTCACTTCCATGCTGCTGCAGTAGGCAGTGTTCCTCCCCTCGCAGCAGAATAGCCTGTAAAAGTTGCGTACGCTGTGGGTTTTGGCCTTCGGAAATCTTTGATACGGTTAAGTACAAAAGGCACCTCCCCGGTTTTGACAGGAGATTGTTCAGCCGTGATAGCACAATTGTAAAGTAAGGCTGCAAAGAGCTCCAAGTCGGAGAAAATTACAAAGAGGCAACTGAAAACGGAGAGGAGGAGGGTACGTGGTTGGAATTAGGTATTTTAGGAGTTCCTTAAAAAGTACAAAGGAACACCTTTATGTAAAAGATTGAAAAACATAAGAAACCGCCGTGACGGAATGAACGCTGTCAGAAGTGCAAGCGTTTGCAGTGAGTATTTTTGCCTGATCAGATAAGCGGAAACTAAGGTTCTTCACTGCAGGACTCCAGGGACTCGGCTCGCAGACAGTTACCCCAGTCCAGTTTTGCTGGAAGCTTGTCAGGGCTATGTGCCCAGCACAACTTGAGCGGCATCTTAGTTATAAAACCTGAACGTTGGTTCCTATCTAAAATAAAACGTTCGTGCCCGTCAGTTTGTAAAGCTTTTCAATAAGGAGGTGGAGGGTCGAAGGGCTTTAAATTTCAGTGGGACAGGGGCAGAGGAGGAGGGCGTGAAAGGACCTACTGAGTTCTTTCCACTCTGGATGATTTTGTAAAATGAGGGACTTGTAAGGTGTATAAAAGCTCTTTGAAAAATTGAGTGTCATCAGGTAGCCTGTGCTTAGGGACATTTTGACCTTTTCAGAAACAAATTACTGCTGTTCTCTTAGGAGCATCTAATCTGGATGCAAATTACTCCTCAGGGAGAAAGCTATATTCAGACTTCCATAGCTAATCAGCAAAAGAAACTTCTCTGAATTACTGGGGGGAAATAATTTAAACAATGGGATTATTTCAGTTTTATGTCGCTTTTGAGAAGAAGGGGAAGAAATAGGCAAAGTACATTCGAGATGATATTGTTAATGAAAGGGCAGAGAAGCCTTTCAGCCGAGTCCCTCAGCTAGCTGTTCACCTTCCTGTAAGCAATACCACAAAGAAAAAATTAAAATCATTTATAATGCCTTCTGGGCAAACCTTTTGCCAGACAGTTTGAATTCTGAGAAGTGCAACATCAAAAAAAAACCATTATCTATACCTTAAAGTATATATTTGGGTGGGTGCTCTGGGCCCTTGCAGCATGGATCCGCCAGAATCCGCCAGGGTGCATGTCTTGGCGTTCCTGCTCGACTGCTCAGGCTGCAGACAGCTGACACAGCCCCACGGCAGCGACAGGAACGGCAGGCACGAGGTTCTCTTTCCTTCTGGCTTGTCCCTCACGTACCGCTGAGAGGTGCGGAGTGACCCCCTCCGCCAGGCTGGGCCTGGGGATCCTCGGTGGGGATCGAAGCCCGGTGAGAGGAGACCGAATTCAAACGTAAATCGCGGTATCGCCCAAGACAGGTGCTGTTTAGCAGACCGAATGGTATCCTACTGGCTCCTTTTTATGCGCAGTTAGTTTAAACATATAGGTATCTTTTAAAGCAATCACAATTTTAAATCTCGCATGACTTCTAAGCTATATTTTATAGTTTGTGTGTTCTTTGTAGACAGTAATAATCAGTCTTATTTTTTGTTTTGGTCGTTGTCCTACGAGTGCACTGGTAGAGAGGGTTATTGGAATGTTTGAGTTGCCAAGCGATTACGAAAATACTGTTTGCTTGAGTAGTTAGCCTGGTTAAACCCGATGGCTTCTCTTTAAAGAAAGTTGTTAACGTGCCCAGTTTACCTGAAGTAAGGTGAATTGGAAAAAAAAAAACCCCAACATGTCATAAGGATTTAAAGCAGGCTCACAGTTTCATCCTAATACATATTTTTTTCCTCTTTCAGAGTCTGATTTGTCAAATTTGGCCAAGCTATACAGAGATGAGCGGTTAAAACAGAAAGCGGAGTCGCTGAAACTTGAGCACTGTGAGAAGCTCTCCAGTCTGATTGGAATGCACAAAGGGGGCTGACCAGGACACACCCGTTCTGTAGTTTTATTTATTGCCGGTTTAACTTATGTTTTTATTTTCCTTTGTATAAAAAGGGAAGGAGTCTATTGTAAAGAGTCTGAATATTCGATTCCTTCTGCATATAGTGCAGAGATGGGCCAACACGAGCTGTAGAGCTAGTGTTTGCTGTAATATATACTGTAAACTAGATTTGGTTCCAAGGACCAGTGGCACTTTGTAAATCAATTCCCTGGGAAACGCTGTGAGTTTGGGACCCGTCTTCATCGGTAGTTTGTCTGCCATCCAAACAGTATATACTTCCCAGGAGAGCAGAGCAATGTCTTCGCTTTCTGTATTTCACGTGGACCTGCAATTCAGCCGACCCTACGAGCAGCGTCGTTCGCAGTATGAAGTGCGCTAGCCTTCTCGTGCCGATACCTCGCGGATGTCCTTGCTCCTGCGGTGGTTTGTAACAAGAATTTAGATGGAAGGCGGCGTGGTGCCTGTTCGAGTGCAATATGCTTAATTCGGAGGAGTCAAGCACCTGCTTCAGGTACGCACCAGAGCCGGCTCCCGGCTTTCCGTACGGCCAAAGGGACGTAACGCTGTGCTTGTCTGACGGGAGGTCCCTACGCGTTCCGTTCCTGGCGAGACCACGCTGAGACACCAACGGCAACGTCCAACAAGATGAGAGTCTGTGAATTGCACCAATTCCAGTGTCTGCCAAACTGTAGAGAAAGGACAACTGTATTTATTTTCTCATATGTTCTCAGTGGCATATTTTTAAGCTGGCTGTTTAATTCTGATTTTTATCTGCAAACTCTTCTCCAGCTGTTACAGGGGTCCTGCTTTTTCTGGTACAGTTTCGATGTAGCATATTTTTACTCTGTTGAGCAGTTATGAATGTTTCACTGTAGAGATTAGTATTGCAAAGAAAAAGATCCATGTTGTAGTGTCCTGGTTTTTTTTCTTGATCCTCCTTTACGAAACCAGGCGTTTAAAGGCAGGTTGAGGATGGGTTAGACTTGTCAGCAACGGAGAACAGAGTTCCGAAAACTCGCTACGAGCCGCACAGGACGCCACAGATGGCCTTGGCTTAAACCTAGGAAGCAAAGTGCTCACAAGTTTCAGAAATGCCAGAATTGAAATTGCATTTAAAGCTTAGACTTCGCGTCTCCACGTGCCCGGGCGTTACGGTGCAGCACCGCGCTAGTGCGGAGGGTGTCCCGTTGGCGCGGTGCACCAGGCGGCTGGTGCCGAGAGCAGGAACTGGGCCCGTGGGTACCAGAACGTGTCCCCTTGGTGTCCCTGTCCCCACCGTTACGGCGGTGGGAGGTCGCGCAGCAAACGAAGCTGCGGGAAGAGCAGCTTTTCGGGTGGTTGCACCAGAGCGGGGCTGTTTGTCCTGGGTTTTGAGACTTGATGCTTCTGCAGAGGAGACGTACACATCCCCTGTATGAGGAGACCATTGCACCTACAGCGATATTGCTGCTATGAAGAGGTGGTGTGTCAAAAAACAAACTAAAAACCAACATACTGCCTCCTGAAAACAGTATTTTCACATTAACGTTTGTTCCGTGCTGGGCAGCTTTGTAGGAGCGCTGGGGGAAGCTGAGCAGAGTTTGTCGGCCACGTGGGAGGGGAAGAGCGCCGGTACAAAAGGCATTTAGAGGGGGTGGCTGTGAAACGCGTTCGGTGGGAGAGTCTGCAAGGGCAAAAATGGTTGGTTTGGTTATTCTAGACTGGTGATGCAGCTGGCAGTAGGACAGGCGGCCTTAATTCTGGTGCTCCCCAGTGCTGAGCGAACAATACGAGCGTGCATAAAAAGCAAAATTCTTGTGATGTTGCTTTTTATATATTAAATAGTTTGTAGAATATATTTGAAATATATTATAGTGGTTGGACTTTGTTCCAGGTTTGGTATCTTCCCTGTCCTTCCCATTTGAGTCCCATGGCTATAAAGTGATGGGAGGCCAGACACGACGACTTCACTGGGCCTGTGATGTCCTGCACGGAGCTGGAATTCATACGTAGTATTTGGCACTCAAAATAGATTGCACCGTTCACCCAAAGATCTCAAAGTGCTTTATGGAGGTGGGAAACCACCTGTGAGAAGCACGATGATTTCTCTGCAACTGGGAAGGAGGCCGGGATGGAGCGGAAGGTGAGCCCGGAAGGTAAAAATACCTCAAAAAGCAGTAAGATGTTCTTTGTTCAGCGTCACGGGCAGGGGTGTGATGATGACTCCCTGATGCTGGTGCTGCGTGCCGTGAGGGCGTCTGGCTCTGAAATGCCCTCGGTGGTAGCCGCAAGCCCTGCTTGTTGTGACGCACGGGGAAAACAAAGGGAAAATCGTGTCTCGTACCCGTGGCTGTTGAAGTGCCCTGCTGTCATTAACCAGAGGTGACTTGCCAAAACGCGATTGACTTCCAGTTATTTCCTGGGTCCCTAAAGGGAGAAAAAGGTGTTGTCTGAGCGGGCCTGGAGCGGGCGGCCAGCGCTGCCGGCAGCGCCTGGCCCCGGTGCGGCGGGATGCCCTCCTGTCTTGGGGAACACCACGGACTTGTAAATGCATTTATATAGATATAATTTTTTTCCTTTAAGGGAAGACTTGACGTTCCGGTGCCTGTCTGTACCGTGGTACAAAGCCCGAGAGAACTGTGCCGCCCGGGCGTTTGTTCCACGCGAAATGGCCGCGCGGCGGCATCTGCGGGGACGGGCCGTGAACGAAGCGCCGGCCCCGCCGCGGCAGCCCGCCCCAGCCGGAGGCCCGCCCGGGAAAGCCACGGGTGTTCCCCGGGGGAGCCTGAGCCCTTCGCCCGGGCTGCGGAGCCGCGGCCCCGCCGCTGCCCCAGGGCACTCGCTGGGGCGTCCCGGCCGCGGCCCCTTTAAGACGCGGGGGGGGGGGGGGGGGGGGGGGGGCGCACGCGCGTTGCTAGGAGACGGGGAAGGCCCGGCCGCCATTTGCCGCGGGGGTGCGGGAGATGGCGGCGGGCGCTGAGGCCTCGGGCTGCCGCCAGCCGCGGCACCTCGCCGAGCCGCAGGCGGCCCCCGGCGAGCGGCGGGACCGGGAGCGGGAGCGGGGCCGGGCTCGGCGGGGGGCGACTGTCTCCCCTCCCCGTGGGAGGAGGGGCTGCTTCCCACAGGGGCCGCTCCTCGGGGGGCGGGGCCTCGAGGTGGGAGGGGCCCGCGAGCCCACGCCGTCCCTGGCTGGGCGGGGGCTGCGCAGGCCACGCCCCCGGCGCGGGGCGGTGGGCCCGTGGCGCTGCCCTCGGTGCCGCCGGTGCCACCGGGCGGGGCGCGGGGAGCGGGGCCGGGCCCCGGCAGGGTCCGTCCTGCGCCGCCGTGCGCCGGGCCCGGGCCCGCCCCCCGGGAGCCGGCCCTTGCAATGGCGGTCGCGGCAGACCGGCGCTTCTGGGTGGGCTCCGGCGGGCAGCCCCGGGAGCCTGCTCGGGCATCGCGGCGGGAGGGAGGTGGCGGCGTGACGGCCTCGCACGGACTCGGGCCTCGATGGGCTCGCAGGCCTGGGCCGGCCGAGCTGCCCGTGTCTCCCCGCAGGCTCCCGCGCCCAGCCCGCGGGCTCCAAAGCTGGCGGGTCCCGGTGGCCGGTTCCCTGCCAGAGCCCCGGGTCGGCTTTGAAGGCCTCTGCCAAGCCGGGCCAGTGGTTCCTGCTCCTCGAGTTGCGAAAAGCGGCTCCAGCGTGGGAGAGGTGCCTCCCGCCTTCGGCAGCCACCAGCAGCCGTCGTCTTCCTGCTCGCTGCCTCTCGCGGCCTTGGCAGCGTTGGGGCGAGCGCGCACGGAGCTGGCGCAAAACCCGAGTTAATGAGCACTCGAACGCGCTGGGAGCTCCACGGGCGGTATCACGCTGGCTTAAACATTAAAGTATTCGGTGTTTAATTAGCAGGTCTGGCTCAGCCTGGGTCCGCCCGGCATCCTGTAACATGCTTGTGCCTAACAGGCTGCTCCCCCCCACCCCGAGCTGCTCCCACACACCCCCCGAGCGGCGCCGGGTGCTGGGAGACGGGTTTATGGCCTCTTCACCTAAAATGGTTGTAGGTCAGTTGGTAGGAGGACCCGGGGGAGCTCTGCCGTGCCCTCCTCTCTCTCCCGTGGGTAGAAATGGGGAGCCGCGCCGAGGAGCGGGGCTGCACGGAAGGACCCGGAGGCAGAGGAGGAGGAGGAGGAGATGCAGGCACTGGCGTGCGCGTCGTGCCCAGCAGGTCGCTGGCAGCCTCGGGCTGCAGCCGGGGCGGTGAGACGGCACTGCCCAGCCGGTTCCCTCTGTGCTTCAACCACACGCCCAGACAGGCTGTGCCCCCGAACAGCCCTGGGGGTGCTGGAGGAAAACCAGCCAAGCCGGCAGTCCGTGCTGCAGCCCGGCCGCGCTTTGCCGTACAGCTGGCCCTATGGAGCAGGGGGTGTGCGGGGCCATCCCGTCTCCCGCAGTGCTGAGTGGGTGCCGGGGAAGCGGATGAAGGGCTGGGCGTGCGGCGGTACTTTCCAGCCACCCTCGCAGCCTCTGGTATTGCCGTGCCGCTTGTCGCAGCTGTTGACACTCTGACCGTTTCGGTTTTGGCAGGACCCGGGTGTCGGGAGTGAAGGATGCAGCAGCGGCAAGAACTGTGCCCGGCGCGAGTGCTGGAAAAGAGGCAGAGGAAAGGTTTAAAGTGGTTCTACAAGTCGTTGCCCTAAATCTGCCTCGCATCCGCTGCCAGGACAGCAGGACCTGCACGCAGTAGCGCGAGGTCCTTTCCCTTCGTGCCCGGGGAGACCGGCAGTGATCCTCCCACCGCGTTGGTTATTTTATCTTCTCTGGAGCTTCACCAGCTCCCGCAGCCCGTGTTCCCCTTGTGCCTTCTCTCGCCCTCGGTAGTGGTACCCTGGATGCACCGAAGGCATCGGCAAGGCACCCTGGGGAGGCTCAGCAGGACACCGTTGACCCCGGGCTGGACCAACCTCCCTTTCCCACCAAGAACCAGTGGCCCTGGGACACTGGGCACCACCCTCAGCGGAGGAGAGGGAACGAAACAGCATCTCTCTGGGATCTGGACTGGCCGGGGCTCGGCCCGGGGGAACTGCATCCCCCCCCTGCCCCGTTGTGGGTCTGTACGTCCCCCTCGGCACTGCAAATCCGGCAGCAGGCAGGAGCTGCATGCACGTCCCCGCGGTGCTCCCGGCTGCGCTGTGCTGGGGCCGGAGCCAGCAGTGATTCAGCAGGCGCCTGCTGGGCTGCCGTGCTGTGAGCCCACGCTGCGGGGAGCCAGGCCTGGGGGGCTCGGGGGTGCTCCCGGCCGGCCCCAGGCGGAGAGCCAGACCCCCTTGGCATGGGGGCCGTAGGGTGGTTGCAGCAGCCAAGCAGCAGCCCAAGGTTTTGGGGTGCCACGAGCCATCCAGGCAGCACGGGGAGCTCCTCCGCTGACAGCCGCATCTCACCGGCTCCTGCAAAGCCAGGCTGCAGGGATTTGGGGATTCGAAATGCCCCCCTTGCTCCCTTGCACAAGGCCACTGCGCTGGCAAGTGCTGCCCACGGCAGGTCTCCTCCGCTCCCTGGGGCCGCAAATGCCACCTGCAAGCAGAGCCCTGCTCGGCAGCAAAGGGTTAAGCGCCAGGCCAGCTATCGGGGAAGCTTTCCTCTCCTCCTTTTCCCTGCCAAGGTTTAAATTTAGTCCCTGCATGAACCCAGACGACTTGGGCATCGGGTTGCTCTGGGGCTGGCAGCGCCAGGCAGCACCTGCCACCGCTGCTTCATGCAAAAATCCCCCCGAAAGCCGGGGCTGAGCTCTGCTGGCGGCGGTCAGGGCCGGCGAGCTGCGGAGACCCTCATGCCATGCCGGGTGCCCCAGCCGCTTGCTTTGGGTCCCCCCGCAAAAGGCAAATAGTAGCCATCCATCGTTCGGCTCTTGTGAGTCCCGGAGGTGCTCGGTGCCCAGTTTGATTCCAAGCCTTGAGTTTGCTCCTGGCTGCTTGCGATTCGTTTTGGGGGAGCTGCTGCTTGGGGCAGGGTGGCTTGCGGGGAAGCCCCCAGGATGGGGACATGCCGTCCCTGCAGCGAGGCGGGCAGAGGCGCCGGGAAAGGAGCCATGGCGGGGATGGAGCGGCAGCTCGGGGATGGGACGTCCCCAGAGGGGTCCGCGGGTGCCCCAGCCCCGGGCAGCCTGTCCTGCTGCGCTGGGGGGCACGGCCTGCGCACCCCCGTGGGGCATGGGGATGCCCTGGCACCTCTCCTGCGGGTTTGGGGAGCAGCAGCGCGGGGTGAGGGGGCAGGGGACGGTGCTGGCAGCCCCCCGGCAGACCCCTCAGGCCGGGGGCGGCGGTGGCATCCCTGCAATGCGCTTGGCATCGCCTCCCCCGGGCTGGCGCTCGCCGCCGTCCATGTGATCGAGGGGCTGCTCCGTCCCGCCGCTGGGTCCAGCCGCCGTGACGGCGAGGGAGCCAGAAGGTCGAGCCAGCGTCCCCGGCACAGCGTCCCCGGCACCAAGGAGGGTCCCCTGGCACCGGCTGGCGCTCCCCATGGTCATCCCTGCCATGATGCTCCGCGGGAAGAGGGACCCCGTCCTGCTCTCCCACGCCAAGCCGCCCAGCACCGACGGCGAGGGTCCCCGCAGCGGTGGGGACGGCCGGCGGTCAGCGTCGGAGGAGGAGGGCCACCTCCCCGGCCTCCCCCGCGACGACCTCGCCAAGAGCATGTCGGGCTCCTCCGTCTCCTCCTACCACTCCGCCCTGTGCTCGGAGGGGACGGAGACCTTCAAGGACTGCCTGGAGTTTCTGGACGAGGAGGGGACGCCCCCCCGGGACGCGGGGCGGCGGGGCGGCCGTGCCGAGGGGGCTGCCCCGGGGCGCTGGGCTCCCGCGGGGGCCCCCGGCGTCCCCCCGCCGCCCGGCCCCCTCGCCCGCCCGCGGCAGGCTCAGCTGTCCATCGCGGCTAAGAATAGCCCGGCGCCGGGGCAGGGGGGCAGGATGGGTCCCCTCGGCGGGGACCGGCAGCCTGCCACCGCCGGCAGCGGGGAGCTGGCTCTGCCCCGGCAGCCCGGGGGGATGCTCGGCGGGGCACCCAGCGACTCGGACGAGGCGGACGGCGAGGTGCGGGCGCTGACGGCCAGGGCTTTCCACAGCCTCTCGGGTCCCCCCGGCGCTCGCCTCGACATGTGCAGCTCCCACACCTCCTCCAGCCTCTCCAACTCGCTGTCGGAGGACGGCAGGCGGCCGCGGCGGTGGCCAGCGGCCGGCGGCGAGTCCCGGGGCGCAGCGGCAGCCCTCCACGGCAGGGTGGGCTGGCCCTTCCCCGCCGGCGTGGACGGGGAGCTGCTGGGCTTGCTGGGGAAGGAGCAGTTCGAGTGCGTGGATGTGGAGCTGGAGAACGGGGAGGCCAGGAAGGGCCATGGCAAGAAGAGGACCGTCCCCAAGCGCCAGATCCTGCTGAAGAGGAAGGAGAGGAAGGAGATGGGTTTCGGCTCCTGGGGTGACAGCGCGGCCCCCCAGCCCCTGCCCCCTGCCAGGAAGGAGCCCCCCAGCAAGGGCTGGGCCGTCGGAGAGGACTTCAGGCTCAACTACAAGCAGTTCATGAAGACGGCCTCCCTGGACACCGACGCCGGCAAAACCAGGGCAGCCTCTTGCCTGGTGAAAAACGTCCTTGCCAAGAAAATGCAGTACGAGCAGAGGATCAAGATGGAGCAGAAGGGGCTGCGGGGCAGCTCGACCTCCTCCGCGCCATCCTCCGCCGGCACCGACCTGCTCGGGGACGGCCTGGAGGGCAAGTCCAGCTCGCTCTCCCGCTCGGACTGCAGCTTCTCAGCCGAGGACCTGCGGGGCGGCGGGATGCCGGTGGCTGCGGTGGCCGTGGGGGACGCCGCCATCACCCGTCCCGCCAAGGGGGTGGTGCTGAGTGAGGCGACGAGGGAGAGCGTCTGCAAGCTGAAGAAGACCTTCAACGAACTCAACGAGAGGATGAAGTACCAGGAGGTGCTGGAGGGCCACCGGCTGCCCAGTGCCACCGAGGAACCGGCGCCGGAGAGGATCCGCTACCGTCGAGCGCGCGCCTTGTTTGAAGCCCACCCCGAGGTGGGGAAGCCGCTGGACATCGCCCCCAGATTTGAGAGAGCGCCGAAGCCGTGGCCCAGTTTGAAGCAGCGAGCCATCCTCCCCAGCCACCCCCAAAGCCTGCCCTTCGAGGCCGACAGCCCGGCGCTCCCCGCCGCGCCGCCCCGACGCCTCTTCACCTCCCAGGCGCAGGAGGTGAGGCTGGTGCCGCAGAGCCGGCGGGAGGAGAAGCCACCAGCAGCCCCCCGCCAGCCCCCCAGCCCCGGCACCCCGGCCCGGCGGTCCCCGCCGGCCGCCCCCCCCGCGACCGAAGGTAAGGGGAAGGGGCGCATCCCCCAGCCCCGGGACGTGCGCAAGCTGGTGAAGAGCAGCTACAGCCTCTGCTTCGGGACCGCCGGCGCATCCCACGGCACCGCGGCACCGGCGAGCGGTGGGGAGCCACCGCTAGCCACCCCGCTCGTCATCCACTGCACCTCGGTCTGCCGACAGGAGACGGCAACCAAGCCGGGGGACGAGGGGGTGCTGGCAGCTGCCGGCCGAGAGCCAGCCCCGGCACGCACCGAGGGCGCCACAAAGCTCGCCGGCGGCCAGCCTTCGCCCGTCCGGGGCTCCTCCGTCCACATCACGAGGGTCCAGGCCACACGGAGGGGGGCGGCCGTGGCGGAAGGACCGGCGGCGTCCCCCCCGCGCCGGGAGCGGAGCGAGCTCAGGGTGCCGCCGCGGGCGCCGGCCGCCGAGGGGGTGCCGCACGTGGAGACCCACCTCCACGTCCTGGTGGGCCGGCGGTCCCCGGCGGCGGCCGCGGAGGGCTCCCCAGCTCAGAGCAGTACCGTGCTGCGGACGGAGAAGACCGTTCTCCTCCCACCGCCACCGCTGAGTCCCACGGAGGGGAAGGACGTACGTGGCCACGATGGCACTGGAGGGCTCCACGCCACCGAGGGGCCCGAGTCAACGGCGCAGCGGCATGGCGGCAGCGACAGTGGGGATCCCCGAGCCGGACCCCCGGCCGGCGGCAGCGTGGACCCGCAGCCTGGGAAGCTGGCGGAGAGAAGCGCGCCGAAGCCACCCACAAGCGAGCAGGTGTCGGCGGGGAGCAGCGGCTCTGCGGGCGGCACCGGCCCCGCTGCCCCATTTCGAGCCGGGGAGGCCAGCAAAGGTGCCTCTGGCCGGCTGCTGGAGCACAGGGAGGCCTGGGAGCACTTACCGAAGTGGCCGGCAGCCACCGAGCCGTACCTTCCTGCTTCCCCGGCGGAGAACTCCAACTACTTAGCAATTCCTGTGAAAGCCCCCAAATCCTCTCCGATGCCAAAGCTGCCCTCGGTTCCCAACCCGGCCAGCACGTCCTTTGGGACCCTTGCGGTCCCTAATCCAGCTAGCATATCCTTTGGGAACCCCTCGATCCCCAACCTGGCCAGTGCATCCCTTGGGATCCCCTCAATCCCCAACCTGGCCAGTGCATCCCTTGGGATCCCCTCAATCCCCAAGCCGGCCAGCACGTCCTTTGGGACTCCCATGGTCCCCAACATGACCAGCTCATCTTTTGGCTACCCGTCAGCCTCCAGCCTGGCCAGCACATCATTTGGGGCTCCCTTGGTCTCCAACCCCACCAACAAGTCTTTTGGGACCCCCTTGATCCCCTACCCACCCAGTGCATCCTTTGGGACCCCCTTGGTCCCCAACCTGTGTGGTGCATCCTTTGGGACCCCCTTGGTCCCTAACTCAGCCAACACATCCTTTGGGACCCCCTTGGTCCCCAATCCATCCAGTGCATCCTTTGGGGCCCCCTTGGTCCCCAATCCCTCCAGCGCATCCTTTGGGACCCCCTTGGTCCCCAATCCCTCCAGCGCATCCTTTGGGACCCCCTTGGTCCCCAATCCATCCAGCGCATCCTTTGGGTCCCTCTTGGTCACCAACCCAGTCCCCGCTTCCCTTGGGCACCCATCAGTCTCCAACGTGGCCAGCTCATCCTTTGGGTCCCCTTTGGCCCCCAACCCAGCCGGAGCTCCGCTGGGGCCCGGTGTGTCCCCCCTGGCCAGCGGGGAAGCACCCTGGAGCAAACCCAGCCCCGAGCCCCCCCTGCCCCGGCCCGCCGAGGGCCTGGCTGCCGGGGAGCGCCTGGTGCCGCTGCCCTCAGCCCAGCTGCAGCCTCGCCTCGAGGACGCTCCCCATTTCCTAAGGCGGACCGACGGCGCCTCGCCGAGCAGTAAGGGCACGGGGAGCCCCGCCAAGCCCTTTGCCCCCCACCTGCCCGCGCACCGGAGGATGCTCGTCGATCCCGACAGCGGGAAATGCTACTACATGGAGCCGCCGCGGCAGCCCCAGCTGAAAACGCTCTACGACCCCGAGACGGGGCAGTACCTGGAGGTGCTCATCCCACCGGTGGCATCGCACGCCGGGCTCTACCAGGCTCCTTTCAACCCCCTGGTCATGGCCCCAGGGGTCTATGCTCCACCCTATGTGCCCTACGGCGGCTTCCCAGGGCTCCCGGCACCCCCACCGCCCGCCGCCCCCTCCCCATCGCACCCCGACCTGCCGGCTGCTGAAAACCCCGGCTACTCTGGGACCTTCAGCCCTGCTCCCAAGGGCGAGGGGCCGCCCGCTGCCGGGGGTCCTGACTGCGGGTACCTGGAGAGCCTGTACTACATCCCCACAGGGATGCGGGCCAGCCCCGGCCCCAGCCCTGGCCAGCCCCCCGCCCGCGCCAGCCCTGCCGGCCCCGAGAAGGGACCGCTGCTGCGGATGTGACGGTCCTCGGCCGGGGACGGACCCGCGTGGCATGGCCCTGCCCAAGTCGCCGGGCTTTAACCCCAAAGGCAGCATCACCCCCAGCACGGGAGAGCCCCCCTGCCCGCGGCTGAGCTGGCGAAGTGCCGAGGGGTCCCGGGCACCGGCCGGACCTCACCGGCTCCTCATGGGAACAGGGAGAAAAAGGGTATTTTCCAATGTGAGCGCCTGGCAGCCCCGGGGGGGGCTTGAAGTCACGGGCCGCAGGACCAGATCCACGGTCCCCGCTTTCCCCGTACTGCCGGTCCCGTCCCCGGGGTGACCCGGGCTAGTTGGCACAGGAGGACGATGGCCCGGCCACTGCCAGCCCCCCGCAGCCACGGCTGCGGCACCGGCTCCCAAAAATAGTAATAAAAATGCTGAGCCAGCGTTAAATCCTGCATGTTCATCCCGTGTTTGTGCAGTCTGTAAAGGGGGGGGATGTGAGGGGTCCAGCGGCCTCATCGGGGAGCTGAGGCACTCGGACCCTGCAGTCTGTCTGTCTGTCCTGGAGCACCCACTGGATGAATCCCTGGTCCCCGGGGGCAGGAGGGGACTCTGCGGTCAACGGTGAGCCTTGAACACCAGCCCTTGAACCCCAAACCCCAGCCCTGAGCCCCAAACCCCAGCCCTAAGCCCCAAACCCCAACCCTGAGCCCTGAACCCCAGCCCTGAGCCCTGAACCCCCATGCCTTGAACCCCAAACCCTGGCCCTTGAACCCCAAACCCCAGCCCTGAGCCCCGAACCCCAGCCCTGAGCCCCGAGCCCTCGCCCCAGCCCCAGCCCAGGAGGGTCCACGCCATCCCAGGGAGGATTTGGGTCGAGGAGGAGGGGTGAGGCGTTACAGGACTGAATTACACCAAAAACCTCCCGGAAAGGGGACGGTTGGGGACACCCCACGCACCACCCCCGCCCCGATGCCCCGGGGATGGACGGGGCCGCGTCAGCCGGATGCAGGTGCGTCGGCCGTGCATCAGCGCCCGCTTGCCGGCCCCGGGGGGTTTATAGCTGCCCCGCGCCTCCGCCCTGGCACTTTCGGCATCGCGGCGGGATGCAGCCGGCGCTGGCGGCGTGGCTGGCCCTGAGCCTGCTGGCGGGGACGGGGGCCCAGGAGATGTGCGGGGGCCACCCCGCCGCCCCGGCCCGCTCCGTCCCCGCGCCCCAGCTCAGCGCCGAGGAGCGGCTCTCGCCCCACATGCCCGAATCCCTGCGCTGCGACGCCTGCCACGCCATCGCCTTCCAGGTGGGGATCGGGGAGACGGCACCCCGAAACCGGGTGTGAGAGCCCTCGCGGGGATGCTCCGGCCTGGGGAGATGCTGCCGGCTCCCCTGGGGCACCCCATTGACGGCTCCCCCCCACCAGCACCCCCAAAAAGCCCTTTGGGGCCAGCGAGCCCCCTTGCAGCTACTCATGGACCCACCACCTCGTGCAAAAGTGCTTCAGCTGCTGGGGCCGCGAGGAAGGGGGTGCGGATCCCGTCCCCGCCGGGGCAGGGTCGTGGGGAGGCTGCCACCCTCACTGGCCCGTTCCTGCCCTTTTTCACCCCAGATCGAGGAGCAGCTGCACAGGGCAGAGGGGAAGGTGGGCAGGAAGGCGCTGAGCGAGTCTGACTACGTGGAGGTGCTGGAGAGGAGCTGCTCGCAGGGCTGGGAGAGGTAAGCGGGGCTTCCCCGGGGATGGGGGGTCCCCAGGGACTGGAGTGTCCCCAACCCCTGCCTCTCCCTGCAGCTACGGGGTGCAGGAGCTGGACGGGGAGAAGCGGCTGGCGGGGCCGGGGCTGCCAAGACAGGAGCCCATGACCGTGATGGTGACGGGAGGACCCTGGCCGGGCAGGTAAGTCGGGGGGGGGTCGGCAACAGGGGGGCAGTGCCAGGCACCGTTCCCCTTGCCGCCATGACAGGGGGACGCGGGGTGACGCGGGGTGATGCTCTCCGGCTCCTCGCAGGCTGTCCAAGATGTGCCACAGCTACGTGGGCGAGCGGGGAGAGGCGCAGATCTACGGGGCGCACCGGCGGGGCCCGGCCGCCCTGCGGGAGCTGCTCTGCCACGGGGAGAAGGGGGCCTGCGCCGGCGGCAAGGCTGGGGTGCCAGCCCCCCCCAAGGCGCTGCAGAACGAGCTGTAGCCCCGGCGCGGTTAATGCTTAATGCCCCGGCGACCTTCGGAGCCGACTTCGTCCCCAGCGAGAGCAGATACGTGCCGGGAGGTGGGTGCCTTCCCGGCGTCGCCCGACACCGGCATCACAACCGTCCCTCGATGCCCAGCCCGGCCGTGCCGGGACGCTGCCGGCGCTCCCGCGCCACCGGACCCCCTGCGAGCCGGGAATTACTCTGTAACCCACCGGCTCTAATGTTTTACCAACGCGGTGCTCACGGCGGGAGTGCCCCGGCCCCGCCGGCGGTGCCAGCCCTAATTAAAGGAGTTAATAGCTGATCTGTCCCCAAGGCAGCGCTCCCCGGTTTCACAACCGGCAGCCAATGGCCGCTTCCCAGCCTGCCACCCCGCGCCACGGCCCGGGTGGTGGCTAAAGTCCTTCCCATGGCCATAAAACCCCCGTGCGGTGACATCGCCGCTGGGGCCGCATCGCTGGAGGATGGGGACCCGCGCGGGAGACCTGGCTCAGCCCCAGGTGAACGCAGGCGCCGTCCCCATCCCCGTCCCGTCCCCTCCTCGGCCGTGTCCTGGGGCAGCAGGGAGGGCGGTGGGTGGCCGGGGGGACCGACCCCGGGTGACGGCCAGCTCGGGGCCGCGATGCCCAGCCGGGGCTGGCGGAGGATGGGGTGAGCGCAAGGGCTGCGGTGAAGCCCAGGACCAAGGGGACGTGCTGGGACGCCGCGGCTGGGACTAGCTGTGCCATCCTTCCTGGCGCCTGCAGGGTGGTCTGGGCGCCCCAGAGCCAGAGGGGACCCCCCCTCCGCCCTCCCCCGGGGACAAACCATGGCGTAGGGACAGCGGGTTTCGGAGCCCAGGCCCCTCTCGGGGGGCAGAGCTGGTGCCGGGTGGGGCTGACTGGCCGTGCCTGCCGAGCCGTGGCCCGGCGGCCCTCGCATCCCCGGGGCAGAGCCCGTCCCTGTTCCCATGGGACACCAGGGACAACACTGACCTGGCCTCGCCTCGCCCTCCCTGCCAGAATGGGAACTCAGCTCTCGCCCCCCCTGACCCCCCGCATCCCCCTGGGAAGGAGCTGCCCGCCGTGGGCAGGGTGAGTACCAGGGCACCCCCACACGGCACGCGCCCCAAATCCTCCCGTCACGCCCCATCGGATGGAGACCCGCCGGGACCCCTCCCCATCCCTGAGGGTGCAGGGGGGTCCCATGGGGCGGTCTGTGCCACCCGCGGGGGCAGCGCGGGGTGTCCCCCACCCCGGCCCCCTGGGGCAGCCGGGGCTGACTGTGCCCCCTGCACGCCAGGCCCCCGGGGAGGGCGCCGGGCCCCCCCGGCCGGAGGTGGACATGCTCTACAGGATCGAGGACGTGCCCCCGTGGTACCTCTGCATCCTGCTCGGCTTCCAGGTACGGCCTGGAAGGGGGGGTATCCCCCACCAGCAGAGTCCAGGCCCCCGCTCCCCACGGCATGGGGCGCCCCACGGCACCCCAGCCTGCTGAGCCCCCCCCTTGCCCCCCAGCACTACCTGACCTGCTTCAGCGGCACCATCGCCGTCCCCTTCCTGCTGGCCGAGAGCCTGTGCGTGGGCAAGGACCAGCTCACCGTCAGCTACCTCATCGGCACCATCTTCACCTGCGTCGGCATCACCACCCTCATCCAGACCACCGTGGGCATCAGGTAGAGCCGCGGCCCCGGCGGAGACCCCCCCGCCCGTCCCCAGGCCGTGGGCGCAGGCGTCCCCTCTCGTCCCCCCCCCAGGCTGCCCCTCTTCCAGGCGAGCGCGCTGGCCTTCCTCGTCCCCGCCAAGTCCATCCTGGCCCTGGAGAAGTGGCGATGCCCGCCTGAAGGTGAGGGCACGGGGGGTGCAGGGGGGGGTGTCCGGCCGCTGCCCCCCCACCCCAGGGACCACCTCACCCCCCTCCATCCCCAGAGCAGATCTACGGCAACTGGGCGCTGCCGCTCAACACCTCCCACATCTGGCAGCCCCGCATGCGAGAGGTACGCCCCGCCGCCGTCCCCGGGGGACCCCGGCATCCCTGGCGGGGTGCTGACTCCCCCCTCCTCCGTGCCCTGCAGATCCAGGGGGCCATCGTGGTGTCCAGCCTGGTGGAGGTGGCCATCGGGCTGCTGGGGCTCCCCGGGGCGCTGCTCAGCTACATCGGGCCGCTGACCGTCACCCCCACCGTCTCCCTCATCGGGCTCTCCGTCTTCCAGGCGGCCGGCGAGCGGGCCGGCTCCCACTGGGGCATCGCCGCGCTGTACGGCACGGGGATGGGGGGACAAGGGGTTGGGGTGTCCCCCGTGGAGCCAGGAGAACGCCAGGGGCACGAGGGACCTCGTCTCTCCCCCCCAGGACCATCTTCCTGATCGTCCTGTTTGCCCAGTACCTGCGGCACATCACCATCTGCCTGCCCGGCTACCGGCGGGGCCACGGCTTCGTCCTGCTCCGCGTCCAGATCTTCAAGATGTTCCCGGTAGGGACTGGCCGAGAGCTGCCGGGTCCTGGGGGGGCGGGGGTGTCCCAAAAATCCCCCCTTTTTCCATGTACGGTTTTGCAAGCGATGCGGGGTGCGTCCCCGGTCTCTGCCCCCGCAGATCATCCTGGCCATCGCGGTGGTGTGGCTGCTCTGTTACGTGCTGACGCGCACCGGCGTCTTCCCCAGCCGGCCCGAGGCATACGGCTACAAGGCCAGGACGGACGCCCGGGGGGAGATCCTGTCCGTGGCACCCTGGTTTCGGGTCCCCTACCCCTGTGAGTGCCAGGCAGCCCTGCAGCACGCGGGACCCCCTGACGCCCTTTCGCCCCAGGGGACGCGGGGACCCGGCACAGCATCAGCGGGGCTGGGGAGCACCCGGGGGGCCCCCAAAGCGGCACTGGTGAGCAGCAGGGGGGCCGGGTCCCGGGGTGCCCCCCACCCTGACACCCCGCTCTGCCCCCTGGGCAGGCCAGTGGGGTCTGCCCACGGTGACCTCGGCGGCCGTGCTGGGCATGTTCAGCGCCACGCTGGCGGGCATCATCGAGTCCATCGGGGACTACTACTCTTGCGCCCGGCTGGCGGGAGCCCCCGCTCCCCCCGTGCATGCCATCAACAGGTACGGGCAGCCGGCCCTGCCGGTACCCTGCCCACGCCATGGCAGCCAGCCCTGCCGGTACCCTGCCCGCACCGTGGCAGCCAGCCCTGCCGGTACCTGCCCACGCCGTGGCAGCCCTGGGCACCAGGCAGGGACGCCGCGGGAGAGCAGCGGCAGGGACCAGCCCGTTCGCGTTGTTCCCAGGGGTATTTTCACTGAAGGCATCTCCTGCATCATCGCGGGGCTGCTGGGAACCGGCAACGGCTCCACCTCCTCCAGCCCCAACATCGGCGTCCTGGGCATCACGAAGGTATCGGGGCTGGGGAGGGGTCCCGACTCGGCCCAGGGGGACGGGCGCCGTCACCCGCTGCCGGTCTCTCCGTGCAGGTGGGGAGCAGGAGGGTGATACAGTACGGGGCCGGGATCATGCTCGTGTTGGGGACCATCGGCAAGTTCACGGCGCTGTTCGCCTCCCTGCCCGACCCCATCCTCGGCGGGATGTTCTGCACCTTATTCGGTAACCTCGCCGCAGCCGCCCCTCAAACCCAGAGTGCTGGTACCACCAGCCCCGGGCCGTTTCCCCTGGGATTCAGGGGCTGGAGAGCCCAAGGGATGCAGGGCGGGCGTTGAGGTTTTGGGTCGAACCGTGGCTGCATTCGAAGGCCCCTCGCTGCCTTTGCGGGCAGCCCCCCCGATGCCCGGCTCCCAGCCAGCAGCAGCAGCGCGGGCACCTCTGCTGCCTGCAACGCAGCCGCCGTCTCTGCTGGCAGGCATGATCACGGCCGTCGGCCTCTCCAACCTGCAGTTCGTCGACATGAACTCCTCCCGCAACCTCTTCGTGCTGGGCTTCGCCATGTTTTTTGGGCTGACGCTGCCCAACTATCTGGATTCCCACCCCAAGGCCATTAACACAGGTACCCCCCCTCCACAAAAAGCCCCAGTTTGGGGCGTTTAGGGAGAGAGGAGGGCAGGTCTCACGGGCACGTGCCCGCCCTGGGAAAGCAACGATTAATCAGGCAAATCCGGCTTATCGCAGCACGCCCCGGCTCAGTCCCCACGCTCTCGCAGGTGTCCCCGAGCTGGACCAGATACTGACGGTGCTGCTAACGACAGAGATGTTCGTTGGGGGGACCATTGCCTTCGTCCTGGACAACACCATCCCGGGTAATTAAAGCACACGGAGCCAGCGGGAGGAAGCGGTGGGGGTGGAGACAGATTCATTTTGGTTTAGAGGAGATCGCAGGGCGAGGGGGGCTGATGCCGGGCATCCCGGCGGCGGGCAGGCAGGGGCCGGGGTCTCGGCCGACGCGGTGCTGGCTGCCGCAGGGACGCAGGAGGAGCGAGGGCTGGTGCAGTGGAAGGCGGGCGCGCACTCGGACAGCGCGGCAAGAGCCAGCCTGAGGAGCTACGACTTCCCCTTCGGGATGAGCGCGGTGAGGAGGAGCCGGTGGCTGAAGCACGTGCCCATCTGCCCGGTGTTCACGGGGTTCAAGGTCCGGGCGAGGGGCAGTGGCGCGGCGGCGGCCGCGGACGTGGGGGACACCGCAGACGGGCTCTCCGTGTGCACGAAGGTCTGAGCGAGGGGAGGGCTCGCGCCCCGGCGCCGGAGAAGCCGAGCTGAGCTCCCGCGGGTGCTGTCGGAGTTCGTTAGCACCCGCCAAGTCCAAAGCCAAGGCTTCTGGGGCTCGTCTCGAACACAGGGCTAGGGAAACTCAAAGGTGCCTTTCGGGGACGTCCCCAGCTCCCGGGGCACCGGCCTGGGGACCGCCACCCCCCGTGTCATTGCTCCACCTCAAGCTGTAGCTGGTTGAGACTCACTCGGCACTTGCCGGAGCTCGCGAGCCACCATCGGAGCCAGCCAGAGCCCCCGGGGCCACGAACTCCCACCCGGGGCCACGGATGTCCACGCTGTGCCCTTGCCTTCGGCAGGGCTACCCGGCGGCCGAAGCGGGCTCTGCGTGGGGTACAGTATCCAGACCAGCGTTAGGATGCCTATTTTAAGATCATACGTTAAAAAAAATAAAAAATCCAAGCCCGCTTGCCCTGCCGGTGTCTTTGCTGCGTCCTGCACCGCTCCCTCATCCCTTCTGCGTTGCGAAGGCTCCGGCAGCTTTCCGTACTCCCTCCCAGGCTGCGCGACGCGGAGACACGCCAGATTCCGCCCAGCCCTAGCAGCCGCGTGTTCGGTGGGCTTCTGCCCAACCCCGCTGCAGTGGGAGAGGCGGCTCAGCACAAGCCCTTGGCAAACCCGTCCTGCTTTGGGGAGCACGGGACAGCCGGCTCCGCGCCGGCCGCTCCGGCGAAGCGCTGCCCCGTGCAGCCGGTTGGTTTCCAGCAGCAGCAGCAGCAGCGCGGAAGGCGGCCCACGGCCTCGTTGCCGAGTCAAGCCCCTTTCTGGGCCCGGGTTTAGCACCAAAACCCGAAGTTGAAGCCAGCATCGCGCGGCCCCATCGCCGTCGGTCCGCGCTGGCGTGGTGGCACGGCCACGCACTCGCGCTGCGGCCCGAGCAGAAGTGCAAAAACCCACAGATCTAAGAAGTGAAGAGAGGAAAATAATAACCACCAAACCCCCCCAAGCGATGCAAATGCAATCGCTCACCGCCTCCCACAACGCGGCGATGCCCAGCCAGGCTCTGAGCAGCAGCAGAACCCCCTCTTCTGGCGCCCCGGTTTTGTTGTCAAGCATGACGCTATACGGCGTGAACCCCTTTTTGGTCACCTGGGTCCCCTCCCCGCCGGGGCCGGCGCAGAACGAGCAAGCCCCGCTGCTGCGTGAAGAGCAGCTCCAGCCCAGCTGAGACCACCGGGAAGTTCACCTCTTCCGTCAGCCTCCCCGCGGCGCGTAGCTGGCTGGGATACGGCAGGGAAAAACACAAAGCCGAGAAACCAAGCGGCAGCAGGGCCGGCTGTTTCACAGCAAGCGGCTCCCAGCAGCAGCGTTCAGCCGCCAGCGACGCCGAGCTCATCGCGCCGGGCTGCAGCCCCGGGAGGAAGCTCACGGACGAGCGGCTGCCGCCAGCCAAGCAGGGCTTCTCTGGTGAAACTCCCGCTCCAGCTAAAAATAAGCCGGGGCACGGCAGCATGTTGTTTCCTGACCTTCTGGCTTTAGGTGCTCGAGTCTAAGCTATTCGCAAGTCAGTGGAAACGCCAGAACAGTTTTGCTGCTTCTAGGAAGGGCGGCCGATCTCAGAAGGTTAGAACGGGGGAAGGAAACGCTCCGTAAGGAGCCCAGGATAATCGCAATTCACGTTTTGCAGAGCAACAGCAAAATGAGTCAGTCTGACTGAATTCCTCCGAGATGGGTTCTTCCACCTGGAGCAAGAGCAAGGCGGTTACGCCACAGAGCAACACCTACGCCGAGGCTTCGTCTCACTCCTCCCATTCTGCAGCACCGCACGATTTCTGAAGTGCCTCCACTTGGTTTAATCAGAGCTTAAAAAAAGGCGTAACAGCGAGGCCGTTAAGAAGTTTTGAAGCACGAGAGGACCAGGCTCGCGCCCGAGGAGTGCTGGAGGCCGTGGCTGAACGCACCAGGGGCCTCCCGCGGCTCCCCGAGGCCGGCGGGGACGGAGAGCACCCCAGCTCCGAGAGCCGCCGCGCCAAACCTCCGGCAGCACGGCCAGGCAGCGGCTTTGGGGAGCCCTGTGACCCAGGACCGCCCCCGCCGCCGGCAGCAGCGGGGCCGAACGGAGATTAGCGGCGGTGAGAACAAAGGAAAATACGCCCGGGGAGAAGCGGGAGGCGGGAGGAAAGGAATAAAAGAGCAGCCCGAGACCAACCTCGGGCGAGTATTTCGGGCTGTGGTCCGACAAGCGGCCTTACAGGCCCCATACCCACGATGCCATCCCTTTGCTCTGCGCGGAGCCGAGTGGGTTTCCACGCGAGACGCGTATTCATGAGACAGCCACCACATCGGTTCTACTATTATTTATTTTTTTAAATATTTTTGAAAAAATATAATTTTTTTACAATATTTTCAACTTAAACACTATTCACACTGAACACGTATGGCAGCTTAACCTACCCGAATATGAAGTTTAAGAAGCCAAAACTGTTCTAGCTTTATTAAAAGGAAAAAAAAAAAAAAAAGTTGTTGTGCTGTAGACTATCGTGTAGTGATGATTAAACAAAGCAAGGGAAAAGCACCACTCAAATCACTAATGCTAGGGTTTTCTTGGTTAAATCCGGCTATAATAAAGTTGTACGCTAAAAGTTACATAGGCAGCGCCATGTACGCGTCTGGGTTCTTGGAAGAAATTGTGATGAAACTCACATCTCCTTTAACATAATTCGGAAGTGAAAGGTTTCTAACATGATAACATACTGCAAAGTACAGGGAATTTCTTCCTTCCCATCGCCTGGATGTTAGTTCAGTAGCTGAGATCTACGACTCTGTACAGGTCTGTAAAATTTCCGTTAAAGCTCATGCTGCTTCAAAGGAGCACGAAGTTTTTTAAGGGGAAAATCAACATTAGTAACAATACTGATATTCAAAGGAAAGTTAGCTAATTTGCATAACAATCAGATATCCTTGCTTTCATTTTTAAGTTAAGGCATTATCAGGTGCAAACGAGCACCAGTTCACACATCTTTAGTTAAAAACAGACCATCCGTAGCAAATGCCAAGTCCTATTTAAAAAGACAGAGTCTGCAGAAGGTTTTATAAACGTGGTACTTGTCTCAACTTGACTGGTGCTTCTTACCTCACCGTCTCCTTTGCAGAGAGCCAGGGTCCAATTGTGTTTCCATTAAACTTTTGACAGATTTACTTAGTAACAGTCTCAGCACTTTTATTGAGCATGCAAGACTAACAAAACTTTGGCAATGCATAAGTGTAACACAGTGACAAGAAGAGAGAGCTTTTACAATTAAATCTTCTAATACTGGCTTCACAGTGTGGAAATTGTGCTACATCCACCAAGAGAGGGCCCAGTCTACTCAAATATTTAAGTACTTCACCCCAGGAACAAACTCCTTTGCGTTTGGATTCAGATTACTCTTGACCTGAGGAAGGGAAAAACAGAAGTCTGGTTGAAGCGTTATTTTCATCCTCCACCTTCTCGCTGCGTACAATTCTAGGCGGACAGCGTCAGGAACGGTTTACGGATTTAGAGTAAGTCAGGCATGTAACAGGGGTTTTGGACATACCAAAAGCCTCTATAATGCCTAGAAAAGCCCTCTCCTCTGTGCTAGCACCCGAATTATCCGTCCTTCCTCAGCACCACCTGGGCGTTTCAGCCAGACAAAGGCTCAGGGAACGAGAAACAAGACAACCACAGGCACGCGTCAAATACAGCAACTTCGATTAATGCTAAATAGCTTTTGCTGAAGCTGAGCTGTTAAAACGTGCCGTGAGGTTTTTAGATCTTGCTTATTTAAGCAAGAGGAGGCTTGTTCCAGGAACTTAAGGCACTTCTGGGAATTTAATGTATACGAGCAGCGTATTGATTTTTTCAAATTTCTGTGTCTGTGACTACTCTGTCCTCCCACCTGGCAAGCTGCTGCTCTCCAACGTCCTGCAGTTACAGGTGGGCAGCCAGCATCTCCAAAATGAGCTCTTTATCGTAAAGAAATGGAGGATTAGGCTTTTGTGTTCTTAATTGAGTCTAAAACTGCTGCCTGCAGCTGCTTCAGCTTGGAAAAGTAGGGGTTTGCATCTGAATTTCACAGCAGTTCTGTGACGTGACAATGTGGGTTTTGTACTCTGTATCGGTAAGTTCGTATTTCGTTAGGGAAAACACGTACACGCTGCCCTTTCCTTTCAGTTCAGCTCTGGACAGAAGTCACCCAGCAAGAAGTGGGGAAATAATCATAGTTTAGCTGCTTTCCTCTTCCTTGGGATTTCTACAAAGAGATCTGCTACGGTTTGCACGATCCAAACCAGACCTCAGAACATGGCTCGTACCTACCCAACACGTAACTGGTGACAGATGCTGAATTAAACTTTTGCAGTCCTGTCACGGAAGGGCACTTTGCAGGGTCAGCGTGCTTCGCTCGCTGCCTTTCTGTCATAACATACTATGTATACCCAAAGCCACTTGAATTTGTGCCGTGGGCTAGGAAAGGCACCATGTGGTTATGAAGAAAACCACTGAATAGGTCACGTCACTCGAGGAAACATCCCTTACCCAACTGTTCCACGTTTCCCCCTCCACCATAGCCAGGCACGGTTTAAGAGTCTCTGGCCTACGTGTAAAGGATTTTCTCTTGCCATTATCAGCCACAAAAATCAGCCTTGGACAAAGACAGACATCAAGTTTTAGAAATAGGATGAGAAACTGAATTTACCACCAGATCCTCCAGTGATGAGCTGTCACTGATAACAAGGTCATTGAACTGGTCCTGGATTTGATCCATTGTTTGTGGGAGATCACGGGCTGGAATAAACCATTCGTGCTCCTCCTCTTCTTCCAGCATCTCCTGGAAACAGCGCTCAATAAATTCTTCTTCCCACAACTCCTCTTCGATCTATACAACGAGAAGAAACTGCTTCATCAACAAACTTATTGAGAGCTTGTGACTTCATTCCAAGGTTTGTGCTGACCTTCTTTCTAGCTACGCAATAGGACTTCTAGCAGAAGACCCTGCAGGAAGGCAAGCAGCTTTGATTTTTTAATGTAGAAAAGTGCTTTGCCCCAGGAACTTGGGCTGCAGTTAAAAGGGAATGGCAGGAGAACCCCCCCGGCCCTAGCTGTTTCGTTTGCAGCTTGTTACAAGCGCAAGGAGAAGGAAAATGTTGGTTCCAAGTGAAAATTTCAGTTGTACCAACTAGTCTGGACTGACCTCACTGTAAGTATGAGGAAGGGAACCAGGGACAACACATGCAGCCAGGCACACTCCCTAGGAAAGTGTCCCGCAAGATTCTTGGGGAAAAAAAACCACCACTGCCTGTCACTTGGAACGGAGAACAAGCAGCATCTCCTCAGCTGCAGATTATGTGCTCTCCCAGCGTAGTTCTCCGAAGGAACTCCGCGTGGTCTTAGCAGTTACTCAGAATGCTGACCTGCTGTGCTATAAGCAGGACAAATCAACCGATGCAGAACTGACACGCATTGCGAAGATTAAAGGAAAGGTTTGCCTGGTTGTTCAGTAAACAAGCTTTGGAAGGAGTTCATCCTGACAAATTTTCCATGTCCTGCATCGCAGTACTCAAGAGTGGAAAGCAGGGAAATAGAAGCTGGCGTGAATGACGTGCCAGACATAAGGGAGCAGAAAAAATGATTCAGGACAGATTTAAAAGTTCACTCAATGGAAGCTCGAACAAGTTTTCCTATCTATCCTTCACTCTGAAACCAAACACGTACTCGATCCTAAAGTGGAAATTAAGTTACACACCACAAATACCAAATCAAAGAAGTTAACGCCAGAGTTCAGGATCCCTGTAAAATCTAGGTCCCCTGTGCTCGGGGCCAACACCTCACCGGCTCGCTTCGTGCTCCAGACACACAGTTTTGGGGGACAGGGACTCATCACCATATGCTCCAAGCCACTGCCCAGGCAATTCAAACCCCGCACGTTAGTAATTTCCCCATAAAGCACCCCGGCAAGGACGGCGGTCTCCAATCAATCCTCCTTGCGAGGCACTGTCTCTGTCCTGCGTGCGGGGAAAAGGCAGCCGTGGGCACGCAGCCACAAGCTAGTATTACAGCAGGGCTTGCCCGGCTCCGGGTTTTTTGTTACCCGGTTGTACACCTACAGGTGCCTCCTATGGCAGCTCCAGAAGGACTAAACAGTGTTTAATTCCCTAAGTGTCTTGAAATTAATACCGCCTGTTTGTATTTTCCAGCCCAAGTTTAACTTGTTCAGGTTCCCACAGAGAAATGTGCCTGCAGCGGCAGGCGACCAGGCTGCCACACCGCGTCTGCCTGCCTGAGTAAGACCCTTCTCCCATCTTTCCTCTTCTCTGAAAATGGAGCCTGCACCTGAAAAATAGTTAATTCACAGCACCACTCTCAGCTCCTTCCCCAAGGACTACACATCCCATATGCTAACTACAGTACAGGCCCCAGCAGGAAAATCCCACCAAGCAGGAAACGACAGCGAGACCATCCTGGCGTACGCACAAGAGAATTCAGATTTTGCAAACAACCTGAATTTCAGATTAGCTTTGTGCCCTGCTGACACCCTAAAGAGAGGGCAGCAGACACAGCCTGTTTCAGAAGCTCAGACTTCAGCACAGCCACACTGTGCTGGAGTGCAGAGAAAGCAGCTACTTGAGTACAAAGACCAAGTTTTGATGACAAAAAGGGGCAGCAGAAAGAGGTGGGCTGTTCCCAGCCTCCACAGGAGAGAAAACTATGTCCAGATGCAAGGTGAAAGATGAAATTAAGGCTTCCTTCCAACCCGATTGCGAAGGCCGGCTGTAAGACAAGTATGAAGCAACAAACAGGAGTGTCACCCAACAGCTATGTCCACCAACTCCCTCTGGAACACCAGCCCTGGTGACAAGGCAGGTATGCACCTGGACGTGCCCTGTTTGGAACTACCACAGCCGGCACGTTTGCACACGTAAAACCACCGCGGCTCAGCAGCCTAGCAAGACTCGTCCCTTCCAAAGCACCACATAAAGTCTGTCAACTATGTTGTTTTCCTCCCTCCTGCACACATAGGGAATTAACAGATGCATTAGAACATGCCGCACTTTCCATATTTTCCACCAAGGTTACAGAAAACAAGTATTTATTGCCAGAGAAACTGAGATCTGTCCGTTTCCCAGGATTATTCTAGCAAGCCTATCTAAAAATCTCGTCTCTAAAGGATTCCCAGTCTTGCATCCCGGTTGCTAAGCCACAGCACCTCTCCCTTCAGCTAGAAAATGGTAAGGCACATCACAAGACACTTATCGAGGGAAATGACTTGCCTGCCTGTTAAATTCCTCTTCGTTTTCCATCCACATGTACTCCGCAAAGGGATTGTCATCTTCGTGAGAATGACCATTTATAATCACATCTTCACTGATGATGCTTGGGCTAGTACTGCTGCGACTTGGATCTTTCATGGCTGCGTCTTTGATTCGAAGTCTACAATTAAGAAATGCAGTAATTAAAGCTGTGCCGATTCGCTCATCGCCCTGCTTCTGCACAAGCCCGGCCCAAGGGATGGCTGCACCCGGATCTGAAGGCTCCGGGTAGCCTCACCGTGGCGGCAGCAGAGGAGCGCTGCTAATTGCAACAAGTGGAAGAGTATCAGCAACACCATTCCCACTGCATGCAGGCTCGAGTGACAGATTTCCCAAATTAAACCCCACAAATCAGCAAATGCCAAGCACCAAGGCCAAGGAAAAGTGACAGAAAAAAGCAGAAAGCACGCATACTTGCCAGTAGGAAAGTATTTAAGGCAGCATTCAAGAAACAAAAGGAAAATTTGTCTTCTAAAATACTTTTAAAGCTGCCATCCGAGTCTCAACAAACTCCCCTGGCAATGAACTGCGCAGCATCTGTTCTGTTTCAGAGGTGGCGGGCAACACTTCAGGGGAATTTCCAAGGATACCCATGGTAGGGGAAACTTTGGTGTGACTTTTAGCCTACCCAAATTCAGGTACAGGATGCTCTATGTGATCGCACGAACCAACTTTCACGGCCATTTCACCGCTGAGAAACCTCACAAGCGAGGCAGAAGCCATTACGCACCAATTCCTCGCAGAGCCAATTGGGCACAACAGTTCTTACAGCTACCTCGTTAGCAAAAGCCCACTGATTGGGAAGCTTCAGGTAAAGACAACATCAAGACAGTACATGCTTGCCTCTCATCCCACTTCATTCACATGGATCCATTCAGGTCTGGACTCGACATTTCTGCGCGTCCACGATATGTGATATCGCAACACCCCGAACTCAAGGAACGAAGGTACAGCTGGTGAGCGTGTTCTGTTCCACCTCACCACAATCAAAAGCAGGACAAAGCCCACATTTGGTCTGAATCCTCGTCGTGAGAATGGTATCTCAGCCTTTCGGCAGGCTCCTAAGCCTGCGTGAAGCTTGTAACTCTGAGTTCCGAGACCCAACTCTGCTCCCAGCCTAGCTTCTAACCAGAAATCTTATTTGTGTTGTAAAGTAAATGAGACAACGTTGCTGTTTTCCCTATGCCACGCTGAAGTGCAGATATCAATATTGGAAAAGCTGATTATTTTTAGATACTAATACTGGCAGTGTTAATTTTTTTTAACAGTATACAACGCTTGTGAGGCAATGAGCTCCAAAAAAATAATCAAATTTGAATGTTTTTCTGGTGCTAAAAATTCACAATGAAACGATGCAGCAGCGAGTGAAAGTATTTTTATTTTATTCTCAAATCAACATTTTAGCTTGTTGTCTGCACATCAAAAAAATTACTTATTCAGAGGAGAGGATCTCAAAGTATAGCCTTCATTGTTATTAGAGTACAAGGGCTTATCACGTAGCAGCTCGTATTTTCTCTTTATATTTCAGTTAGTCTTATTCTCCGTGGAATTAATGCAAGTCTTGGTTCAAAATGTATTCTTGATAATACCAGGTCAAAATCTTGCCGCATTCAACCGATCAATTAAAAAAGCACAAAGAAAAAGGAACTTGCCTGGTTTGCTCTATTCAAGGTTTTTAAATCAAAGGCAAACCCAAGTACGGAAGTCACTTCAGCTCCCTAGGAAGTACAACAAACGAGACCAGAACCCGGGTATTCTAGCAAGAGAAAACAGGTTCTTTTTGATGTTCTTTCAAAACAAACTTGCAAAGGATTACTGGCAGCATTTAACATAAAACAGGAAAAGGCATTGCATTTAACGCCCCAGTTCAAGCTTGAAAGTGCTTTAAGCAACTTCAGCTGTTCACAAGCTAACAAACAGGATGGACTAGAAGAAATAAAAGACCTCAAAGTCTAAAAAGCTTAAATTCTTCCCTTTTTTTTTGGTTTTTTTTTCTTTTTTTTTTTTTTTTTTAACTGGCCAGTGTTTTCACCTTTTATTTTGTGGAGTGAATCTTGATATTAATATTCTACCGGGCTTTCTGCACACCAACAATTTAAACCACAGGTGAGTAACTCTGTGGTATCAGCGTAAGGTGCTCGGGCCAAATTCCAGGCAACTTCTGTACAAAGACGACAGCACCCAGACAAGTCCATAAAGGTAAAAATTAAAATTTAAAAAACCCTGCTTGTTTGTGTAAAAGGTTGCAAGGTTAATTTGTTGAATCATTGGCTAGTTTTTCAATTTCTTAAATGCTCCCGTAGAACACAGGCTATTTGCTTTAGGAGGGAGGGAAGAGAAGTTGTGTTTCACGTTTGGGCTGAAACAACTTTTTTCCATTACTGCCCATGGATGATGTGGATGATTATCTTCAAGAAAGATCCGAGGCTCAACCTGAATATTTGAAGTTTATCTATGAAGCCCTAAGTCCGCTAATGTTTTCCCACAGGAAAACGTCACCAAACACTTACCCTGCATGAACAGTAAGGAAGCCCCGGGCCAGTCCCTTACCCGCAGCACTCCTTGTCATTTGATTTTCTGCAACTTGTAATAAAATACCCTGTACAGGGAGCTTTCCGCTTCACCGTTTCAAGACACAAACCAGTCGGCTTCCTGTGCTCATTTGTGAGGACAAGATTAGTCTCGTTTCACCAGTATTAGATACAGGCTTTTCAGTCACGAGCTACCAGCAATTCTGAGGAGGAGAGCCTAATGCCACTTCAGTCTCACAAAAAGTCACAATCTAAGGCGGCTGCTGCAGAAAACAAGCCACAGCGACAGGCTACACTACCGTCGTGAACAAAAATAACACATTCTCCATCTGGGAGTAGGTGGAAAGCAGAGGATCTGATGGCTCCTTACATTAGAACAGGAAATATAACATTAGTAGTGCTAAGGAACAGAAAATATGGAGAATTCTGCCATAGTGATACGGCTGGAGATCCAGCCCCAAATTATTCCGGGATTTTGGCAGGGAGCGGGGGTGATGCAGGAAGAACAGAGTAAGTGTGTAAGGTAAGACACTAAAACCCAGGATTTTTATTTTAGGAATGAAGTCAGAAATCAAAAATCCTGTAACAGGACTTTCAGTTAACTCAAAGTGTTTTCTGTATGAAGTATGGAACTTGTTACTCCAGAACATCGTTAAGGTCCATTAATTTACCTGTGTCTCTGAATTTTGCTGTATTTTTTAGCAATAAAGAGCCCTAGACCAACCAACATTAAAATTCAAAGCTTTGTGATTGGGGTTTAAATGCAAAGTCTTCAATCACGAAAGAAGATTATCTACCGCCTACTTTGGAAGATAAGGTCAACGGGCCTAATTCCGTACAGCAAAACCAGGTCCTTATCCTCGACAAAAAAAAAAAAAATAGAGGGAAAAAATTAAGATATTTGCTTCAAGCACCCAAAAGTAACACAGAACAGTAAGCAGCACGTTAGGATTTTAGTAGCAGCTGAAGTTTAAGCAAAGCAGGTTTAGCGCAGCAGGGAGTGCTTTGAACTTCTGCAGACGATGGTGTTATTTGTTTATTAACTACTGATTACTCCTGTGAGTGAGGAGCGCTGGCTGAGTTTCTTGTTATCTAATTAAGTTAGCAAGTAGCAGTTATCAAGTAAACTGATTATATTCCGTCTAATAAATAGATTTCTTAATCAAATTTGCGAGGCATGCCGACGCTATCCGACATTAACACTTCAAAGCACTGCCCTGGAGTTCACTCGAAAACAGCCGACTCACGGGCACAGCACGCCGGCACCCAGGCTTCAGCAAAAAGGCGGCTGGAAGCGCAGAGGCCTGGCGGGCGGCTCCGCGGGGCCGGGCGGGCACGTCGGCTGGCGGAGCCCCTCGGAGCGGGAGGCTTCGCTCCCCACGGTGCCCTTCTCCGAACGCCGAGCCCCGCGGAGCCGCTTCGCTTCAGCGGGAACCGGGCGAACCGGCCGGGCCGCGGGGGTAAGCTCGGCCGCACCGCTCGCTCTCCGCTGATACCATCTCGGTTACGGAGGCGGGCCGGGCTCTGCCCCTCCCGGGGGGCGGCCGCCCACTCACCGTGGCGATAAACGCCCTGGAACGGCAGACCCCCCCGCTCCGGCGCGGCTGCCTCCAGTCCGTCCGCCCCCCCCCCCAGACCCGCGGCCTCCGGGGCCCAACAGGCCGGTGCGGCCTTCGCGGCGCCGCGCCCCCGCTGCCGGGAGCCGGGGCCGCCCACCCCCCCCGCCCGCTTTGTTCGCCCACAAGGGCCGCCCCCGCGGCGGGGGCTCCGTCCCGTCAGGCCCCGCGCCGCCGGAGCGCCCCCCCGCCTCCCTCCAGGACCCGGATGGAGCTGGAGACAATAAAGACGGCGCCACGGGGCGGCCCCGCCGCGCAGGCCCCGCCGCCACGGTGGTGGGGGGGGGCCGCCGCCCGGCGCCGCCTCAGGGGAGGGGGCGGCTCCTCCCGCCCCCCCGCGGCGGCAGCGGCGGCCCGGGGCTGCGCGCCCCCATCCGCGCCGCCTCACCTGCGCGCAGACGGAAGGGCCGCGGGTGCGCACGCCGGCTCCAAGCTACTCCGCCGTCGCCGCCGCCTCGTCCCCCGCTCGCTCCCGGCTCCGCTCCGCGCCCGCCGCCCCGCTCCCCTCCCAGCGCCGCAGCCCGCCGGACGTGAAATCACTTCCGCTACCTGCGTGACCTCATAGACGCCGCCCCCTTCTCCCCGGAAGCAGCGGCGGCAGGCGCGGCGCGCCCGGCCGGCAGCCCTGGCGGGGAGGCGGCGCGCTGCATGCCGGGACGCGCAGTCCGCCCGCCGCCCGCGCAGCATGCCGGGAGTTGTAGTTCCGCCTGGCTGCCATTTTGCGCGGCGGTGGCGGCGCGGGGCACGCCGGGAAGCGTAGTCCCGCCGGGGCAGGGCAAGCCTCCATCTTGTGGCGCCGGCTGGGATGGAGGCGGTGCGGGGCCCGGCGCGGGGCCGGGACTCCGGCCAGGGGAGGCCCGAACGGCCGGTCGCGCTAATAAACCACCACCTTCCCGCTTCCAGGGCAAAGCTGCCCCGCTCGCAGCGGCACTAGCGCGGGGAGGGCGCGGCCCCCTGCGTGCAGCCCCGGGCTGCTGCAGCCTCGCCCCCTCCGGGCACGCCAGCGGGCAGCGGGGGGGGGGAAGGCCTCGGGCGGCGTTGCCACAGGAGAACGAACACCTGCCGTGCTGTGCCTCAGGGGCTCTCGAACCTTTTCCAGCCTCCCTGCGGGAACGCCGGCTGACCCAGGGAAACCACTGAGCCCTGGGCTTCACTGAGGGAAAAGAAATTTAATACTTTCTAGAAAACGTGTCTGTTTGCAAAACAAATGTTTCTGCACTAGACTCATGCATTTTTAAGGCTCTATATTAGCAACCAGGAGATAATGAACGCTCTTTTCTGGGACCTACACTAAGTGCCCAGACCTCAACCCTATTTACAAAATGGGGTGAAAAAGCAATTTTTTATTCTCTCCTTTGATTCTCCCCCCTTTTTCCTTAAGGTAAGGTGGAAATGACTCTCTCCTGCAGACGCTACCTGCTTAAACTAGTGCACAGAGGTTTTAGCAAAGATCAGAGCTACGCTGCTCTCCTCGCTGTGTTCACCCCTCCTCCCAAACACTCTGCCTAAGTACAGGCTTTTCTGGTCCTCTGATCTTTGCAATCTCTTAAAAAGCAAAGAAACTAGACACTGAGAGAGTTAAAGACCCTTCGTTCCACCCAAGCCACTGACAAACACAATCCAACTTGATCTGGAGTCAAAAGTGTCCGAAACCACCTCCACTTGACACCCGCCTCGGTACGACGGATGCGCAAGCTCACCACCACAAAAAGGAGATCTGCCCCAACAGCGCGTTGGGGAACGTACGGCAAAAAAGCATTTCTACATGCAACTGCAAAGCCCAGAGGCGTCTGTTACTGCGGACTGAGTTGCACAGAAATAAGTAACCCTTGATAAACCTGCGATCCATTAGTGGTTAAAGAGTTACCATAGGCAAACAGGTTTTTTCAGGCTCGAGAACAGTTAGTGAGCTGGCAACGTACAGACCAATTGCTCAGCTCAGCTCTCCGCATTCCCCCACCTGTTAGGCTGGAATGCCTCCTGTGCTATCAAAACGCTCGCGTAGGCTGCTTATAAGCACGAAAGGGGCTATTTGAGGATAACTATTTCATTAACATTTCTGTGCTCAGCCCTTTACTTCCTTCCTTCCTCCTAAATTTTAGTAAGGGATAACCAACTCTACAGGAAGTCTGGGTTTACTCTGATTTTCCAGGGGCATATTCTCCCTTCAATCAAGCTGTTTATATTGATTTTATTACTCACCATTACTAACTTGCTCCCAGGGCCTAAGAGCTTTCTCTGTGGCCTGTCATATGCTAAGTTCTTACCTTCTAGCCAAGTACAACCTTAAAATACCCCTGCAAGGATCATCCTTAAAAAAATCAAAATTACTCTGCGCTTGCAGCTCTTATTTCCACAAATATTTTCAACTCTATTTTAATAAATCCAGCAAGACATGTGGCTTTCTCATCTGTAAAGGGGGCTTCTCTTTCTTCTGACTTCCCACAGTGTTCAGCAAGCCCAGGGCCTCGTTGCACCTCTGCTGAACTACACACATGGCAAAGAGGCAACAGCCTCTAGGGTCACTCAGAAGGGCTGAAATTCACGTATGAAAGCTGGCATCTAAATCACAGAGCAGTGCAGACACAATTATTTCCAAAGAGTAAGCAGCCCCTGGCAAAGCCACACATCAATCTGCCACCAGAGTGTGTTCCTGGCATCTTGCCCTCAAGATCAAGTCATTCTGATGCCTTCTTTTCATCAGAAATTCTGAAGACGTGTGCTCCCCGTCCTTTGCATGTAAACAGAAGACATTTTGCAGAAGCAGATGAGGTTTGACTTATTTTCTGATGTGTAAAAGCTTTATGTTGCACATGTACGGGTGTGAAGACATACAGCTTACCAGGGTTCTGAAAGTACATCCATGAGGCATCTAACATCCACTGATACCATGGGAGCAAGGGATTTTTTTGACTCTGAAGTTGGACTATGCTGCAATTACTTCACGCCTGGGAATTCTTCATGTTTAGACACTAAACATGATGTAACATCCTTCTGCAGTTTAATCCCCGGCAGTTACACAGGTTAGCATTTACAACAGGCTGAGGACACCAGGTGCAAGATCACCGAATTGTACAGCTATTTAAGATGCAGGTAATAGCTAAGGAAAGGCTACTGTAAAAATAAAACATGCAGAGCTATAGTACTTCAATACATTAATCCTAACTGCATGTTGGAAGGAAACTTAAAATGCTTGGGGGAGGTGGAGACCTGCAAAATAAATTCTTATCTACCATCTTTAGAGAGAAGGGGGATGACTGCCCAACACTGAAGGACTGCTTTGAAGTCAGGCCCTCTGCCTGGCTGATGAACTCAGCCACCTCTCGGAGACAGCTGAATGACAAATGTCATGGTAAGCAAGTGGGGGGCCAAGTACAGCCTTGTGACTCAGTCAAAATAGAACTGACTGCAGCGCTGCTGCTGCTTGCACCTTCTTTCAGGGGCCTGGGAAAGCAGTAGAGTAGTTTTTAAGACTATATCACTGCATTACATTTAATCGATTTCATACAAACACAAACAAAACTTTGCATACTAATGAGTGCCATGTACAAAGCAGTAACTTATCTTTGTAAAAGTGCAAGAATGAGTCACTGCATGGTAAGATTTTTAATTTGGATATGCTATTTAAATAAAATCTGCACCATTAGCTGCTCATTAGCATTTCGCCACTCTATACAGAGAGCCCCCAGAGAAACTGGTACCATCACAGTAGGAGACGTTTGAAGTTATTCTTAATTCTTGCACAAAAGGGATCGCACCCCGCCCCTTTTTGTGAGGATGCAACAGCAGAAAGTTACAACTGGAAAGACAAGTTGAAGACTTTACTTCCACAAAACGCACCATCTTGCATCAGCTAGATGTGTTTGCTGAAGTAAATTAACTTCATCAAGATTCAGCCTCCTATGTTTGAAAACCCTTCTTGGCACTGAAGCCTCCCGGTCAGCCAAGAGGCTCAGGCTGAAAGAGTTGTTGTTTTTATCTACATGAACGTGATGTGGCTTGAACTTCAGCTTTGATGAAAATACCATCAAACTCGAGAAATAAAACTGTCAGCAGAATATACCTACCAGTGTTTTAACAAGTGATATTTTAATTTGTTTGGAAACAAAAGAAGTTTTAGGAAAGAGAAAGAAGAGTTATGCAGTAAGCTGCTAAATCACAGGTGTTAAAACATGCAGATTTTAAAAAGCTAGAGTTTCAGTGTGGTATCATGAACACAGGAGTAAAGAGTTCAGTAGACACATTGGTTAACATGCCAAACATCTATAACGAATTACTGTTGCCTAGCTTTGTTTATTGGTAAATCACTTTAGTAACCCGAATTCACAAATAAGCAGTAAATAACAAAAACTACAGATAAACACAGGTTACACATGCAAATTCCTGTTCACATATCACATGTGCAGGTACATTAAGAGCACAGTTCTAAAGATTCTTGACGAAACCAGGTTTTAACAAAAACGGTTTTAAAATGCAGGTATGAAAAAATTACATGTGAAGAATATAAAGATACCTTTTTACATTTCAGGAATCAAATGCTGCTTTTGAATATACTAGAGATGTACGACAGCTACAAGATTCAAGTAAAAGCAGGAAGAGCTCAAGGAATTAATACTGGTCAGAGGAGAATGGGCATTTACTTTCCACTAAAAAATACACGGAATAGCTGAATAGGAAAGTCCATCAAAAGCTTAGGGGGAAAAAAAAAAAAATCACAAAGTTGTAAAGCTGACTAATCACTAATTTTCCTATTTGCTATATAACAGCAATGACATTAAAAGAAACTGCAATTCAACATTTAAAAATGCAACTTACATTTAAAGACTTTTCAAAAGTGAAATGCAATGACAGCCTTACACTCCAAATTAAATATCTGCTAGGCTCAGACTGAAATACGGAATGTTCTAGATAAAATAAAAATACAGTGTTACTTTTTATTTTTTATTGAGAATGGAATTGAAAGACAAATTCTGAAGCTTGAAAGTAGTAAATTTCACTTAAATGAAGTTTTCTTCCCATAGATGAGCTTTCCACAAGGGTGCAAAATTTTTTTCTTTAATAGCTTGAAGTGTCAAAACAAAAACTTGTTGCCATTCTCACATTAAGAACAGATTTTTGTCATTAACTTAACTGCATATGCTCTTTGCTACAACATTTAACACATGAACAGACCTATAATGCCTACTGTATTTCACTAAACCAAAAAAGAATACAGTATTTCCATCTACTACTTGTACTGCTTTTAAAAAAGATTAACATTAAAAACAAAGCCACTGTTTTCCTTACATCATTCCTTCCTTTTAAGCTTCTTTCTTTTGCCTGTGGTCTTCTGCCATTTTATCCAGAATTTTCTGTTAAAAGAAAGCAACCGTATTTGGGATATATTTAAGAGTTTCTCACAGTCACAATCAATATCAGAAACATAAATCCAATTTTCAAGTGGTAAAATCTGTGAATGTTAACTGCAAAGGCTATAACTAACAAGACGGGCACTTCTGAAGCGAAGTGGAGCTCCTCTGAAGCACCATGTTATCATCACGTCACCGAACATACAGCTCACCACCAGCGAACGCCGAATGGCGGCCCCTGCAAGCATTCACCTGGCCCTGCCGTTAATGCCGCCCTAACAGGCTGGCAAGCCAGGAGAATTACTTTCCATTTTGTCACGGACGTGTGACAGCAGTTGTGCCACTTACCTGATCAGAATTTGCCATCGCTAAAGCTAGGGACAAAACATCTCACCTCCCTAGAGAAGGGTTATTTTGGAAGTTTGAGGAATTTGTTATCAATTGGATGACGTTTGGTAGCGATATCAATTCATCTATTTATTTACTCTTACTGCTCTCAAAGTGAATGAGACTCCCAGCTAGAGAAGTGCCTTGCCATTGTGAAACAAAAGCTGCAATTCCCCCCTTCTTTCCCCCATTCTAAAACCCCACCGATGTTACAAAGTCATTCAAGAGCAGCTTGCTAGCCATTTGTGCCATGGAAAAAGCAAATCAAATTATGTTTCATTTAAGTAAGTGATAAAGTTAGTAAATTGGGATTATTTCCCCCACTTCCCCTTTTACATCAAGTCTTTAAAGTCCCATAATCAAGTACCTCAATGGAAAAAAAAGAAAAAAAAGCTATGGGTGATGGATGAGGAGGGTTTTTCCTACTACAAGACTCTGCATGGTAATTGATTTTCTGATCTACTCCTTGATAATGTTGTTTGCTTTGTGACATTTATTTGTGCCATCTGCCTTCCAGGGCCCTGTATTTGTGTAGGGTTCCCTATTATTGCAAGGGAGAAAGCAAACGTTTTGAGTCTGAGATGCCACCTTCTTCCTTTCTATGGAACCCCCGGGGTTTGTTTTCAGCTCAATAATCGACTGGTATGAAATCAATTTACGTGAACACTGCATTAGTATTAGAATTTCGTTTAGGATTTTCCTTTCTCGGAGGTGATATTTAAAAGCAGCTCACAGTACACAAAGATACAGCAGCAGCATTATCGTTCATGCCATGCAATCATGTGATACCTAATCCAATTAGAAGTTGTAAAACATGCTCACAAAATCAGAAGTTGCAAATGTGGATTGTTTTTTTTTTAATATATAAAAACTTCAGCTTAAGCTCTGTTGACTGGTTAAAAACAGTCAAAGGGACAACTGGAAGGGATTTGAGTCATCTGTATTTACTCTGCACCACTAAGCCTGGCCTTTACTCCAATCGGAATGCCCTCTTTAATCCAAATTTTACCAAAAAAATGCTGGAGCCCATCTTTAAAAAAGTGTATCCTGTGTATTATTTTCAAAAGATGAAGTTTTGGAGAGGTCTAGCTTGAGTTAAAAGTTATAGAATAAGCCAATTTCCACTGCCTGAAAGCTTTTTTTTTCCTTAGTCCAGTCTCGTTCAGATCTACTCCCCAGGAAAGAATCACGCCATTTAAAATGAACAAGTTTTTGCCTTACCTTCAACTTTTGATAATGAGGAAGGCTGCTGCAATGGGTCTTTTTTGCAACATCTTCATTTGTGTAGAACAGGGAACACAATTTGCAATAAAACCCTGTTTTGGGTACCACATAATTCACACCTAGAGAAGTAAACACCACAAAATAAACTAAGAGATCTACTCTATATCATTTCTTTTAATGTCATATGTCATTTCAGCTAAATCTTAAAACCATAATTCACTTTACATTAAAAGCTGCTTTATCTTTAAAAGCCTTTGTTTTAGTTTATTCAAGCCGGGGCCTAGTAATAACTATGTGCAGGCCTTTTTTTTAAATTTAAAATCAACCTTTCAGATTAAGGGTCCATTTTATTGGTTCCTTCAAATGAACTAACAACGTTCTGTGATCAATTTCTGAGTTCTGAGTATTTAGTATGAATCTAAACTAATACCTCTATTGCGATTTGTGCTATTAATTGAATTTGTGTTGCTAAAATATACCTCCTCCAATTTAATTTCTGCCTAAGGAAAGTGGTATGGAGAACTGTATGAAAATAAGGGAAAAAAGAAAGAAAATACTAGGGTTGGGGGAGGAGTGAAGAAGGGGAGAAGAGTGGGAAGCCCTAAAATGAAAGGCTCAGAGGCAATGTGTTGCCAGAAATAAAAGTCAAATGGAATGAGAAATGCTACTGCAACGCACAGAGACATACTTGAAAAGAAATGGAAACAGCCTTACCAACAGGAATGTTTGGCTGGTATGGCCCAATCCTAAATTCATCTGGAACAAGAGGTTTCTCTTGGACATTCTTTGTTTCCTGTTCCTCCTGGGTGTCTGTATTTTCATGGGCATTTTTCTCAGTATCCTGCGCTGTTGTGGTATCAGAAGCTTCAACAGTTTCAGCCTTCAAATTATCTTCGGTTTTGGTTCCATTTTCTAACGTTTCATTTTCCTGCTCTGGCTCCTCAATCTTGTCTACCTTGATTTCTGCCAAACTATCATCGTTTTTGCCAGCAGCTTTTACTGCCAAAGCCGACTTGCGGAGTTTTTGATGATCCGAGTCTTCTTCATCACCAACCTCATCTAGAGTGACAAAACCTTCCATGCTCCGCGGAAAGCCACCCACGTATCGCTGTTGAGAAAATGTTTTCCTTATGTCAGCTTACTCTTAAATGTTTCCCTCAAACTGTCTTAAGTTTCAGAAGAGAAATCTTCTCTGAATTCCCTGGAAAAATGCTCAAATTCTTCCTTCAAGACCTACCTCACTCATTCATAATGTTGCTCGAGCATGCAGAAGTGTAACAAGCTTTTTTTAAATGTACTCCACTCTACCAGAATCAAGGGTTCACTTTCAGAACAAATTCTTTCTTTTGCATCATGAGGGTTCACTATTTTATCATATCAACATGTGATCTTCAACTTGAGAATTTCGGTATCTTTTTGCTCTATTCTTACTTTGAAACTCCTTCTAACATGAGTATTTTAAGTGGAAGTCATTTTGGAATGCACAAGTTTTGTTTCTATTTGAGACAGTTCCACAAGATCCTCAAATTCATGCCTGCCTAAAAGGTAAAACCTTACCAGAACACTTCTGTGCCCACTAACAGTATGAAAGCTCATTAAAAAAAAAGAGCTTTTTTTCAACTAGTGGAAAGCTTGGAGCTTCTGCATTAAAAAAAAAAACCCACAACACAAAAAAACCAAAAAACAACCAACCAACTCCAAAACCACCAACCACAAACTCTGGAGGTCTCTTAAAATCCAGCTTCAAAGACAGTGAATCTGTCTGAATGCTGGGGTTTTTTTTGAAACATTCCTGCTGATATGGAGACATCAGTATTCCACATGCTTAACAGCAATCATGAGTAGTATCGAAACAGCATTTGCTTTACATCTGTGCCCTATGAATGTAGGGCTTCAAGGAAGCCAGTTTGGGTTTTCAGGCAGTTTATCACAACAGATACCCACATAATAATAAATAATCCCTGTCGTTTGCATTGGCAATATTAACCCCAACACTGTGTAACTAGCTTCCTGATAGAAGGATCCCGCGATATGGAAAACTACGCACACTTCAGTCATTAAGAATAAGGAACATGCCGTACTTTTTTTGCAAAACAACATTCCAAGTCAATGAAGGTACTAAAACCTTGCATGCTACTCCACGTAACCAAGTATGATTTAAACAGGAAAAAAGCAGATGGTAGGACAAACAACCATGAAAGTGTGGGATCATCTGATGAGAAAAAGGAAGTTCACAGCAAGTAGCCTATGGCTGAAGACACCTTGAAACGAATCCCCCCCCTCCCGACCCAATTGGAAATGGGCCTTGGCTAACCACAGATGGACTTGCCTACCTTCTGGCTAAGCATAAAGAGTACATGTACATACAATTTTGTCCAAGTCTAGATCGGCCTCAAGTCCCAAATAAATAATTTTTTGAATGTCATTGTTCTGCTCTGTGCTCAGGAGTAACTAACTACAGACAGTCTCATAAGAAACTGCTCAGGAGAGAACAGTTCCTGGTTGCTTAGGATTAGTCAAAAAAAGGCTGAAGAGAAAGGCAAGAAAAACCCCAGGAAGCGACACAGGTAGAAGCCCACAAGTTAACAGTTTCTGTCAAAACAGAAACTGATTTATAACTGATTCCATTTGCAAGTTGCATCCAATGGGATCTTCCATTTTCTTCACAGGGGCTTTAATGCCTGTTTCTCTTCAGACAGGTGTGCCACGCACATGTTTTAAAGACCCACAGGAAAAGATCTGAAATAGAACGTACTGTGGTGTGCTATTTAAGTTAGACAGGGTTTTCCACACTCAGGTACCTTGCTGTAAGATTACCTTTTTAAGCTTTTTCTTTGCTGCTGGATTGGCCACAACATTCCCCTCAGTTTTTACGGTCACATCATCAGTTGTGTCCTTTTTTTCTTCAGTAGTCACATCAGCTAAATTGGCAACATCTGCATCATCTCCTGCTGAGCTGCCACTTTCTAACAGTGCTGCTGCTTCCTCCTCATCCACTAGCAGCTCATCTTCAGATTCAAGGAGTAAACTAGGCTCGTCTTGGTCTGCCTGTTCACTGCTTTTAGCACCCGATGGCTCAGCAGCATCATCTTGTTTCTCCTCTTTCACTTTATCTTCTACATTGCCGCTTTCAGGTTTCTGAGCAGCATCTGTTTTAGACTTCTTATCACTTGGAGAATCTTTGCTGTCTGGAGAATATGTTCTCTTTCTGTAAAGAACAAAGAATGCTTGCTTGTAAACCTGAAGAGAGCCCAGAAATGACTAAATAAAAAGGTAGGTCATATTTTTCTAGACAAGCCTGAAGAAGATTGTGTTTTAGTTCAGAAAATGGAAGGTTGAGGGAAAACTTGAAGGACACCGTTCTTCAAATATGGAAAAGGCTGCTGCAAGGAGGAACTGGCCTTACAAGACCAGACAACTGCTTGTGGGTTTAAACTGCAGGAAGGCAAGGCTGATTAAGGACTGGAAAAGATTTCCTGAGGAGCCTGAAGAGGCTGTGAAATCTCTATCGTTATAGGAAGAGAGTAGGTAGCATATTAGAACAGTTAATCTCAGGGCACAACAAACAACAATTTCATCTTGGAGCTTGCCTGACTTCTTTTGTATAATTTCTATACTCTGGAAAAGGTATGTTCATATTTCTTTTAAACAACATTATGCTTTAGCAATAGGAAATTACCTAGTTTTATCCTTTTTCAGCAGTTCAACTCCTTTGTTTGGAATCTAAAATAAAATTAAAAAAATTTGTAAGTCACAGTAGACTATTATTTATACAACTGTTGCAGCATTAATTCAGACCAGACAGCACAATCTAGCCAAGCGCTTCCAATTACGGAAATGCACAGGTACTCTTTTACCATGCCCACCTACCAATTAATAAACTGCTATTATGTTAGACAGGACCGTACCAACCTGGAAATCCCAGGTCTTTATTCACAGTAATTATCAGTTATTCAATACAAAACAAATAGGATATCCTGCTCCAGAAAAGTCATACACAATTCCTCTTTTGTTTATGAACTGATACAGTGTGGGACAGGCAATAGCACAAACCAGTCTTAATCTGTACTCTTTTCCTTGTCCTTAGTAGTGGGCTGCACGGAAAGCTTTAGCAGACTCACAACACTTACGAGTTACTGAGTAGGAAATGCCACTTGTATGGCAGCAACATGGAAAACTATTCAATGCGTTGGTTAAGTATTTGAATTTGCCGTGAAGTGATCATTTTTGGTGCACGATCATGTGCAACAGTAAGATTTCTTCATACTCCACAATAGAAAGCTTATGTTTTTATGAGGCAGCTTGACAGTTCAGATTTCTCCTGCTTTTCTACCTAGTGTCTTAGTCTGATGGAGAAAGTCTTATAATTGCAAGAGCATTAGTCTGGTGTTATGTCAAAAAAAAAAAAGCTATCAGCCAACCCTTCCCCCTCCTTGGTATGAAGTGCACATGCAGAGGTGCAGTTACATCACTAAGTTTTGACACAGCTTATTCTTAAAAACTAGATCTATTTATCTAGGTAGTTTGGGTTAGTGTCCACAACAGGGATCAAAAAGCTTTCTGGTGCTAAACAAAAGAGGTTTTGGATGGCATCCAACACAAGAAACACACTCTGTTGTAATACATAGTTTAAAAAAAGAGTCCCTAATAACATTTGTCTTTTTTTCTGTGCAGAAGAGTATGTGCACAACAAAATGGACAAACCGACCAGCAGCTGCGAAAAGCCAAGAATTAAGCCCACAGTGTGCGAGTACATAGTTCTGCCACCCAGCTTGACTTTACTCCCTGATCATTTTCAGAGGAGGGTGAGAAAAGAAGCCGCCACATTACAGAATGCTCTAAATGGAGAAATTTTAATTAAAATCTACACTAATTACTCTAAAATCCAAATTCTAGTAGCTGTTTGGTTTCTGTTTAATCTGAAAGAAAAATCCTTTTACTTTGTTCTAGGCCTCGTAACATCACATTCATGCTAAGTAACTGCACTTAAGGAGACAGAAAATACTAAAGCAAATCCTTCTATTTTACAAAGCAGCACTGAATATCACAGTAAGTGATAGCTGTCTTCTACTTTGCTTTACACCTTCTACTACAATTTAAAAAAATAAAAGCACTGCTTACCCTTAACACCAGTTTCTTGTATTTTTCAGATAAATCAACTTTCACGCATCTGCCCTGGAACCAAAGCGCTTTGTTGGCACAATGTTCAACCATAGCTAAAGCATCTTCTCTGGTCTCCATCTCAATGAAAGCCTGAAAAGATTAAAACACACATTTAAAATGACTATGAAATACATAACACTTTTGCAGGCAACGCTATTTAATTTAAAACACAGCATTTCCAAATGCTGAAACAAAATTATGAGATTCGGCTACATCCATCCTCTCCAAACTAGCCGTACATTTTAAAGTGTACCAAAGTGCTCTATATCCCCCAGCTTTTCAATTCAGTAAGATCTGTCCTATAGAAAGGTCTGAAATTAAACAGGCATTTAAATAATCTGGGGAAAAAAAAAAAGTCACCATAAAGTAAAATATGATTCCAAATAAAAAGCATCTGGACAATGAAACTCATTTATTTGGTGCTTAAGTACCTGGGAATTCCAGGGTAGCTGACAAACTACCCCAGTATTTTATTTTTTGAGAGGAGCCTGAAACAAAGGCAGCAGCTGCTGGTTGGTAAGCCCTGCTTTGTGAGGTGTTCCTCGGAGAAACAAGCCTATGACACACTAAGTTTGCTGAACAAGCTTTTAAAAACACATCTGGGCTAGAGTATCATTGGCAGATAGCTGTTTCTGCATCCCACTTAGACAGCAAGGGATTTCATTTTTCTAGTGAAATAAGGTCAGGGAGGACTTCTTAGGGGTCATACAAGAGATTCTAGTAGTTTCTCATTCCGCAAGTGTGGCATTAGGGGATTCAGGCACTCATCTCTGAAAAAGCGCTGGAATTTCCTATTTAACTGAAGGGAGCAACAAATTGGGACAAAGCTGAAAAAAAGATTTAGAACTAAATACTTTAAACTCCTGTGTATTCATAGAAATCATGTACATGCACATCCAAAGCATTTTACTACACTCATACAATGCACTACCTTCAAACTTTTTTTTAAAGTTAGAGCACCACAGCAGGACTGCTTTTGTTTAGTTTTAAAGAATGAAAAATAAAGGGTAAACGAAAGAGATGTGTAATAGTGGAATATATTTGTTAAAGTTTCATAGGTAATGTTTTTTTCAGCCTTCAAAAGAGTTCCAAGCCTCCTAGATATCTGCAAAACAAAAAAAATTAAGCCTCAATGCTAAATATACCTTCTTCACAGCTGAGGCCTGTTCTTTCTTTTTTTTAAAGCAGCTCACATTACAGTAACATTTTGCAGTAAGCTAGATAGCAAAACACCACCTACATAGTCCTCTAATAATTTCCATATCTATGCTAGAGCAGAAAGTCTACACATGCACCAGTTAAAGGCATGTCATCTCTTCACAGTTAAAAGCCTTGGTTTCAAATCTTCACACACATGTTCCTGTGGTCAGTTACCTGGCTTTTCATTCTCATGAGTATGTAGTTCTTAATTTTTCCGTACGGCTCAGCCAGTTTGAGTACTGCGTTGTCAGAGTATCCCGAGTGAGGTAAATTGCTGAGGTGAATCACACGACCAAGTTCTGGTTTCGGCGGCTCAGTTTTTTGGTCAGGTTTACCCTCGGGTTTCTAAAATTAAGAGGGAATGAAGTTTTTGAAGTACATAGTACATAAAACGTACACGTGTGACTGTCCCTTGATTAAGTTGATATAGCTCAGAACTACACAAATTAAGAATGACTTACAGGCAACAGCCTCGTAACACTGACTGCGCCAGATTAAAATAAGGCAATGTTAAAAAAGCAGAAGTGTTTTACCTTTATTCTTTTGTATTTCTGTGACAAGTGGACTCTGACTGGTTTACCGAATACCAGCGCGGGCGTTGTGGAATAGTATTCTACTGCAGCCTGGGCATCTTCAGTGGTTGACATTTCAATAAACGCCTGAAATCATGTAAAAACAAATCAAGTGCTACTCCTTCACAAATTAGTATTTTTGTTTAAAGTCCTCGCTTTCCTGTAAAAACAGCTGCATCAAAAATGAAAATTGCCTTCTGGTTACAACATTAACTCACCTGCAGAACTTGGCATGAATTTCACATACTTTATTTAGGTGCACAAACAGAACTACTTGGTTTGTTTACCTTCCCCCTAGATTTGGATTCAGTACATTCAATTGCTTCCTGCTTTTTCTCTTCTACGATACTGGCTTTTTCCACACTTCAAAATATGACACTGTACAATACAAACTAAGACCAAATAAGTTTTCGGAGAATATTAGAACAAGAACGGAATTTGCAAGCACAGTGTATTTTTGAGAAAGCTACAAACAACCAACAAGGAGTTTTTCAACAATATTTAAGTTAAAATGCAGTACTACAGCATTTCTGGAGAGGAACGTACTAGTCACTCTTCCTTTCGCACATGTGACCTTGGTGACACGTGCGTAATCTCACCCGGTACCCGAGCAAGTCCTTTTACAAAAATGAAGCTCAGACAGCACGCTAAAGACACCAAGCAGTGCCAACAGTGGCACTCAAAGGCCTAATCTTACCTCATTGATTTTGTTTAGAATCAGGTGATTTGTAATTATTCCAAATGGTTCAACAAGCTGAAGCAGCTGGTATCTCAAGTTCTTTCCCCTCTGGAAATCCATGATGTGAACAACTCTGCTTGTTTCCTGGTGAAGACAAAGCATGCATACACAACATGAAAAGAAAATGTGTATCAGCTAACCTAAAAAGAAAGTCTGCCAAGGCTCTGCTCTACTTTTTTTTTTTTTTTTTTTTTTTTAATTTTTAAATCTTTAGTAGTAACCAAAACGAGATGCATATTTTCGGCAAAGAGCCTCCGGGGATGTGCACAGAGGAAGATGTCTTCTGTGCCAAAGTTGCCTTTCTATATGTTCATGTCCCACAGCTTCATCGTAAGAGAATGATTAAGTAGGGGCTGTACAGTTTTGGAACAAATATTTTGTAGAGTACTTGGCACAACGAAACTCTCATCTTATTCCAAAGCTTCAGTATTTCCACGCAAATAAATCCTAAAATCTCTTTTAAAGACAATCCATTCATTCAAAGAAATCTTATGAAAGCAAACAAAAAGCATATTTGCATAAAACTGTGCGTTTTCTTTAAAAAAAAAAAACCAACAAATTTTTAATACTAACCACTCTGCCCTTTTGCATGTGTCTCGGTCCTTGCATATTTCCATTTCCAGCTCCTTTAAGAAATTAAAAGAACGAGCAAGCTTAGTTCAACCTGTAAGACTGGTATTAACATGTCTTTTTACAAGTTCTTAAGAGATACAAGTCACTTGTAATACTAAACCAGAATGACATCAAGTTTAAAAAACTATTTCATTACAGTCTGAAAAGGCTCTTAATTTGTTCATTTCAGAGCTCTGTTAACTTGAGATCCTCCTTCCTGATCATCCTGTTCAGTTCAACATGAGAGAAAGAGCCGGACTTACTGATGTGCAGAAATAGCAGAGAGTAAGTAAAGCCCATTGAAAAAAATCTCTCCTGTTTTAGAGTAAGATTTGCCATAGCAAAACATCTCCATACACAAAAGAAAGATCTCCAAGATATACTTTTTACAACTGAGATTTTAGGTGTAGAAAAAGACTCCTAGTTTTGATTCTAAACCAACACCAATTCTATCATAATGCCCATTTTACTAGGAAACACCTGAAAAAAAGCCTTTCAGATAGTTTGGCTCAAAGGCAAGTTTGGGATGTTTTGAAAAATTAACAGTGTTATTTTAATGAAATTAAGCATGAATGCATCCATCATCTAAAAATTCCTTTAAAGTGTCTGAAATACTTGTATTCTGTCAGGATACCTAGATAACTTAATTAGTTTTGCTCTTTTAGTCACTCAAATTATTTAAAAGGTAGGAAGTAACAAATCCAGGCAAGAACCTGATTCCTAGCCTGCCTTCCTGGGAAGAAGAGGCTTGCATCATCTGTCTTCCCATTTCTCAGTTGCTATTCAAACCTATTTGTCAAATTCATTTGAAATTAAGCAGGGGGCAACACTTAGGACTGAATTCTTGCAAGTTTCACAAAAAACCCCCACCAACATGTAGCTAAACAGAAGACAGATACAAAAAACTTCTAGACAGGAAAAAATGCAAGTCCAGAACATGTGTGGATTAATCAAACACAACTAAAAAACCAGCCATAATAACGTGGCTGGTAATTAGCAGATGGTAGAAAGGTGAAAGTGTAGGATCTGAGTACCAGTCTTTGGCCAGGGAGGAGCTGAAGTATTTCAGTTCCACTGCTCAGAAGAGTGAGCATTTTGTTTTGTTGTTCTAAGACACTGGTAAAAGAATTAAAACAAGAAAAGAAAAAAAAAAAATCAAATCAAGAACTTAAGTCTTGTAAAAGCAGGTGCCTGTTGCTGTTACCTCTTGGCCCAACAGGAGGTCCTCCGAGGTGAAAGGGAGGTGGTGGTGGTCCTAGAATTCCTGGTGCAGGGTTTGTGGATTGCTGCAACATAAAGGGATCACCCCTAGGAAGAGGGGAAAAAAACAACTTAATTTTAAACCAAAAACCTGTGAAGCCTTCATTCTCACCCCCCCCCAACTTCTGCAGAGCATCCAAGGAGAACTTCAGCTACTTTTACTGCTGCTCTTCAGCTAGTAGAGAACAAAAGGGAGGTAGCCATTTGAAGAAACGGAGTACGTTGTTTCACATAAAATGTTAATAACATCCTCTGCTTCAAATAAAACATTACAAATACTTTTAAATTCATTACTACTTACATTCCATGTCCTGAATCACTGTCAGGATTCCATTCTGGGTATCTTAAAAGACACAAAAAAAAGAAAAGGTAAGAAAAATACAATCTCTTCTACCTATGTAATAATTTTGACACAAGCAGCAATACCTGTCCGTGTTAGCACAGATAAAACACGTGGTAACACTGCCCACTACAGGGCCACTACAAGAGACATGAGCAGTACCTATGACAGAATGGAAGTGCTCCTCTTAATGAGGAACTTCCTACACGATATGTAACATGTCTGTCGATTTATAATACAAACTGCACACAGTTTGTTTGACAACAAGAATTTAGAAGTTGGTATAAGTGACTAGTAAAAAAACTGCAATAGATTCTCAACTCTGAAGATCCAACTCTTTAAAACATTACATATAGATCAGTAGGATTCAAGTTATGAACCGAGATCCCTTTTTTGTCCTGAAGATGCTCTTTTAAGTTACATGTTTTTATTCCCTACAAGGCACAGCATGTTTTCGAAACCTGCTTTGCGCAACATAATTGACCATTATTTAGTTGTACACGCCCTCGTGCCACAAGAATGTTTACTGTACTTCAAATTCATACATTTCAAGCAGCAGCTGACAACGTCGGCTGTGAGTCGCTCCATTGATATGATGGTTCCACTCCTGCAGCAAAGTAAATAATTAAAAATTAACAGCCACATATGGCAAGTCATTTTCAACAAAATAATGTTGTATAGTGCAGTATCTCCTCTTTCCTAAACTGAAGTATCAAAGATACATACACAGGTAACAAAATCTCTTTTTCTAGTGCTTTAAAGAGACACTGAAATTGGACCTACCTCTTAACTCCTAACCTGGGTGAAAAGGTGTCTGATGAAAAATGTCTTGCAATCTATGGGCTTGATCCTGCCTCAGAGGTGCAAAGCTTACCGGGGTAACTGCTAGAGCATACATGCTTAGCATTGCGATTTCAACTTTTAGAAGTGGATGCTGAGATTTTTTTTTTTTTTCCTTCAGTAATTTTAGAATTTCCTCCACTCTCTCTGCTTCATTCCTCAGACTTTTAAAGATTAACATGAACTAAACACTCAAGTTTTTAGAACCATAAAGAAGCCAAGAAATTGCAAGGAATTCAGAAAGGAAAGACTAAAAGAAGTGAAAGTGCATAGCTAGGACAAACTACAAGTATACAGGTGACATATAAAAATACATGACCATTTGAGGGGGAATAATCAAGGAAAAAAGGAGATCTAAATCAAGATGGTACAAAGGAGGAATAATGGAATTAAACCACGTCAGCCAGGTAAAATTCCTTCTGGTTCTGGCTTTAGCACTAGAAAGGAATGGGGGCTTTCTACTTCTTCTCTGCAGATTATTTTGATTACAAAGGGAGTTATTTATTCCAAGAGGAGAGAAGGCATGGGGACTCCTCCTTTATCAAAGTACAGAGTGCCTGATCTCCATATCCTTACAAGTAACAACACTGGTTTGTGCTATATTCTCATTTGTGAAGTGACAGAACTTCCGAATTTTCACTGCTGCACATCTGTGAGCCACAGGCTAATCTCCACGCTGCTGCTCGGCAGTAAGCAGAGGGTCAGCAGAGACACACAGGGCAAGTTAGCTTTAGGCTCATGGGAAAATGAAGGGGAGAGTAATGATAGATCTTTGGGGGGCAGTTTAACAACTGAAGGTTTTGTCTTACTGGCTACATTTTCAACTGTGAACATGTATACTGCATTGGCTAAGTGTTTTATATGTCTTTTCTTACATGTGTATTTCTGCTCAGCACCCACCAATTATTTTTTCCTGATCCCTCATCTTTCCTGATTTTTAGTCTCCGCCACACTATAGCTATCCCTTCTGGATACAATGAGACACTCCTGAGGCTTACTGTAGTATTTCCATATGCTAAACGCCTACTTTGCACTTTCCACAAAGGAGAAAAACCTGGATTTAAAGTCTCCCATAAAGTACTGTCATTAAGTTACACTACAGTATTACTCCATGATACACAGAATATAACATGGAGCAAGATGAAACCTTCATTTAGTTTATCAAGATGACTGAAGTGAGAGCACCACTTATTCTTGTTAACTGCACAAGATGTAGGCTCTGCAACTATAAATTAATAAATACGATGGCAATTAGAATGAAAAAATCCACCCAAAACCCCAAGCAAACCTACCTATCTCTGAAACATTCAATGCTTAAACCCAAAGTTTCTTCAGTTTAAAACTCGCTAACAAGTTTTAGTACTATACTACAGAAAGCGGTTCTTTAAACAATAAAACACCCACGAGGCCAGGCTGGACGGGGCTTTGAGCAACCTGGTCTAGCGGAAGGAGTCCCTGCCCATGGCAGGGGGGTTGCAACTGGGTGATCTTTAAGGTCCCTTCCAACCCAAACCATTCTAGGATTCTATGAAAAACCCTCTGAATTTGGGTACACAATCTGTAAAGCCTCAGGGGCCGATTATGCTAGATATAACATGCTTTGAAGCTGTCTTAACACAATTTAAAATTATTATAAACTGAAACAGAAGTTATCTGCAAACTAGAGCCAAAGTTTGGGAGATCTAATGCTCATTATACTTCAAATGCTTTTAAATTGGCAAAAAAGGGGGATTTGAAATAATTTAGGATCCCCCCCGGGAAAGTTTTCAGAACAACAATGGCTCATCTACATTGTTAACATTTTATTAAACACAATTCTTAACCTGGACTTCCCTTTACTCCCTGCCTCTACACAGTCTGAAGCGTCACTCCTCTGAGGTTTCAGGGCACTAGATATTTAGAGACACTAATTAACATGAATGCCCAAAGTTAAGCTAGAGAAAATCTGAACTGAGTTTCTTAAAACTCAGATTACCTTTTGCCTCAATTGATGCAAGCAAAAGGACACACTGTTCTTCAGAAAATTAGGCCAAACTTCAGCACCTAATTTTAGACAGCCCTCTATTAGGGACACGGCCATGTTTTTCCTTTGAGATGTATCACCATTTCAACGGTTTAACCTCCAAATTCATCTGCTCATGTTGCATCAGCCTTTTTCTTTGGCAGGGAAAACAATCCCTCCACATCTAACACCTCATTCCTTGAGAAAGGGATCAGGACTGACAAAACGCCTAAGAAGTGGGGCACAATTTACTTCACAATTAGACAGAAAACAAACTGGGTCTTAAAATATATATGCATCAAATTAAAGAAGCAATTAAGAGCATCCCTAAAAAAGAAAACACAGAGGACTTGTCTGCCAGTTTAAGTTACATTAAGGGTGTTTAACCCTTTGGTCAGGCTTAAAATACCCATTGCTTTATCATACACCTTTAAAAAAATCTTCTATGCTATTTTTATTTGGAGGTGGGGAAAATCAGATTTTTGATACTGCAGTAATAAGTTTTCATTGTCCCAGCTAAGAAAAGCATTCCCTTTCTGCTTTCCATAAATTTTGGTTCAGATCAGATTACTTAAAAAGTTAAGTTCTACTTGATTCAATTTTGTGGGAGACACAAAGTAAGAAATTCTGTAACTGTTAGGTATGCAAAGCGGAGGAAAAAAGGAGAGAAAGAGAAAAATTCTTGTGGTGACATGATTTCTGAAATTAGAAACAAAGCCCAAACTTGGGTCATAAGAAACAGATGATCCAATCTCAAATATTTTATGGTGTACTAGCAGTTTAAGTCAAAGCATATTCCTAAAAAAAAAAGACGGGTTTACATGTTACAGAAGGAGTCAGCCACTTAAGTTACACTCTCAAAAGAATTTGGTATTTCTCATACCTGGAAAGATATTTCATGTTGGATATCCTTTCAACAGCGCTTCATACCAACGCAAACTAAGAACCACGAGGCTTTAAAATAAAGTGCCAAAAAGAACCCTACTTACAGGATTACCGGTTGCCATCTTCAAGGGCCTCAGAAGTTTATGTTTTCAATCTAACCAAATGAAGTCCTTTTACAGAACTGAGCATGGCATCTAAACTGTTAACACTTAAAACCTTTTATGAAAATAAATGTCAAATATAGGAGACAAGAAACCCGGATTACTGTGCTTGTTTTATACAAAAAGTAATTAAAGCAACACAAGTTCATAAACTGTCAGATCAGCTGGCGTCATACAGCGTGTGCTCTAAAACTGGTTTGATCATTTCCTTGCAGGGACAGAATAATTCTCGTGTTTCAAAAAGATTAGATGTACAGAAGCAGCACTTTTTGAGAGGTAACTGTAAAGAAACGGTTAGTAACAGCAATTCCACATTGTATCAATTTTACAGTAATAGCATGTATTATATTTTCAATTGAAGGCCTTCAAGCTAATTAGCCACTAATTGTGACAAGAGTGGCACCGTATTAGCCAATTAGCCAATTAAATTGCCTAGTATACTGAAAATCAGCAAGATGAGTAAAATTGGAAAAGCTGAAAGTGAGAAGGCTCTGAAAACAACATCTGAATAAACAGGCCATTTTGAGTCTCCTGCTGCCTCGGCAGAGAGTTGAACTACTCATGAATACGCTAAGAGGGAAGTCTCAGCATAACCGAATACACCCGAAGATCCACTCTACTTGCGAGCCAAGTAAAGAACACTACTAGGAACACAGAGCAGGATACTGCAACAGCAGACTGATTGCTCGGAGAGTCTACAGGGATAGATGCAACATGTGACAATAAAAAGTGAGTCTGAAGTGTCTAAGAAAGTTGTGAAAAGGGAGAAAAATGACGACAAATTTCAGCCATAGTATGAGATAGAGTGTTAAAGTGAAATTAAAAAGGCAAGAATGAGCTAATCTAAAACGTGGTTTTTACTTTTGCAAATAAGTTCCAGGGCTCTACATTAACTCTTTCCCTTTGGACTGGGAAAAAGCAGAACTGTGCAAGAACGCATCTTAACTACATATAAATCAGCAATCAAGACAGATGTGGAGGAGAGCTGAAACTAGCTTCCTGAACAGCACAGCAGATACACTGCAAAAAAACCCCAAACCAACAAAAAAAAAAATCCCACCCCAAAACTGCTTGAATGCCAGATGTTTGTGGTTAAGAGAACATGTAGATGTAAAATATAAATAAGATATCCCAGTAGATGATAGTTGTTTGACTTGAAGTTAAGCAATCTGGGCAAACAAAATACATTAATGTAAAGCCCTGGTTTACAGTGTTTGTTAACAATTACCTTGTAAATAAACCAAGTGCCTTTTTCACTCTCAAACCAACTTTCAGATCATTTCAAAAGCAACCAGGCTATAGAAATAATTAAAGAAATAGGTAAAAACAGAACAGATACTACAACGTAAAGGAAAATAGAAGCATCTGGTGCATAACTCACCTTATTAGAATGAACTGGCATATCACATATAGAGCACAGATGGGGATAACCCTTCGGTAAGAATCCATGGAAGTCTTCAATATTGCTATTTGGAGGAGCACCTCTCTTTTTCTCAAAGAGAGATCTCTCAGGACCAGGACCACGACCCATTCTGTCATACTCACTGTCAAATTTATGATAGTTATGCGAAGTCTCACCATAAAAAGATTCGTCCCTACACCTTTCTCCATCTCTTAATCTGTCATCTTCATAATCCATTCTGTCATAATAACCAGATTCTTGAGAACGACTTCCATGGTCATAGTCAACCACTGGGTTGAGACTAGGACCACGATCATCAAAGCTATCTCTTCTAAAATGCCTTTTTTCTTCCCAATCATCCCTAGGTACTCTGTACGGTGGTTCCCGTGTGGAAGATCTGCCATCTCTACCATAACCTTCTTCAGCTCTCCTCCTTTTAAGTTGTAGAAGGATCTGAGGCAAGTTTTCAGGAGTGATCTTGTCCTCGGGATAGCGACTCAGTTCATCTAAGTCTCTAGCAGACAGACCAAAGCTGGCCAAAATGTTAGTGGCCTGGTCTGCATCTCCACGGTGCTGAGAAGACAAAGGGAGCGGACCTCTACTTCCAATGTTAAATATAGACTGCAAATTATGGGAAGAGGTACTACCAGAAGACAGTGCACTATGAGATCCTTGTTGGTTCAATGAAGAACTCATTCCAAGATTCATTAAGCTAGCAAGGCGTGCAGTACCCTGGTTCATCCTTCCAAGAGATGCTGGCATATTTAAAGACTGGGTAGCAGCAGCAAGAAGGCCTATTCCTGCAGAGAGGTCACGCCCATGACCTTGTGAATCCCTACTCAGAGATGACTGCTGGAATGACTTGGACATTGTAGAACTATAGCTTGTCTACTTTATGGATCAAAAAAAATTTGTCTTTTTTTTTTTTTAAAGATGGCTGAAAAGAGAGCTCACACTAGAAAGCTAGGCAAACTTCACTTCAAAAATGGTAACGCCAAGAAAGAGGATCAATAATGACTGCAGATCTTCTTCAAGCTGAGAAACACCAGACAATTCTGTAGAAAAACAAGCAGTTTTAGTCATAAATCCCTTTAAACAGATGCAGTTTTAAACTTATGCATCATGTTGATCTAAAAACATTAAAGATCTCAATCTTACAAGGCTTTTATTACGTAACTTAACAGATTCAAGAGGTACCCAGAACCTACATATATTATTTCAGATAAAAATACAGTAGTGTTTCCTATACATACTACTCCTCTTCTACAAAAAGCTACTTTCATACCGAAGACAAGTGAATTTCAGAAGTTTGGGATGTCTGAAAGCATCTAAAGTTTACTAGCATATAAGCCTTGATCTCTGGTTCAGGGTTTTGTTTATACCCTAACATTACTGTACTGTGTCTATGAGAAGACCACAAAAAAAACTTAAGCCCATAGAATCCAAGATGACTTTGGCATATAATACATATTTGAAAACGAAACCTATACCACCACAGAATAGGACGAAAGGAAGTTAAAAGTAACTGAAGTTTGGGCAAAAAGTTTCTGCTGTAAGATCTGGTAAATAAGACCAAACATAATATGCAATCTTTATGCAGTAAAATTCAAATTACCGATGTGAAGACAGATGTGAACAAGAAAAATAAGTTTTAAATTTTGCAGGAAGTAAACAAGACCTCTTGCTCAAATTGCAGTTATACGGATAACAGCACTTAAGAAGTGATTCTTTACTCTGTTACATTGCAGCCGTGACACCAGCCTGTACTCGCAGACCTCAAGCTAAGCAAGGTCAGGCTTAGTACTGGGATGGGAGACCCAAGGAAAACCCTGTGCCTGCAGAAAGAGACCCTAGGTGAGTCAGGAGATGGCACTACGCCCCAGCCAGCCCTGCACGACAGCGGTGCCGTGTCTCTTACCAGCATACTGCTTCCTCGGCTCAGGCCCGACACTTTGATACCATGACCACATGTGGTAGTTAAAGATCCTAAAACAGTACTCGTAAGAGAGAGATATCTGCCCCGTGTCCCACTAAAATACTAACCTAGTATTTAAACATTGGGTTCAACTGCATTTTCTCAAAGTTTTAACTTAACAGTGTATCAATATCCACAGTATATTTTATGCTGCAATGGATATATTTCATAAAATACTTTTTTTTTTTTAGTGCAGAGCAGAAATAAACTGTAATACTTCTCCCCACGCTCTTTCAGCCTTGGGATAGATACACAAAATTGAAAGCAATTCAACACACGTGAAAACATTCCACCAGGAATACGTTGTTCTTGCGTCCCCGATGCGGTAAAGCCCTTTCAAATCTCTGCTGAGCAGTTTTGCTTCTCCAGCACTGCCACTTGGATGCACATAAAACACATCATCACTTGAAAAAGAAACAGGCACAAATTGCATAGCTCCAAATGAAATCAGCTTCTAAGAGAACAGGTACGTTTGGGGAGGAATGGAAAGGACAAAATGAAAAGCAAGGATTTTTCCTTGAAGAGACCAGTTCTGCAGAAGGCAATTTCTCTTGCACTGGAAACAGAAGAAAAAAGGTCAAGGTTATGAGCATGTCTCTATCCCAACTGCCTACTCAATCCAGAGTCCTGTTTCAATAGTGCATAAAGTTTTTTCCACTTTAAGTTGAAAAGCACTTGGGTTTTTTTTCTCTGTAGCAGCGCGTTACAAAATTATGCATTTATGTAGAAAAATAAGGGATTCTGAGGGATACACAAGTACACAAACCCCACACAACTCCATCTTTGAAAAGTAACTGCTTTATACAGTTTGCTACGTATGCTGTTATCAGTACATCTAAACTCATTTCAGCTATCCTTTTAAGATCTACATACGTTGGAATCACTTGAAGTAAGCTTAATTGTGTAACATTTGGTTAAGAATAAGAGCTTGAGAAACATGGGGATGGAAATAAGTTTAAAAGTATCTGAGGCAGAAGACAGAAAAGCACTGCAGAAAGCTTCAGAGGAAAACAGTAAAACAAGAATATAGGGAGAGCAGACGAGGCAAATTCTAAGTGAGATACCCAGGACAAGCTGACCATGCTAAAGAACACCTGACTAGAAAGCATTTAAGAATTACATGGTAAAAATCAAGACTCTTTCGAGTTCAAACATGACAGAAACACTAATATTCACCTGGGTACCACGTTTTATCTTACATACATTCACTAATCTCCAAAGTACTTTATGACAATTTTACAAGTTAATCCTTATTCCTGCCATTTTTTTTTTTACATATCAATTTCCTTCTAGTTCGCTCACACACTTACAGAAGGGTTTGAAACTGGACTTACTAGGTTCTTCATAAAATCAGGTATTCCAGAGGGCTTTACAAACCTGACCCCGACGGTGATTCAGCAGACAACCATGTGGTCAGGAAAGGCAGCGTGAGTCCTGCTGTTAACGCAAGGACCTGCACTATTCAAGTTTTCACTAAATCAGGAAAGTTCTCTGCTCTTCAAAAATACTCTTTCTCTTTGAACAGATGCTCACTAATCCTCTTGTCACAGTTTTCAATTGGCAGTTCATTGTCCGCTGCTCTGGAGAGATTAGCGGAGAACAAAACCCGACAATTCCCAGTCTGGCAGTAGGGACCTGGGCTGCAGAGAACCTGATTACATGCCGTGCTTTGACCCCACATACACACCGAGGTTTTACATAACCATAAGCCGCTGCTGCTGCAAACGCCCACAGAAGAAAGAAACAAAAGGAAAAATAAAAACAGGAAAGATGAGGGGAAAAACGAGACAGAGAAACAAAGATGGACAACCTTATGAAAAAGCATGAAGTGGGACAGTAAGACACTTGTACGATGAAGACAACGTAACGTTGGCAGTTGGTGTGCGAGCCAGTAAACTGCCCTACACCTCCTTAGGTATTCGAGTGGAGTACTTCCAAAAAGTAAGTTTCTGAGTTATCCTCAAAAAAATCACGATTTATTACATCACTGACATCTTGCAATTGCTGTCGTACTCTGCTCCTAACCATCCCCATTCTTTTAAGATCAGATGAAGACAACAACAAAACAAGGTGGGGGAAGAGCTATAAAATCATACCAAAGAACATTTAACTTCCACGTGGTCAGGCTTAATACGTGATTCTAAGATCGCACGGCTTGCGCTGAGCACTTCTGAAAGATTCCACATCAGTATCTGATAGAGACAGGTTCCCACAGCCCAAAGCAGGCTTTTAAGCGAGTGTGCCATCAACTGAGTCACAGCAACAAGATGAGTATGACTGAACAAAGCTGTCTGAAGAGCCAGACATGATTTAGCCAAGTTGAAAGTGTTATGCTAATTGTTCTTCACATAATTTCAGCTATACTGGGAACAGACAGGCTTTCAGATATACATTTTTAAGATCTGGGGACAGAAATTTGGCCATATTAAGATTTGAAAATATATAATACAAAGCAACCTTGAAATAAGTTCAAAGCCAAAATGTTACTAGATTTCCAGACAAATGTGGACAGTGAAAAAACACTTTGTATCTGCAAGTTGCAAGAGTTTTCTGTAAAGGCCAACAACAAAAATAAGAAATTTGAATCCTACAGAATACACTGCTACCAAATAAAGGCCAAAATAAGGCTGATTTTCAAACACTATAGAAGGATTTTCTTTTTGTGTAAAACTGATCATAAACTCTTGTCAATAAAACTTGTAGAACTCTTGCTCTACATAAATGTTAATTTTGTTCCTGAAAACAGTTTAATTCAGTGAATTCTTGGGACACATTGATCGTGCTGAACACAATAACCTTAGATTACCACCTTTTATGGAACACCAATAGGCTGAAAATAATTTAGGTCCCTATTCCTTCTATCACTCTCAGTTTTTTTTTTTAACCTGTATATACATATTATAGCTTTAATATAGTCTTGTTCTTAGAAGGACTCATCTTTCACCCATTTCTCTTCCACTATTTATAGAAAAGTCTCAAAAATAACTGTTTTCACTTTCTAGTCAGTTTCACTTTCACTTCAAATGCAAAATTACTTGAAATACATTGAATTTAATCAAATAAACTCAATTACGGCAAACCCACGAAATAATCTGCAAGCTGAAAAACACACCCTCAGTTTGTAACACCACAAGGCTTTTGAAGACTGTACACCCTTGGGAAAAAAGTCTCCAAGAAGTTTCACACCCACAATCCCTGCTTTTTGCAGAAAAATCTAGATTTTTCTTCTCCTCCCTTACGTGTTACACTCAGTGCAGCAATCCCTTTCGCAGCAATCTATTCTGCCTCAGAAGAATTCATATGGTTCTTGGCAAAATTGTCTCCAATGCATCATGGCAAAAAAAGGTTACTGACGGAAGAGATCTGGAAGTTCAAGTGAAAAATTTAAACAGACAGCTCCCCGTGTTGCTCTGAGAAATAACGGTAGTAAAAACAAGAACTTGCAAGGAAATTAGAAGCAGATGTTATCTAGCCGCTGAATGACCAAGTGTAAAGGATTTGAAGTCTATGGGATTTAACTCGGACAATACAGAAAAGGCGCCTGGCTTTCCAAAGGCAAATGAGGAATTGTCCAGCAGCCTTAGATCAAGAAAATGCAGATTATCCCCCATTTCAGGTACCAGTATTCAGCGTGGTTATTTCATTTCTTGCCGTTTCACATGCAAGAAAACAACTCAGCTTGTTCAACTGATCTTCACAGGTCATAACCTCAAAAATTTAAGCAGCACCCGGCACATGGGACGCACGCGCTTCTTTTGTGCGCAAATGAGAATCTGTTTCAGGCCTTGCAGAACAACTGGAAGAGTTTCATTTCTTAGGATTATGTTCAGCTTCATCTCGGTGACTTGTTTGATCAGAAGAGCACATAATAATCTGAGATCTGAAGTTACTGTAACAGAGGATTGCTTCATTACAGGGAAGTATTACATATGAAAAAGACTTATTTATAAATGGGGAGTTAAAATTACTAGTTTAGCAATTAAGAATCTTAAAAGAACTCACACAGTTTTCAACACTTGAATGCAGAAAAGAGCACTGTAAAAAAAAGATGCTGACTTCCTATTTCTGCTTGTTATAGAATTTAATAAATTCAAGCATCCTTCTTTTTGTTGGAAGTGCATGTAAAAAAGTGCATTTATTCCTTTACAAAAACAACAGAAGTGAAAAAAGGGTCCAAGGAAAAGTACAGAAAAAGTAGAGGAGGCAAAAAATGTGCATTTTTAGAAAGGGAAAATAGAAACAGCCAGGAAGACAGAGAATAACTGCTGTCACATGCACTGACCGCTCCATAAACACGATTACCTCTGTGGCTTCCATGCACTCCTTCCTACTACTTGCAAGTCCACTCTTTGTCACTACCTCCAGAGCTGCAACTCTACTATAAGATGGATGCACACAGGTTCCAGCACCTATGGAGAGCTCCACAAAGCCATTAAGACTCGGTTCAATGGAAGGGGTCTGCCAAAAACGGAGTCATTGCAGGATGAGGTAGGATCTTGGCCCGGAAGCTCTGGTAACAAGGACCGTATATTCATGCACTCAGCAAAGCGAGGAGACAATCCCTATTCATTCAGATCAGTTTGGAGATGAACAGCCTCACAGGCACCAAAACTTGGACAAAAATCACAGAACATACCATAATTTTTTAAAAATAAATAGGTCATACATAAAGCGATCCAAAGACAGACCAAATCAGAGAGTTAATCACTGTAGCAGCAAACCAATTTCGCCTTTTTTTTTAAAAAAAACAAACACCCCCCCCAAAACAGAACACATTTGTGTTGTGATCTGGTGATTAAAAAGCCTCCTGACTAATCAATGAATGTAAGTTTGCCTCCAGGCATTTCCAGAGCTGGGATAAAATCGCATTCTTTCCCAGCTGAAATCTTGCATGAGGTTGTTGAGATGTATTCTAGTTGCAGAGAAGAATCAAGGGACTCTTTTAGTGCTCAAAATAAAAACTCTCTTGTTTAAGTTATGACTACACAATATGGTACTTAAACACTTGCAAACTAAATTAGCTCAGAAACATTGTAAGGTATTTGCTTTTGTTTTCAAGACTTGTTGACTTAGAGCACAGAGAAAGAATGCAAGCAGCATAGAGGCTACAAAAATACGCCCATAAATTAACAAAGAAACTGAATGGAAATAATTTCTTTGCAGCTTTGCTTACAACAGCTTCTCCCCCAGATTTCCTGAGCTACCCAGAACACTGTCCAGTATTAGATTACAAAGTATCTTTGCATTCACCAAAACTCTCAGCAGAGACGTGTGCAAGTCACAGAGAAGGGCAGTAGATAATATTTACTTCTTTATTTCCCACCAAATTAATGAGCATTTTCATTTAGGTGTAGTCCTGAATAAACCAGGTGGCCATCATATTTCAGTTGTACGGATCATACGATGCATCCTTAATTTAGTTTGGAGCCTCACAGACTGACTCTTCTCCCTTCCTCCTTAATTGGTTTTTAATTGTTACCTTTAGGAACATGGATATTCACATTCTAAGGATGCATTTAGGAATTTCTCTTGGTTATTCTTCCCATCCTTTAGCGCTGGGATGTACGTAACACCTAGATACGCGCAAAACACTGGAAACAGAAGTTTTCAATACACAGTAACTTCACCTTCTCTAAAACAAACACACAAAAAAGGCTCGTGACATTGCAAGCCTCACCAGAATCATTAGGAAGTGATCAAAATTCTTGAATTTGTTGTTCAGATTTTATCTCCTTACCTAGTGCACAACATAAAAGTATGGATACTGGGTTACCACTGAACACACACGTGTACGAGGCTCAATTGCCAGCATCCTCACTCGAATTTAATTATGCCATGTAATTCAGTAATGAATTGTTTTGTGTGTTTTTTGATAAAATTCAAGACACAAGTTCACTAATTTCTCAGTAATACACTAAAAATGTTAATATATATTTCATTACATTTTGAAAAAATAATGTATGGTTTAATCTGTTAAAATTTTTCATGTATTAACACGTTTCAAAATTCAGGAAGATTAAACCACTGGATCAACACATTCTTTATAAAGAAGTATCAGAAAACGCTCCCTTTCCCTCTTCCGAGGCACGAAAACTACACAGACTGTTTCAAGACTTACATTTTCAACAAGAGCTGCTCCCTACTTATCTTACTTTAGGAAGTCAGGACCACCTACTCCACTGATAGTTCAAGAAACTTGAAGAATTTAAGGTTGAGTAAAAAGAATAAAGACTATTCAATTGTTTAAAACAGTATCAGATACTTTTTTCCCAAAGGTATGCTTTGTGGAAAGGAAAAAAGCCATGCATTTAAAAAGAGGGATTTTTCAGCTTTCTTTCTACAGCGTAAATGCTTCATTTATGAGAACAAAGCAGTTCTTCAGTTCCCAGAAAGTTCTTTCCAACTTTTGCTTATTTTCAGCACAGGTGAATTTTGTATCTCATTACTTTGACTGTGGAAACAAAATATGTACATAAAAAACATGGAACATTATTAATCCACCACCGGGGGGGGAATCCCTGCAGCATGACTTGTAACCACAGCCCAAATTATATGAAAGTGAAACTGAGTAGAAAGAAGAATCAAACGGATGCTTCCACTGCCAGTGTCCTTAATGCTCTATTCGTTAATTTTTAATGCCAGATAAACATTAAAACCAGCAGTTTTTGAGACTAGCGGCCTTCAGGGACGTTACAAAGGCGCGCACGTTATCGACATGCTGTTTAGCTTCCGAGTGGACGTTTTTGGGGGCTGGGGAGGAACGATGCCGCCTCCGAGGCCTCAGCCGGAACCAGAAGCGCCAGCAGGGCGCTCCGGTAAAGTTTCAGCCAGCGGGCGAAGCGTGGTTTTAGCTGGGGTCACCCCTGGGAACACGTTTTACGTGCCGACACACCGAGTAGCCGAGAAGAAAACCCTCGCCCTGCCCTCAGCAAGCGGTGGCAGTGCCCGCGGGGCGGCCAGGGGAGCGGGCACCCGGCCCACGGCCTGCCCCGCTGCGCGGGGAGGACGGCGCGGCGCAGGCCGGGCAGGCCGCGCACCGCCGCCGGAGCCGGCCCTTCCCGGAGAGCGGCCGGACGCGGCGCGGCGAGGGGAGCCGCGGGGCGCCGGCGGGCCGGGCCGGGCGGCTTTGTTCGGGCCCGCCGGAGGCCGCGCGGCCCGGCCCGGCCGCAGTACCGCCAGGCGGCGGGCGGGGGCGCCGGCGGTGGCGGGCGCCGCGGGCGGCCCGTGGGGCAGCCGGCGGGGCCGCGGCACCGGCCGGGCCGGGCCCGCCGCTCCCGCATGCGCGCTGCTACCACCGCCGCCGCGCGCCAAACCCGCCCCCTCCCCCCCCCGCGGCCGTTCCTAACGGACGCTCCCCCCTTCCCCCCCCCCCCCCCCCCTCGCGGAGCGGCGGCCCGCCGACGCCAGTTCCTAACATGGCGGCGGGCCGGGGGCGGCCGCAGCGCCGCTCCTACCTGCGGGCCGGGGGCGGCGGGAAGGGAGCGCGGCGGCGCCTCCCGTTCGCTGTCGCACCAGCGGCGGGGGAGAGGAGGGACGGAGGGACTGAGGGGGGGAGGGAGGGAGGCGGCTGCGCGAGCCCCGCGCACGTCTCGCCGCGCTCGCGAGAGCACGCCCGCCCGCTGCCCGCCCGCTCACGTGCCCGGCGGCGGCCGCCCCGCTCCGCGCCGCTCCGTGCCGCTCGCCTCCGCTCCGCGCCGCTCGCCGGAGACGGCCGCCCGCCCCGCCCTCCGAGTGTGGATGTGGCCGGGGGGGGGAGAGGGAGGCGCCGCCAGGCCGGATCTCGCGAGAGGTGGGAGCCACTCACCCTGCTCTCGCGAGAGTCCTGCCGCGCCGCGCGGCGCCGGCCTGCCGCCCGTCCCCCGCTCATTGTCCGCGCGCTCCCGCGGGGGCGGATGGGAAGGCGCTCGGGGGGTGGGGCTCGGCGCCGCCCGCCTGTCCCCGCCCCCCGACCGCGGCTGAGGGAAGCGGGGGGTCTGGGAGCCGCGGGTTCGCGGCCGCCCTCAGCCTTCTCAGCGCCTCCCGCCCGCGCAGCTCCGCCGTCCCCGCCCGCTACTGCGGGGTGACAGCCGGAGGGGCAGTCCTGGGGTCGGTGCTCTCTGAGCCCCAGGCTCCCCCAGGAAGAGACGCGTCCGCAGTCCCAGCGGAGGGAAACCCTCCTCAGACAGAGCCAGGGCTCGCCTCAGGGCTGGCACCGGCTGCTGCCTCTCCCGCTTTCCGTGACTGGAAACGGAGGAACGGCTAACGCTAGCCAAACGCTTCAGCGTGTAGTTGCCCAAGGTAATAAGGTTTCCTCACGCCGCTCAGCTCTTCAAACCCCCAAAGCGTTGTTACCTTTGTAACAGGGCAGGCACTCATAGTCCCTGCAGCTCCCTAGGCCGGGCTCCTGGCAACCGGCGCGGCCATGCTCTGCCAGCTCAAGCCTAAGGACTGCTCTCCTCAGCAGAATAGAGATGTTACCATCTCTAAAATATTTAAGACAATGGGCTCTCGATGCCTATTAGGTTCATTAGAAGCTTCTGGCAAAAAAAAGCCCCACAGCTTATATGCAAGGCTTTCCTTTTCATCTAAGCCAATATTGCCACCTTGTGCTGGTATGAGGAAAGTTCACTTTTCCTGTGCTCCCCTTAAATTTGATTTTGTGACCACAGTAGCACTCGTGCAATCGGGCAAATACTATTTATAATTTGAAATTCTTTCATAGTCGATATCTTTCTTTCCAATTCAATTTTGTGGCTAAAGACTCAGTCTCTCCATCATCTTGGAAGCTGCTATGTTCCGGCAGCTTTGCAAAGGTGAGGGAATTCGGTCTCCAGGGGAACAGAAAAATCTGCCTTTTGAATTCATCACAGCCTGTTTTTTCTTCTCTATATGTGGCTGGAGAGCACAATGAAACAATAACACAGAAGGTGTTTGAAAAAATGGGACGAAATAATGTTGAACATGTTGAAATAATATGAGAGTGCTCAGAGAACAATCCCAAAAATGCAGCTCTCTTAACAAGCTCAGGATACAAAACAATTAAGTGCTCAAAACCAAACACATAAATCTAAGCTAACAATACTTCTGTGCTCCAGCACTGCAGAGCAGTAAAAGCAGAGCGAAGCGCCTTGCTGAAATGTAAAGCAATCCAGCCACTTTAGCCCAGCAAAAGTCATATGTAGATTGCAAAACGTATGGTGCTAATAAACAGAATCATAAATCACGTTAGCATTTCCCGAGTACAAAAGCGGGTCTTGCTCCATTTCCCTGGCTTCGTTTCAACGCCAGTGTTTTGTTCCTCCGAGACCACATGGGTTCTCTCTCAGTTTCCTTTGTTGTCCTTCGGTCAGGGCACCAAACCAGCGGCAGGGTGAATCATTTTGACCTTTATTGATTGCATTTGTGCTGCAGAAGGCAGCGCTGACCATCACCACCCCACTAACGCAGCTGCTGCAGCAAGACGTGGAGCTTCGCTTCCCTAGGCCTGTACGCGGGCTGATCACTGGCGAACATTTATGACGTTCCTGTGTTTTTTCTTTCCCAGTGTGCACGCAAAGCCTGATGGATTTGGGGAGAAAGGGGGACCCCTCCAGCTGCCTGGGAATTGCGGGGCCTCAGAAGACCTCTCATGGTGAGTAAGGTGTGTGCTGAGCAGAGCTCTGCAGTCATTCCCGAGCACTCTGGCAGGACAATCATCCCTGTCAGCAGGCTTTCGCCCTCCTTTTCCGCTGCCTTTTTCGCTATAGCACAACCAGGCCTACAAGTCTGGGGTTCAGCCCTGAGACAAATGTAGTAGAGCTTTATTGCAGAAACAGTTTTTCAAGGAAATAAGCCAGTTAGCGTGTATTTACTGTCCATATAGCGCATTAAAAATCAGGAGAGCCCTGAAAAAAGGCAGCGCTGCAATTCATTTATACTAACTGCGTGACAGAAGCGCCTATTTGACACAAACCGTCCGTAACTTGGGAACTAACCTGCCATGTGCTGGTGTTTCATCATAAGCGTCGCATTTATAGACTCCAGCCACTCACCACCTAAACACGGCGACGCTGTTACGCTCCCACAGACAGCGCGGCCTGCGACAGCCGCCTCGCGTCTGTGCTTCCGAGTTTAATTTGTATATAGATGGCACTGCAGCTACAGCAGCATCTACAATAGGGTAATTATAACGTGACTGAAGACCATTGAACCAATTTTTTAAAAACTGAAAACAGAAGTTTTAGCCTAAACAAAATCCTCCTAAGTCTGGATTATTTCACAAACATGGGGTTCTCCAGAAGACTGCGCTGGATCCAGATGGGGCAGGCATCTCTGTGGGAGCAAGACACTCCTTTGCTCTGGCTACAGTCACTTGGGAGTTTAAACAGCACTTTTGCCCAAATCCATGATGGTTGTCTTTCCCCTCCCCACCAGTTTCAACATATTTTAGGGATTCGGGAGCCTTTCCCAACTCCCCATCTTTTGCGGGCTTCACCTCCCTCAGGCCCAGGGAAGGTAGACAATGAGAAAGTTCTCTCAAGCCAGGAACTGAAGCACAGGAAGGACACCTTATGAACTCGTACCAGCTGCGTACGCAGCAGAAATAGGAATTCCAGACCTTATTGCCTTCATGGAAAACTTTAATCTCCTGCACAGTGCTGGAGGAAAGGAAGCCTCCTAGCCTCCTTAAAAATCTGTCCCTGCAGCAGAAGCTACGGAGGAGAGCGCGTGTAGGGGGCACTAGGTGCCCAGCCCCGCATTCCTGCCTCTCCAGAGTCTCCCCAGACAAGGATTCAAGGCAACTTTCCAATCCTGCTGTACCCCACAGCCTTGACATAATGAAAACCAAAACAATCAAGTTAAAATATAAATAGTTTAATAAATAGAGGTCACAGAAAAAAATATCATTTTAAACAAGCAGCGAGAGGGGATTAACAATTAACAAATTGTATATGCAATTCGTGTTATACCTTGTACCCAACCATCTTTGATGTTTCAAGTTACTACACCCAGATCCCAAAAACAAGCACTTCTCCAGCAGTTTAAATTGTGGAAGTTTCCGTCTTCTCCATCTGTTTCAAATGGGGATCTTCAAAGCAGCACCAACAGCTTATTCCTTTTCTTCTGACAACTACTGCTGCCCCAGCAAGCCCCCACCTCCAGCGAAACAGGCAAACCATTCGCCTGTAATTAAAAAACACAAAGACAGTTAACAGGAGCCTCTCTAGAGGCTCCAAATTCAACACTTAACACTGACCAGTTAATTACCTGACCTTCATTTTTATATAAAAGATGCAATATTAAACACAATGTCTGCAACAGATTTTTTTTTTTTTAATTTTCTGACTGCACTGTCTGCATCCAATCTAGGATTAACTCCACCGAGAAGGAGTTACTCCACTCTCAAGCATGCAGAGTGCTGCCAAAACCTGGCCCTGTCCGGCACTAGAACAGCACCGGCGGTGCCAGGAGCGACTTGGCAGCGCATTGCTCTCCCAGCAGCATAACACTATCGCAGGCACGGAGCGGCAACAGGTAGCTGACTACCGCTGGATGAAACGGAACTCAAAACTGAGTTTTTAAAGGACAGAAGTGAGTAGAGGCACAGAAGTACATCCCTCTGGTGCTGTGGGCCTCGCCTCTAACACCTCCTCTCATCAGGGCTTCCTCCAGCAACGGGAAGCACGGCGTGCTTCGCTAGATAAGCCAGGTTATTATTTCCACCCCAGAGCACCAGAGGCTGGCACAACAGCCCACTCGCAAGCCAGCAGAGGCCATTTAGCTTACTCAAAATGGCAGAACAAGTAGTCTTTTTGCCCGTCTCCCCTTGCTGGCTTGTGGAGGGACCTCGCAAGGCTCCTGTGCTCTCCGTGTGCCTCATGCACAGGTTATTACTTCGCATCTCCCCTCCACAGGCATGGGTCACAGCACTTTCCACCGGAAAACGCCTCATTTGGCTGCTTCCATATATTGCAAATCTCGGAGGGGTTCATAAATGAAGGCCACCAGTGAGGATCTGTTACCTGAGGGCTGCATCGCCCAGACAGCTCTTTGCCACCGAGACTTCCCAGTTACCGCCATCCCTTCACACGCGCTTAGGCCGCGCATCAGCTGGAAGCCCTGAAGAGAGCACAAGAGAAACATCACTTCAAATATTCAATTAATTAAATCTATTAATAGAGCTAAACAGCTGGGATCTGGCTTGCAGAAGGGGAAAAAAAAGCGCCAAACCGAATAATAGGCTGAGAAATTACTTCTAAACGGCACAGCCTGAACACATTACCCTCCGGTCCCAGGGCCTCAGAGGCTATCAGCCAGCGCGGGCACGACCGCCTTTCAGCCGTTAATAACAATTTAAAAAAAAAAGAGGGAATATTTCAGGTGGCTTTTTCTGCTTCCAGAGCCATGGGGAGGGGAGAGACACCCCAGGTCTTCAGGCCCGGTGCCCCTCACCTCACGGAGGCCAGGGCGGGGGGAGTCCCGGCGCCTTCCCCTCACCTCATGGCGGCAGGGGAGAGGGGCGGGAGGGGAATCCCGGCGCCTTCCCCTCACCTCATGGCGGCAGGGGAGGCGGGGGGGGGGGTGAAGTCCCGGCGCCTTCCCCTCACCTCATGGCGGCAGGGGAGGCGGGGGGGGTCCCGGCGCCTTCCCCTCACCTCATGGCGGCAGGGGAGGTGGGGGGTCCCGGCGCCTTCCCCTCACCTCATGGCGGCAGGGGAGGCGGGGGGGGACAGTCCCGACCCTGCGCCGCTGCGTTTCCTCATGGCGGCCGGCGCCGAGAAAGGCCGGGCCCCGCCGCGCCGCCGGGGTGTTTCCGCAGACGCCGCCCCGCTCGCCTCGGCCGCTCCCCTCGGGGCGGGCCCGGCGCGGGGGGCGGTGGCGGGGCCCGGCAGGTCCGCGTGGTCTTCTTCGGGAGAGGCCGGGTGAAAATAAACTCAATAATCTCGTGACAGAGAAGAAAAGGCAGCGAAAACGGCGTCGGTCGCCTTCACCTCCTCCGTTCGGGGTCAGAACAAATGCTGATGGCGAGTACTTGCTTGTAGCTCATCGTGCAGTGCGTGTAGGAACAAATACCGAGTGTTACCCTCCCCAGTCGTGACAGACAATCACGATTATAAAAGTGCTTCTCAGCAGGGCCCAGCCGATGCCCCAAAGCTGCTTTGCAGTCAGGCTGGACGTTACCACCAAGGTACCCGTGGCAGTAATGGCCAAGGGAAACAGGACATAGCGTGTTTGAGAACTTTTCCTGCAGCAATTTACTGGATTTTTTCCCCCCTCCCACAGCATTGCTCTTTCTTTTGCTCTGGGGACTGTCCGTGCAACACAGATGCTGCTGAGTCACAATCCGACGGGTACAGAAGAATCACGGTACCCAGCCCACAGCGCTGGAGCTGGAGAAGAGCCGGGGACTCGGGGCAGGGAGTGAGTCCCCAGGCATGGTGGTTTAGGAGCTGAGGGTAACAGTAGAGCATTGCTCATGCTGTTGCAGGAGCTCCAGACATCGGTCTGTCCCATCCTAGGCTTGTAACGCACATATTTTTGAAGCATTACAGCTCCATGCTACTGCAGGTCCCTCGAGCGCGTGAGCTGTGCCAGTAGAGAGTGGTTCATGTCCTGATTTAACCCATCCTGCTAATTTATGGGAGCTAAATCTCTCGGATGTGATCCCTCCTTTATTCCATAACTCAGCATTTACTCTATGGGCTAAACAGGCTTCTGGAGCCTGTTGAGTTGCTTTGAACACAAACTGCAGGGCTGTGTTGGGATGCAGGGAGTTCAAGGGAGGCTGTGTCTAGACTAGAGGAGCTCTTCTGAAGGCTGGCTGTGCTTTTGTTTTGTGGTAACTTCTATCTCTAATCTGGCCTGAAACAAAGCATCTCGGTCCCTTCAGTCCCCAACACTGCACTTGCAGGAGAAAAGGAGGATGTATTTAGCTTCCACCAGGCCAAGCAGGGATCTCGCTATCAAAGAACAACACGATGTTTGCTGACATCAGCTATGGCCTGGGAGGGAGGGAAGGCCAACACAGCTGAGCAGATGAAACCGCCATGAAACCAGCTCTCAGATAGTCAAGCCAGTGCTGTGGACACATCTGGGGTATTGCTGCAGGCAACTGCCTGTGTCTCCCATCCCCGGGCCTGGAAGCAGGCAGGAGGGCAGGCAGGAGGACCTGCTGCCCAGCCGGGTGCTGTTTCCAGTCACGGTGAGGCCGTGCTCAGCTCTGCAGACCCGTGTCTGGCCAGGCTGCTGCAACATGGCCTCCGGGCACGGCATTGCCCGCCTCAGCCTGTTTCAGAAGCCTTTTCTCATCCCCTTGGAGGGATGCAGCCAGTGTAGGGAGCACGCTCACCAGGAAGATGTGGCAAAAGAGGCCTGTACTTGATACCCACGGCAGAGCCGTTGTGTTTCGCCTGGTGTGACACCTTTTATCCAAAGTTCACAAATAACGTGCAAGCATTTGTTTGAGATAAACCAATGCTCCAATCCCAATTTCTGGAGGGGAAAGCTGTGCAGGAACACAGGGAAATCTATGTTGTGAAGTGAGAGGCTGGTCCTGGCATTGAGAGTCACTGAGTTCTGGTATTTGGCATTCAGAAAGCTTTTGAAGTATCTCCCTGGTCCTGCTGAAAATGTCTGATTATAAAAGGCAAGGCATATTAATTTGGGCCTCACGCTGCGCTAATGAGTTCTACAGCTTCCAAACTGGAGCTGTCGCTTAGGCAGCCTGCGCCGGGTCTCGGCAGAGCTCATCATCCATCCCCGGCTGTGGGCATGTGCCCTCAACCACAGGCAGTAAGATCTCCAGTAACAAAATCATGAAGTGCCCTCTGTGTTTGCTACTACCTGTCCCTCCACCATAGCAGCTTTTCATCAGCCCTGGATCTTCTGCGCTGGAGCACAGCCAGGAAACTGTTGTCCTTCACTAGGTTCATCACTAGCGGGGAAAGCACCTAACGCTTTCCACCGCTCAGCACCAGCCGCTTTTCCCGCACGCAGCCGTGGCTGTCCTGGGCATAACAAGCCCAGCACTTCCTGGGACGATGCAGGGGCAGGCTGCATCGGACCCCACACATCGTGGCCTGCATGAGCATCCCCACATCCAGGAAGAATAGCTGAGCTGAAAAAAGACCAAGAAGCATTTGAGGACAGAGATGGAGTGGATGATTGCCTGAGGCAAGAGACAGCTCCAGCTGAGCGTCGGTGGCATTCCCAAGCTCTGAGAGCCTAAGCTGCAGGAGGAGCATGGGGGAGCGATCCCAGCCTTTCCCAAAAGGCCTTGAAATGTCTCACTGGAGCACAAAGCCCCGGTGAAAAACTTCCTTTGAATGGATCCCAAGTGAGAGAGGTTATAGCTGCACCGCCGTGCCTGGCCACGGATACACGGAGCACCGAGCCGGCGTTAAGGCGTCCAATGGAGGCTGGCGAAGGTGTACCTGCGTCTCTCTCCCAGCGAGAGGTTTGACAGGACTACACCTTTAGTCTGCTTGTTTCAAGGCAGGCTTTTTGCTGTTGGCAGCCCACAGCCGTTTCTGAGCTGGCTCTTCGGACCTCGTGTGCCTGAAGTGCAGTATCAGGGGTAAGCAGAGAGCCATCTCACCTGCACTCCGGTTCCCGTCATCTGGTGCTTGATTTTGTTTTTTCCAGCTTCACAGATCCCGTGTTTCCTGCGCTGGTTCTCCATGCCCCTACGTGTGCATCTCAGCATTGAGGTCAGTGTGGATGCTTACAGCAAAGTTGATCTTGCTAAACTCTCCAGCTTCAATCCGGGAAGGACAGTACCTTCACTGCTTGGATACGGCACTCTGAACCAGAGGTCCTCCACTGCAGCTCATCACACAGGTGGCACTGCGTCCTTCCATGCTGAGGAGAATTAGCCCTCAGAACCCAAAGAGAGACCCAAGTCAGTCTTCACCCTGGAAGAAATTGCTTTCTTAGCCAGATAATTGAACTAGAGAGAGAAATATTAATGGAATGAATCATTTTTACTCTCTCAAAGCAAGAATTGGGACTTTTCTATCAGAGACAAATATTCTCTTCGTCCCCGACTTGTTAAACTGGGGTGCTTTTGGGCTTTGTATCCATCTGAACAAGCGCCACGCATTTCATCCGACTCCAGAGGGGACCCTGCAATTTCCACTTCCCAGCTATCATCACAAGATGGCATTACAGACTTAAAAGCTGAGCCAGCTCTGCTAATGCTTGTAGACCTTTCCCAGACCCTGGGATGTCCAACCCCAGAAGAAGCTGTGTATTTAACCCTGCCTGCTGAGCTCCTCCGCCAGGTCTCAGCCCCCGATACTTGCTTTTAATCACGTCCCTTTAATGTCAAGGCTGTGCTTTCAGCACACAGCGTGTGGAATGAAAAGCTGCAGCCGTTCCTCCTGTAACCTGTGAGCCATCTAATTGCACTGATTTAAGCTAGTTATAGTTTTGACAGTTAATGGCATGCAGAGCGCTTTAATCTTGACCTGCAACACCTCCGGCTCTTCCAGGGCCTCCTCTGCCCCCGAGGAGACACTGCTAATCAGACCAAGCAGTGAAGTAGTTTAAGATGTGGCTAAAGGGAGCCAAGGGCAAATCATGAGCGAAACACACCCAACTCATTTTGTTGCAAAGCACTGTCAAATTTAGAACTGTCTTTTGTTTGCCTGAGAGTGATTTGGGAGAGCGATGATAAGTCTTTCAATAATTCACAGCTTTAAAAAATAACAAAAAGAGAAAAATCACTCTTCTTAGACATGTTTTTTTAAAAAATAAGTTTATTTTGAGTTAGGTGCACAAAGCCCCAGTGCAGCGTGTTATCCCCTCTGTATCCCTCCTGCTATCTCTGCCCACACGGGGTCACAGCCTGCAACCATGGCATGACCCACAGCTCAGCCTGGCCCCACTGCTAAGGAAGCCCCAGCCCCACACCCTGCCCCATCACCTCAGGAGAGGGCAGCAGTAACAGCCTCAGCTCATATAGGACTACACTTCCCTTCAGCCCTTGGTGCTGCCATCAAAGCAGGCCCAGGCCAGGCTCCCAGAGCTGCCCTCACTTGCTGGGTAGGTGCTGTTTGCCGAGGGTTATATGCAGCTTGGCTCAGCCCCAAGGGACCAACAGCCCTTAATGACCCTCACCAGCCTCACCTGACACCCCTACACCCACAGGTCAGGAGCCCCATTTAAGCTCAGCCCTGGAGGCCCTCTTCTGCCCTGAGGGATGCTGCAGGAGCAGCTGGCTCTGCTTCTGGATGGATGTATTGGCTCCTGGAAGGAACCTTGGATATACATTGAAGCTGTGTCCCTGGCCCTGTTTTCTAGATACACTTTGGACCTGTGTTGTAGCTGTGACTTCAGTCTTGTCCTTGGCTTATCTCCTCTTGTTCCTGGGTGGGCTCTGGACCTGAGGTGTTGCAAGCTGTACCTGGGACTGCTGGTGGAGCCTGTAACTGGGCTGTGCTCAGACCTGCGGGGCTGTGCCTGCTGGTGATGGTGATATCTCTGCTGGGGTCACCTTGGTTTCCCTTCCCTTAGGGAGGAGCTGGCTGTTCCTGCTCCCTGCTGGGCCCACTGTCTTGTTGTGAGAGAGTAAGTACAAAACCTGCTGGTCTCTGCACTGACCCTACTCCTCATAGACCTTCCTGGGACCTGGTGGGAGGAAGCTGGTTTGCTCTGGTCTTCAGTGGCTGTGTCAGGAGAGGAAGACACAGGGCTGGGTTAATGTGAGGCTTGCTGTTGGATGCTCCAGGCTTCATCCACCAGTTGCTTCCTGCAAGAAGCAGCTGTGATCTAACTGCATCTCCTTCCCTGGCCAAGGCCCTGCAGCCTCTCACCAGGGCTTAGTATTTCTCTGTCTTGATAGATCAGTGGCTGTGCTGTGGGTGACAGCTCTCCCCGGTGCAGCTGCCCTGGGGGTGGCAGTGGGGCAAGATCTGTTGCTGAGCTGTCTGTGAGGCTGTAGCTGGATGTGTCTGCCTGGGCAGTGCAGGGAAATGCTGGTCAGGCTGTTCCCTTCACTGTGGAGCTAGAGAGCAGCATCCCTTGGCCCAGAGGAAAGAGCAATTGAAAAAGGTTATATAAACCAAAATCAGCCTGCCGGAGGGGTGGACGCACTGGCATCAAGTGCAGGGCCACTCTGTGTCTGGCTGGGCAGGAGTGTGCCCTGCCTGCCCTCCCTCCCTGCCTGCAGCCCCTCTCCCTGGCTGCCCTCCCTCCGGGCCTGCCGGGGTTTCATCTCGCTGCCAGAGCCTGGGTCTTTTTGTTGTTCACAATGTGCTTGGGCAGCACAAGGAGCCTGTGCAGTTCCTCGCTGTTCTCAGCTGAAACTGCTGCAGAGCAGTTTCTTTTTCCCTTTTGTCTCTGGCAGAGCCCTGGAGCTCTGCTCCCTTCCCCTCCCATCCCTCTGGAGTCCCCTTCCCCTCCCAGCTCCAATTCAACCCCCACTGCTTCTCTTCTCTCCCTCCTTTGCTGCTCCCATCCCCAAGACAGACTGCAAACTGCAGTCTGTTACTCAGTGCCTTTCATCTAACAAATCCTAAACCACTTTCTCGGTGTGATAAACATGATCTGCTACTCCTATGGAGGGGGATGCCCAGGGACACAAGGCACCTCTGGGATCTGCGGCAGATCTCAGGGCATCAAGCCCCAGGGTCTGTCTCCGTTGCAAATGTGCAAGTGGTAAAGCAGCTGCCTGGCCCCCGAGCACAGGCATTGCAACTTGCTCCTCTCCCCCAGACCCTCTTCATCTTAGGAATTTACACGTGCAGGGAGACCAACCAAAGCAGATCATCTTCCTTTTGGTGGTCTGCCAGGTCCCTTTGCAGCATGGAGGAAGCTCCGTGGGGCAAACAGCTGCGTGTGGGATTAAGTATGTGGAGGAGATGTGGAGGTGGGCTTGCATGGCACTGACCTGAGCACAGGAGTGGGCTGTTCTGGATCTCTAATTACTCGAAATCATACCATGATAATAAAAGCCAGTTACTCTGAGTGCCATTTTGCTGGTGCTGGTTTAATTCTGTGAGGTCTTGTAAAGCCAGACTTGAGCCCCAGGGGACTTTAGCCAGTGCTGGCCCCGGGAGCAGGGGGCGTAAGCATGGCCCGTGTATCCTGGGGTCGGGTGGTCGGTAGGGATGGGTGGACACACCAAGAAAAGCACTGGCCCAGCATTTTAGAGTAGAGCTAACTAGAAACAGCTTATTCCATTTAAAAAAAAAGAAATAAGGGGAAAAAAATCATTCTTAATTAGGACAGAAACCCCCAGATAGGCTTTTTTAAAGAAAAAGCCTAAAAATACCACTTTTGCTTTGATTTGAAAACTATTTTTGCTCTTCAGACTGTAAGATAAAACACATTTGAATTGATGATGCATTTCACAACAAAAATGTATCCCTTTCCATCTTGAAAATGCTGAAATGGGTTGTTTCAAAATTTTCAACATTTACCCCCCTTTTTTAAAAACCAAAATTTTTAATTTAGCTGAAATGTCTTTTTTTGAAAGGAAACTCTTGATTACATTTTTTTCCCCCAACAGCTTTAATTAGAATTAACAATTACAGCTGATTCTTAGCTGGGTGATAAACAGCTGGACTGAATCCACTCCGCAGCCCTCTCTGCTCTGGGACTTCCAAACAAGCTCCAGCACTAGCAGGAGTTTAGCCCTCTGCAACATTTTAGCCTTGTCTAGCCACTGGGATTTATTTTTCTTTCTTTTTTCCCCACTCTTTCTGCTCTAAGGATTAGTTTTTACCAGCGCAGCATCTCTAACAGTCAGGGAACTTCACAGTGAGTTGAGATCGCATTGATTTCTTGAGGAAGAAGCCACATACTGATTTTTCCTGGTTTTCTCCCATGAGGAAAGCAGGGAACAGCTTTGGGAAGGCAGCTGGGTTTGTAGATACTATGTTCACCCACCTGAGGACAGGGAAGTCTGAGGTCTGCGGGACCATCATGGAAAGGAGGAGACCTCGTCTGTTCTGATGCAATGTCTGGAGATGAAGCTAGCGTTGCTGGTAAAGCGAAGCATGTGGGATTAAAGCAGAATGGGTTAAGCCTGAGAAAAGCATTAGGTGAGGACCAGGGGATGGATCAGGCCATGGTCCAGCAAGAAAAAGGCCAGGAAGGGCATCCTGCTTAAGCCAGCCCACACCAGGCAGAGGGGAACCTTGCTTGCCATGCACAGGGTGATGCTTGGTGTGGGCAGCAGCTCGGGACCCCCAGGGCAGGGGCTTGTTCTGGGCAGCTCTGAACCCGTTGGCCCAAGCTGCGGTGTCCGCTGCCTCTGCAGCAGCCCCTGTCCATTAGCCAGAGGGTTCCTGGGCTCGTAACCACCCTGGGGGGCCCTGGTGCCAGGAGAAAGGTGCTGTGGAGAATCCCAATGGCTTTTTGGGGCCAGAGCCCAGCTCAAAGCCTTCTCAGATGGCATCCCAAAGGTGTCCAGGGCCTTCTACCCCACGGTGTGGGGCTGGGGGCTCGGCTGCTGCCCTGCCAGTACTTCCCTCTGTGTCCAGGATGATTTTCACTCACCCGAACTCTTTGGGAGCAAGGGAAGGAATGCTGCAGCAGTGTGAATGGAGAGGAAGGGCGCAGTGGTGGAGGGGAAGATATTAGTCTGCTCTTAAAACCCCTAAACCCTCTGTTTCAGGCAGCCAGGCGGGTTTGTCCAGCCTTTGCAGGCAGCCTCCAGAGAGCCAAAAGGCACTGGGGCGTCCTCCTTTGTTGAAACCTGTGTCCCTGGTGCCCACCGCAGCTTTCCTGCTGCTGGGTCCAGTGCTCTTCATTGCTGCTCAGCCCTGTGCCGGCTCCTTGCTGTAAGGGCTGATCTCGCCTCCCTGGAGACAAGCCCGTGGCTTCAGCCTGTCCCACCTTGCTCCTCCTGCCTCCCTGCCACACAGTTATTACCATCTTGGACAATCTTGAGATGGTACTAAGCGAGAGGGAGGTTTCTGTATAGAAACCTATGATGAATGGATTAAGAGACTTTGTGAAAATTAAAGCCTTTCTTCATACTTCACACTTTCAGCTCTTCAGCTGTTGCCTTCTCCCTTCTGCTTCCATACAGAAATCCCCGTGGGCCTTGGTTGCCCCATCCCTTTTGCCGATGTCTTCTCCCCAGCGTGACCTGGCGACGTGGTTGGCAGCACCCACTGCTTTTTGCCACGCAGTTTCCCCAAAAGCTTCACCCTGCCGAGCCCCCGGCAGACCCTGCTGCTCCCGGGCCAGCGGATGCAGAGAGGAGGGTGCTGTGAGCACAGCTTATTTATATACAAACCCAGCCCAGGCGAGGGGCTGTAAATGCCTCTTTATTTCCATATTTATCACTGCAGCTCAGATGGATGAGGAATCTGACGGAAAGTTTAGGCGAAACAGAGGAAATGAAAAAGTGTCGGGAAGCAGCAGCTCAGCCAAGAGACTGGCAGCCCCGAGGGTTTCCAGCAGCAAAAAGGCTTTCAATTACCGTGCTGCACTGCTGCTCGATAACATCTTCATTTCCCCTGCTGCGCCACCAGGATGGATGGGGCAGCGGGCTGTGCCCTGTCATCACGTGACCCCTGCTGCAGATGTGCCCAGCTGTTTTCCCAAAGACTGCAGCCTGGTCCCTATGGGGCTATGCAACTGAGATCCTAAAAACAAAAGCAATTTTGGTTTTGTTGGTGTTTTACAGGGCTGTTTTCTTCCCGGATGCTGGTAGGTACTGTGAGCAGCAGCAGAATGTGGGTGCTGAGGAGCAATAAATATCTCCAGGCAATGAGCACTGGGCTCACTCCCTCCCACTGTGGTGGGAAGGAGTCGCAAAGGCTTTGCTGGACAACTTCAGAGCGTCCAGCGCTGGGCACTAGTGATGGATGATGATTTAAAGCTCATTTTTGCAGGGAATAATGGCTCATAACTGTCCCCTCTCCTTTAAGTGTGTGACACTGCCAAGATTTACGGTCTCCTTGTTTCCACCTTATGGGAAGTGTTTTATGGATCGTCCCTGTGCTTGCTCCTGAACCTGTGTGTGCTGTCGTGTGGGGATGCTTCAAATGCAGTGAAGAGGAGGTGGCAGCACGGGATGCGGCTCCTGGGAGCAGCAGCTGGAGTGGCAGGGATGGGAGCTTCCTGGGAGCTTTTCAAGGATGTGAGACCTTTGGCCCTGGGATGGACTGTCTGCCCGTGGACCAAGGGAGCCTGGCCCAGCCCAGGCTGCTCTGCCGGGGCATAACCGGGTCTGTAAGTCTGTGCCTGGGGCCCCTGTGTCCCTGGGGATGGAGCTGCGCAGTCCTCCTCCGGCACCCCACGCTGACGACTTTATTCTTACCTAAATCCCTGCTTGGACACCTGGGAAGGCTCCTGCTCAGGTCATTAGAGGTGACTGCTTCTAGAAAGGGTCCCTGGGGACCCCGCTGCCTGCGCCGTCCCATCCTGGTCATGGCCAAGCTGGTGGCATTAAAAACCTGCTGTTCCCTTCGCACCAGTTATGCACCCGTCAGGTCCCTCTGCTCTTGCTATGCGCTTCATTCTCCTCTCCGCTTCCAAATCATTTGTATGTGGCTTCCTAGGAAAGCGGCTTTGAATTGATCACTGTTGCTGCCTTACCTAATTTAATCCAAACCTGGTATCAAATGGCACCGAGAGAGCGAAGCCCGGTGGGAAGCCTGCGTGTGGCAAACCACTTGGCTGTGATGAACAGCATCGTTAATAACCCATAATGAAATGCTGGAGTTGTCTGGCATTGCCGGGCTCTTGAAAGAAGGCAGAGCCTGCCCTCGCTCCCCTGGCTGAAGCCGCCAGGCTCCCGCGAGGGCCGAGCTGTCCTGCGCATGCGTTCCAGAGGGGGAAGAGTCGTCAGGGACTGATGCCCGCTGGGATCCCGACCCCAAGCTCTGCTGCTGCTGTGTGGGCAGCAGCTCACACAGAAACCCTCGTGCTTCGGCCTCGGCCCTGCTGGCAGAGCCTCCCCGGGAGTGGGGACAGCCCCTCGGCTCGTCGCATCCCATTTACCGCTCCGGAGCCTCTGAGGGATTGACAGGGCAAAAGCCCTCAGATGAGTGATTTTTTTTTTTTTTTTTTTTTTTTTGGACAGCGAATGAAATAGCGTTTGGGCTGGTGGTGCTGAGAGGCTGCAAGTGGGACCTGTCTGATCCTTACGGCAATTCGGGGAGGCTGATGCTGACGTGGCAGAACTAGTCCTGCAAAAGCCCCCAGGTCCCAGCGCACAAAATGGGTGAGAAAAAAGCATTTAAAAGCAAGTGGGGTAACCCTGCAGCTGTGATGCCACCCCATCTCAAGCCTGGGGTTCACCTCTCTCCTCTCTGGATGCATCTGCACTGCAAAAATCATCTGCTCTGAACTCAGACTGGGTCGTGACTCACTTCTTGAGTTGTAAAGATGCGTTTCATCATCTCAGCGTGGAAAGCAGCCGCTGCCAGCTCTCTGGCAGTGGCAAGGCTGGCCGGGGCAGGCTGGAGGCGATGCAGCACGGCGCTGGAGCTGCAGGTTGTTAAACAATTATACCCGCTGGAGCCTGAATTTCATCTAATTTTTTGGAGCTACAGCATGACACAAAAGGCTGAGTGGAAGGAAGGGAGGAAAGGCCGGAGGGGAAAGGTGTTTCAGACAACAGTCATCTTCCCAGTGACTCTCTGGCTACAACTCCATCTATTTTGGTGCCAGCGTGGAGTGCAAAGCCCAGCCCTGCTGCCTGGAAACTCCTGCAGCCTGGAGAGTGGAGTTTGCTTATTATCCGGGCGAGTGACATCTTTCGTCCTTCGTCATCCTCCTCCCCAGCCTGCCTTGGCCCCAGGATGGGAGCAAACCCAGGCTCAGCCGGGATGCCCTGGAAAAGGCTCCCCTGGCCGCAGGAGCGGCTTCTCCTCTCCTGGCATCCTCCCCAGGGGAAAAGGGCAATCAAACCCTCCTGGAGACAGCAGCTTGGCGCAGGAGCCCCGGGCACACGTTGCCACGGCTGAGCTGCTGGAGAAGCCGAATGGTCCTGAGGAGGATCCCAAGGAGGGGAGGTGGCTCCAGCCGACACGCGGTGGTCCCAGGCACAAATCCACGTGCCTTTCCCTGGAGAAAATCTGAATTTTTAATGGCCCAGGAGTTGCCTCAGGACTGTCCCTGCAGTGATTGCACTGTCTCACCTCCAGCTCCTGCCTGGGAAGCAGCAAATATTCCTTGAAATCAAGTAATTAGGGCCAGTCATAAAGGCAAGGAGAAGTTTTGTCAACTTTATCGTGACAGTGCGGTGTCAAGCTATTGATCTGGGCTTGTGCTGAGCAAGGGGAAGTTTTGTATCATCCTGCGTGGGGGGAACCAAGCTCTCCCTGCTGCTTCGCTGCTGCTGAGGCGTAGGGCTGGCCCAACTCTTCTGGCCCCTTAGCCTAGTTCATTGTTAAACGCGTGAAGCTGTTGACCGAGAAGCTGTCAGTGCTGTTTTGCAGGGAATAACCCATTTCTGCATCCTCAGCTTTTCTGGTTTCCCCTTTTGAACAGCTGAGTGCTATTGATGAGGGACAACCGAGGTCCCCGTGGCAGGTATTTGGGGATGCCGGTGGCTCTGGGCTGGCAGGCAGCCCATGGGAGATGGGCAGTGGTGCCTGGTGGTCTCTGCCTGGGAGAGGGGAGCAGGCAGGACCTGGCACACGCCTGGGCAGGATGCTCTGCCCAGGGAGATCAGCCCCGAATCCCACCCTGCGCTCAAAGCCGAGCAGCTTTGAGCAAAGCTTGCCCTTAAAAGAAGGTATTTAAACACAAGGAATCAATTGCATGAAGTGCAAATTCATCTGTTGCTGCTGCTGCCCAGAGGCAGAGTGGCTGTTTACTGTGGTGGTGATGCTGCGGGAATCAGCAGCTCTGCGCTCATTAACGCTCTGGGCCACTAATGACACCCAGAAGTGGCCGTGTTGTGGTTTAACCCCAGCTGGCAACTCAGCCCTGCGCAGCCGCTCGCTCACTTCCCCTGGTGGGATGGGGGAGAGAATCAGAAGGGTAAAAGTGAGAAAACTGGTGCGTTGAGATAAAGACAGTTTCACAGGGAAAGCAAAAGCCGCGCGCACAAGCAAAGCAAAACAAGGGGTTCATTCCCTGCTTCCCATGGGCAGGCAGGTGCTCAGCCATCCCCAGGAGAGCAGGGCTCATCACGTGTAATGATGACTTGGGAAGACAGACGCCATCACTCTGAACGTCCCCCCTTCCTCCTCCTTCCCCCAGCTTTACATGCTGAGCATGACGTCATATGGTGTGGGACATCCCTTGGGTCAGTCGGGGTCAGCTGTCCTGGCTGTGTCCCCTCCAGCTCCTCGTGTCCCCCAGCTCCTCGCTGGTGGGGTGGGGTGAGGAGCAGCAAAGGCCTTGGCTCTGTGTCAGCCCTGCTGAGCAGTAACGAAACCAGCCCTGGGTTATCAGCGCTGTGTCCAGCACAAATCCCAACCACAGCCCCATCCCGGCTACTGGAAAGAAAATTAACTCTGTCCCAGCCCAAACCAGAACAGGCTGGAAACAAAGACAACTGAAGTCTGATGGATTAATGCTGCCTCCTACCAATGCAGCCCGCGATCCATCAATTACCTATCTCCTTAGTCCTTTTCTCCATCCTTTCACAATCTAAATAGCGCATTTTATAGTCGCTGCTAAGTGATGTGATCAACATCAATTACCTACTAAAAGAGAATCAAGTCTTGATTTAAAATTAAGTGCTGCATTTTGCCATGTTCTTTATATGTAGCCAACAGAATAATTGCAGTGACATAAAAACTAATTACACAACTCCACAATTAGGCCTCCCTCCTAGTGCTGTGATTGTCTTTAAGTACATTGATGAAAAATTACTCCCAGCCCTAAATTACTCTCTCACACCCATCTTCTCCAATACCTTTGGAAAAAAACCTCCACCCCATCAGATCAAACAGAATAACTTGAAATGCAAAAGATAATACATGCAGAGCATGTTTTCTAGCCTCTTTGATGTGCGAGCGGTTTCAGTCGGCCGGGTTAGGCTGGTATCGCCCAAGGATGCACAGCGCTCCTCTCTGCGACGATGGACCAAGCATCTCAGCAAGACTTCCCAAGCCGCCTGGGGCTGGCACGGGCGTGAGGCCGGCATGCTGGCACCCTGCCGCGTCGCTGTTAGGTTGTGGCTGGGGAAAAGCTCCTCTTCCCTGTGCCCCAGCCGACGTTTGGCTCTTGGGCTGCAAGCAGAGGAGAGGCCAGCCCTGCCTGGCCGCCGGCCTTGGATTTGGTGCGTGGAGGGGTTTTATTGCTGCTCCTGCTGTGCGTGAGAGGGCTCAGCGCAGTTTCAGAGAGATGGCTGATCACCCTGTTAGTGCTGTTCCACCTGGCAGAAACAAGGGGAAGAGCTGGATCCAGCTCCTCTGCCCCACCGCAGAAACCACGGCGGGGTTTGGGCAGGGATGTTGGACGAGCCCTGTCCTGCGCTGGTGGCAATGCTGCTCCAGGAGCCGAGACGGCCCAGAGCCCAAAGGGAGGAGAAGGTAGAGGCTGGAGTACGGCAGCGCTTTCAAGCATCCAAAAGCCAGGAGTTATGTCTTGCCAGGAATCACATAGCTGCCTGAAAAATCATGCCATTAAACCCCAATAAATCTGTGGAGCGCTCCTGATGGGCTTTGTGGGTTTTGCTTCTAGATTCCGATTTTGAGGTGCTTATATCCAATCTGGAAAGACTGAAAACATTTCATTTACTGGAAATGAAAGCTAGGATTTGCTTACAGTCAATTTCCTGCCTCCAGGATCTTTGTGGGTGCCGGCAGCAGAGCTTGGTGCGTGGGCGAGTGGAGCCGTGGGGACCTGATCTCCTTCTACGACAAGGTGACCCACCTAGTGGATGAGGGAAAGGCTGTGGACGTTGTGTACCTGGACTTTAGTAAAGCCTTTGACACCGTCTCCCACAGCATCCTCCTGGAGAAACTGGCTACCCATGGCTTGGACGGGCGTACTCTGCGCTGGGTAGGAAACTGGCTGGATGGCCGGGCCCAAAGAGTTGTGGTGAATGGAGTTAAATCCGGTTGGCGGCCGGTCACAAGTGGTGTTCCCCAGGGCTCAGAGCTGGGGCCAGTTCTGTTTAATATCTTTATCAATGATCTGGACGAGGGGATCGAAAGCACCCTCAGTAAGTTTGCAGATGACACCAAATTGGGAGGGAGGGTTGATCTGCTGGAGGGCAGGAAGGTGCTACAGAGGGATCTGGACAGGCTGGATCGATGGGCCGAGGCCAAGTGTATGAGGTTCAACAAGGCCAAGTGCCGGGTCCTGCCCTTGGGTCACACCAACCCCCGGCAGCGCTACAGGCTTGGGGGGGAGCGGCTGGAAAGTGCCCAGCGGGAAAGGGCCTGGGGGGGTTGGTTGGCAGCGGCTGAATATGAGCCAGCAGTGTGCCCAGGTGGCCAAGAAGGCCAATGGCATCCTGGCCTGTATCAGCCATAGTGTGGCCAGCAGGACCAGGGCAGGGATCGTCCCCCTGTGCTCGGCCCTGGTGAGGCCGCCCCTCGAGTGCTGTGTTCAGTTTTGGGCCCCTCACTACAAGAAAGACATTGAGGGTCTGGAGCGTGTCCAGAGACGGGCAACGGAGCTGGGGAAGGGTCTAGAACACAAGTCCTATGAGGAGCGGCTGAGGAAACTGGGGATGTTTGGCCTGGAGAAAAGGAGGCTGAGGGGAGACCTTCTCGCTCTCTGCAACTCCCTGAAAGGAGGTTGGAGCCAGGGGGGGTCGGTCTCTTCTCCCAAGGAACAGGCGACAGGACGAGAGGAAATGGCCTCAAGTTGTGCCAGGGGAGGTTTAGATTGGACATTTGTAAAAATTTCTTCCCCGAAAGGGTTGTCGGGCATTGGAACAGGCTGCCCAGGGAGGTGGTGGAGTCCCCATCCCTGGAGGGATTCAAAAGACGTTTAGACGAGGCCCTAACGGATACGATTTAGTGGGGGACTTGGTAGTGATAGGTTAATGGTTGGATCCGATGACCTTGGAGGTCTCTTCCAACCAGAACAATTCTATGATTCTATGACACGGGCCCAGGGGACGGAGTGGGCACGGAGCTTCCCGCCAGTCCCCTTGCACTGTGCTGTCCCGTCAGTTGTTGCTGAGAATCCTTCACTGGATAATTAAGCACTGCAGGTTTAATTTCGGGGCTGGCAGGGTGGTTTTGGCCGCTGCCTGGTGCGCGGTGGAGCCCACAGGCATCCTCGTGCATCAGCTGCTCCTCAGCCGCAGCCCAGCCCTTGCTGGGGAGGAGGGTTGTGTAGCTCGTGGCTGTGGCTTGTCCGTCGTTTCTGCAATGCCATCAGTCACTGGCCGGGAGAGGGGTGGGAAGTGCTTTGGCACCCGGTTTGAATCAGCACCGTGCTGCGAGCTAACGAGGCAGAAGGGACCCGCGGGCTCACGCCTGCGCCAGCCTGGCAGTCCCCGTGCCTTCCAGTCCGACTTTCTCACCTCTTCTTCAGCGCAGCCCAGGGGACGTTAAGTGCCAAGGCTGTGAATTAACACCCTTGCATTTACCTGAAACTTCACTCCCTCCCTCAAAAGGTGTGAAAAACAAAGGGGGTGCTGAGGCTGCCGGCGGCAGGGAAGACGAGGTGGCTCAGGCCAACCCCATCTCATGAAACTTGCAAATGTCTCCTCCTTTTTCCCCACCACCCATCCGGCACGGGGGACAGGGGAGCTCGGGACGCCCCGGCACAGGCGGGTCGAGGCTGGGGCAGGGAAGGCCCAGGGGAGCAGGCACCCGCTGCTGGGACCCCGGGGCTGCCGAGGGGTGATGGAGGGGAGGGCGATCCCCGCCTGCCACGCGAGCCCGAGGGACGACGCACGGCGAGCGAAGGTCCCGGTGCTTGGATAACACACACCGACATCGGCGGCGTATGGTCACCCCGAAAGCAAGACGATGTCATTCAGAAAAGCCATTTATTTCGCACTTTTTCCCTAAAACCGGTACGGAAAGGTGACGGTGGGTCAGTCGGTCAGGCCCTCCCTCAGGGTGACCGAGTCTCTTCAGGGCCTGGCACTGCCTCGGCGGGGCTCCTGTCCGGGACAGGCTGTTCGCCCACAGCCTGGGCGGCTCCGGAAGGCCCGGCGAGGCCCGCTGTCGCCTGCTCGGGCCGCTCCCGGAGCCGGCGGCCCTGACCCGCGACACGGGGCAGCCCCGCTCGGTACGAGGGCGGCGGGGCCGCCTCACCGGCAGCGCGAGCGGTCCCCCGGGGGCGGGGCCAAGGGCGGGGCGGGGCCGCGGCGTCGGCCGGCGCGGGGAGGGTGGGGGCGGGGCCGAGCGGAGCGTGCGCAGTGCGGAGCGGTGAGTGGGGGGGCGGCGGGCCCGGGCGGGGGGGTCGCTGCCCTGGCACCCGCGGCCCAGGCCGCTGCTCGGTGCTGGGCCGCACACGGGCCATGTGGGGCCACACCGCCGCCCGGAGCGTGTCCTGCCGGTGCCCTCGCTCGAGGGGAGCCGGCGGTGAGGCCTTGCCGGCCCTGGGGGCCGCCCGCCGCGCTGCTTGCCCAGAGAGGGGGCCCTGCCCTGGCGCTGAGGGCCCAGAGCTGCTGGGGTGGGGTAACGGCGGTTGTGCTGAAGCCGGGGGGGACGGCAGCCCTTGGGCAGGGCTGGCCAGTAAAGGCGGCTGCCTGGGCTGCTGCGTTCTAGAAGTGAGGGAAAACCGGGGCCCCGCGGCAGGTGCCTCCCTGCGGAGCCCCGCAGGGGGCCTGGGCAGACGGGGAGCCCGTACGCTGGGGGGCTTTAAACACAAATTCAACACAACAGGAGCAGTTCGGATTCTGCCTTGGGTGCGAGGACAGGTCAGGCAACCTCGGGCCCCCTTCGCACCTGGGCAGTTGCGGAGTAAAAGCGTCCTGGTACTGTTGGTGTAGCTCTGGGCCATTAAAGTGGATTTTTCTTCAGGGTATGAGCTCAGTAACACGAGGCCTGAATTTTAAAACTGTTTAATTATTTTGGTACAAGCTTGCATATGGCTCTCTTGCCGGAGAACTAGTGAAATTGCATGTTGCGCGAAGCTAGGGAGTGAAAACTGAGCAAATGGGATTTTGTATATAAACACTATTTGGAATATTGCCTTAAAGTGTTTAACTTCAGTGGTTGACTAACACTCGCATTAGAAGTAATCTTTGACAAATAGTCAACACTACCCGCCTCTCAAGATGGCCTAGGTTTACACTAACAAGTTCTGCAGACACAATTTCTTAGAGGCAAGTTATTTATTTTACAGTGTTTTGCCGATAGAACTAACCTAGTACAAATATGGCTTAGAGGCAGAAAGTACGACTTCACTGCTACTGTTTAATTTGCTTGCCAAAGGAGTGTAATCTGCACAGGCGTTTCTGTTGGTAGAGCTGCCTGCGCGAGGAGACTGCTCCAGCGTACCGCCATGGTAGGAAACCTTTTAAGTGCAGATAAGTCTCTACAGCGTTAGAAGCCAATGACACACCCTGTCGTCTACCGAACATGCTACCGCAGTATTTCTGCTCTGTGTGATCCTTTTGAATTCATTTGTGCTCTGGGAGCGGCATTATTAAGGGATGGACTTCTTTTTTTCTGTTTTCTTTCCCTTAACCCTGCCTTAAAGTGACCGGCCTGGACCGCGTTGGTATTTTTGAGCAGCCTCCAAGGTGTTTCTGTGGTGGAAGCATCCAAAATATTGTCCCAGAAACTTTAATGTAGAAGAGCAGCTAATGGAGGCGAGAGCAGTGTCTGCAAGTTCCCAGGGTCTGCCGTCTGTGTGACCACGTATTTACTAGGTTTGAAGGGATAATAATATGTTCCTTTTAAAGAAATAAGCTGGAAACTGGCAGTTCCTAATGAGTTGTCAGAACAGCCCTTGAACCTGCAATGCCGGCCCCGTGCCCTGAAGCAACACAAGGCCAGTGCCGGTGGTACTGCTGCCACCTTCTCCTTCTTTACAGTTGAGGATTTCTTTAGCCTGAGCAATAAAACACTCGGAAAACTCTCCAGCACCCCCAAACTCTCTCTCTGTCTGCTCTTACCTGGCAAGGAAATGGAGGACTAAATACAGATGTGGTCAAGCTGGGCAGATGTGGTTGAAAGCACATCAACTGTACCCTGAGAATTTGCAAGGCAGTGGATTATTGGGATAAATTTAGGGATAATAGTCAGCCTTTCTATGTGCTAATCCTCTCTGCTACTGACTCCTTCTGTGGCTTTTATAACCCACCTCAGCTCTCTTACCGCTCAGCTTTCCCCTCTGAGAAATAACGTTTAACTTGTACTCGTGAAGTAGGTGAATCAGCTTTAATTAAGATTTGTTGAGTGCTTTGTTGATAAGTTCCCTATAAAGCTAGTTATTATTTTTTATTAACACGCAGATATTCTTAGCACCTGAAGTGAAAAATGACACAACACTGGGGATCTTCTGGGAAACGGCCCTGTGAAAGCAGACGGCGCGTGCTAACGAAGGCTTTGTCAAATCTCTTCTGGCTCCGGTTCATGAGGCAGCTTGCTCCTAAAGCTCTGACTCAAAAAACTAAAATCCTCTTGAGTCACTGGGAAATCTTAAGTGTTCATGGAAGTTAAGCCCCGCTTTTGCATAAGATTTGTAGATCTTGCCCCCTTGCTGGATTTCTCGCAGAGCCTTCGGTCGGGGGTTGGTGCAGCTGTGTGTGTATGGCATCAGCTGCGCAGGCACAGCTGCTCTCGCCTGCTTTGAAACACCTTGTTTCAATGATTTCAATTGCTTTCAGCAATTATTGCCTCAAATTACTCTGTTGGGGGTAGGGCGGGCTTGCCCGCTCGGCTGGGTGATGCCCCTTAAGGGCTACAGCCCGTCGCACAGGTTGGTGGGGCTGTTTGGGGCAGGAGGGGAGGGGGGAAGCCCTGCCCTTCCCCACGGGCAGCCCAGGTCAGCATCCCGCACCCCGCAGCGCGTGGGAAGGCCACCTTCACTGCCAAAGTAGCTTGGTGGCAAATTAAGCTGAAGAGCTTTGTTTATGAAAGGTAATGAAGACGTGAGTTGAAACGGTTACGGCTGTGCTCGTTCTGCGTTGCTGTGTGGGTGCCCCTGCGGCAGGATGAGGAGCTCTATTGTATTTTGGGGAAGAGAAGGCTGTTAAATTAGCTCTAAGATGTCACTGCTGTAGCGGTGTAGGAGGGGCCAGATGGAGGATGCTAAAAGGAAATGCAGGGCTGGAGAAGCCTTGTCCATGCCCCTGTCCTGAGGCCAGGCGAGAGATACTCAGCTCCAGACTGGACAGTGGTGGATGTTAGTGCGGATCAGGATGGCGGCAAGTTCCCTCTGGGACTTGATGGAATCCTGGTCTTGGAGAGCCTGATACCTCGTGTAACTCGCCCTTGCAGCAAATGAAGCGGGTGGCTTTCTCTCTTGCCCTCAGAGAACAGGGAGCCCAGCGGATGGTTGTCCTCCTTGTAAACAGCTGTTGAATGCTGAGAGCTGATCCTGACCCTGGAGGGAAGCGAGGATGGAGAAACCCTTCGATAGCTGCTAAGGGGCTGTGTGTTTTACACACTGCCTGCTCTGCTTGTTGCCCAGACCCTCCGGTTTGTCTGCAGCTTTTGTAGGGGCAGTACCCAGCACTGAGCATGTCTTCCACCCCAGAATTACGAATTTTATGTTCTTAAATCCCAGAATGATGTTTGGCTCTTGGCAGCTGGAGCTGTGGTGTCACAACGCTGACACGTGTCACATTTTTAGTCCAGTCCCCCATTTTCCTCAGCATTACCTCTGTCCAGAGAGCTTTCCCCCATGCTGTATTTGTGTGCTTGATCTTTGGTTTTGCTGTTTCCAAGTGCGGCTCTTTGCATTGTTTTCCTTGCTTTTCTTTTTATTGATTTGTGGGTGGTTTTGGAACTTATCAATTCTGATCATGACCTCCAGAGTGCTTTCAGCCCTTAAGTGCTGGGCATCCTTTCAGGTTTTATAAAAGTACTGTCTCTTTCATTGTTCAGGCCATTAATGAAAAGGATGAATAGAAGCAGACCTGGACTGAGCTCCGAGGGCCCATACATGAGGTTTTCTCCTGTTGTGACAGGGAATCGTGGATAGCTACACCTGAAGTGTGTGTGTGGGGGAGATGCTTTGGTTTTTTTCTTTTCTTAGTTAGTAATGAGCACTCTGCCTCGTTAGGGTGAGCTTGCCCGGTCCGAGTTTCTCTGGTTTGCCCAAGAATGTCGGATGGATAGACTGAAAAGCCTGCTTTAACGCCGTTGTGCTGGTCGGAGGTGTGATGGGCAGATCTCTGTAGAGGGGGATTTGTGCCCCATTTCTGAAGACTTGGGTGATTTTCAAGAGCTTTCATGAACCTCATTTAACTGAGGCTTCTCGCTGGAGCTCACTAGGAGATGATCCTCTGCTCCCTCAGCCCTGCTTTCCACCGAGAGCTGCCCAGGTAGCTTTGGTAGCAGAGGGGTATGCATGGGGGGAATTTGTGTCTGTAGTGTCCTGCTTCCCTCTGTTTCTCCGTAGGTCTGTCCTCAGTGAGACTTAGGCTTGTCTGTATGTGAGTAAGGTAGTAAAAATACATTTTTCTCCTCAAGCAATTCACAGTTCCTTGTGTGGTTGCTCTGTTCTGGAAAAAAAAATGACTTGCTCTAGAAAAATTAATTACACTCATTTTTATCCCCGAATAGTGTGTCGCTGTGGGAGCGGTTGCAGGATACCTCGTTCCACCAGAGCTCTGCCGGTCACCTTCTCGGTGCAAACTAAGCGTAAGGAAAAGGAGTTACTTCAACTGAAACACATTTAACTGGAGAAGACATCACTGTCCAAACAGGACCAGCTCTAACCGCCTCCGAGTTCTGTAAGTACTGAGCTGCTGTGTTCAGCTTTTTGAATTTTAAGACGTTGGTCCTTTTCTGAAGTGCGCTGCCATCCACTATACTATCTTTCTTTGCACATTGGTGTAACTGTGCGGTGAAATTTGGGCCCCACTGAATTCAAGGACAACACGGGGTTCCTCTGTGGTTTTCACCTCTTCCACCTCTCAAGGCTGGTAACTTGAGGTACCCGGCCACAGTTGTTCACTCAGGCTGTGCTTCAAGGCCGTCATCAATGGGATGGAGCAGCTGTGCCCTGTTTGTTCTCCTTTATCGGTCCATGGCTGAGGGTGGGTGCCCTGGCCAAGTTTCAGTTCCAGGGGAGAAAATTCAGCCTCCCTAAAGCATTCCTGTGGTTTCTGTTGGGTTCTTCCTTCCTCCTCTCCAGGGGGCTGCGTGCTGTAGTTAAATACTGGTAGAAAGGTTGCGTTCCACTCTGGATTACGGCTGAATCTTGGTGGTGAATAAATTGCATCCCGAGTCCAGTTTGCAAAGCCCTTTGAGCGTCGTGGGATGCAAGAAGCTGTATTTTATTCTAGATATGTGTTCGCTGATAATTCTATAGGATTTTCAGTTGTAAGGGTCCTGATTATACTAGTTCTCTGCGCAGTCAGACTCTTTGCCCAAATAATTCAGAAGCCTGCTGCAGAGGGAGGAAAAGGAAGATGGAGGGATGATTTAGAAACCTCTGGGTGGCTGGAATAGCTGGGAAGAAGATGCACATGTTGATCTGAAGGAGATGCCGAGCCAGGTATATGCCTTTAAGCATCTAAAGAAAAGTCAGGATTTTTTTTAACGGCTGCCTACTTTAAACCCAAATAGTTCCTTTAATGAGAGTTTTTAAAGGTTTAACTGTTAATTTTAGAATTTTTATTTCAAGCATGCTTCCATAAAATTAACTTTTTCAACACAGAACGCTTTAATGTCTTCCGTGTTGGTGCTCATTTGCAAGAAATCTATGCGCAATTATTTCTTATGTACCAGTTAAATCTATCAGCCAACAGATGTCAAGTGTAGCAAAAATGCTATAATAATATTATGGTCTAATAATAGTTATAATGATTCTAATTACCTGGCACAGCTTTTGAGAGAGGCAGGCTCAGAAATTAGTGCAAATGGGATGTTTAACCTTGAACTGCAGAAGCAGGGCACTTTCAGAGGTGTCTGGGCTGTGCCCCCTCCTCTCTATCGGACATCCCGTTCCCTTCATTTCCTCCAGCAAATAAGAGTAGCGGTCTGGTCTGTTTTAACTGTTCAAACCTCCTCCTTGGTATGTTCAGAGGTGGAGAAAAGTGCTGGCGAGCTGCAGATGAGCACGTTTCTTAAAATACCCATAAACGTGAAGCCTGGTCATTTTTAACCTCGCGCTGCAGTCTAGCCACCCCGGTTTCGACACGCTCCTGCTGCCTGATGATTACAGCGCGCGCAGATTGCTCTCACCTCGGGAAGGCTGCAGGAGGCTCAGCAACCTTCATCTTTTATGCAAGCCGGTTGCGCTGCTTTTAGGTGTCAGGGAGGCTTTGCCACAGCCTGGAAAGCACAAAGCCAGCCTGAATCTGCCCGAGTGCTGCTGGGCAGCTTTCACGCTGTCTGCTGAGGGGAGAGCGGGTGTGGGGGTGTGCAGGCGAGCAGACGCGAGTTGTTGATCCCGATGGAGGCTTTGGTGTGAGAGGTAAGGAGGGCATGTCAGCAGGTAGGAACCAGCCACCTCGCTGGTGCCCGAGTGCTGCGCTTGCTTTGCCTTCGACAGTTTGGACCCGCACAGCCTTGTTGGAGCCTCCTTCCCCAGTGCAGGAAGGATGCTCTGTGTGCCAGCTCTTTTATGTCACTCCCAATGTGCCTCTACCACTCTATTTTTCCTTTAGGAAGGATCCTGGGCTGCGTTTTCTATATGCTGGTGGTTTTTACCCAACCTTGCTATGTGCTGTGTAGTGTGTTGGGGTCCCAGTGCTCGTTATTGTTGTAGGACTGATCAGGCGATGCATAACGGGTCGCCCCTTGCCGCAGCTGTTTGTTTTAATTTTGTGATGTGAAGTTGGTGAGGAGTCCCTGGTTCACAGAGAAGGATCCTTTCTGCAGAGGAAGCCCTGCATGTGCTGGAAGTTGACAGGCTTCAATGATTATATGCCAGGCTGAACGTTTTTCCTCTAAATAATAGATTCACATGCTGATGAGAACTCAGCAGGACCTGTGGGAATTTGGCTGTCGGTTGCTGATCCCTGGCATGAGCAGCAGCTGTGAAACTTTTACTGTCTTCCTGTAAAAACGGATCCAGAGGTGCCCTTGCAAGGTTTTCTTCTTCATTTCCAGCCTGCTCATAGGCCGGCATGCTCTGCTTCTCGCGAAAGCCCTGCCTGCCAACACTGCGCCTGCTCGGCGCGCGCAGCCCACCTTTCTCCAGGGCTCACGCTGGTGAGCGCTCTGCCATCTTCGTCCCTTTCTTTGGGGAGGTTTGCCTTCTTGCTCCAGTTGGTACCTCTGTTGGTGCATCACCGTGGAGATGGGGCCGTAGGAACTGCAGGGCACAGCCTTTTCCAGGCTCGTGTGAAGAAGGATGCAGTAATGGGCTACGCTTTTTTAGGGAAGATGATTTCTCAGAGTAAATAATTTGTCAAAGAACACTTGGCATCGCCCCAGATGCTATTAAGGAAAAGACAAATCTTGGATCTCTTCAAGCCTGAGCTGTAAGGCTCATGTAATATTCACTTGCTTTTTAACAGGCTGCTTTGCTTTGCTCAACATCAAGCCTTGCTGCTATGACCAACACTGACTCATGAACGTGCTCGTGCTTTTACTTACCCTGAGAAACCAAAGCTCCCTTTGGTTTTCTCCTTCCTGTAAATATTAGCACTGTATTTCTCATCCTGCCGCAAGAGCACCTTTCTGCCTCCCTTCTCTCAGCCCGTTGAGAATCCAGATTTTCACTGCTCTGAGCCGGGTGCAAGGATTCGCTTCCCTAGGACGGGTATGGCTCTGGCCAGGTTTCCAAAGGACGCAAAGGGTGCGCAGGTGCACTGAGCTCTCCCGCGTGTCGAGGAGCGCAGGCACCTCCCCGGCTTGGCAGGCTGTGCCAGCGCACCGCGGGCCCTGAATGAGCTCGTGCCGAAACCTCCTCGGGGCTTTGGGGACGCGGCCCTTTCTGCTCGCCTGGCGCTGACACAGGCACGCTCTTTCTTCGTCTAGTTTCTGATACACGGAGAACCGTCTCGACAAGGTCTAGAAGAGCCCTCCAGCACCTCTCTGCCTCATTGCCTCCGCGTCTCATTTCAGACTTCATTTGTAAACATCTCTTTGCCCTTGCTAAACACTGTGTCTCTTAATTTCGCTCTGCAAGAGTATTATTTAATTTGTAAATGTTTTAGGACGTTATTTGAAAAATATGATACGAAGCTGTATTTCATTTACTGTAATGATCCACTAATGCGGGCATATTTCAAAGGCAGGCTATGCAGTACTGTGGGGTTTAATTAAATTTTGTTTTTCAAGTAAGCATCAATAGACAGACAATAACAAATGGTGGACGATATGGATACAGAACAAAGTCACTCCATTTTCTTTTCCGAGACTGTGGAAGTGAAAATGTATAGCCCTTAAAATGTGCTTGGCCTGCTCACGATTGCAGCTTTGGTGCAGTTACTCACTTTCCGGGGAGTTTTTTTCTTTTTACTCTGACTTAATTAATTTTCTTGATCTCTTCCTGCCCACAAAATAAACTGTTGTGGAAAGTTTCCAGCAGGAGCCTTGGGTGAGCTAGGTTCTGCTGCAAGCTCTGGACTTAGTTTTGAATATCGTGTTGCTTAACACATTATGGCTTGTAGAGGCGGGTCCTTGTGAGGGTTATAAAACCGAAGGGCTGGGTATGAGGTTCTCATTCCTTCGGTGGGCAGCGCCTGCCTTCGGTGGCTGGACGCGGTGTGTGCCAGCGCTGGCGCAGGGAGGATGCCGGGGGGTAAAAATGATGTAGTTGCGTCCGACGTTGCTGTACCCAAGTGGGGAATAAGCAAGTGGCTCTTGAGTGCATTTCATTCCTTTTCTTCCAGCAAGCGTGGGGTAATCAAGTACAAAATGTATGCAGGGAAGCTTGGAAAGTCTGTTCAATGTCAGCGGGAGGCTGTTGGAAATCATAATGGCACTCACAAGCATGGCGCTTGTACAAGTTTTCTAGGGGTGAAGAAATTCATCGGTGATGATGTAAATGGGCTCCTTTGTTTGGGTTTGTGCAGAGCATCGCTTGAGGAGCAGAGTGAGATTGCTGGCTGGAGCGTTCTTGAGTTCTGGCTGGTTTCTGGTGGCTAGCGTGGGTTTTGTTCTCTCTCAGTTTTTGGGAATTTTTCCATTGTTTAAAAACATAACCAGAATTTGCTGAGGAAATCGGTGCGGGTGCCCTGGGCTCCTGCAGCACTACAGCCCTTTGATTTCTCTCTGAAATCTGTCCAAGTCAAAGAGCTGAAAAAAAGGTAAATTTTTCAGAGGAGGACCCCTCGTCCCCTGTTCAGAGATGTGAGTTCAAGCCGTGTCCTGGCTTCATGCCTAAAGCTTTGCCTGTTTAACCTGCCTGCAAATGGATCCGGAGCAGCGGGGGGGCTGGGGGCGAGGGCTGGCTGTGCTGTGCTCCTGCCTGGTGCTGGCTCTGCTCACCGCCGGCTGAGCGACGTGGGTCACCGTCCAAAGGGCTGTCGGGTGGAAATTGGATCGTGTAAAGCCTGGGAGAGGCTGCAGGAACCTGGCTCTCAACTGGCATCTCTGCAGCTGTAAGTGCCTGAAAAGCATCGCTGTAAATGACAGACTTGTGTCTGCTAACCTCCTCCTCCATGAGATCTCGGTTTAACACTTCCCGCGTTACGGTAACAGCCTGTGTTTTGCTCCTCGCTGGAAAGCAGCGCCACGAATACTTTACAACTCTCCTGGTGCACGTACCGGCTGATGGTGTTTTCTGCGCTGGATGAGATGCTCGTAGGAAACAACAATCCTGTCCAAGGAAGGCTGGCAAGATGGTGTCCTGTGCTTGATGCCAGTCCCTGTGGCTGGAGAGGAGTCTTGGTACAGATAAAACGATGTCTAAATATAACATGTCATGAGGCATCAGATGCTCTTTAAATAAATTCTGGAAAAAAACCTCATGCAGCTGAGGTTTGCGCTGGTACTATCAATACCAAGAGGAATGCTCTGTGCCTGCTGCCTTGTTCTTGCCTTGTTCCTTCCTTTAGGCTGCCAGGTTTTCCCTTTTCTCACTAATTTTTGTTTATATATAGTGTCACTTGAGGCTCTGTTGCTGAGTTTTGGGCCAGGCTGTTGCTTTTTGGTGACTTGATGCAGCATCTCCTACTTGTCTCATCCTTCCTTTGCATCTCCTGCCTTTCTCCCGTTCACTCTCACTTTGCAATAAGCTAACCTCCTCTGTGGGCTGGTCAAGCTTCCCATCCAAAAACCTTGGGCCTCTTGCAGACAAACTTTTCTGAGGCCATTATTAATCTTTTATGGAAGGAAAGGTTTTTCTGGCGATGCTGGGACTTGGGTGGCTCACCCCAGATGAAGTATGTTGGCATCGGGAACATCCGGAGCCAGCAGCTGAGCCCTGGGCTGAGGGATTTGCCCTCAGTGCAGACCAGTAAGCACTTAAGCCTAGTCTTTGCAGGAACAGGTGAGTGATTTGGGTTCCCCATGATACTGTCTGGCATGATTAAATCTTGCAGCTGTGCCCAGAGCAGGTTTAGGGGGTCATTCTCCTGCCCAGCAGGATAACGGAGAGAGAACAATGTGCCCCGCAGCAGAGCCAGCGCTGGGGACTCCAGAGCCTGTGCTTTAATGGTTCTTGCAGGGCCATGCAGCAAATGGAGGCCCCATGAGGGGCCTTGACATAAGGTCTGGGATGACACGAGTCCAGGTCTTGTGAAGCTGCGATAGTGCTCAGGAATGAACAAAAAAAAAAAGGCTCTAGAACTGTTAAAAAAATAAATAAATCAGTAATTTAATTTGGGGGGAATTCACTTCTAGTGAGAGAGCGCGAGGCTGGCTGGGAGAGAAGTGCTTGCTCAGGTGGATGATAATCCATATCGCAGCACTTTACATCATCAAAGCTCTTTGACAAACATTAGCCTTCTTAATGCCTCCCTAGGACGAGCGAGGTGCTGTGCCGCTGGATGAGTAACGTGAAGTTTCTAGACTATGAGGAGCTTCAGCCCAGAGTGATGATTTAAACCCCGAGTTCTTTTTAATAATGGATATTGTTGATGGCTGCCTCGCATGGGAGTGCTGCACAGGAACAGATTGTGTTGTACTCGTGTGCTTTAAAAATGAAAAGTGTGCTGGTCTTTGGAAGCACTTGGGTCTGACGCCGGCCAGCTAGGTTTCTTGGATTTCTCCTTTGGAGTTTGGCAGCCGTCTGCTTCAGGGAGTACAGTGGTCTCCTAAGAGTTTATTTGATCTGACACATGACAAATTGTTTCTGCTGGCGGGTACTTCAGGCGCAGTCTGTTAGCTGGCAGCCGCGGCTTTGCGGGCACTGGGGAAGGTAGGGAAGGCAAGCCTGCCCTCTTCCTCCTCTTAGAAAGCGTCAGCGGAGGAAGCGTTGTTTTAGCCCACCTCCCATTCCAGCCTCCTTTTTGCTGGTTGTTAAATTATGCTATTTGCATAATTATTAATGTTGCTTATGCGCTGGGTGTTCCTGCAGATGCTTGTGTTTCTTGTTGCGCTTCGGTGTGCGGGGCAGAAGAGGAGAGCCTACGTTTCTGGAACTGGACCCAGTTGCCATTAAAGATGCTTTGTTAAGTTGCTTTTTTTAGGACACCCTTTTAACTCTGTAATGAGGAGTGGAATATTACATTCCTCAGCAGAATAAAAAGTACATGTCCCCTGTGAGATACTGTAAATACATTTTATCTGTTCTATTACCTGCAGTTTTGAGAATATGTCCCCTAAGCATTTTAATCTTGTTTTCCAGAGTTGTCTCAGGGTGAGGAATCGCTCCTGTTTGCAACTTTGGGAATAATTACTTGTTCATTAATTTCTTCTCTTTCCTGCTGTCCATCTATTATTGCTTCCGAGAGAAAAAACCTCTCTGTAAATCTCCACCGAAATAGGACTGGCTGCTTGATTAGAAGGAGAGTAATGTGCACTAAAATGTGTTTGTGAGAGCGCATCTTGTAGCCATGCGCGTGGACGGACCCACCAGCGTCCGCTGGCTCCCCCAGCGCTGTTCGAAAGCACTTAGCCACGTAGAGCCCGCCAGATGCCTGGGCTGGCTCGGCGTTCCTTATCCCATGATTAAAGAAGACGGCACCACAGGCAGCACGTTTCTGGGCAGTCGTGGCACACCTGGAGCACTGCGATGAGGCAGGAGGCTGAAGGTCAGGTCTGCTCAACCACCGGAGCGGTGCTTTGCCTCCTGAAGTGCTTTCCCTGCAGTGCCTGGCGGCTGTTATGAAATAGAAATTAGGCAGGACAATAAGGGAAGCGGTTCCTCAGCTGGCCCTCTTTTGTCCCGCAACTAAAAGCCAGTTCAGAGATTTTTGTGGAAGTGCTGTTTGCTTTGGTCCTTTTTTGCTCTTTCTTTAAGTACAGACTGAAAGAGCTGGAGACTAGAAGCCACTGTAATTATTATTTCTTCCTGAATAGCAGAATAAATGTGCCATTTAATGCATAAGTGACAGGTCCTTGCGTCGGAAAAAATAGGTGCTCTGACCCTGATGCTGCAAGCCCTTCTACATGTGCGTAACCGTTCCTGCCTGGTTCTGGGTGCGCTGAGATTTCTCACTCCCTGGTGCCAAAACTTGTCTCGACGTGTGACGTCTGCGGTCACTGGAAGTCACTGTGGAGGCTGTCATTGAAACAGCCTTGATTCACGTGGCAGCTTTATTTAGATGGCAGCTGATGGAGAAGCTCTGCAGAATAGTTTGTCCATCATGTGACAAAATCTGCTTGCAGGAGGGGACAGCTGAAGTCTCTGGTCTTCACGGGAGAAGCCCCCTCCGTGCAGATGTGGCCTGGAAGTCCTGTGATGGGCCTGCCGTCTCCCCACCTGATGTGGCAAGTGGAAGCTGTGGCAGCACCAGGATGTAGAGGAAGCTGCTCAGGATGCTCTGCTCTCTGAGCAGAGAGAAGGGTGCTGCAGATGCATCTTTCATCAGAGCTTAAAGAGTCCGAGTGGCTAACAGCCTGCTGTTAGCTCTTACAGCAGGCAGGGAGACTTCGAGAGTCCTCCTTGGCTTTGCAAGTAGCCGTACAGCAAAGGCCAGGAAACAGAGAGCGAAAAATCGCTGTATCCTTTGGCTGCTGCTTCCCACTGCCTGGGTGTGTTGTGCGGTGTTTGCAGAGGCAGCAGATGCAGTGAGAGCCAGGGCTGCCAAAGGAAGGACCCTTCATGGACTTGTGCTGCTCAGCTGCCGAGATGTGCCAGTCTGCAAAATGGCTCTTTGTAGGGTATTCTCTAACAAAAGGACGTTCCTTTTAAGTGGCTGGGTCTCCTGCTGTTGGCCCAAGCTCCAGATAAGAAACAGAGGGTCTTTTCTTTTGGACTGGTGGGTGCTGAGGTTACCAACACAGTCATCGTCCCTTGGAAGAGAAAATCACAGAGGAAAACCACTGACTTCTGGTCGCATCTCTGTTCTCCTCCTTCCCCCGTCTAGGTTTTGGGCTGCGGGAGTCTGCCTTTGCTGTGGCTGAGGGGCAGAGGGATGGAGCTAAGGTACTGCTCCTGATTGAACCCCACGGCTCGGAAGAGCAGCGAGTGTGGTCATGGAGCTCGGGAGGGACCTGTGGGCTGGGAGCAGTCCTTCTGCTTGGAAAGTTTACTATTTCTTTGAGTCTCTCTCCGTGACCCTTAATTGTGCACACCTGTATGGCCCAGACTTGCAGTTCAAACGTCCGTAGCGAAGCGGTTGCTCGAGCCTTCCCTGCGGAGAGGAGCTGTGCAGACCTTGCAGCCCTCGAGCGTGGTGGCCAGTGCAACTCTGACGGCATGCGCAGGCTCCCGTGGTGGCTAAGGCATTCGCAGAAATGCTGTTTCATAACCGCTGCTGGGATTCGTGAGACGTACAGAGGCAGGTTCCCTGATGTGTCACCATGTCATAAGGATTTAAGGTTGAGGAGCTCTTTGAAGCACCAATGCAGCCTGTTCTGCCATGACAAGGTAGAGATGAGCGCCAGCGTGACTTTTCTTCCCCAAGGAAAACGCTCTTTTGCACAGATCACAAGCTGTGGCTCTGCTGCTGTTTGAAGAGACCAGACGAATTGCAGAGATGGGCGCTCTGTGCAACATCGAAGTCTGCCCGTCTGAAGCCGAGATGCTGAGGATCTCCAGCTCAGCGTCCTTCATGTCTAGGCAGCAAAAGGAAAGAAGGTCTCTGAACCAGGAGTCACTTGGGGGATCAAAGCTCTGCTTAGCAGAGGCTGATGAGGCAAAAGGCAGGACGACAGTAGGAAGGTCACAGCCCCTGCAGATGATCTGGGCCATCTAATATCGGCAGCTGGGACTCCAGAAGGGTCTGTGAAACCTTCTCCTCTGCTGGAGCATGCAGGCCTGCAGCTACCCCCGAGGAAGCAGACGCGCAGTGTCCAGCGCCTGCGCTTGGCCGGAGGGATTCTGCAGTCCCCGAGAGATTGTTTAATTAAAAGGATGCTGCACTGTCACTTTTTCAACTATTTTTTCCATATGTTGCTACAAGTAACATATAAAATAGCTCTCTCTATCTGTCAAGAGATGAGAGAAGAAATGTATTTTTCAGCTGTGGACTCCTTGCGTTTGATGGTGCTTTGTGTGCAGGCAGTTTCCTTGCTTCTTCCCTGATTTTTATTAAGCTTAAAACAGTGCCCAGGGACCAATGAAGACTGGAGCATCTTGATCCTAGGTGCAGTGTGAGCACGTGTCAGTCTGTAAGCATCTCACAAGCAGAAAGGCAAAAAAACATTCCCCAAAGTAGAGGTGACAGATGATGAAGAAGAGGAGAGGGAAGGAATTATGTTCTCTTTCAGCTTCTCTTGTCTGTGCATTGACTTCTGCATTTGCAGCCCTTGGAGCTCTTTGTTATTTTAAATTTCCTTAGGAAAAAACCTGCTGAACGAATGCTGCCTGCTGCTGGCTGGCTGTTCTGCTTTGGTCTTGGACTGGGGAGGCTCTTATGCTCGCGGAGCGGGACTCGCTTTTTAATCTTGGTGGGAAATGCCTGGGTAGAAGAACGGAAATCATCATGAGAGGCACTTCTAGACGATTGTACTGGTAGTCTCTCCTTTCTCTCTTCATCCACATTACAGTCCCAGGGCTTTTTTAATTGCTTATGAAAGGCATCCTCTGAGACCACTTTAAAAGTACTAATGCAGTGAGAAAAATAAGCAAACTTGGATAAGCACGTGAAGATACCGCTGCAGACCTTGGTGGAAGGAGCCCCGCGATTCCCTTGTTTATAACTGTGGGGTCTCTCTTAGGAGTGGAGCAACTGAGCCCCAGCACGGGGAATGATTTGCCCAGGTTCATGCAGAGAGTTGGGGCAAAGCCAGGAGCGATCCCGAGGGAACCTGCTTGGCAGTAGGTTACCTTCATCCTCGGAGAGCTCCTTATCCCCCTTCAGGGGAGGGTTTGAGATTGGCTTGTTAGGGCTTTATTCCAGGTTTTGCTGCTGGTGGCCCATCTGGCAGCTCCTGGGTGGGTTTGGCCCACGAGGCGGATCCCAGTGGCTTTTCAACTGGGAACTTGCCACAGAACGGGACGCGTGGGGGAGACGAGCTTGCTTGCAGGGGAGGTCCTGAACTGGGCATCCCGCCAGGCGTCCCGTGCAATTAATCCCGCGGGCTGCCGTGCCACGTTAATCCTGGCCGTGTAGCCAAAGCACGTAGTGGGCGAGCCACACGTTTGCTGCCCGCACGCTGTGCTGCTCCCTGCTGCGTCCTGTGCCTGTGGGCCGTCTTCGAGTAAGAGCGGTCACTGCCGCCCGGTGTGCTGTAGAGGAGTGAGGAAATGCATTTTTCATAAACTTTGCAGCTCACTGTTTCTGGCAGATCGATAGGGCTGCCGGAGGAGCCCTTCGCTTGCCCGCTGTCGGGGCACCTCTGCGCCGGGTGCTCCGCAGGGCTGCAGCAGCAGGTGTCCTCGGCTCGGGAGAGATGGCAATCCTGATGGGAAACCTCCGGGCTGAGCCGGAGCTGGCAGCGAGGGTCTTGGCGGGGACAGGCTGAGATACAGACACGGGGGATAGATGCTTGTGCTGGGGCGGGCGGCGCGGCGTGGGTACTGCTGTGGGAGTTGAGTGCCTGATACATCAGCGTCAGATTTTTGTAATACCGAGCCTGAATTTTGCATGGTTTTTTAACTTCTTAATTGAGTCTCTTTATAGGGAAGCCAGCACCTGACAGGGGAAGGAGGTTGTTATTCAATGTGAGAGCCATGAGTGAACAGCAGGAGCTTGGAAAATACAAAAAGCTGTTTCTAGAGAGGCCGGGAGTACGCCAATTAAATCTTTGGCTCTTTGTGGGCCCAACTGCGGTGGCATGTCAGGGTGCCCTGTGCCCTGGCTAGTGCAGTGTGCACTTTCTTTCCTGTGAGATTCTCCAAGCTCGGGAAAGCAGAGGGAGTAAAAAAAAAAATGTACTGAACACTGACAGACTCCCAGGTTAGTCCAAGCCAAGGCGTCACCTTGCAAATACGGACTGATGGAAATGATAGATACATGTGGGGGGAATACTGCTCAATTGTATGTGCTGTGCATGGGAAATTGCAGCAGGGAGCAGGAGAAGGGGATAGGTACGGGCAGGAGGAGAGGCGTTTTCAGCCGGAGTTCGGGGCGATGGGGAAGGGGAAAGCCATTTCAGGTGGTTGAGGTCAGGCAGCTTTGAGAAAGGTGTTCGTCCTGAAGGTCCCTGCACATCTCTTATCTCCAGGCAAGTCCTAAATTGGTGCAAATCGGCCCCTGCGCTCTGGCACAGACTTGAACGTGCTCGCTAGCCCCGAAGCTCTGCAGAGCGAGGGTGCCGCGTGCGTGTGCAGGCAGTCGCAGAGCCCTGGGAGAGTAGCTGTCAGAAATTCAGATGGATTCATTATTTATAAATAATAAACGACAAATTCAGTTCTCTGATCTCTGGGGCACGCTCTGGTTTTGTACACTCCATCCTGAGTGGAGCAGAAGATCCCCCCCATCCTGGACACAGGGCTCTGTGGCGCAGGGGGTCTGAGGAATGCCGGAGACGCGCCGGCTGCAGCCCCCGGCATCGGGGTGCTTGCTGAGCTGCGGTGGAGAGCGGCTCCTCTGCCATCACTGCTAATGAGCGGGCGCAGAGGATGATGGCAGCCTTGCTCAGACTTCAAACCACTGAAATATAAAGCTGTGCTCTCGCCCTCTGGAGAGCAGCATTTTCTGTGAACACTGGTTTCTGAAGGAATTCATTAGGTAAATTTAATTAATAGACTGAACGATGTTTAATGTTAAACTGTGCGAGGTTGTTTGTATAAACAACAGGGTTGGAGTTGCTGTGGTCGGGTAGAAGGGGTGATGCTGGCTTTATCCATAAAGGACCCACAATAGCCCACTCCTCTGCCCCTGTGTGGAGCCGTGGCCAGTGCTGGTGAAGCCGCTGGGTGCCAAAAGCTGCCCTCGCCATGGCCGGGCGCTGCTGTGCCATCTCCTGTCGATGGAGACATCCGCGCTTCGCTCTCGCTTGCGTCGGCACCTGGCAGCGCTTGTAGGAAAGACCAAGGGTAGGTGATGTCGTAGCCGAGCTGCCTTTGGAGGGGCTGATGTTAGCTGACGGCTAAGCAGGTAGCCTGTAGGGATTATTAATATTTATTGTTATTATTTGCTAGTGGCAGTTATAAAAGTTTCATGATTGCACGGTAGATACCAGGCTCTGTAAGCACGTGTTGTCCTTCTCCTCCCTCCCCACCCCTACTGCCCCGTGTCAAAATTTCTCCCCGTGCACTGGTCCCAATTTAGAGCGGTGCTCCTGGCACAGGTTGCCCAGAGAGGTGGGAGATGCCCCATCCCTGGAAACAGTCAAGGTCAGGCTGGACGGGGCTCTGGGCAACCTGGTCTAGTTGAGGATGTCCCTGCTCACTGCAGGGGGGTTGGACTAGGTGACCTTTAAAAGGTCCCTTCCCACCCAAACCATTCTATGATTCTGCTGCAGATCAGAGCAGGACCTGCTGTGTGGGGGCAGGCTGTGCCTGAACAGCAGAGCTCGAGCCGCGGTTTATTCTTGTCAAACTAAAAGCGTGGCCTCCTTGCTGCGTGGGTTGTCCGTAGGCAGCCAAATACGGGAAGGTGTTCCCACAACTTTTCCCTTGTGTAGGAGTGTTTTTAACACACCAGAGCAGAGTCCTGGTAGGAGTAAATGATGAGGAGCGAGCAAGAAGAATAAATTTTTTTTTAAGCAATTTCATAAGCGGCGTCAATGGGACAGTCTGTATTGCAGCTGCGCCCTCTCTGCTGAAATCTTGGTAGTGTGAGGGTGTTTGCAAACAAGTCGTGCTCACTGTCCTGTCTTTCACCCATGCGTGTGGGGCTTCGTGCCCAGGTGGGACCCTGTGGCAGGGGTTGGGGGCTCCCGGTGCAGTGGGCTCCTACGTGGAGCTGGGGATACTCGCTGGAGGCATGAGCGTGCTTTCCCAACGGCAGGACGCCAGGAGGAGCAGAGCTGCTGAGTGTCCCGAGCGTGGCAGAAGCGGATGCAACCTCAGACCTCAAACGAAGCTGTGCAGAGCCTGCGCCAGCCCTGTGCGGTGGGTCTGTACCCAGAGAGGTCTGTTCCTGCCTGGTTTGTCCTGAGAGAATCGAGGACAAACAAATTGGGGCTCCATTGGGAGCATTGCATGGATCCCTGAAGGAAGCTCTTCGTTATGTTTGGTTTTGCCATTCAGAGCTCTTCTCCTGCTTTGCATAAGGTGTTAGGTTCATTATTATTATTTTATTCTGGTTTTATTATTAATTTTTATTCAGATCCAGTTCTTTGATCAGTCAAGGGTATTCAGGTCTCTTCCAGGATCTTTGTAGTTTTAATATTGGCTTTAATGAAGGGGAAAATTCACTCCTGCCTCCTTTTGGAAATGTTGCTGATCAGGACCTGTCCGTGGCAGGAGGGAGCTCAGACAGATGCACAGAGCAGGAGGTCCCGGGTGCTTCCCAGGCGCCTGTCGATCAGCTGTGCAGAGCCGCAGCAGCTCACCCGGGCACTGCACCTAGGGCAAGTGCAATTAATTGCTAGACCTTGTCTCAGGGAAGAGAAATTATGAAAAGAAGATGAAGATGGCTTCTAAGGAGGAAAAAGTGGTATCAGAGACTCACAAGTCCTGTTTTTAGTGAAGGCAGTGGGGAACACCCATATTGTGGAAGGTTTGGTAGCTCGTTGTGGTTCTTGCAGCATCTTGCCTGTCGGCTCTCATCTTCCTGCTGGATCCTCTGCGTTAAAACATGCTGCAGGTCACCATCTCCAGGTAGACGTGTTTGGAAGGACGGAACCTGTGCTGTGTCTTATGAGAGCCATTGGGGTTTTAATATGGGCAAGTTGTCTTCTCGTAGCTCCCATTTCCAGAGGAAATCCAAGAAATCCCATGCTTCGTGCCAGAAGCCATGGTGTGATGTCCAAGTACTGTCAGGGCAGGGAGACCTGAGGCAGGTCTTCAGGATTGAGACCTGCTAAGCAGACACATGGTCACCTGGGCCTGTGTCCACCAAACCATGAGTATTTCCGGGCTGGCTTTTCTTAGCTTGGTTTGTAATTAACAGGAGCCTTCGTGTCTCTGTGCCTCTGGGAAGAAGAGAGGATGATTGTATTTGCAGGTTGGTCTTGCTCATCTGTTTGGAAGCAGAGGGCTGTGCAGACCTGACTGTGATGAACAGGGAAGGGCCAAGTGTCTTGTGGCCTCCTAGTAATCCTTTCTTTGTCCACCAGCTGTCTCCTCTCCTACACGCAGGCTGAATTTCAGATAAAACCCTCCTCTTCCTCCTGTCGGTGTAGCTGCACAGTCCTCAGAGGAGGAAGGACTGCTGGCCACGGGACGTTCCCAAGGCGTCTGACTGATGCTGCTCTGCTCTTCAGTAGCAAGTCAGCAAAAATGGGTGCTCATTACAGACCTGGGGACCATATTGCTTAGAGGAAGAGAATTCCAGGTCAGGTCAGCTAAATTTCCTTCTCTGTCTCCGTTGCGTTGCACACCACTGAGCACATCATGCTGGTCTCATCTGTGGATGCCAGCGTCGTTAAAATGACATTGTGTTTGAGCGGGGATCTGGACTCAACGCTGATTGTAGTATGTGACCCGAGTGCATCTCTTCAATCAGACATCCCGATTTACACGTCTGTCTTTAAAACAATTTCCTTAACCGTTAGTGCCCATCAAACTTTGGCTTCAGCCTAAGAGGCTGTGAATGCTTGGAGGTTTTTGTGTCACCGGTTTAGCCGAAGGGTGCTTGGGATGTGTTCCTTGATGTCTTTCATCCTTTGGTTGTTCTCCAGTGCTGCCCTACGCTCAGTGAGGGAAGCTCTGTGATTTATTTGTGCTTGTAGACACACAAAGTGCTGTTGGCGCTGTCGTTAACACTGGCCATCTCGACAAAGGGTGGCTGGACAGATACCCTGCCTGAACTAGTAAACTTGCAGATAGTTTTGCAAGACTTACAATTCCCATGCTGCTCCCTCAATCCCGAGATGAGAACAAGGATTGGCTTATTGTTGTTGCTTCCAGTTGGCCACAAAACCAGAGCCTGGTGAGGGGGCTGGGGGGCTCTCCGGGATGTCCGTGTGCTCTCCCGGGACAGCGCATCAGAATTCAGATGAGGCTCCAGATGGATTTATTGGAGTGGCACAGTACACGCAGCGTGGGCTTTGAGTTAGGGCATGAAAGAGCGGTGCTTTCCCAGCAGCTGAAGGCATTAATGAAATATGTTGCTCTTACTGACTTGCTTTGAACTGTCACCTATGACTACGGCAACCGCATTCACGGGGCTGTGCAGCACTTACTGATGCGCAGCTAGTAAAATCAGTAAAAATGTCCCTGCTAATAGAGAACATAATGGCAACGCTATTGTTTCTGTGGCCGCCGGTGCAGACGGGGTTTTCTGGAGCTGCAGAGCAGAACCTCCCAGCACTGCGAAGCCGAGAACGTTGCCTGCTCTGATGGGAGGACTGCTACCAGGAACAGAGGCTTCTTTGAGTGTGACCCTTTGCTCTTTCCCTAGTACCTGATTTTCTTTGACAAAAGAGGATTATTGGGGAAAAAAAAAAACCAAACCACCCCGCTCTGCACAAGGGGAATTTGTGGTCCTCCTGTAGCGGTTCTGGTGCCGACCGGCTGCAGCTGTACGTGGGTGCTGCTGGATCCAACATAATGTCCTTAAATCAGAGCAAATGCTGCCCATGCAGGCGGGGTCACAGCTACAGTTCTGCTTTGCAAACTGCAAGAGTTGTTTCCAAAAGTGCATTGTATCCACGTAACGTTCGGTTTGGAAATGCTCTCGCACCCTCTGCGCGCGTCTGTCTTGTAACGAGATGTCAGCCTGCGCAGGCTTCTCTCCAGGAGCTTCAAACCCCCGTGTTTCACATGTTAGCTCCTCCTGCCTACCTGGGACCTAAGCAAACTGCTAATTGTTGTGCAGATGTCATCTTCCAGGCAGGCATGAGGTGGTAGGCTTTAAAGAGGCTGTGCTGTCATTTGCTACCAGCCTTCTCAGTACACGTGAGCTCTATTTTTATGGGAGTGCGCGTTTTCTTTCAGCCGCTGCTTTGTTGAATTTCTTTTTCTTCTTTTCTCTTTTTATTTCCAGGCTTGCAGGTAAAGTTTTAGGGATACAGCTATTTTTCATTATCCCAGTTTTGCCACTTGTTTTATAACTAAAAAAAAAAACCCAAACCCCAACTACTTCCTACGTAAAAAGCAGGAATTTGTTCCGAGATGAGTTGAGGGGAGAACTGTGTGTCGTGGTCAGTCTGAGATTGAGGTCCTGACTGTGGCATGGGCCAGAAGGGCACGTAGATCTTGTGGGAGCAGATGGAGTTTGAGCCCGTGAATTCTGCTCTGGGTTTTCCAGCTCAGGAACCTGGGTGTTGGTCGTAGCCTGGTTGCACTTGGCAGTGCCCCAAGAGAGAGATGGAGGCTTTGGCCACAAGTTGTCTTTGCCTGTCTTCTGAAAATGGAGAGCTTTTCTTCTACTCCGGTTGTAGTTTCATAAGGGCTTGTGGGTCCTTGAGCTGGTTCTTTGACCCTTTAGAACAGAGGAGACATCGAAGGAGGATATCAAGCACCAGGTCAGAAACACAAGGTGGTACTTCCACACACAGTGTGAATTAAGCAGCAGAACTCGTTGCCGAGGGATGCTGTGGGTGTCAGAAGTCCAGATCCCCTCCAGAAGCAATTAGTGGGAAAAACAAAAATCCAGTTGATCTGGATTTGAGTTCAAAGATAGAGGCTGCTGGTGCGGAAGGCCCTGGGTCAGGAGTTTTTGGAAGATGCAGAAGTGCACCAGCTACATTACTGTTTGTGCTCCCTGCTCTGCTGCCTTTTCCTAAATGTCCACCACTGACCAGTGTGATGTGGTGTTTCGCCTTTTATTTTCTTTTCTTGGCTAAAGCAAAAACCAAGCAGGAAGAGGAAGAAGTAACACAACAGAGTGGGGAGACAAGATGGCAGTTAAGGGCTGGAAGGAGAGGACTCCGCTCCCTCTGTGTCCCCGAAGTCTTTTAGGGGGAGAGGTCCTTTGGTGGCAGGAGTTGGTGTTGGGTGCGCCTGTGACCATATATTCTGCTTTGTGGAGTAGAAGATGGTTGCTTCAAGGAAGGAAACAATCTGCGATGTGATGTGCCATCACAACAGGGACAGAAAGAAAGATATTTAGGACTGCATGTATGGGAGGAAATTCTTTAAAACCTGGATAGGAGTAGGAGCAGACTTGATGGAGGGATGAGTAATGAAGGAGTGTTTGAACGGAACTAATCAGTCCCATCTTCTTTCAAAAGACCTCATTTAGTTTAATTTAGCAGCGTGTAAATTTAGAGCCAATCAAAGGAAATACTTCTCCAGCCTGTGTGCTGGCAGGCTGCTCCGTTCCCTAGCCCAGCGTGAGAAGCAGCGAGCTGAACGCCGTAGGTGGATTTAAAGCCTCGTGTTGCAAGGCAGCGGGGGCACGTGTGAGCGTGGTTACACACGTAGCGGTGGGGATACGAGCTCCGTACCAAGGGGACTGGCAGCCCCAAGAGCAGGACCCTTCTCTTTTTTCCCCCCTCTCTTGTTCAGCAGGTGGTCTATGGTCGGTCGGGGGGGCTGTATGCCACGGGACTGCTTTGTGGCCCACTGCAGGTGCGGGCAGAGCTGGCTCCTGGGCTCACGGTTCGGGTGAGCCGGTGCTCTGAGCGGCAGGGGAAGCCTTGCGCTGTAGGAACCACCAAGTAAACCTTGTTGATGTCTGTTGTTTTCAAGAAAAACCTACATATGGATTTAGATAAATCCCTGATACTTTGACGACTGGTAGTTTTGTTTAAATTGAATTAACGCAGCTACTTCTGTGCTTAAAATGAGGCACGGGCATAAAAAGCCTTCACAGGATTGCACTGATTTTTATTTTTCCCTGTAGTTGTCATCCATGGCACTGACATAGTGATTTTAAACAAGACTCGCGGGTCTCTTCGTGTTTTCCAGGAGAGAGAGAAGCCCCTGCGGGGTCAGTATAAGCTACTTTGTCGTTACCTGTCACAAACTCCATTAGCAGTAAAATCGGCACCCCTTGCTATGGGCTGCCCCTGATGAGACCCATGCACTAACACCTTGAGGTGTTCTGTTTCCTGTGGTGTCGCACCCCTGAACCCGTGCTGCGTTGCAAAATGTCGCGTAAAGAATGCTGAAACCTGTGAAAACGCTGACTAAAATACTGTTGGTTTTGTTTTCCTTTGTATTTTAGGTTGGTGGCGATGTCTCACTGGGCTGGTCTCCTCTCCACCGCTGCCAAAGTCAACCTGCTGGTCTTGGTGGTTTCTCTGGTGCTTTCCCGGTCAAGCCTAAGCGACAGAGTTCCCGTAAGTGTCGGCTGCTCCGGCCAAGAGCTGCGCTCACAAAGGGCTGTCCAGCCACTGGAGTCTCTGGTGGGGCGACAGCCTTACCTGATCCCTCTGTAGGGCCCAGTAGGGTGTTGCAGTGGTTGGTAAATCACCTCTTCTCGACAGTGGGTCTTCAATAACATCACTTCCGAAGGGCTTCTTTCTTAAAACTGCTTGCCTCACCCCAGGACATCCAGAATATGCTCGATCTGGAGGGTTTGCAATGGCAACAGTGCAAGTTGGGCAGCCCTCTTGTTTGCTAGGTGTCACTTTTTCTATTTGGAGTTGTCACACGTTCCCCCTGTGGCAAGAGGCAAAGCTAATTATACGGTCTAGTGGCAAGAAGAAGGGAAGAGATGGCCTCGATTAGGTTCCTAGCTGTGCCTCTGTTGAGTCACCACAAGTGAGTCAGGCTTAGAAGAGCACCCTCTCAGGTCCTTGCATCCCACGGGCATGGATTTTGCTACTTGCAGCGTTATTCTGAAGCTGCAGTTGAGGTGAGCGGATGCTGTCTGCCCCTTCGCACTTGCACAAGCGGGCAAAACTACCCCTGTTTGGATCCTGCTGCTGAGCCCCAGGTGCCAGGCCCCGCTAGATTAGCAGATCTGGAAAGCTTCCTCGAGGAGCTTGCACGAGACACGCTCTGTAGCAGTCTGGTGTGGTTTGGTTTTAGTTTAATTAATGCTGTGGCTTATAACAGGGGGTCCCCCAGCAACACTGGCACGGGGGATCACTGGACCCCGTGTCCCTGGACGCTCGCTCCTGCCTTTGCATTGCAGCTTGCTGATCTGTTGGTTGTGTGATGCAGCTGTTTGGGGACTGTGCTATTACCCTGAGCAAATACAAGGGCCCACCTGGAGTCGTGTAATAATTTGTCTTTATTTCAGGGAGGGAGGGGAGGAGGCTGGAGACAGAGCACAGTCCTTTCAGCTGGAGAACAAGCGCTGGGACAGCCTCCCGGTGACACGTGCCCGAATTGGCGGGCAGCCTGACACCGAGGTTCAGGCAGGATTAATGCAGTGGGTGGTTAACTCGCCCATCACCTTTCCCTGCACTCCCCCTACAACGGCTCTGCCGTGGTCACATCCCTCCTTTATAGCAAACAGGCTGCAGATTGTCTCAAACCCTCCCTGCCGAGGCTTTCCAGCTTATTGTGGTTCGTTTCAGACTGATAAAGCAAGGAGGCTTTTTGCCTTTAAGGAAATGTCCATTGTTCTTTAGAAAACATCTTTCCTTCTACTATTGTAATTGCAAAAACAAACCAAAAAGGATTCTACCTAATTTCTACGTAAATGAAGAATCGCTTGTGTGTTGTTGCCTGTTTTTGCCAGAAATGCTAATGAAAATGGGGTATTGCAAAGCAACTGTGGGCCAAGCCGTGGCAGTAACATTTAAATGAACCAAGTCACATCCTTTTATCCTTACTGAACGTTTAGGCCACGGTGCTTCTTGTAGGCAGAGCCGGTAAACATCAGCTACCTCCATTATGTGTTTCAACAGATAAAACACTTGGAGGCCTGTTGGTAAATTTACAATAGCCTGTATCGTTAAGTCCCTCTTGGATAATAATATAGCAGTGTAAATAAGCTAAGTAATAACTGCTCTGACTCATTTATTTTAGTCCTGTTGAGTCTTGGCTCAGAAAATGTTAACATTGATTTTCATCTGCAGAACCTGGCTTTTTATGTTTGATTGTTACTGAGCTTTAACAATTTGTCATATTTTTAAGAATTTCAAGCCTCTGATGCACTAAGCGAAAGCAGGAGTTAAGCTCTGTTTTCCCATGCGTTTCCGAAATGTCAATCCCTTCTGACAGATAAAATAAAAACATTCTATAGGTTTGTCAACCATCGTCATGTGTTACCACTGTCGTTGCTAATTGTACGTGTTTTGCTCAGGCTGACATTTCTCTTGCTCAGAAACACTCTCCTAGGCTGGATAATGGATATTTATATGCAAAGCACCCAGGTTCTGCCAGAAAATATGCACGCATTTTTTCCAAGAAGTAGAAGTAGTGAAGGCAGAACATGGCCTAAAATTCCAGTTAACCTCTTAATTGACTTCTTTTTTTCCCCGTGAAAACATTCTAAGGATTAATAGCAAAACACTTCATGAAGTGAGCTGTAACTCTTACTCTAATTGCCAACAATTAGGAATAATCTTTCCCTATAGGCTGGTTATTTGAAGTTATTCAGTGGTGTCGTCCTTGGCGATATCAGAAGCTGATAATACTCCCTGCAACAGAAACTGAGCTGTCTGGACGATTAGCCTGCACCAGCTTATCTGTTCCTGTGAAAACCAGAATAGCAAAGACCTGCTTCCCGAGCAGTTAATAGCCCAGAGTGAGATACTACGAGGTCGTTACTTACTATGCACTCTCAGTAATTTTATCCCCTGCAGTTTTACATGACTCCCACCAGTTCCCTGGGGAGACTTTCCAGTGAACAGCGAGGTTTCCCTTGCAGCAAAGATTTTTTTTTCCCTGCTTTTCATCCTTGTTTTTTCCTTTGCGTAACGTCGTACCACTCGTGCTAGCTGATCTACCACACCTCTGCCATTCGCATGCTGCGCTTGCAACGTAGGTGGGGATAAAATTGCTGCCTCATTGTTTTAAAAGACTTGGAGGATGCCGGGAACGGGCGGAGAAAAGGATGCTCGCGTTTTTATCGTGTGGGCAATTCGGTGTGTTTTCCTCATGTCCTATTTTGGAAATAGCTGAACTATTTTAGCTGAAATCTTCTCCAAGCCTGAAATAAGTGCATTTAAGGAGAAAAAAAAAAACAAACCCCACAACGCTTGAGGCGTTCCACTCGTGTGGAAAATTTCAGCTGAAAAAGTTAAAAGTTTGACATTTTTAGGCAAGGGAAAACAGGGTCTTACAACGTTACACAACCCTAATAATAGTCAGGGCTTCTGGCTCCGAGTGTTATATAGGTGAGGCTCTGCAAAAGCTTGTTTTAAACCTGCAGCCTGCACTGGAATAGGAAATAAGCTGCGTTGCTTTGTTCAGCACAAATGTCATGCTAGTTATGCATGTTTAACCTTTAATATACTTTAAATCTAAATTTAACCGTGTGGAAAGAATCTCAGATGTCAAAAAAAAAAATCTGCTGGCGAGGGGAAAAATTTTGTATTCTCAGCCGGCACTAAATTACCCAGATGCAATTGCTAATGAGCTGAATCTCTTCTATCCGAAAGGAGTTTGCCCTTACAAAAATAGAAGAGAGCGACATAAAAGATGACAGCGGGAAAGAGCCACTAACAGAAGATGATGCTGATCCTGAAGACCTGGAAGTGTTTTACCCCACAGATCAGTGGCAAACCATCCGTCCAGGTAACATGCTGATGGCTAATTATAGCGTCCCTCTGAAACCCCACCTGACAGCACCGACAGCAGCCTTGCAGAAACACAAAATACCTGTTTGTTCCCATGACAATGTATTCTTTTGCTGGTGTTCGGACAAAGAGGTGCGGACCCGAGGACCCACTACAGGGACAGGAGACCGTCACTGAACCGGCTGGCAGTGGCAGCGGTTGCTAACGTGGTCTCAGTTCACCGGAGCAGGTCGAGCGGGCTGCCATTCACATTGCAGGTGGTGATGTGTCTCTGTCACTAGCTCAGAAGCCCTTTCTCTCTTTGTACGCTTGTCAAGGGACAGATTTTATAACATTTGCTGGCACGCGGTATCCCAGGTCTGCTGTGCACCAGTGTGGGCTGGTGAAATGCTGCTCGGTGGCAATGTGATTAAGGATCGTCAATGTAATGCTACATAGCTTTTTAACAATGGGTTTTCTGTTCCTTGGCTGTTTGAAATCCAGCTTTTATCCCTATCCGTACATCCCACAAAAAAATCTCTTCCCTTTTTTTTGTGTTGGTATCTTTTATTAGACGTGTATGGGACACGCTTGGTGAGAAAACACCAGCTGAGCAGGCTGGCTTCGCTGCAGAAACCCACGTGCTGGGAAGGGCTCTGGAGAGGATAAGCCCATTTAAACACACGCAGACGCGTGTGCGCACACATATTTCGGCAATTAGGGTGATCAGTAAGCCTGCCTCTGGGGTCTGGGACAGGGTATTTAATCCAATTGTGCTTTGGTGTCCTCATGTATATGCAGGTGTAATACTTTCCCACCTCAGAAGGGTGAACTAAGTAGTAATTAATTTTTATAAAGTGCTCTGAATTTAAAAGAGCTTTATCCTGTGCTCAGTATTATCATCGAATGAATAAATATGGGATCCATTTGTCTTGAAATTTCTGCCAGATATAGCAGAATGACTTTTCCAAATGTAAATCTTTGTATAACTTAAATGTCTAGCAAAAGCCCCTAAATTTCCCAAAGCTGCAGTATATACTTATATTCCATTTTTGTACCATTATGTATGGAAGGCGTGTGGTGTCCCTGCTTAGTATTCAGACTGGCAGATCCCCACCACCCTTGTTGAAGCAGAATATGTATATACTTGCAGTCATTATAAACGTCGTTGCCGGTTTTGTTCAGAAGCACCTTCTCCATTGCCCGTGTGTCTTGTTCCGCTTTATTTTTGTAGCAGTTCCATGTTTGGGCATGTGCAGCGAAGGGGTTGTGGAAGTGGGGAGCTTGTCAGCATTCACAGAGCAGAAGAATTTGAATTACTCTTGTAAAAGGCTTAAACGGTGGCCTGCCTCGTGGGCTGGTTGCTGCGGATCCTCATTGCAGGTGTGCATGCAGATTTGGGTAGAAACATGTCAGAAAGAGGAGTCTTCCTTGGTCTCCCCCAGCCAGCCTGGATTTTTGTCTCCTGCGGGTTTCTCTGAAGTGGAATCCTGTGCATGGACTGTGACTCGCACTTTCAGCACGTGTATTACCCGAAGCAAGGCTGGGGAACCTGCTGTCTTCATGAGCCCATCCCTGCGGCCTCTGGCCTTGAGGGTTTCCCCCTTGGTAGCACAGGTCCATGCTGGGGAGGGAACTGACCCGCAGGACGAGGGAAGCAGCCAGCGTGGCTGCACGAGGGATGTGCCTTTTGGTCCTTTAGCAGAGGCGCACGTGTTGGCAGTGTGTCTCATCTGGTGGTTCTGCATCTTCCGATGTTCTCTGCTGCGGTTTCACTCGTAGCCGAGCGGAGTCCTGGCTGGTGTGTGCTCAGCACAGGCTGAGGTGAACTGCAGCACAACGCTCACAAGTTTGCTTTCTGCTGCCCTCCCCTCCGGGATGCCCCTGTGCCGTCTTCCGTTGTATCCCTGCAGCGAAAGGGGCCAGTCTCTCCTGGGGAAGCAAATGTTTTGATTTAAAATCTTGATCTTTAATTTTGAATAGTGGAAGGGAGCTCAGAGTTGCGTTTCCCCCCGTCACACTCCTGTTTCATCTTGTTCCTGTTCTGAGCTCAACACGGGATTTTTAGGCTTCTGTCCGGTCCTGCAGTTGCTCATCTTTTATACATGTATTTCCCGTTTTACTCTGCTGTTTTTCTAGTTCCCTGTTGCTAATTGCATCAAACCACGTTTCCGCCGAGACTACAGCAGTGTCATCAACCTGTAACCTGTCAAATCCCTCCACCTAATTCAATTGTTATTGTATATGTAACGCTGCTTTGAGCGGCTGTTCCCTCGCTGCCTACAGGGTGAGCTGGATTTTGATCAAGTGCTTTCTTGCACTTTGAGCGTGCTTCAAGCTGCTGGAGGTAGCTGGATGCAAACACAGAGAGACAGTTACCCTAAGAGCTCTGCCGCCTGTAATCTGGAAGCAAGGAGATCAGTTGTCTCTTCTGCCAGCCAGCCGGGAAGCTGACGGGCCGTGCGAAGGTTGGTGAAACTTCACAAAGTCCTTTAACACTTTGTTAGGCATCACTTCTTTCTCACTTGGCACTAAATAATGCACCAGGCACGGCTGGGTTAGGCAGAAAGGATATGTGCACCTTGGAAAGTCTCCCAGTGCCTCCAGTATCATCTGAGGAAATGGTGAAGACGTCTGTAGGGCTCTTTGTTCTTGGCTGGTGTCTGTAGGAACTTGCAGGCTACTTGGGTTTTAACGAGTGAGGTTGCAATGTCCTCTGAATGGATGTTCGTGGCTGTGGTCAGATCCCCTCTCGTGGTGAGGTAACTGTTCCGCCACAGACACAGCATGGCTTTTGTAGTTATGCTTCCTCTGATGTGGTTTTCCTTTCTGAATGCACTTTTACCAGGCGACAGCACCCTTGGGAGTTGGAAGCTCTCTGGAGAAACATAGCAGAGGTGACTTGCTTTTGTTGCTGCTTGCATTAAGCTCTTCCCAGTGCGTGGAGGTGAGTCTGTCAGCACACAGAAACACCCTGCCACTTTTCAAGGTCATCTTGCCTGATGGTTATGGCAACCAAAGGCTGATCCTTAGTCTTAGGTATGGCATAGGTGAATGGAAGGATTGGATGGTGTTGATGGTCGTCTCCGTCAATTTGACAGTTTTCTTGGGGGTTCTGTATATAAAAGCATTTCTTCCGCATTTCCAGTTGATCTCAGATCTGCCACACAACATCCTAGAGCACATGAATGCTTCATTTCCTGGGAATTACCTGCTTTTGTTATTTGGGCACCTTGTTTCCCTCTGTTCTGTTTAGCATTCCTGATAATTGAAAGTTGGATTGCTCTGGTCATATCACTGACCGGCAGATTTTCCACCTGACATTATGGTCAGAAGTTGCTCCTCTGGGAAGACATTGCTGTGAGGATGAAGAAAAGGATATAAGAGGCACGGGTTTAACTGGGAAGAAAAAGCGGGTTAATCATCTCCTCAGCAGCGACCAGCGCTGCGGGGAGCCCGGGCTGCGCAGTGCCTCTGCAGATGGGCTCCGTCCACCTCCGTGGCAGCAGCGCTTTCCTGCTCCCTGACACGGCAGAAACTCGCTGACAGGTTTCTCAGCTGACAGCTTCAAGTTGGGAATTAATATGTCCAGTTTCCAAATCCAGATGGACCAAGCGAGAGCTGCCCGAAATACCAAAATATTTACTGTCTATTCTGCATGCTTTCCATTTGAGAGAAGCCAACAGTGAGGCACACACAGGCTTCCTTTGGTCCAGAGCAGCTCCCTGCAGACCGGAGAAATGGAGGAAAACGGCACTGGCGATTGAAGTGCTGCAGCGTTGGATCTCTCTCAGGTTTGGCTAGCGTGTGTCAGTATCTAGCCGGGCAGAGCATGTGGGTTACAGGAGCTCGGCTGGCCTGTACCTTTTGCTGTGATTAAACTTCTGGCTTGCAGAGCTCTGTGCCGATACCTGCAGTTACTCTGTGGCATTTGTACTGTTCAGAGTCATTTTCCTAAGTGCCTAATTATATTGCAGTTAAAAAATAAGAAGCCATGACTGCCGCTGTTGATCAAACTGCCAGAGCGAAGTTGATGTGAGCATGCTGTTGTTGCTGCTTCTGCAAAGATGAAACCATCTTATGTTCAGCAGGGAGCTGATGATACATTACTTAGCATTTAAATATCCATGGCTGCAGCTTCCAAGGGTCCTCGGGCTGCTTTCTCTGTCAGTAGCTATCTTTGCTGTTCATACTTGTCTCAGGTCTTCCTCTGTCTCAGTTGCTGCACAAACAAGTTTTTACGTGTATGGAAGCAGTTCTCCCAGGAAGCGTTCACGTTGGGGAGGTAATTTCAGAAGCTGCTTTGACGAACTTTCTGTGGTTTTGCTAGAAAGAGGAGGACTCGGGATGGGGCATAACTCAGTCTAGTTTCATTGCCGGTCTTTGTCTTTCAAGAGATTTCAGCATCTGAACGAACCACCACTGCTTTAAGCCGAGAAGAGGTTTTTAAAGCTGGGAGGAGAAGGTAGTGGCAGGAGGGATCCTTTGGCTCAGAGGTCCCGTGCTAGCGCCTGTCCCACAGCCCGTTGGGTGGTGTGGTGGCCGGCGAGGATTTCCTTACACCTTGTCGGTGGGTATCTTGCTCCTGCTGCTCACCGAGATGTCCTGAGCTGCGCTGACTTCTGCTAATTGCTTTGCTGAATTAATGAATCTGTCCAAACCATTGGCTTCTGGGTGACCTAGACCTAACTCAGACAGTTGTGTGCAGGTCTCTGAAATATTTATGTCAGCACGGGCAAGAGAGGGCTGTGAAATACAGCATTAAACCACCAGGGTATGCTCGTTTTTGCAAAGCTCGACGTGTGTAATCCAGGAAATAGGAACCTCATCAGATCAGCACAGATTTGCATGAAGAGGGAAGGCAAATGGGATTTTAAAAACCTCGTTTATACCAGATGAAATAACGCTTTTCCAGTTACTGATGTGCAGAGGGGAAAAATTTCAGCTGGGGAGTCATTATAATCTCTGGCCAGCAACAGGGAGAGCTGCAGGGTGATTACAGCAGGTAGGAAAGCCCAGGCAGTCTCGAGAGCAACTGCAAACATTCAGTGCTTGGAGGCAGAGCTATGGCCACTGGTAGCACTCCCTCTGCTTGTTTTTCCATCTGACCTCTTGTATTCAAGGCTTTCGATATCTTAAATGTATCTTGTGCCTGTCCTCCTATTTATTGCCATGTGCCTTCATGCTCTCGCAGCTTCCCCAGCCTCGGGGGCTTTCCTTGACTCCTCACCTTTGCATCGCAGGATGCCTGGGCTCCCTAGCGCTGGCTTATGCTTAATCCCTCCTTACACTGAAAGTCTTCTCCAGCAAAAGTGCCAGGGCTGAAGCTCCGCGTGCCACTTCTGGCTCTGGTGTGGGGCGCTGGAGGGCAGACGTGTAAAACAAAGCAAATTCTCGGTGCTTTAGTCCTGAGACGCGTAAGAGGGATAACCGTGTTTCCCTGCCTGTTGTGGGTAAGAGGGCAGGACTGGGACTGCTCGAGAGATGCTCGGGGAGCGTGCAGACAGGAGGTTTCTCAAACCGCTGTTTGAGTAGGAGTGTTTGGAGGATCCCAGCTTTTGGACACGGAGATACTGTCTGTATGAGTGTCTTTCCAGCTCAGCTGTGCAGATGATGGCAGTGCTGTTACCTGTCTCCAGCCTTGCTCCGCATTATCCGCTTGGATTTTCTTTCCCGGCAGGTTCCCTGAGCTGGGAAGTCATAGAGCACCCACTGGGGATGCACACCTGGTCCTTGTCAAGCCGTCTCTTCAGTGTGCAGACGAGGGCAACGCAGCGCTGCACGGTGAGCAGGACGGCTTCCCGGCTGCCAGGCAGGCATGGGCTGGCTGTCCCCTGTGCGGCAAGCTGCCGGGAGCCGCTGCCAGCGTCCCGACGAGGTGCCCGTGGAGGTGGCTTTGGACCTGTATAGTTGAGACACTCGTGAAACAACCATGAATGTTGCTGGGCTGGGTCCTTGGGCACAAAGCTGACCTTTTGCAGGAGAGGACAGAGCTGCAGAGCCTTTGTCATTCACACTAAGAAGTAGGAAACTGTAGCAAATAACAGAACTTTATAGGCCAGTAAAACACTGCTTCTCTAATCTGACAAGTGTAGTAATGCAGTTTTGATTATATACGTTGTAGCGTCTGGTAAGTGCAGCACATATGTATATATATATTTAAATTTTAATAACGTGAGACCTCAGAATTGCATAGCTCCTGGTACTAAATCATTCCCGGGAGCTGGGCAGAAACAGAGCGTTGTGTGTCAGTACACTTAACTTGCAGGTTTTAATTAAGTGCAGGGGTTGGTGGCTGTGCCCAGCCCCGGTGCAGCACCGCTCGGTGGGACGTGGTCAGCACGGCCAGGCGCTGCTCTGGCTCTCAGGGTGCTTCCCTGTGTTTTCTATCTGCTTCTCCGTGACCCGGGAGGTTTTGCAGTCGTCGTTTTCCCAGCACATCTGTCGGGTTCAGTATTTGTGAAATGAACTGGGAGCCAATTTTTTTTTCCCCCCAAATGCAGATAAAACTTCTGTTGTCTTTTGTCATTTCAAGAACTGCCGGTATCCTGGCAGCACCAGTGCTGGTGAGAAAAAACTCTAAATTTACTACTTGGATTGCTCAGGTTTAGGAGAAGAGTGGGGCTGAGATGAGTTTTCGGTGTGTCGGGGTGAATACTGTCCCTTACCGGCCGTGCTGTTACTGGTTTCATTAAACAAGCTGGTTATCAAAGTCTTCTGCAGTGATGCACATACTGCCAAAAACTAGTTACGCTTCTGAGCAGCTGAGGTAAAAGTTTCCAGCTTCTCTAACACGTAGCCGTGGGCTTGGATGTTGGGCATAACCGAAACAAGGGTGTAATGATGTATCTTCACGTGAGACCAGCTGTGACTCCTGCTAGCTGCGCGTATGACTCCGTGCCCCACGGTGTGTTACAGGTTCGTTATAAAGAGGTTGTAAACCAGGCGTTTGAGAGTCAAGTGGCTTTTTTTTGTGCAACAGGAGGAAGTTAGGCTGCATTTTTCAAAATATTTTCGAGCTTAGCTTTAATGATGCTGTGACTGGTGTTGTTATAATGTAAGTGTAGCATTAGTGAAGAGAATATCAGCTGTATAGCAGTAGACATAAGCAGTGGGAATCATTCACATGGTTAAATTTACATTGTTTGGAGGGAAAAAAGGGCTTTGAAAGAAGAGAGACTGTTTCCCAGAGCGGAGAGATCTCATTCCTCTCTTTTATCTTCTTCCTGCCAAGCCAGGGATGCTGTGAGCATGCAAGCTGCTGAGAGATGCTTAAATGTGTGCTGGGTGATGAGGAGTATCTTGCAATGGTTTTTATGTGCAAGCACGCTATATTTTCTGCAATAACGTTAGTAACTTTCATGTGACTGTTTAGAAGGATGAACCTCATTAAAGAAGAGGTATTTAATAATGGGCCTATTTTTATCTCTGTCTTTATCTAACAGTCTGCGCATTTATTTCAAGCTTGTAACAGTGCTTTGGAAGAAAAATGTTTTCTCTCCTGGAAAACGTTTTGGGAGTGCATCCAGCCTTGGTTATCTTAAATTTCCAGTCTGGGTATCTTCCCTCTTCCTTCCAGAGCAAGCAAGCCATACCAGGACCTTGGCTCCAACATTTTCATTGAGTATTATGGGAAAGTGTTTTCTGAAAAGGTGACTTTGGTTCCAGAGTCTCTTAAATAGGTCTGAAGGTTTGACCAAACATAATCAGAGCAATTCCCTCACACTTCAAACACATGATGTTGTTTTGTGAGACAAGCCCTGCAACACGTGCTTGCTTAGCCGTGGGTCAGACCTCCATCCCCATCAAACCCTGAAGGTTGCCTCATGGCCACGAAAGTGTTGAATTCCCCGCAAAGCACCATCATGGATGCTGGGGATCAGACAAATCATCCTGCGCCTGCTGCAGCCGTTCAGTGGAGAGGCTGCCACTGCACACCGTGAGCTCCGAGCTGTGAGGGAAGCCTCCTTGTGCCAGCAGAGCTCAGCGCCTCCTGATGACCTTCTGCAGTGGTCCTTCTCTCTTCTTTGGTGACCGAATGCTCCCAGAGCAATTACGTTCCCGGTTTGGGAATTATTTTCCCAGGCTGCGGCGTGACGGCAGAGCAGCGCTGCTCCTGGGGCTGCGGGACGTGTACGACCGCGCGCTCACGGAGAGGTTGGCAGTTAGCTCTAGAGGTCAGGCCTTCCTCAGAGTTGATGTGTTTCTACATTTGCAATTTTATTATGTAATTTCATAAATTAATCCCTGACCTATTGATCAAATGCAGATGTTTTGTTTTCAGACCATATTTTATCTCATTTGCTGGCCGAGGTTGGCTGTGATGGAGGCAGGTGGTCTGCCTTGTCCCCGAGGGGATGCACCGTCTTTCCAGTTCCTTCCACATCTGTCCCTTCAGCATCGCTGGCTCCTCATCCAGACTGCCTGCCTTCATGGAACGTTTCGCGGAGCAGAAGTGCTGCTTAGCCCATGCAGAGCTAGTGTACCGTGCAGCCTCTGGCCAGAATGGCCGTTTCCGAACCCTCTTCCCAAGACATGTATGTGGCCATATGTTCCGGGAGCTTGTGGGTTTGGTCCCTGGCATGTGTTTGACAGCTGTTACAAAAACGCCTGGCTCCGGGAGTGTCCTGGTTTCGGCCGGGACGGAGCTAATTTTCTTTCCAGCAGCTATTGTGTTTTGGATTTAGAATGTGAAGAATGTTGATAATACACTGATGTCCTTGATCACTGAGCAGCAACTAATAACGTCTTCCAGCTTCCCAGGTTTTGCCAGTGTGCAGGTGCAAAAGCCTGGGAGGGGTATGGCCAGTACAGCTGACCCAAATGGGCCAAAGAGAGTGTTCTGTACCAGAGATGGCATGCCTGGGATAAGTGGAGGTCGGCCGGTGGGCTAGCTCTCTTTTTTCCCTTCTTTTTCCCACTTTCCGTTTGTTTGGCTGTTCGTTCCCTCGCTCGCTCTCTCTGGAACTTGCTGTTCTGGGATAGCTGTGGGGGAATATTCCTGTTCCCCGACTGCTGCTCAGGACGGGCTGTATCGGTCGTCGGGTGGTGAGAAATTGTGCATCATTCATTTTATATGTTCTATTATCCTTATATTTTTTATTATTATCACTATTAATATATAATTCTCTTTTCCTTTGCTGTCCTGGTGAACTGTTTTTATCTCAACCCACGAGTTTTCCTTCTCTCCGATTCTCCTCCCCACCCCGCTGGGGGGGGGCGGCAGTGAGCGAGTGGCTGCGGGGTATTCGGGCACCGGCTGGGGTTAAACTACGCCAGGGAGCTAAACCCTCCTTTCATTTGGAGTTCAGTCTAGATCATGTACGTCACTAAACCACAGTTTCACAACGTTACCTTTTTCATAATTAGGAGGAAAGTACTTTTCCCATGATCTTGCTCTGGCCGTTCCCTCCTGCAGCCTCCCCCGTGGGCTGTGTGTGCGCTCAGACCCCACTTACTAACGTTTCTACAAAACTGATTCTACGTGGGTGAGCACAAAGCCGGAGGTTTGTTCCGGGCAGTCAGTACACAGTCAAATGGCTCCTGCGAGGAATATTTCATCCTGGTCCTTCACAGTTCGTGCCTGCAAATTAGTGCTCTTACTCAGATGGGGCTGTAGCTTTTTTTTTTTTCCTCAATGTTTTCCATATATTTGTTTATAGAGTCACACTAGCAACAGCTTCTCTTTTTCCACAAACCTTTTTCAGAGCCATGCTCTGCCTTCTCCATTCTGGCTTAAAAGCATCTTGCTCTTCCGAGGAAGACTCTGAATATCCATCATGCCATGCTGATTTAGTGACACATTTTCTCTGATCTCTGCCCTCTGTTCATTTTAGAATCTGCAATGGATTTGGGACGTAAATTAAAAAAGCCCTTTGATGTTTCTTGAGGTCTAGAAGCTTGTTTTGCATTTGTTCTTACTTGAACGCACACTGAAACAAATGTCTCCGCTTTACTGAAACAGCTTCCTTTAGCATCTCAAGGAAGCTTCTGAGTTAAAAAATAAATATATCTGTTTTTCCAGCTCTGCTTTACCAGCGTAAGCTTGGGAAAGAAATGAATTCTCCTTGGGTCTGGCTTGATGTTTTGTAGAACTAATTCCCATTTATTGCAAGAACTCTTACAACACTATATTCAAGTTTAATTTTTTTATTATGTGTTTGCATTTTGGAAGGAGTAAGCGTGGTGGTGTTGGAAATTCTAATTAAGGAGAACATTTCTGATTCAAAAGATCTTTCTTCAGTCCAGAGATTCTTTTTCCTCTCTCCTGACTTTCTGCCTGCTCCTTAAGACTGCAGGAAGTTTTGCTTGGGTCATTCACTTGCAACAGGATGTTATCTGAATACCGAATTAATGTATGCGGCCTGTCACTCGGTATTTCTTCTGTTCTTCTGCTGGAGATCTCCCAGGGTTGCAAAGACCTTGCAAGCGGCAATGGCAATAACAGGGATGTGCCTATGATCCTGCAAAGTAAAAGAAGAAACGTTAAGCTGCATGTCTCTCCCGTCACTGCAGGGTGTGAATAAATAGATCTAATCAACAATTTACATTTTAACACCAGACCAGGTTTTATTTTTAGGATTTGTCATTCAGCCCGAGCAAAACCTTTCCATTTCTGGCTGGTGGTGTTTCTAAAAGCACCTTTAAGTTATCACCGAGACTGTATTTTAAGATGCATTTACATTTTGATATAATCTGCTGCTTTTCTTATTTGAAACAAAGCCCACCTGTTCTTCATTAATTATACTATCATTTAACCTGCTAACTAGGTTGCTGCTAATTACAGTTATCTCGCTGTTCTGCAGCCGATAATACGCAAAAATGATTAGACTTCTCTGTGTCTTGATTAGCTAGAGCTGTAACGAGGTGGCAAATTGTGAAGGCTTTTATCTGTCTTGTGCAGGTATTTACAGACTGTGTGATACAAAGCTGGGAGGAGTGGCTGCTGTGCCCGACGGGTGTGCTGCTGGTCAGGGGGACCTCGACAGCGAAAACAGAAATAGAAGAAACTCTGTGTAAACATAGAAAAATCTGTTTTACTGTAGGGTGATTGAACACGGGAGCAGGTCAGCTCCACCAGAGAGGTTGTGGAGCCTCCATCCTAGGAGACATTCAAAACCCAGCTGGAGACAGTCTTGGGCAACCGGCTCGAGGTGACCTTGCTTGAGGAGGGGTTGAACGGGATGATCTCCAGAGGTGTCTTCCAGCCTCAACTGATCCGTGACTCTGTATGGCAGTGCCTTTTTTAAGACAGAAGATCTCATGGTGGGCTCCATAGAGAGCTGCAGATCCTGGTGCTGATGCTCACTGTTCCTGCTTGCTAACATCAGCTGAAATCCGAACAGAGCAAACATGGGAAGAGTTGCTGGAGGCTTCTCTGAAGAGAGGCAGCAGGAAGTAATGTCTGAGACCAGCTACTGGGGAGTTGTGGTCCAGCAGGACTGGAGCCAGGAGCCAGAGGCTGGAGTGAAGGCGACCTGCAGGACCAGAGCCTTCACTGGAAGATAAGCCAGAGGCTTTCCACTCGAGCCCTGTTTTATCATCTTTCCACCCATTTTCATCTCTTCAGATGCTCTCTAAACCGTTGGATCACATCCTGAAGTGGAAAGGGTGTGTCCTGAAGGAGGAGCAGAGCGAGACTCCTGGCAGAGGAGAGCTTGTACCTCGCCCTGTTGCCTGCGGGGAAAGCCCGGTCTTTCTGGCAAGCAAGAGAGGAGGAAGAGCTGAGGCTCTTCCAAATCAAGCTGTGCCGGTCAGAGGTGTTAATGCAACCGCTTTATGAGGAGGAAATGTATATGCTCTTCTTCATCCACTCCAACAAAGGTCCTCAGGTTAGGTCAAACCACCTACGCTGGCTATTTTTACTGTTTGCTCTCTGCTATACTTGATAAACTGATTTGTGTGTGGAGTTTTGTTAGTGGGGTATGGTTTATTTTTTTTTTTTCTGAAGTGGACTAGAGATGGTTCATGTGATTTCTTTTGTCCCCTCTGCAGCGCAGAAGATGCAGACAGGGTGGGACAATAGCATCTTTATATTTGTCAAGTGTCTGTCCACAGCCCAAGGCACAGCCTGAGTGCAAAGGTGATTTTTCTTGCAGTCTTAGGAATACTACACAAACAGGTAAATCAAGACACTCGATGAAGACCATACTTGAGAAAGATTGTACCCACGGTCTAAAAGCCAGATATGGGGTCCCTGAAGTGCACTTCACAGTGATCGTGGAGCTGGGAACCCTGGAAGGGGAGATTTCCTGCAGTTCTGACACGAGGAACCGGAGGACCTCTGGTTTTCCATTGCAGCTGCCTCACACAGAGCTTGCTGTGACACCGGGCAGGAGCTCGCTGGCGGGGCTGCTCTGCCAGCTCCCGGGGGCTAGGCGACAGTGATGCTTGGCCATCCTTGGCATGCTTTTGCTCCAAAACGTGGCTGTGCGTGAAGGTACTTTCCTAAGACGGCTGCTCCTTGTCTGCATCGCTTCCATCAGCGGAACAGGGACGAAAATACCCTCCTGCTGCATCGCAGTGAGCCCTGTGGAGCCAGCACACCTGAGAGACGAGGAGATAGTCTGTACTCTCCTCTGCATCACCTGGGCAGTTCTGGTTTAATCATTTATCTCTCTTCATGCCACCAAAGCTTTCTATCGAGTGGAGATGCGTGTATTTGGGGGGGTTAACCCCAACCATTAGCTTGTCAGGTGTCAGGCAGGATTTGCAACACTGGCAGCTGGGGAGAAAAACTGTTATTAAGTGTAATGTGGCACCTTGGATACAGAAAGCATGGGGAGACAATAAATACAGACTTCCATAATGTCATTTTGTAGTGTCACTCTTCAGAATTTATTAAGACTTAGTTGCAGCAATGCCTGCAGCTTCTTCTGGTTGAATCAGTAAATTCTGTTCATTATCTCCAGCACTTGTTTTGACCTACTGTGTTTTGAAAAAGAGGAAATATTGGAGGCATAGGGGCACCCCGGTTACTTTCTTCGGCAACTGAGTTTTTTGGTGTAAATCCAGCTTTTCTCAGGTTTGCTGCTAACACTCCAGTCAGTGCTTGTCTGGGTGGATGGACCCGAAATGTGAAGCCTTGCTTGATGGAGCACTGAGAAACGCAGGCACCGACGACCTGCCTTAATCACTGCAGCCTCCTGCGGGCAGCGTGCGGCAACGGGAAGAGAAGAGCCGTAACAAGGAGGGATGTGACCACCATCTCAGAGAAAGTTTGCATGCCTTGTCATCCCACCCTGGTACCGCTCCAGCCTGTGGACAGTCCTGGGCAGGCTGAGGATGGCTGAAGGTGGAGAAGGGTTCACAAGACCTTCCTTAACAACAAAAAGGTGGTCGCTAAAGCCATGGGCTCAAAGAATAGTTCACTGTCACTTCTCTGCAGGTGTTGTCACTCGTTCGCTGTTGGGAGCTTGATGCCTTGTTGGTGCTGAGAACGGCACTGGCGTTTTTTGAAGAGTTCCACAGTGTACAAATGAAATTGTGCCCATTTCTCTCATTTTCTGTCAGGCACAAATCACAGCGGCAGCGTGTTTGTGTACCTTTACCCCCGTCCTCAGCATTTAGCTCTCCAGGATGGAAGAAAACGAGTTCAAGCCCAACCTTCTGATAATTTATTATGTTCCTTGCGCTTAAGGGCAAAATTTAAGTTGCCAAAAGCAGATGTTTGCTTGCTCCTTTTTTAGCTCTCAAAGTACTTTCTGTGTGCTTGATTGATGGACGTCCCTGTTACATTAATAGTTGGGCTTTGCAGAAAGCTGTTATTACCGGGAGAATCTGGTGTGGGTTTCAGTTTTTCTTCTTGCATTGAAAATCCATTATTAATGTCTTTTTTGAGGGGAAAAAAAGGCTTCAATTCAGGCATTTTGCTTTGCTTTCTCAGGCTCCTTCGCAACTGTCTTCTCCGAGGCACTTCTAAAATCAATATTACAAGTGTTCTTTATATTTTACTGTGCAGTTGAGGGTTTCTGCATCTTGCTATTGATTTCTAATTGTGTTGCAGGACAGTTGGGTGCATGCAGATTGCCACGTGACGGATTACTTTATGTGTGTCTTCCCAATCATCACTGAGCTGGCCTTTTGCATGGTCCCTCTTGCAGGATGCTGCTGCTGAGCCTGGAAGCTACCAGGAGAGCTTTGCTGGCTTGTAGCCCATGAGTGCAGCCTTGAGACGCTGAACTTGTGACCATTCATTTAATTGTGGTTTTGATTCTGGTTTTAATATCAGACACAGACGTACGCTTGTGAGGCCTTGTCTTTTGTGTTGTCTTTGCAGAGCTGTTCTGCCATGGCTTCTTGGGCAGCTTCGTGTTCTGCGTTGTAGGAACGTAACAGGTTGTCCTGGTTTTGTTTGGGGTTGTCATAATCCATCTTCAGCTCTTGGGCTCGGTGCTGGCGTGAGCTCTGACATCGCCCCTCGGATCAGCTCTGCTAGCAGATCAGGTGCAAAGTCCGAGTCTCGAAATAGCCTGGAAACACAGGCCACATCTGTAGCTGCTGTAAAGTTGGACTTGCAGATGTAGGCCCTTGGAGCACGTCAGCGTTGATGGAGCGTGGGCACGTCTGTTTGAGAGCTTGTTGGGACCAAAGGAGGGGGTGAGGAGTGACATGACTGTGGCCATCACAGGCGCTCCAAAATGCATGCGTTACTCCCGGTGAGCTGCAGCAGGGCACGAGCGCGTGTTGAAGAGGACAGAGGACCACGTGTGTGTGTGTGTGTGCATGTGGCAGTTCCTAAAAGCACGAAGGAGAAAGAGCAGCGACAGAAGTTTTCTGTGTAGGGAAGGTTTGCACGTGCCTCGAGCTCTTGTGAAGCAGGGCGGTGAGCAGTCCTGCTCCAGGCAGGCGTGGACGTGTTTGGCTCTTGACCTGCCTGCGGGCAGGCTGCGTCCAAGCCCTCTGCGCATTGGCAGCACAGGCTCCAGGTCTGCTGCGTGCTTTGGTTGCCACGATAGGCAATATTTAGGTGGTCTGGGTATACAGTAAATTGCTGCCAGATGAATTGGGGTGTTTGCTTGTCAGGTTCAACTCCTAGACACCTAAAAGACGCTGCGCTTCATGGAGGTCAATTTTAGCTTCTAAGGAATTAGTTGTTGTAGTTTATCCATCCATGCTGGGGACCAGAGCAAAAAGATGGCAGGGACAGCGGTACCGTGTCTCTGGAGGAGCAGCACAGAGTACGTGTGTTTTAAACACGCTTGCCGAGGACGCGGGCGGCCTGAGATCTTCCTGGGTCCAGCGGTGCCGCCGTTTGCTGGAGCCGGCAATCGGGAGGGGGATGGCATGCATAACTATGGGCAGGCTTTGACCTTGCCGCTGGAACTTAGTTAGCAATTCTGTTGATGTTCTGGAAACGAAAATATAATTCAGGCCACCTTCTCCTCCAAGCTGACCCTGAGAATCTGGGAGGAGAACAACTGCTGAATAATTAGGGGCCTTTTTTTTTCTTTTTGCTAGAGTTACTGCTCAGTGTTGAACTGCGCCGTAAAGTGTCATTAGTTTCCTTGAACTTATTGGTCCAAGTGTACTTTGCATTAATATAATTACGTAAATTGCAGTCTCATTAATCACAGCGTGCTGCAGTGTATCACTGTCTCGCCTTATTTGGCGGATGGTTTGGCTGGTGGGAACCCCTGTAACCCTGGCCAGGGGGTGAGGACTGTGGCTGTAGCACTCCCCTGTACTCCTGTGCTTGTTTTAGCTCACGCTTCGTATTTGGACGCCTCTTACCCTGTAAGATCCGGGAGCATTTGCCAGCGCTGCCACGACTGCAGAGAGCAGCCACGCCGCTGCGGAGGAGGGCAGCGGGGACGCAGCTGGGGAAAGGTAGGTTTGTCGCAAGGGAGATTTGCTGTACCACATCCCTGCTGCTGCCGTTCTGTTTTGGGTCCGTAGAGGTCCCGGCACGGCAGGGCCCAGGCCCCTGGCTCTGCAGTAAATCCCCAGAGCGTGAGCTCTTGTGCAGGAGAGCACTGCAGGGCCGTTTGATGATGCTGTGGCTCTGTCTCCGTGGCAGAGCTCTCAGCCTTCCTGGCAATGTAAATTCTCCTGGCTGCATGCTAAAATTACACTGAGTTATTGATTTATCTTTGAGAGGATTTCCTTCCCGAGGGACATTTCTGGCCGTTGTAATGATTTAGTTCTTCTGCGAGCACGGAATCTGTAGCAGAGCAGAGCCACCCTCCTGCCCGCGAGTCTGCAGCCCAGGGTCACGCTCCCGCAGGCTTCCTCTGCGAGCTGATTTCTGTCCCAAAGCCAAGGTTATGCTGCTGTTACTTCTGAGTGACAACTGCAAATAAAAGGGCATTTTGAACTTTGCAGTGAGGAAGCAGCAAGTCTTGGACTAGCTTTTGTGCCACAGCACCAGCATTATTATCTTGGACTTGGTGCAACTCTGAGCCTGGCACATGGGAAGCGTGAAGCCGTGCCAGCATTAATGCACCCGGGCTCCTGGGAACGTTTTAATTCTTTAAAATAGGTTATGATAGGAGCAGGATTGGGCAAACGATTTTTTTCTGAAGATGCAGGGTACAGCCGCTTTTTCTTTGCTTTCTGCTGACTCACCCATGGAAGATCTCTAAAAATCAGGCCAGGCAATTTCAGTTTTTATCTCCTGCTTAAACCCCTGAGGAGTCAAAGCCAATTCTCTACCTTCACCACCATTTTTCTCCCCTTAGCCCTGAAATCCTAGTCCACTGGTTGTGGCTCAGCTGGTGAGCACCATCAGCAGAAGGACCCAACCCTTCAGGATCTGGGCCAAATCTTTTACCGAATATCTGTGGAAGAGAAACGACAGGCTCTGTGTCCCTGGGTGCCCTTCTCCCGTGATGGCCCATCTAAAGCACCTCCCCGTGGGTTCCCGTGTCTAACCCCACGGTGGGTTTAGTGCAGTACGTGCACTGATAAAATGCGAGGCTGCTCGCACGCACGGTGTTATAAAACAGCATCCCCTGATTAGGCCCAGGGAGAATGTCAATTTATTTTCCTGCGAACCAAGTGTGGCACAACTACTTTCTTTCTCAGTGATCTATCTGCAACATAAAACAAGTCCTTAGCGTCTATCTTAAATACTGCAGTGTTGACAAGTTCTCTTGACAAAAATTAGGCTAATGTCCCTTACGACTGCATTAGCTATAGAAACGAGGCTTTAAATTGAAGCTTCGGAAAGCACTATACCAACGCTCTCTCCAAGGCATCTTCTTATTCCAGCTTTTATTATTCAAATTCGTTCTCACTATAGCGTGGCAGCGTAGCTGGCAGACGGGTTTCTCCACTACGTTCTGCTAGTCTCGCAGCCAGGCACTTCAGATCAGGCACCTTTCGGCGTTGGACCGGGGAAGTGTTGTCCAGCCGCCTGCAGACACGGGCTCTCTTGGCTCTGGTGGATGCTCTAGGCTCGGGGAAATGTTGGTGCCGGGATGTTCCTGCGACCGCTGGTGTGAGAGCGTGGGATGAGCCAGCTGACACGCATCGAGTAGAGATGCAATCCAAGTCAATAAGCTACACACTTTGCCAGCGGTACAGCATGTCCTGAAACGCTCCCGGTGATCGCTGGAGCTGGGAGTTTGGTTTTCCTCTGTTGTACATGTCTTAATTTTTCAGTTTCAGCATTGATTGAGTTATAAACACAGCAGCTGAGGATGGGAACAGAGATCGCTGAGACCCGGTCATGAAGACCCCTTCTTGACCTTCCCAACCTTCCCCTTGAAAATAGTTTCTTTTTTTTTTGCCCCTTTTTCCTCCTGTTGCACAATCTTAGGCTTCAGCTCCTCGTTTCCAACTGTGGATTAACCATAGCCGGCTTGGATCTCTTGGTTCTCACCCTGGTGTTGGTCCTGACGGATTATCCCTCCCTAGAGATCAGTTGTGTCCTTTCCATGCCTCCACATTCCCGGGTTCTCTGGGGTGGTTTTCTCTGCCCTTGCGTTCGTCTGTGGTGGCCATCTCAACAGTCACTGGAGAGAGGAAGAGAGGCTCTCTGAGGGTGACAGATCTGGAAGACAGCTGTGGTTGATGATGTTCTGGAGGTGCTAATCTCTGTCAGAGCAAAGAAGCCAATGGTGCCTGGCTCAAAAAGGTATTACATGCCGTAAATTTGTCAGGATAAATATCATCCTCAGTTCCTTTTGTCAGGTTCTCAGTTCTCCTGGTCATCCCCCTCGTCCTTCTCTGCCTACGTTCTGCATTGATCTTCTCTGAACGTAGATAAGCCTTCAGCATCCCACATGGGCTTTCTAGTATAACAAATACACCTGGGGGATGACAATTATTGAATAGGTTGCAGTGACATTATGAAGTAGTTTAGGCTTGGGGATAAATAACTTAGTGAGCCGGAGAGAGATTAAAACTGGCTTTTGTAAATAACGTTTCTCTTGGATGTTGACTTGGCGACATGGTGAGACAAAGGTCACTGTGGTGTCCGTGCGGCCCGGCGTGCCGTTTGATAGCTGAAATAATCAGAGTGTGGCTGGACACCTTCGATCTCCGCTTTTCTTCTGCTGCCCAGACCTTTGTGGGATTAAACTCTCTAAACTGCTACAGTTCACAGAATCGAGCCCGATATCAGAAGAGAAAATAAATTAAGTGCTTCGTATTGAATCGCTAAGCACATGCATCATGCTGTAACCGAGGGTGTGTGGTAAGGCATAAGAAATGACTGGCTCGAAGCTGGAGATAAGGGTTTGCTTATAAAGTGAAAACACGTGTTTTTGCCAATTTTACAAAAGGGCAACCCTTCCTCTTCCTTCTGTGCTATTATTTTTTTCCTGGTGTATTTTCTGCTGTTGCAGTACAAGTGAGAGAGAAGCCTTTGCAGAGAGGGAGGTGGAAGGGCAGAAGCACTTGTTGCGAGGAGCTCTTTGCCATATGAAGCTTTTCTATATTGGCAGCAGCAGAAGATACATCAACAGATGCTACAGCAGCGACTCCCATCAGAGAGGCACCATATGTCCTCTCCCGAGCCCTCCCATCGCTCCTTCCCTAAGAGTCTTCCTCCCCAGGCACCTCGCTAGCATCCGCCTTCGCTTCCATTGCTTGCTGTCTCGGAGCGTCCTGGACAGCGGCAGACACCTTGCGGGAGGTACGTGCTCTGCCCTGTGCGTGACAGCCGGCCCTCTTGTCCGCGGTGGTTATCTGGCCGTGAGAGGGTCGAGGTTTGATGAGTTTTTAGGCAGGCAGCTAGCTCGGCTCTGTGCCTGCCCCTGCACGAGGCCGGGCTACGTGCAGAATTGTTTTGGCCACCGGCGATGGTAGGTGTGAGTTAAACGGACCTGCTCTGACAGTGTCAACCAGGGTCCGTCGCCTGTCACCGCCAGGTTCGCCTGCCTCTCCCTCCCCTTCCGCTCTCCCAGAGCCGGAGGCGAAGCCAAGAGCAGGCAGCGGGCGGATTTGGCAGGAGGCGTTAGGAGCCGGAGCCCGGTGCTCGTGGGGTGCCACCGGTTTGAATAACCGGGCTCATGGCCCCTGGCGCTTGCTGATCAATTGAGAGAACATAAATACTGGTGCCGTGGGAGAGCGCTGGATCGGTTTAAATTGGCAGTCGTAAGTGGTTGTCCAACCGAGTGTCCAAATTTAACTGATGCTTTCACACGTCTAACCAAGTATTACTTACCACAAAGCCCCTTCCTCGCGACGCTTTGTTCTCCCCTAGCTGCGGATCAAATCGCGGAAGGAGGGATTTGGTTCTGGCATAATTTTGAAAATGTTTTCATTATATCTGCCGAGGGAAACAAATTACAGAGACGACCTCTCGCACTAGGATGAAAGAGTGGCTCTAAAACCCTTTTCAGATAAACAAATGTTGGAGCTGTAGGCCTGATGGATGGTGTTTAAAGACACGGTCATTACTGCAGCAAGTGGTTGGCATTAAAAATCATAGGATGCAAGAAAGAAAGTTCTCCCAAGGTTTCCTGTGGGCACTTGTCTCCCCATAATCCTGGTTGTGAGGAGCCCTTAGCACCCTGAGTCCACGCAGTGATCTCCGTGGCATCTGCCGTAGGAAAACAGTAGCACAGCAAGCACCAGCAAGTAGCTTCTCTCTTGCTAAATAGGAAACTGGAATGGAAATGGCCTTTTCTCTGCACCCTGTTTGAGTAGGGTTCAAGTCCAGCAGAAAGCAGCGCTGCTTCTTTGGGACACGTGAGGAGCCTGGGCAGGAGTGGAGACGGTGGCACGTTGTGTTGGGAAGTATCGGCGCAGTGATTTTGGGGTTTTCCTGGGGATGGCTTTGCTGCCAGCAGCAGTGCTAGGTGTTGAACTGGGAACAGATTTGCCCTTGGCGAGCTCGAAAGCATTTCAGGTGGCTTCTGTCCCTGCTGTGCTGCGGCGTGGAGCAAAATTGGTGTTGGAGAAGATGTCATATTTAGACATCACCATTTTGACAGGTCAAATTGCAGGACCTATTAGCATAGCTTGGAGTATTATATAAAAGATTTGTCAGGTGAACTAACCAACTAAAGTGTCTTACATGAAACATCCTTGATTTTGTTGAAGTGTTTTTAGCTGTTCATTCAGTCTCTCAACAGTTCGTCACGTTCAGGCATTTCTGAAAGACAGGGGTGCGAGCTGCTGCTGAGAGCTAAATACGTGTGGCTTGAGGATCAGGCCTTTCCTGCTCCGTATTTGTCTGCGTGCTCTGGGAGGCAGAAGACAACAGCAGTTTGAGTTGTTTGCTTGTGCTGTAAGGACAAAACTCTTCTCCCGCGGTTTCCTCCGTAATCCCAGGAAGGGAAGGGCATCTCTTTGTCCTTGTCGGCCCTCTGCACAGCAGGATCTTTGTTGCTATCGAGGTGCAATGATAAGACAACATTATGGTGGTAACAGCAGCCTGACACCTCCAGGACTTTCTGTTTGCAGGCAGAGGCAGCAGGGCTGCCCTCAGCCCCTGCGAGAAGTGGCACGATGGGGACGGCCACGGAGGGTCACCGCAGGGGTTCATCCAGCATCCCGTCCCCTACAGATGCTGCAAGCACGTGCTTAAGAAACAGTTCATGAACACAGCAAACATGCAGTGATTATAAAAGAGTTTTCTCTGTAATTAATTACAGTAGGTAATCAGAGCCTCTGCTGTCACTGATGGTGTGGACCTGAGAAATCAGAGCGCGCCGGGCAGTGACCAGGACACTGCTTCTCCAAGGATGTGCTGCGCTCAACAGGCAGCTGTGGTTTCCCGGCAGAAGTACAGAACTAACAGAAATAAGGGATGCATGTGGAGTGGCTTTGTAAAGCATTTGATCCAGCGGTGTAGGAGTTTCCACTTGAAATGTGGGCGCAGGTGTCTGAGCTGTCTCACGCCTGCACTGCGGGCGAGGTACGGTGGGAAACGCTGGGGGATGCTGGGGCGGCTTCTGGGGAGAGCTTCCAGGCCTGATGCTGTTAAACCTCTCCGCCAGCTCTCTGGAAGAGGTGATATATAGCATATTAATGACCTTTTCCGGTGGCACTTAATTGGGAGGAGCGGTGAGTGCCTGAAAGCGAACTAATACAAAAGGCTGTAGATGAGTGAAAAAGGGGCAGGAAGTAGCAAAATGAGATTCAGGCTCTGGGCTTCCTCTTCCCATCAGTAATCCATCTCTTCTTGACCTGTGTCTTCTACACATATTCCTTTCCTTTTGTATGTAAAAATGTCCTGTTTTGAAATAACAAGCAATCCAAGGAGTGGTATGACTCACCCTTACAGAAAAAAAAATAAAAAGAAGCAGCCAGGCTTTGCTGCTTCCTTGCTCGACAGCGCTGACCGGAGAGTCCGGAGTCGGAGCATGCACCGAGCCCCAGCAGGCGAGGGCTGGTTCAGCTGTTTTCCTCTGAGCCCGGCGTTCAGCGTGAGAAACAGGCGGCATCTTCGTGCAGCCAGAGCTCCGTGCTCGTGCGGAATCCCGTCCTCTCCCCAGGCAGGGCCCGCGGCAGGAGCGGGCAGCGTGAGCCTGGGCCAGGGCGGTTGTGGCACCCTGTGCGTGACCAGCACGTGGTGCCCCAGCCTCTCCCGTTTACCCTCCCGTGGCACTGGTGGCTCCTGGAGCCGGCGGTGCCAGTGATGTGGTGGAGGGGAGCTCTGCTGCTTCCTGGGATTTGTCTCCTTGTGTTCTTTTTTTTTAATCATTATTTTATTAAAGGAGAAGGTACGGTGCCATCAGATAACTTTTTGCGGATGCTCTGTCGATCTTGCGCAGCCTTATTATTTTTAATATTGCGGCACTGCCGGTTTGTTTTGCTGGGAACATTCACATATTGATTTGCGGATTCTTTTGTTGCCTGTATTAGAAAGAAAGTCCCTTTCCCCTCACTCCCCTGTGCTGAGAGAAACAAAGAGTAAAGAAAGGTAGATGCTATCAGACACTTGCTCAGATACCAAGGTGATTTCTGAGAACTGCAGAGCCAGTTACTGACTCATAACTGTGGTTTGTTTTCACACCATTAGTAGATGTAATTTTTTTTTTTTTTTTTTTTGCAATGGCAAACGAGGACACTCACTTGGGGAGAAACCAGGAGATCTGCCTCGGCGAGCTGGATCACCCTTCTTTCTGCTTGCAGAAGCCTTCCCAGGGAGACACTTCTCTGCCATGGGGGACGAAGCAGTGCCAGAAGGTGTTTCTGGAGAGGGAGAGTCTCGTGTCCCTCGTGGGCTTCTCTTGCTGGGCAGGTCGGTGGGTGGCAGCTTGGGGGTCCAAGGGGTGGGCAGGAGACAGGGAAGCTGCTGCCAGGAGCACAGTGAGTTGTTGCACGATCTCAGTATGAGATTTGCCTGTCTATGTATGACCTAAAACTTCCCCGGTTATTTTTAATGCCTGCGTGTCGCTGTGTAGTGAGTTGGGGCTCAGCCTTGTCCCCAGGCAGAAACACAAACCCACCTGTGGGCAGCACTAAATGGAATAACAGACTGGAAAGGAGCCGGGCAGTACGAGACCTTTCTCATTTAGTGAGGAAACACAGTTGGTCGTTGTTTCATCTAGAAAGAGAGAGATGGGGTTACTTGGATATTACTACGCGATGCATATTCAGCACAGCAGCCCTCTGCTTTTACTTACCCTGTATATTACGCGACTGATTCTTGCCTTAGTTGTGAGTGTGGTGGAAGCGTGTTCTGTTTTCCATTTGTTTATTTATTTATCGTCTTGTTTTCAACCTCTGCGAAGCTTGATATAGGTAGAGAGCTTCAGAAACGTACACATTACAGAATAACAGATAACTGTGATTTGGTTACAAGGCAATAATTTAAGTTGACAGGTTTAGCTGATAACATAAAACACAAGAGAGAAATAGGATCGGTTTATAAATGTCAGCAGAACCCCTGCGAGTGAGTTGCTGCCTTGAAGCCGACTCTGGTGCTGTTACTCCATCTAATACATTATAAGAAGAAATAAACTGATGTCTGAAAAAATCTGGCTGACCAAGATTAAAAGAATAGGGCTATAAATTAAATTCTTCCTCGGCGTCACTTTAAGCAACTTTCAGGACAGACTGAACACATCCAAGAAAGACGAATGCTAATGCACCGGGAAGACCACGCATTTTCAGGCTGCAGAGGCTTGGATGCGTGGCAGCACCCACGCGCAGCAACAGTTTGTCTGGGGAGCGATCTAAGAAAGCAGCCATGCTCCAGCTCGTGCAGGAGAGCAAAGCCCATCCCGATGCTTCTGCGGCCGCAGCGGGTGCCGATAGAGAAAGGGATTAAATCGAGAACAGGAATAACATCATCGTAGCAGCCCATTGCCACAGCATCAGCTTGGAAAATAAACGCTGTCGCTTTGCTTTGACATTTATTCCTAATAAATACCTTGTCACTCGTGCAGTGGCAAGGGTTTTTTTATCCTCTGAAAGTATTTTACCTGTTGGCCGCTATCTTTTCGGCTGCGAGGTGAAGGGCTGAATGATGGAGGGGCTGGCGGGCAGCACGTCCCCGTTGGGGACGCTGGGTGGGCTGCTTAAACCCCGTGGCTTTCGCTTAGATCCATCAACCCAAGCTGATGCAGTAACGTGCTTTCAAATCATTTCAATTGTGGTTTAAAAAATGGCAGGTATGGGATAGTTTTTAAGTGGTAAAGCGTACAAACTGGTTGTGGGGGAAGGAGTTTGGCGGCTTCCTCCTCTGACGGCTACAGCCTTTTCTGCGGGTTCAGGGAGGGGTTTTCGCAGCTATTTCTACTCACTGGGTAGATGATTCGGAGGTGGGGATTTAATTAGAATGGAACCTCTTCTTTCCCTTTATAAGGAGCAAGGGAGTAGGACAGGATGAGATCTAGCAGCTGTAGGAGCTGGAGATCTCTGGAAAGTGAGACTGTGCAGCTTCATTCAGTAACGCAGACATGCCTGTTTGGATAGACATGGTTTGTTTTTCTAAGGTGTCAAGGAGAAAAAAGGTCAGAAAATTGCTTAAGTATAAACTTGTTTTTATATTTTTAATTGAGTTTCATTTCCCAAATGCAACTTAATACAAACAATAAGTAAAAAATGAATTCCTCTAGGAAAAAAAGCCATTAAGAGTATGATTCTGTATTAACAGCACGTGAAGCTGTGTAATTGCTTACATATGTACTGCTCCGGTGCGTGCTCCCAGTTGTTGAATAGTATCAAATTATAGGAATCAAAGAGAATCAATTATTTTTAAGGGAAGTGTCTAGAAGCTACATATTGAAACATGATTAAAATTCAGGATTTCCATCTTGCTCCTTTAAATCAGCAATTTTAATCACATTATTCAAGTCAACCTACCCTCAAACACACTTTATGAATAATACTTCAAAATACCCCAAACTAAACAAGACTGAAGACCTCATCCTGTCTCAAACATCTGGAATATTTTAAGTGACTACGGCAATCTTTTTACTGAAAACAGAGATGTCTGTCTTGGTTTATTTAATAAAGCAGCACGCTTGTCCTGCTGTGGCATGAACCTGTGCTGCTGCGCGCAGTGGTAAGAAGAAATCCCCGTAGCAATGAAAGCCGCTTAAATACATCAGGGCTGAGATTTCTGCTCTGGGGTTTGGATGGGCTCGGTCAAATCTTGTTTAGGAAAATGCGAAGAAGCAGGAAAGGTTTGTGTCTTCTCTGATGGCAACCACCTTAATTCGGTTGCGCTGGGTTTGTGAGCTCGTGCGCGCCGGGGTTCGCGTTTTCTTTTATTTACTGCTCGCTGAAAATAGAAACTGGGAGGACCGGTCACACGGGAGTCGCGCAGCCCTTCTGGAGGCTGCTCCCTTGCTTTCCCTTTTGACGTTTCTTTTAAGCAAAGCCCATCAGCCTTGTTCCTCTCCCCTGGCAACCGAGTGAACTAATGTGGCCAGATGCACCGGGAGCACGACAGCCAGAATATACTGTACTCTTTGAACGGGGACATTTATTTCTGGCTGCGCTTGACAATTCAGGAGTTGCTTCAGCGAGCGCGGTGGTTGTGACCTGGGCTGTCCCGATGCTTACGACCCGGCAAGGAAAGCCGCTGGGTTTGGGAGGGGAAGGACCCAACTCGCCCCTCGCTTTCTCCTCCTCTGACTGCTGTTCATGCCTGTGGAGGAGGAAGACGTCCTCATGCATCTGTATGTTTAGCATGCAATGCCATTTTATATGCTTTTTTCCTTGCTGGCACCTCGGTGCCTCTTGAAACAGGGAGAGGAGATGCTGTGTCGTCCTTTTCGTGCACATCCTACAAACTCCTTTTCGACCGGCGTGTCCTGGCTGCATTGCCTGCATCGCCTGCGAGGGCGACAGCTCAGCTATCGCGGTGAATTTCTGCAAAGCTCACCTTTTCAAAGTGGGAAGATGCTCCTCTAGATAGACATATAGATTAAAACTCTTGTGTATCTCAAGTAAAGGAGCAGGAGGAGGTTTGGGTCCATCGGTGGAAAGCATGCCAAGAGCAGAGGAGGCATATCTAGCCCATCCTTGCGTAGTTTAAGGTGTGAAGATAATCACATCTGTCCCCTCGCATATCCGACCAACGCAGCTTCCTATGGACAGGATACGGTGGAGAGAAGGAAGAGCTATCAGAAATGCACCCTTTTTTAAATAGGAAATCCTCTAAAAGGGATTTTCCTGTTTTTTCTAAATGCATTTATACTTGCTGGATGGCTTTGGGCTTTGAAATGTTTTTGTCTGAATTGTGACAAACATCCCAGTCTTTTGTAGGAAGCACCAGGTCCTTTGATCAGTGAAATGTCTCTTTGGTCTTGAAGAGGGGGGATCAATGCAGTCATTCCCTAGACTAGAGGATTTTGTCTTGAAGAGCATGTATTTATTGTATGAAATAATTATCCTTGTCTTCGCTTCCCTTTGGTAGGAGTTGCTACCTGTCTCCTACGTGCTGTAGTATTTTATCCTAGGCGTCTTTTTAGGTAAAAGGAAAGAGACAAAGGAAAGGCTGAATAGGGAAGCCTCATCAAGACAGAGGAATGTGAGCAGCTGTCTGTCTGTCTGTCTGTGTGCAGCTGAGATCTCTGTATTCGTGCAGCTGCGGCCTTGCTCTCCTAAGCAGGCAGATTTCTTGCATTAAAAGAAGAGGAAGCGACATCAAGAAGAAGCAACCAAGTATTGCCATCCCGCCATCCCAGTGCGACGGCTGGCCACCGTGACATGTTTGTGGTGAATTGTGACCAAGAAAAACCACTCTGAATTTCCCATCTTTTCTGCATTTAAAACCAAAGTGTAATATATTCCGTGTATTTTTGTTGGTGGATAGTAGTGATCAAATATTCCTTTTAATACAATATTTCCAAGCCAACACAGCCTCGCCTCAGTACACTTGATATTCAGCGTACCTGGCTGTACTTTGTGGTATGCTTTGATTTCACTTTGGCAGCTGTATTTATGCTCTCTACCCCAATCAGCAACCAATTCCCCTTCTTCCAAACAGTCTCCAAATCCGCTCCTGATGTGGAGTTTTAGTGCTCTCCTAGGAATTGGCCCGGGAGGGAGCTGGTGCTCTGCTGGGCTTGGGGTCCCTCCTCCCCTGCGGCACGGAGCCAGCCCGGCTGCACGGGGACGCATTCCGTGGGTCAGAGTGGCATCTCTGCGAGGTTAAAGTGGCACGTGGATCAAAGGGACGTTGCTGGAGGGGAGGGTGGTCAGCGGCGGATAGCCCGCCCCGGTTCACCATGCGGGACGAGGCTTTTGTCTCTCGGGTCGGAGTGTGCGCCGTCAGCTCGCCCTTCCTGCGCGAAGCTGACATAATGCACGTGCCCTAAAACAATGTGACCTTTGTTTGTAGGTCAGGCCGTTCCTGCAGGGTCGCACGTACGATTAAATCTGCAGACGGGAGACAGAGAAGCCAAGCTCCCAGACAGTGAAAATGGAAGAAGTGACACGAGAGAAGAGAGAAGAAGAAAAAGGTACAGTGATGCAGAGCATCGGGGTGGGCGGGCTGCGGGTTGCATGTCTGTTATTAGAGGCCGGGTTCCCTGGTGCACTCAATTGCTGTCTCTTCCTGAGACTGAATTGCTGGTTTAAGAGTGCAGCAGTGCTGAAAACTGAGCCCCGTCCTTTGTGATCCCTTCGGCATGGCGGTAGAAGTGCCCTGAGTGCATGTTCAGAGACACCTTCATGGCTTCTCATGCCATGACACTGAAACTAAATTTGCAATGTGGCTTCTTCGAATGACGTTTGTTCCTTTGAAATGTCTGCAGCAATCGGTCTGAAACGACTTTCTGAGCTTGAACTGTCAGAGCAGTTGTGAGGGGCTTTGTTTGGGTTGACCTGAGCCAGCTAACACTGTTTTTAGCTGGGTTTGCAGCATTCATTTACACATCAGTTACCGCTGACGTTCTCCTTAGATTACACAGCCTTCCCTGCACCCACATTTGTTAATTTGTTTTAAAAGTTTCACTGGCGCTGACTTTCCCCGTGGCACCCTCCTAACAAAGACAGATTTAGCTACTACGGGGAACTTTCTTTCCTAAAGTGCGTGGGATTTACCACTGCTTCCCTTGCTCCCCCAGTTACTCCAGTTCGAAGCATGGAGAAGCTCTTCAGTTTCATGATGTCTCAAAGGTTGTCTTTCCTTTTTTCTGTGCAAGTGTTTATGGCCCAGATAAGTTCCGTGAACCAATGAGATCGATGTAAAGAGCCACACAACATGGTTTTAAGCGTTTCTGTGTAATTTCTTCTTGGACTTACCCTTGCCCTAACTTTGTGTGTGATGATCATCAGCACTTCAGCTGTAAATCTCCCTGTTAAAGCTTGCAAGTCCTTAGCAACGATCTAGTGGTGCTTTTTTGGTTTTCCTCTGAGACATTTCCTGCTTTCAGTGCTTTTTCCTGCTTTTCATATTGCGACATGAAATTCGGAGGCATAAATTAATCAGCTCTTTTTATTGTGTTAGGACTTGAGATTTTGAGTCAGCATGCAGATTACGGAGCCTTTTTTGATTGTCAGGGTGAGGTGTCTGCAAACCACACACAAAATGTAGCACTCAGGCTAATCTTTTCTTGAGTGTGGAGTTTTTCTTGTGTGTTTTAAGTGAGATCACAGAATGGTCGGGGCTGGAAGGGACCCCTGGAGACCACCCAGCCCAGCCCCTGCCAGAGCAGGGTCACCCAGCGCAGGCTGCACAGGGCCGCGTCCAGGCGGGTTGGAATCTCTCCAGAGAAGGAGGCTCCACACTCTCCCTGGGCAGCCTGTGCCAGGGCTCCGGCACCTCACAGCGAAGACGTTTTTCCTCCTGTTCAGGCGGAACTTCCCGTATTCCAGTTTGTGCCCGTTGCCCCTTGTCCTGTCACTGGGCACCACTGAGAAGAGTCTGGCCCCGTCCTCTTGACACCTGCCCTTGAGATATTGATGAGCGTTGGTGAGGTCCCCTCTGTCTCCTCTTCCTCAGGCTGAACAGCCCCAGCTCCCTCAGCCTTTCCCCACAGGAGAGATGCTCCAGGCCCCTCAGCATCTCTGTACCCTCCACTGGGCTCTCTCCAGTAGCTCCTCGTCTCTCTTGAACTGGGGAGCCCAGACCTGGACCCAGGACTCCAGATGGGGCCTCACCAGGGCAGAGTAGAGGGGGAGGAGAACCTCCCTCGACCTGCTGGCCACACTCTTCTTATATGCACCCCAGGATGCCATTGGCCTTCCTGGCCCAAGGGCCCATTGCTGGCTCACAGCGAATGAGATGAATGGGTGTTGGTCAACAGCCGGCTGAAGATGAGCCAGCAGTGTGCCCAGGTGGCCAAGAAGGCCAATAGCATCCTGGCCTGTATCAGCAATAGTGTGGCCAGCAGGACCAGGGCAGGGATCGTCCCCCTGTGCTCGGCCCTGGTGAGGCCGCCCCTCGAGTGCTGGGTTCAGTTCTGGGCCCCTCACTCCAAGACAGACACTGAGGGGCTGGAGCGTGTCCAGAGACGGGCAACGGAGCTGGGGAAGGGTCTGGAGCACAAGTGCTGTGAGGAGCGGCTGAGGGACCTGGGGGGGTTTGGCCTGGAGAAAAGGAGGCTGAGGGGAGACCTTCTCGCTCTCTGCAACTCCCTGAAAGGAGGTTGGAGCCAGGGGGGGTCGGTCTCTTCTCCCAAGGAACAGGCGACAGGACAAGAGGAAACAGCCTCAAGTTGTGCCAGGGGAGGTTTAGGTTGGATCTTGGGAACCATTTCTTCCCCGAAAGGGCTGTCAGGCCCTGGCACAGGCTGCCCAGGGCAGTGGTGGAGTCCCCATCCCTGGAGGGATTGAAAAGCCGTGTAGATGTGGCGCTTGGGGACATGGGTTAGTGGTGGCCTTGGCAGTGCTGGGTTAACAGTTGGACTCGATGATGTTGGAGGTTTCTTCCAACCTAAACAATTCTATGATTCTATGACCTAGTGCTCTTAGCTCCTTTCATCCTGATGTTAGCCATTGCTACTATATTACAATGAAAATATTACAGGTACAATTGTTCACTCATAAAATTTTTTGGTTGTTTTTTCTTCTCTGCAAGGCTGGGCAAGGTGGATGTTGACTCAAATTCATTCACATCCCAGGAGCTCAAAAAAGCATTGGCTAAAATGAAGGAGAGTGAAAAGGCAGAAAGAAAGGTAAGGGGAGTTCCTTGTTTCTAAAGCAACACGCACTACAGAGATGTGAACACACTGCCTTGCATGTCTCAGAAATACGATGGTTAAAGTAATTGCTTGGGAAAATACTGTGCAGACTAATCTTCTGATGAATATGGACCTAAGATACCTTTGTTAGCCTGTTAGTGACAGAGCTGCCTGGGAAACTCACCCCTTTTTATACTAATCCTGGGGTTTCTGTAAAAATGGAAAACTTTTGTTCAGGTCTGTTTTGTTCATTTCAAATGTAAAGGCCTTGTGTTGCAAGCTGCTTATAAGCACTTAGGTATGTTCTCGCCGTTCAGGGTGTTTCTCGGTAATAATTATCCCATGGGCTGTCGGGGGAGAGGGGCTGCAGTGGTGGAGTGGGCTGGGATCAGCAGTTTAGCGACAGAACAGTTGTCGGATGCTGCTGCTTTCTGGTCTTTACTCAAGCGAGTGGGATCTCAACTAGCAAACCAGACACAGAAAGTCCACGTAACCGTCCTCGTGAGCCGTCCGGACACCGAATTTCTTATGGCCGTTCTTGGTGTACCAAAGCTAAAGTGAAGCTAGGGGATCTTTCCCGAACCCAAAGCAGGCATGGTCAGTGAGCTCTCCAGTGTGGTGCTGCTCCCCTAAGTATTCTGGTACCAGTGTGATCAGACCTGAATTAATAATGCAGAAAAGTGACTTGCAAACGCTTGTGGGCACCCACGGGCTGATTTTCTTTCCATTGTTTGGGTGTATTTTTATCCATTGTTTTGATTTATTTGTTCAGTTGCCGCTTGGTTCACAAAAACATCTGCAGACCCTCGAAGTGAAATGGATTGCTGTGTGACGGTATTTGTAAAGGAGGTTCCTTTGCTGTTCACTATCCTCCTAAGCGTGAGGAAGTACAAAAAGTGCCGTGCAGCTGAGACGCTTCTGTTCTGGGTTCGGTGATGGTGACAAGCCACTGGGCATAGCATCCATCCCCTGCCACTGGCACAGCTGGATCCAGAAGTGATCTCATGGTTTAAGTTTCCAATCTCATGCCTTGGGTAGTAAAAACTGAGTGGCCATGGTGAACCGTAGGCTGAAGTTTCCTTACATAAGCTGTAAGTTTCCCATTTAGTTATAAATAGTCCACAACCCAAAGTAAAATAGAATATAAGTGCTGCTTTCAGCCCTCTCCAGGCTTGGAGCTGGTCCCCAGCATGACACTGGTGGGATGATACGCGACTCTACAGCCCTCTTCCACTCGGCAGCGTTTCCTTAGGCCCTAGCTCCTCCTGCTGCCTTGACGTTGTCTCAGTCGAAGGAAAACTGAGGTAGGAGTCAAGGCTCTAAAGTCTTCTTGGAGTCACAGAAGGTCTTTTTTTCCCCTGTCTGGCACCAGGGCATTATTTTGTTTTCTGTAAGATTATTTATGTAGCAGCCAGCATTACTGATAGCAGGACTTCTTGAAATGAGTGTCATTTAAATGCAAAAATTAGTGATACTCTATTATGTGAAAATAAGCTGTATTTTAAAAACCCCTGTTAGAATAGCTATTGTCCCAGCAACTGGGCTAAAACCAGCTCTATCTAATGGACCTAAAGTACTCCATTTAAAATCACTCCTGCAGGGAGCAAATTCATCCTTGAAGTAACTGTGTCAAAGTAAATTGAGTTACACCAAGCGTGTTCGAATCTATGCTCTTGCAAAAGCAATTCTGTGTGGTTGAGGTGGGGATTGTGTTCTGTGTTACTGCATGATACCTATAGTAATTAGGCTGGTAGTCATTAGTGCTAATTGTATGGCTGCCAGTAGGTTGACAGTGCTTTCACTTCCATCGCTCGGTTTTTTTTCCTCCACCGGCTCGAGCCCTTGGGGGCTCACACGTGGGGGAGCGGGGCAGTGCTTGCTGGGGGGAGCACTGCACGTGCAAACCCTCTAGCTGGGGGTCACTCCTGTATAAAAACATATTTTGGTATTTGCATTCATAACAGAATCGCTTTCAGAAGGGGCTTTCTTGCTTTCTCCTGCTCTCGAGGCAGCCCATCTTCAGTCTGGCCTCTCCGCTTCCTCCGTCCCCTGCAGCAGCAGGCTTTGTCCCCGCCTGTCCCAGTGCCACCAGTGCTCATGCTGGAGAACTGCTCCCTGCTGGCGCTGGGGCTCTCTCAGATCGCTGGCAGAGCCTTTTCCTTCTCACCGCACGCCTTTCTGCAGCTCTCGGTTCAGTGCAGCCCTTGGGGTGCTGCTTGTACGAGGAAGACCAGCCGCGCTGCAGGACGAGCTGTCTCCTGGCCGAGCCCTATGGCACGACACTTCAGGAGCCCCCATCTTGCAGCCGGTCCTCCCGCCTTGCTTTCTGACAGCTTCTGTCCCCGACAGCGAGTGCATACGTTTCTCTGAGAGATAAAGCCATCCTGAAACGTGTTAAGTGATTGGGATGATTAAATCATCTTCGTATGCGTCTGAGATCTCCTTGATGTCACTGGCACGGAGTCACTGGGCAGTTCAGGCTGGATGGGACCTCTGGAGGTCTCCAGCCCCATCTCTGGCTCCAAACAGGGTCAGTTATGAGATCAGGGAGGTTGCTCGGGGCTTTGTGCAGTCAAGTCTCGCAAACATCCACTCGCAGGCAAACAGAGAACAGCAGTGCTGCCTGCCTCTGGGCTTTACGTCATTTGGAAGGTGCATAGGATGTAGGAAATGTGTACAAAGCCCTAGGTACGGGCTCAGCTCCTCAGGGAGTGCTTACTGGTAGCCAAGGTGGGTACCTTACAGATAACTGGGTTCCTGGGCTTGGACCCTCCAGCACTGCCCCTGCATCTCTGATGCTCAGCGGTAAATCCGTTTGCATAGACAGCCAGATTCCCCTTCTAAATTTGGGGCTGGGGTTTCTTTCTACGTCTGTCTTGGCTCCCTATTGCCTGCCTTCATATCTGATTTCCTTTTTTGGCTTTCAAGGCCCACGAGGAAGAGGTGAAGAAGAAGTTCCGGCCCATAGAGCAGCTGAAGGAGGAGTTTGAAAAGCTGAATGTGAAGATGGAAACAGATTATGAAATTATGGTTAAATTAATCAGCAAATTCAACAGCTCTGCCTCCACACTGGATGAAAAAGTAGCGGCGCTTTATGATCTTGAATATTATGTTCACCAGGTAACAAAAATGCATTAGTAACTACCATGTAAAATCCAGGGGATACGGTGTCATAAATGTGGTTTTATTTTTCTTATCGGTATCAGGTAATACAAATTGCTTAATTATCATAATCCTGGGACAATAACAGACAGCAGAGGGCTACTGCAGGCTTATTTTTTATCCAGGTTTGAATAAATCATCGCTCCTGCCAGTAGCGAGCAGTGTCCTAGGGGTTAGTGTTGCCTGATTTGTTGTCTGTTCTCAGGCTTTTTTTCTTGCCCTCTCTTTTTCTTCTTTTATATGCTTGATGTTACAAAATGGAGTTTTATCTGCCATTTTTTGGTAAGTAGAGTGGTGACTGCTAAGAAAATAATTATTTTCTCACTCCTTCCATGGAGAGCCTCTGTGGTTGCAGGTAGGTGCCCTTACATCAGTTCACAGGCAATGTCTTCGTACCAGGGAAGACGACAGCCACCCAAAAACCTGTATTTTGTCTCAGCGTGAGTAAGAAGTGGCACGTAGAGCCTCTCTCACAGCTGGGCCGGTGGCAGAAATGACTGAAGGCTCAGGCGAATGGCAAGTTGCTGAGCATCAGCTGAGCCGTGCTAATCGGCTCTGTGTGAGGTTGAATATATTTCCTGAAATCTCACTTCCTTGGGTTTATGCTCACACTTTTCCACCCCCCCTCTGATCTGTCTTGCTCTGCTTTCAGCTCGCACGTTTTTACCTCCTGCTGCTTGCAGGCTCCGGGCACACCGCTCTCCTCCCTTGGGCTTGGTGCCTTCCCACGCTGCAGCAGCTTGGGGGTGTGCCTGGGCATCGAGGCTGTGTTCTGCTTGTGGGAAAGGACTGGGCTTCTCCCTCCCCAGCGACTGGGAGAGTCTGGAGAAGACTGGGAGAGTTTCCAGCGTTGCTCTCAATGACTTTATAATTTCAGAGGGTGAATGGGACAACTCTTGGGGGATGTCAGTGCGAGACCTTTCACTGGAATGGCACTTCTTAAAAACCAAACGTGGTATTTTTGGGGAAAGTAGCTGAAGGAATGAGCTGCTGAGAGATGGAGTCCATGCACCAGCTAATAGAAGTGTTATTTCCAGGGCTCTTTGTCTTGAATTTCCACACTAAATCTCTGTCATACACATGCAGAGGCTTCCTTGCTGTTTGTTCTCAAGGCTTTTGTTTCACTGACGGCATCTGTCTGACTCAGAGAATAAGTGTGAACAATGGGCGCCCAAAGAGCTTCATATTTATACTCAGGGCTAATTCTGTCTGGTTAAGGGTGCCAGAGCATCAGGCCAGCATGCTAAAAAGCAACCCCCAAACACCCTGGGGTGCTTTGGTTTCCAGCATAACTGTCTGGACTATTCCAGCATAAAATCCTGCCTGCTTGCAGCACGGGATGGGGGGAACAATTCCAGAAAGGCGAGAGGAGCAGGGAAGCAGTCCCCGCTCCCTGTGCGGGGACTGGAGCATCAAAGGGAACCACATCCAGCATCAGAGGGGTCAGAAAGGGGGAAATGGCAGGGAGGCTGGCAGGGAGCACAGAGGACTTCTTTGTGCATCGATCACAACGTTGCTCTGTGCCCGCGCTGTCGGGGCAGATGGCTGGGCAGCACCTTCTCATCAGGCAGGAAGCTGATAAGAAATATGACTTGTCTCTAAGCCAGCATGGCTTTTCCTCCTCTTTCTTCTTCCAGCCAGTTGAATGCGTCCAGAGCATTATCTCTGCTTGGTACTGACTTTAGCAGCACTGGCTTAATGTAATTACTGAATAGCAGCCAAATATCTTTGTGCCGCATAACCCTGGAAGGGCTGAACTTGTCAGGAGTCCTCTGTGGCAAGCTGCGGCTGTGCCGCTGGAGGACGGGGATCCTTGCAGGTGTGGGGGGCCCAGGGCAACGTGCCCCCACGTGTGGGACCGGTGACAGCTCTGCTGCTCCCTCTTCCCCCAGCCTCCATCTGAATGGTAACATGCCATGGCTTTTGATAATTGTTCGGCTCCCGGCCGTCCTGCTGCTGCCACCGGGGCACAAAACGCCCTGTCGAGTGGAAAATGCCGTGCCCTTCAGGGTTTGCAAGCAAAGGATGCTCTCTGCTCCGCGGCGTGGTCATGGGCGTCCCGGAGCGCTGGGACATGAAGCAGCACGTGCTCCCGAGCTTGCTGCAAGGGAGCGGAGGGGAGGCCATGGCCGGTGCCGAGCCGGGGGAGAGAAGCTCTCTCCTGCTCTTCAAGAGTCAGCCCAAGGGCTCAGTGTTTGCTCAGCTTTTGGTTTCCAGCTCTGGTTTGCTTCTTATCAGTCAGGATTCAACTTGGCATGTTCGGGAGCCCATCTTGGAGAAAGAGCAGGAAGGTTTGGCTTGCTAGGTTATCTGTAACGCATAAAAACCAAATGCAAATGTGAAGAGGCCAGAGCATAACTCATTTATAAACAGAATTCACGGTGCTTGCACAGCAGTGTGCGGAGCCCAGACCCGTTCTCATGCGTTGCAGGCTCTTTCTCTCAATTATTTACTCTCCTTATCTTCCTTTCTCCCCTACTCTGACATGCTACACCATTCCTCACTGCTAATTTCCTCTCCGTTGCGTACAGTTGACATGCTGCTTTTCTTTGCTCTCGTATTCTAACATTTTCTCTCTCCCTTCCCCTCTTCTCCCCTCCTTGTTTTCTTTCTCCTCCGATTCAATAGCCGCTCCCTGAATAACCGCTGTCATATTTGCTCTTCTCCCATCCCTCTCCTCGCCCACCTTCCCTGTGTACTTTACTCAAGAGCTCTTTTGATCTTTGGCTTTCTTACGTGCTGTTTTCAGTGGACTGAAGCAAGGCATGAGCTGCTGCCTCACAGCATCCTCCGCTCCCCAGAGAGGTTAATACCTTCAAGTTGTTGAGTTTGGGGGTTTTGTTGTTTTAAAATAGTGAGTGAGGGAAGGAGCTCTCACAACAGACTCCAGTCAAAAAAAATAAATACATCTTCAAAATAAGCTTTACAGCACAGTTTATATTCTGTGGTTGAGGTGTCTCGCTGGCGCTGGGGCTGAGGAAGATACAGCAATGGTTGGTTTTACCCTGACTGATGCTGGATGCAAACTTCTGCCTGTCTATGCATTCCCTCTTGAGCAGGCGTCAGCGTCCAATTCCAGCGTTAAAACAGCCTCGGAGTTTTTACAGAGGCTGAGCAATAAAAGCACCCACTGGTAGCTGAAATTGGGTTGCTGCATAGATCTCTTTGTAGACAAAGATGGGCCTGCAGAAAAGTAAGAGGTCTGGCAGGTCCGGTTTATAGGGACAGTTAAAAGAATAGGATCTGAAAGGATACAAAAGCTGCTGCAAGTTCCGAATCAGCCCCAGCAGACGTGCGGAGATTGGCTTTCTGTCGCCGGCTTTGCAGAGGGACAGCAAGTGGTGGGCATTGTCCCGTTGGGGAGAAGAGACGAGCTGTAGCTCCCCAGGTTGTGCTTTGGTAAAGACATACCCGTAGGACATAAAGCTAAGTAGCTTCTTCATTCTCTTGGGTACCTAAAATACCCGATTTATGGCCAATTTTGGTGAAGGTAGACGGTTGAGATAAATATAACACTAAGCATGAAGTCACTCTCGACTAAAAGAGCGCTCAAGCTGGAGCGCGGTGCCCGAGCCCGACATACCCTGCGCGCCTCGCCGTGTTTGTCCTGTCCCACCCCCTCGGTGGGGTCTGCTCGCTGAAGCCGGGGAGGTCGGTTTGCCCGGCTGATAACTCGTTTTTATGTTCTGTTTCCCTCTGCCAACGTATGCCGTTGTCTCCCTGTCTTTCAGGGAGGAGAAATGCTGAAATTCTAAACCCGAGTTTTTTGCGCACGCAATTCTGAACGTTTGTCAGATTCTCTTTTAAACTGCAAAAAAAAAAAAAAATCCTTGAAAACCAAAATGCATCGATTTGACTTTGGACTGAATTTTGTGCTTGAAGCAGTTTGCGCTGTTCCTCTAAATTTTGTTTGCGAGCCACTCAGAGCCTTTTTCTAATTTCCTCTCCGAGAACAGACGCCCACTGTGATTCGTGCCTGGTTAGCCCCAAGTCTGCTTCAAGTCAAAGACCGATGAATCCCCACTCTTTAAACTTTTCCCCACCAGCAGTTAGTCCAGTATTGTCTGCTTTAGAAAAATCATTGCTCAGGCTGCCCCAGGGGGAAGCTCCCGGCTGACCCTTCCCAGCAGGGACTGGCTTTTTCTTTTCGCATCCATGTGAAGTTGTTCACGGTGCTCATAAAAAACACCCAGAACCGCCCGTGCGCCTCGCTGCGAGCAGAGGTGACGCTGCCTGAGCACCGTTGCTGCTGACAGGCTCTTAAACATCCCTAACTGCTGGTGCTACAATTAGAGCATCAATTAATTAATTGCATTTGCAAAACATACAATTCCCTGGGTTCCCAGTAACGGCCTGCTCAGGTGAGAGAGCAAAGAACGGGAGTTTTTTTACATCATCAGATTTACCGAATTTTTGACTTCACCTGAATTACCGAAATACGTGTCAAGAATAGTTTGGATAGCTAATCAAAGTATTTGAGTTTTCAGCGATGTCTTCTGCATGTGATAATAGCCACCTGTCAGCAGACTGTGCTTCTGCAGCCGTGACATCCACTGCTCGCAGGCAGTATTGTGCAAAATTCAAGCCACAGTCGTTCCCTCTTAATTTTTAATTGCTTTTAAAACTCAGCGCTGGTTAGACTGGAGATGCTGTGCTTTCTGAAGCAAGGCGTTCTCAAAGAGTTGCTGAGCGGGATCTGGCTGGGGGTTTCGTACTGATGGGGACCTGCTCTCTCTCAGGTGGACAACGCTAAGGACTTCCTCTCCATGGGTGGACTCCAGCTTGTGATCGACGGGCTGAACAGCACCGAGGCCGCGCTGAAGGAGCACGCTGCCTTCGTCCTGGGAGCCGCGCTGTCCAGGTGAGCGCTCTCCCACCCAGCCTGGGAGGGTGAGAACCTCAGGAGACCAGACGGGCTCTGTGCTTCTCCTCAGCTCTCTTGATTTATTTCTAATAGCAGGAGCTGAAAGTGTGTCTCATCCTGCAGCACACCAAATTGTCTTCTCCCCTGCCCAGCCCTTTCCTTGCAGCACCACTTACCCTGGTCATCTTGTCAGTGTGTCCTCACCCTGCTCGTTGGACTTAGCCAGAAGTAATTCAGCGTGGAAGCTAGATTGTTTCTTGATTTCCCTGGGCTCCTTGTTTTTACAAAGTCTGAGGGGAATAATTCTGCCTCCCCTCCTCTCCCCTCGGCAGCCCGCTCAGGGGCGAGATCTCGAGGATGGTGTGGTTATGAGCACCCCAGGGAGCACCTTTCTCCCTCCTGTTCCTTGCTCCCCGGCTGCTTTAGGACAGCGAGATGCTGATTTCGGAAATACAGCACCTCTCACGGTCTTTGGAGGGGGTTTTTAGCTGCATGGACACGTGTCTCTGACCCACAGGCATAACCAAAGGGGTGTCGATTAGACACGGGATTAGGAGTGGGGTCAGCAGGCTGAATCAAGAAGAAATGGGTCTGAAGGATGTTTGTGGTTCACTGGAAGGTGGCTGTTGCCTGAAGGAGCCCAGTCGGCCTCGTGCTAGGGCGTAACGTGTAGTGCTACAGGTGGTACCGTGTGGGCTCAATGGGTTTTATTGGTGCCCTTTTTGTTTTATGGGCTTTGGGGCTTCAGGGTTTGTGTGTTGCACATTCACGTGTGCAGAGACTTTAGAAATGCATTGGATGGACCCAAACTTCAAGGTCAGAAGTGCAGAGTGAAGACTGAAAGTCAGAACCATTGTATCTGCATATTTCTGTGCCTAAAAATATGGTCACCTTCTCCACCATTATAAGTTATTTATCCCTTAGTCTAATATATAGTCTACAAATCTGCATGTCTTTTGCAATCTTGTATGCGATGCAGTTGGTCCTCAGCATGCGTGAAGTACGGTGGCCTCATGGACAGCAGTAGGTACCCAGATTTACACCAGGAAAGGATCCAGCTTGTAGTCTGAAACAGAGCTTGACTTCCTGATCACAATAAGATACTCACTTTCACATCAGAAACACAGACCCGCTCTTTATATTCTGGCGTATCTTAATGTTTGACACAATATTGTAATTGTTTCCTTACGTTCTTTAACAGCATGTAGACTCTTAATTATATGTTTCATAAAGAGAAAATCATGCAGAGGCTCTGGAAACGTTTGCAGGTAACTTGTGAAATGACAGGGGCTATTAAATTGCTTCTTTCCCGATTTAGCTAATGTGACATGATCAAGACTCAAGAAATTCATTGTCTCATGATAAGAGCGTGTAGCAGTGGCCATGCAACTAATGCTTTGGTATAGTATTCCTTGCTTAATTGCAAATGCCTTTCTTGGGACAGAAACAATCTCTTCTCTAATATCACAATATTAAAATATTGCTTTGGAAACTTTTAGACCTTTTTTCTTTAAAGGACATTCTGACAGATGGTAATTTTGAGTGGTTCAGATGATGTATTGTCTGAGAGCTCAGTTCCAAAATGTGAGGAATATTACGCCTGGGTTTTGGGTTTGCTTTTTTCTCCTTGATGTGCTTAAACTTTCTCAATTGACACCTGCATGCCAACTCATCTGCTTTGTGCTATCTGCTTAATTTGTTTGTTCGTACATTTTCTCAGCTTACTCCGTGCTCCATTTAAACTGCTGGGGGCATTTCAAGTACTTCACACGAAGCATTTTCTGATGCCTTGTGTTTTTCTGAGGGAATTGTTGTTTATTGCCTTCACTCATGGTTGTTCCCAGGGGCCTCGGTTGAATGGTGGGACTTTCCAGTAAATGCCCAGAGGTGCCATAGCTCCCTGGGCTGCAGGGGCACGATCTGATCCGTACTTGTGTGCCCGGGGCTGGTGTCAGATCCTACGCTGGATGCTGAGCCGTGCCTGGGTAAGAGGTGATGGTCTGCTGCTCACCAAATGGGTCTGTGGCCGCCTCCCAGGTCTCTTCAGCCAGGTTGGCTCAGGCCAGCGGTTTCAAGCCAGGCAAACCTTCCCAGAGGAAAATCAGGGCATGATCGTAGCAGCTCCGCAGCCCAGCTCAGGAGGTCATTAACTCCTGGCGCAGCTGAATCTGGAAGAGGGAGTTTGGTGTTGTCTGTAGGCAAGTTGTTTTATGCAGGAGAAAACCACTGGACACTGAGCAGTCTCAGACATGCTTGGGTCACATCCAGAACTTTTCAACTCTTAAAAATACCCAGGTCTTCTCCAGATTTGCATTGTCTTTAACTCTGGTCGGGTAGTGAAGCAGGTAAGGGATGGAGCAACCAGCTGCAGCACCCAGGTCTTGCCTGCACGCGGTCCGGCTGGGACCCGGCTCAGAGGTCTGGCCGTGCTGAAAACTGATTGGGGATAAAAGGGTTTTCAAGTGGATCAGCCCCTTGAGCCAACGGCCGGGTGGCTGGCCGAGATGTTGGATCAGCAAGGGCGGTAGAAGGAGAAGGTACAGCAGGGCCAGTTTGGGATTTCTCCCTCCTGATACTGTTCCAATTTATTTGGCTTAAACTGGACTTGAAAAGCAGCCTTAGCACAGGAGAGTTTGGTCCTCAAGGCAAAGGGTCCCAGGGTGGTGCCTGGATGGATGCCGCCCTCCCGGCATCCGTCGCCTCTGTCTGTGAGCCTCTGCCATGGAAGAGGCTGGTCTGGTAAGGAGGAAATCAAGATTTCGTCTCTTGTTTCTCTTATATGCCCTTCATTTTAGGCATGTGGGTTTTAATCACCGGGTCTGTGACCAAATCAAACATCGTTCCATCTGGTAGAGTTTTCTGAGCGGTGCCCTTATTGCAACTCTGCAACCTCATCACAGTCTTACTGTTTTTAAACCTTTAACAAAATGTTTTCCATTCAGCAGTTTGCAAAAGTAAACTTCATTTGAACAATCCTCAAGTGCTCTGATTGCAAATAAAAGTTAAATGCACTAACAAAAATAATTGCTAGGCATGTGGGATTGTACATTTAGGTATCCATAATTCACTAACAGTATATGCCAATACACAACATTTTCTGGATTTTCAGTGATTGCATTAGCATAAAAGCATGTTAGCATTTATCCGGTGGTACTAATGTTTAAATATATATATAAAAGTATGAAATATTAAGATACAGCATTTTGGAGGCAAGTAAAACTACTGTCTGTAAAATGTTCTTGCATATTTTTGAAGGTACGCTCTAGTATCTTCGGATGACAATCAGCATTCGCACCATTGGGTCCAAACATTGCAAAAATGTCAATGTTTTATGCAAAGAGGAGCTATATTAAGCTAAAAAAGATTGCTGATGAGAGAAGCGTCTTCTGATGTCCTCTAAGCTATTTACAGGCAGCGTCTTCCTTTGTTCGTAGCACAGCCAGGCCTCTGCGCAATTTCTATCTAGATGTTTCACAAGACTGGAAATGTTAGCCAGAAAGGATTATGCTTGTGATTAAAACCTCAATTTTTAAAAACTTTACCTCCAGGAAACGTTTTTCCACACCAATAATTCGAACATTTTAATATTTTGTAATAAAAGGATTTTTGTAATCCGTTCAGAAGGGGAATAATAATTTATGTCGAATGCATTCTTGAAGCTTTAGCCCAAATGCTCCCCGTACGCTTAGGGGTGAGTTAGAGGTGAGGACGGAGAGAAGCTAAGCCGTGGGACCTTCAAGGCAAAGAGGGAGCCGTTTGCATTTCATGGGGAGAGGGCAGAGAGTGCAAAAGGTGCGATTTTGGCGTGGCCCAAGTGGGGAGCCAGGAGGAAAGTCGCTTGTGCGAGGAGGATGTCTTTGTCAAGAGAAAAAAGCTTCCACCAGATTTAATGATTTTGAATTAAGTCCAGCTTCACAGTGAAACTAGTTGACGCTCACTGCTGTTAAATAACATTAAGGCCCAAGCAATAAACCCGGGAAAAGTAAAATTAAAGACCTTGCTTCAATGCTGTCTTGTAAGGGCATAAGAATTCCTAGGCAGAGAAATAAATCTAGTTAGCCTAACAAGCACTTTCCCTACCCATTTATTTCAAATCCATCTTCTTGTTCGTCCCTTCCTCCTCCAGCTTCTCCTTTCACATCCTACAATCTTTGCCCGTCTCTTTATCCATTTTCACTAGTTTTTTCAGTGGCCCTGTTTGCCACTGCTGTGTGTTTGCCACCTCCCAGATGCAGTAATTCCAGCTCGACTCCCTGCCCGCTTGTAATTTCTTGCTTTGTAGATTGTCCCTTCTGTTTTTATTTGAACTCCTGACTTGTGTGGAGTTATCAGCCTCGCTGCGCTTAATTTCAAATTAATTTGATTGGGTCACCTCAATTTTTTTCTGTAACGATAATGAACTCAACCTATTTAGCCTTTCCCCATTATGAATAACCTTAACAAAAACTGCAGTGCGGTATAAAACTGTTTCATCATTATGGTTAATTACACAGAAGAATAAATCCCTAAACATTTTTCAGCGTCTGAAATCTAACAAGAAAGTGTAATTAACAATTAAATAGTAAACTGCCATCCTTGTGCTCTCAGGAAGACAGAGAGAGCAGACCCCGTGAGAAAAATCTAGAATCCAAGGTTTGCTCCTTGTTTTGATTTCATAAATGCTTTGGTAATTTAAATGCTGGGGAAGTGCCGGTGTCTGGAAGCCGGCAAGGTGCAGCCGCGCGGGGTCGGGGTAAGCAGTGAGGATGCAGATTGCTGAAGTTGGAGTGTTTGGCCTCACATCATGCTTCAGCAGTGAGTAAACCCGCGTGGTTCCCCCCCAGCAACTGAGTACCGTTGCTTTTTTATCAGTTATCACGGGGCTCGGCCTCGACAACGCGGGCGGCTTCTTCCTCGTGTGTCCTTCACCCGGAGGTGAGTGCCCCCAGAGCCGTGCGGGGTCTCGCCGGTCTCCTGCTCCTTGCTGTTGCAAGACCTGCGTGAGGTGGCCTGCCCTGAAAACGCAGCCCCGCGGAAGAGCCGGTGCTGCCCAGGGACGTGGCAGGGGCCCGCAGCGCTGGGAAGCCGCTCCGGCAGCGCTCGGCAGCACCCTCTCTTTAGCAGGGAGGTTGGTGACACAACCGGCAGGGAAAACTCATCGCAGCCAGGTCATGCATTATATAAAACACATTGTTTCTGTCTCTTCTCATTTAGTAAATGCTCTCCACTAAAGCATTTGAGTTATTGTGGTGGTTTCCATTTAAAATATGCATTCGGACTGGTTACCTAATCGCTTTCTGCAAAAAAACCAGCCCAAACTTGCTGTTTCTCAGTGTAGACCTGGTTTCATCGCTGGACGCAACATGTATTCGTCTGTCTCTTCAGCTGCTATTTATTCATCATCCATGATCTCTGTTTATCCTTTTTACTCCAGCCTGTGCACTCGGCTAATGGCTTCACAAGCTTCAAAGATTTTCCTACCTAACACCTACATTATTTTCCTGACCTGCTGTGACTTTCCCATGTCGCGTGTTCTCCGCATTCCCTCCAAGTAATAGGTGCAAAACGCTCCACAAAGAAGAGGCATCTGCGTCTACTCTTTAATCACAGCGTACAGGAGGCTGTAGCAACCCGTTGTTAATGTGTTTCAGAAGGGAGGTTGAAAAAGTGCACTGAATAGAACAAAGAAGCAAAGAATGGGAGGAAGACGAACAATGAGAGCAGGAAATGCAGGATCCAGCCTCAATTACGTACCTGCTCCCAGCAGGGTTTGGGGTGGACAGCACTGACCCAGCGATTACGATTATGGCTATTGTCTGAGCTTGTATAGGAGGATCCAGATCCCATCTCGTCCTTTGTAGGTCCTGCTGTGTGCACCCTCCTACCCCTTTCCTGATTGCGGCTTTTGTTGGATTTAATTGCTGGCGGGCTGTACGCAGCGAGCATGCAAAGGCAGATCCAGCCAGGTTTGATGTGTGAATGGTAGTGGCAGAATCCGGCTTTCGGAGGGGTCTCGGGGGGCTGCCCTTAGCTCTTGTGGGGTGTCTTCTGGATTTAGCCACGTTTACTCACTGGCCCTCTGTTGTTCCCCTACTCTTCCCTTTGTGCCGAGGAGAGGAAGGCAAGAGCTGCTGGACGCAGAGCTTGCCTAGGAGGTAAAATAACACGAGCCAGCAGCCGCAGGCTTTCACGGCCTCTAAGACTGGCCCTTGCCCGTCCCAACTGAAGACGGATCAAATCCCAGCAAGTGACCTTGTTCCCAGGTTGGCATCTTCCAGCCTACCTGTTCTCCTGATGCAGTGTTTTGATAAGTTTTTCCTCATCTGTCTGTTCGTGTGCCTTAAGATTCATTGAGACAGTTGCTTATTCATCCACAAAGACAGTTCCTCAGGTCTTCCACCAGATTGCTGCCAACCTCAGCCCCTCCAAGGCTCTCCAAGCGTTTGAACCAGGTGATGTTCTGTGGAGAGAGAAAACAACAGCTTACTGGAAATTCTCTCTGAAGAAACTCATCATCACTATTGACTGCTTGCTCTTCCCTCACGTGCTGACGTTCTGTGTCTTCTTGTGAGCTGGATTTTGATCTCTCTGTTTTAGACGATCCTATTTCTGCTTAAAAGATGTCCCTCAGAGGCTCTCGGAGCTGCCTGGCATGTTTTGGAAGGGGATGACTCACTGGCTTGGCTGTCTGAGAAGCCGCACAGACCTCTGAGCCCTGCCGGTCAGGGCAGCCGTCTGTGGCCACGAGACATCTCCGGGGAGCTGGACCGGTGGGCAGCCCCCTCCCTTGCGGGGTGGCTTGGAGTCATCACGCGAGTTGGAGAAACGCTATCACAGCCGCTTCCCGCTGAGCCTTAGCCCCTTGACGCCATTGCGTGAGACCTGAATAGATTTGAAAACTAATTTGCTGCTCAGAGCATCAATAGCTGTACGTCGCTTGTCCTTTCTGCTGCATTAAATGAGTTTCCAAGGTACTGCAGCCAGTTCCAGAAGGCAACCATCAAAGGATTGCGCCTTCGCTTCCATCAGAAGTGTCTAGCTGTCCCTCCAGTGCGCTTCAGTTCTCACAGATTCTCTCTGGTTTTGTCTCTTAGGAATTTAATGTGGAGTGCATTGTATAATTTCTTGCAACCATCCTTTCCAGGCTCGCTCTCCTTTTTTTTTCCTAAATGCCCTGAAAATAGGGGTTGGGAAGGAGAAAGGTTTTTCCAGCAGTCAGATGGTGTTAGCTGGAGCCCAGGCGATATGTGGGTCATGGTAAATGTCCTGTCACGCTGCTTCTCTCCATGTTCGTGACTCTCTCAGTTATTCCCTCCTGTCGCCAAGCCGTACCTGTTCCCCTCTGTTAATCATCCTGGAGCTGGCCTGTGCTTTGAGCATCCCTGCCTGCATCAGTCTCGGCTATCGCCCAGGTGGGACTGCGTCTCTGTGTGGGTGAGGAGTGAGTGAATGCCTTGGTGCTGCTGGACCGACAGCCGGGAGACGATGGGCACAGCCCCGCAGCGGCCGTTTCGAGGGACAGGTCGTTAATCCTTAGCTCCATCTGTCGAGATCAATAATTAGGGCTGTTGCTTTGTATAAACCACCAGATCAACATAGGAATTGCCTTATTAAAGCGGACGTGCAGGCCTGGCTGGTCGGAAAGCTCCTGTGGCTAGATTTTGCAGAGGTAGGAACAAAAAACCTGGGGTGCTAACAGTACTGTAACATGCAAATGAGGTTTCCCTGAGCCTTAAGCAGCTAAAACCTGCCATACGTGATGAACCACAAGGGTTCTTGGGTCTTTTATCTGTTTCTGTCAGTGCAACAGAGAGAGTCGAAAAGGGTTTCTGGATTCTGGTCCATGCCTGGTGCAGCAGGGTGTCTCCTGCCAGAGTCCCTTTGGTCGGCAGCTGCACGCATGAGCGTTTCTGGTCTCCCTCCGCATGTTCCTCACCTCCCTTTGGAGGCAGATTGTGTTACATTTCCACACATCCTCTGTCAGAAAATCCCATAAATATGATTTTAGTGTGTTTGCATGTCTTGCAATGAGCAGGAATTCACCTGAGTTGTTTTCCAAATTAATACCCCGCTGCTTTTACTTAACAAAATCTTTTTCCAAGCTGAGAATGGTAACGACTCTGAAATTTTCTTTTTAAAAATTGCATTTTCTTCTCAGGCACTTCATATTGAAATCTATCTTAATTTCAGTTCAGCTACTGTGTGAAAACACACGGTGAGGCATTATTAGTCCCTGAAGGAATAAAGACAGATGGAGCCCAAAATGGAATTGGCTTTATGATTAACTGAAACCTTCAAGAGTGGAATGGAGTCAGGGCTTGGTCCTACCCCATCGGCATCTGGAGATCAATTCAGCCAGCGTGAATCTCCACGAGCGCAGGCTGAGGAGCTCAGTGGGAGAAATACAGGTGGCACTTGGTAGAGTCAGCCCTGAGTTGTCCCTTTCCAGGTGGGACATGTTGCTGGAGGAGGGCACGGGGAGGACCGGCTGGTGAAAAGCGTTGCCTGGGTCGGGGTGACGCGGAGGGGATCGAAGGGCGCATCGGGGTCCTTGGCGTGTGATGACGTGCTTCAGTAATGAGCTGCTATTTCTGGCCTCGAGCTTCCCGCAGCTGTGCACGATGGCTCTTGCGTGACTGCTGCGATGGAGAGCAAAGCTGGGAGGAGGAGAATATTTTGAGGCATGTTCTGAAGAACTTGGGAATGGGAATGTGGAGGTGTGGAAGTGGTGTGGGGGGGCAGCGAGTTCAGGCTCTGCTCTGGGCTCCTGCTCCACGTGCGGCCTGAGCAATTTCCTCAGGGGCCCTGGTCTCGCATCCTTGCCTGTGAGACATGGAGGGTGGACCTGCCCCTCGAAAGGGAGTAGTGGAGAAATACCAGGTGGTGTTACCTGCACTGGCTTTGGCATTAGTGGATGTTTCTGGAGTCTGTAGCCACAGCCCTTTACAGCATTTCTAACATACCTGCTGGAAAGGAGGAAGAAAAGATGTTGCAGAAAGGAGATCTCTGCATCGTGTTTGGGGAGCAAGTCTTCCCCGTGCAAACTGGCTTTACAGCTCAGACCACGACCACGCTTGCATGATCGGCCAGTTCTGAGCAGCTATGGAGTTGGGGAGAAGCCGCAAGTGAAGGCAAAGTTGCTTTGCAAAGGCAAAACCAGGTCAGCTATGGAGTTATGTCAGCACGTCTGTTTGCAGAGGGATGAAGGGTATGGTTAAGCACGATGGTGGCAGCCCCAGGACGTGGCCCAGTTCCCCATCCCACGGCTCGGTGCCCGCGGCTGATCTTCCCTCTGTGCACGGACTGTGCTGACATGGGGCACGCTTGGCAAGGAGAGGACTGTGGATGCTTCCACCTTAGCTGAATGAGGCAGAGGGGCCTAACATGATTTAAAGAAGGATTTGGAGTAGAAAGTTGATGTTGCCTGTGGAGATCATGGTTTAAGGTATGCAAAGTGGCCAGGGGGCCCGTGACTGTGAGTGTGCTGGGCAGGTCTGCACTCCTGCACCCTTGCTGTACCCTGAGAGCAAGGGTACGCGAAACCCATCTTCCTGGGGCACAATGGATGAGGGGCAGCATCCACGGGCGCACATAGCTGGGAAGAAGGTACAGAGGGACACATCTCCTAGGTCCAGCCAGGACAGTCTTTCCGCAGGCGCCAGCGCCCCTTCCTGCAGTGCCGCAGCAGCACTTGCGAGTTAAGAACGTGACTCGGACCTTGCTAATTGTCCTAACGAGTGGGAGGGCTGCTGCAAATGAGCTGATACTGCAGATCAATGGGGAGCTGAGCAAACACGGGAAGCATCAGCCCGGCACCTCACAAAGCATCCGTTGTTCACTTATTCTGACAAGTGCAATTTGGTTTTTATTATCCCCGATACCCCCTACCATGGCAGCCAATTTGCCGAGGTGTATTTTGTAAGGGGAGGAAGGCTCTGTAGCGTGAGCTCTTTCTGCAGGACCCGGTCAGGAAATCTTAGAGAAATACTATAAGGCTGCTGTGGATTTTCTTTTCTTTCCCTGGGGACTCTGAGGATTGCAGATCAGCGGATTGTGGATTAGCGGATCAGGAATTAGAAATGCATTTTTCATTCTTATGTTACACACTAATGAACTGACAAATTTAATTTCTTTAAATCCAGCTACTTCAGCTAGAATAAGTGAAGTCATCTTCTGTCTCTTTTGGTAACTCAGGAAAGGCTGAATCGCGATCTCTCTGGGCGTCACATCATCCAAATTCAGTTCTTTGTCTTCAGCATGCGGCTGTTATGAAAGTACAGTCTATTTGCAAGAAGGAGCTCATCACCCGTGGGTGGTCGCCGAGCGGTGCGGTGGCGTGCTCGCCGGAGCGCTGCGGAGGGGGCTGCAGCTCTCCACCGGCCGTGGGCTGCCTTGCCAGTCCGAGGAGGTGAACTGGAGCCCAGGGGAGCGGGCCTGGCACCAGGCTGGTGGCTCCCGTTTCGGTGCCTGAGCCAGCTCAGGTGTCCCTGCCAGTTGCTGCTGGGCAGACCCCCTGTTAGAACCCGGCGCTGCGGCTCTGCCGAGTGTCTCCGCGGCACAGCGCGGTGTGTTTGCTCGGCTCCGGGTGTGAGATGTGCTTGGCTTTTATCTAACACATTTTTCTTGCCCCTGGACTCGTTCCTGTGAATGCAGCTGAGATCTTCCTCCCTCTCTTGGATCCCTCCGTGGGGAGGATCCCAGTGCCTTGGGCAGCCCCCTCTGCTGTAACGGGCAGGGATTTGGGAAACGCTGGTGCCGGTGGATGCACAGGCTGCAGTGGGCTCCACGTGCCTCTCCCTTAGCTGCGCTGTTCTTCAGGTCTTGCGGTATGTGCCTCCCTACCCAAAACCTGTGCCAGGGATAACATGGAGCAGAAAAATGCATTTATGTCATTAAAAGCCTAACGGACTGCGCTGTGGGACCCGATCTGCAGGGGGAAACCAGCTCCATCATTACCCAGTCACTCTTCAGAGCTTTAAATGAGAGCTAAACAAAACGGCCTTGGCTTTCTGGAGCAGGCTTTATTCGTTCACTTTGTGATGCTGAAAATGGGTCTGAAACGCAGCCGCCTCTCGACGCGAAGCGCCGGCACCACCGGCAGAGCCGTGGGCTGGTGCCTGCCGGGAGAGCCGCTCTCGCCCGCCGGGACAGGCACAGCCCGGGCCTTGCAGGAGGAGAGCGCTGGGACATCAGCTACTCCCCTTGACTGCTGAATGGATTTTGGGCTTTGCCCATAATATCTTGATTAACAATTAACGTGATGGAGCTGGAAAAGACATCTCATTTCTCCCCCTGAACCTGACAGGTGAGGATATATGTTTCCTGGTTGATTGCTGTGCCTTGTTATAGCCAATTTATGATTGATTGAAAAAGCAGAGGCTTTGTATGAAGAGAGACCTTTAATCTCCTGGCAGAGCTGAGTGCGCTTCCCTTCAGGAAGCATTCCTTCTCTTCTGCTTATCTCTAACCCCCACTTTAAACCCGAACCTGGCAGAGACCAGAAAGAAGGGCAGGATCAAAGCAAAAATAATTGGGATCGCTGGCTTCTGTGGGCAGTCTGAACCCGTTATTCCTACTTACTAACTAGTTATTCCTAAATAACTCTTGCAAGAGACAATTCAGCAGTTGCAGCATCTTCTTGATGAAAAGCACTCAAATGTAATAACCATGGCAACAGTTGCTGAGGGCCGGCGCAATGAGGGACGGAGATGTGCTCTCTAAAGGACAACGGGCCCAACTTTGCTAGCAAATGAGACCATAATGCGCCAAGGAGGTGATGTATGGTGAGCTCCGTGTGCTGGCTGTTGTCCTGGTGGGGACCCGGCCTCATCTACTGTGCTGGGGATGCAGGTTGCCCCAGTGCACCCAGTAATGAGCCACGCTTCGTTAATGGTGGGCATCTTCCCCTCTAGATGACAGGGGAGCTTGTAACCTGAAAGCCAAGGAAATCGTGGGGACACTCGCTTGGGAGGGAGAGGCCAAGGAGGGAACCTCAGGAGGAGACGCCACCTCTGATCCCGAAGTGACAGATGAGATTGACACCGCCTGTGTCAGCAGATTTCCCACGGTTTGGCTGCTCTGGGAAAGACCGCGTCTTTCTGCTCTTGATCTCCACCCAGCCTGATTGGTGCTGCGGACAGTTGTCAATAATAAGTACTTGACATGTCTAGTTTCAGAGCTGCTTCTTTGTAAGCCATCTTTAAGACCATGTTTGAAGCTCTACAGGAGAGGTGACAGACGTCACGGGGTGTTGCAGCTGGAGGAGTTGGTAAGAAATGGGGCATTTTGACTTGAAAAGTTGGTCCTTTGTGCACGGCAGGAACCAGCTGAGCCAGCGGCGCCTGGACTGAGCCTGGAGAGAGTTTGCTGCGAGGGTCCTTCATCCCTGGCTCATGCTCCCCCCTTGCCCAGGGGTTTTCTAAATGCTCACTGTTGGACAACCCTGTAAAGACCTCTCCAGACCTCTCCAAACGCTCTTGGTCTGAATCTCAGCTTGGGAGCACCTTAGGTTATGGGGTCAAGGCCTCTCAAATAGCTTTGTGGGGATCATGTTATTTTTATCAGGCGATATTCTCTCTCTGTTGTCTTGTTTAATGGGAAATTCTGTAAGCCTGAGAAGTGAGAGAAGGAAACTCTTTAATGTTCACCAGAAGAAAAGAAGAGCCTGCTGAAAGGCAGCATTTTTACAGATTTCCGAGAAGGAGGCAGTAAATACTCCACCTCTGCTTAATAATAATAATAGGCAGGCTAAGTATCTCTAAAAATATAAAATAACGTGGGCCTATTTGGAATAGTCAACATCCTTATCAGCCTGCTGCCATCTCTGCAAACAAGTTTCTCTAGAGATTCTGGGCATGATTTTCAATGGCTCTGAGCAGCTGTAGCTTCTTTGACTTCAGTGAAAAGTCTGAGTGCTTGGCACGGCGGCAAACCAAGCCTCTTCCTTTCTGCTTCAAATTGGGTCTTGATTCTAAGTGAGATGAATTTTCTCCTCCTGATAATTCTGTGCATCTGAAGTGATTACAGCTCCGCGTGAGTGCTCTTTTAGGAGATTTGAATGCAGCGTTTTCTTCCGTCTTAAAAAGGTTCCTTCAAGCCTTATGATTCTGGAGAGGGAGGGGAGGAAATAAATCCTGGTGGAAACCGTCACATCTCCCTATGCAGATTAGAGATTAAAACTTTTATTTTTGTAAAACACATACGGGGGCTAAATCGGAAAACTTCTGTTCAGGCGAGCGGGTTTTGGCTGGTGGCACCGTGCTGCTAAATTCTTATCTGGCGATGGAGAGGCTGAGCCAGTGAGTGGTATTATTTGGAGTTCTTAGAGAGTGAGCTTTAATGTTTGCTTAACTCCACTAAAAATAGACGCCACCCTCTTTTCCTAATAGGCGGCATTTGTCACACTTGATTCATTTCCTCTCCCAAACTGAGTTCCTTCATGAATATTCATCTCTACTCCCCAGGAATCTGCCTGTCCTCAGAAGTTGTACTCACGGCGGCCGTGCCGTAACAATGCGAGTCAACCTTTCAAAGCTCACCGAATACGTGGCCCGATACGGCAAAATGTTGTGATATCAACAGCTCTCAGTGATTTCTGCCTTCTCTGTGAGCCGTGATTGCTCGTTATCCCTCTCAATGAGACCCTTAGCGAGACCCTTAACGAGTCTCCCGTTCCTGTTGTCATAGCAGCACCACATCGCCTGGTATGGTGAAGTCTCTGTCACTGTTAATTGTGAGATGGGAGGATCAGTTTGGCAGTTTTTCTAGTGGGAATTAGGCCAAAAGGTCCCTTCTGAACTGTGATGAATGCGGTTTCCTTCAGAAGATACTAAAACTTGGTAGTTACAGAAAATTTCTGAAGAGGGAAGCTTTACATAGCAAAGAGGGCCAGCAGTCCCATTCATGCTCAGCCTTGGCTTAAAGCAGGAGCAAAACAACCAGAAATGCCAAAGGAGAATAAAGAACGGTTGATTTGTGGTTAAGGAAGTCTGTTGGTACCTCAGACCTTGTAACCTTGGAGATCCAAAGCATGTCGAAGGTCCATGCTACTGAGGTGTCGTGCTCCAAGTTGCCTCTGGAATGGGAGAAATCTGCTGCTGCCTGGCAAGCGTTGAGGAAGCAAAGAGCTGACGTGATGCTGGAGGAACGCGAGGCCAGCAAAGCTGCGGCACCACGAACCCTGAAGCCCTTGGCCAATGGGTGCGTGAGGAGATGTGCGTGGAAGGGCATCTGTAGGATCTTGTGGTAGGTGACTGTGTGTTTCACTCAGCAGGGACTGAGGAGACGACTTGATGCATTGCTTTTCAGGGTGCTGGGATGGGTGACGTGACAATTTGCTGTGTGAAGCAGTGCTAGTAGTCACCCACACCTGCGTGGTGCCTTCCAGGACATCAGGCTGCAGGTCTGTTCCCTGACGGTCACTCCACCCTCGCTCCGTTCGCTGTGTTAACACCTTTCAACCTTGCTAATTGTTAAAGCAATTCAAGGACTAAAATTGATAGTGTCTCAGCAGGGTGTTGTCTGCTGGGCTTGTGAGGACCACCCAGTGGGTGGACTTCTGCTGCCCGTGGGGTCTTTGCCATCAAGGAATACCATGTTGCTTTTCAGCAACGTGCTGGAAGAGTTTTATAGCGGTTGCTCTGGTGTAGTGGGTGAGAAATGTGTGTAGCAAAAAGAATGATCTCGTCCTACCTTTCATCCTGCAAGTCCTAGAGCGGCCGCGTTGCCCTGTTGCGGTGAGACGTAGCTGCGGTTGGTTGAAGAGCGCAAGGAGAGGCAGCGTGCCGTTTGTGGCTTAGCCCAAAGGAGTGATTTATCAACGAGGATGCCATCCTTAACTGGTAGGACCTGTCCAAGACACCGGGTCAGCGTCTCTGCTCTCGTTTGCCCCGAAGTGGTAGGGCCAGGGGTTGTATGTCGTCTCCAGGGATGACATCTCATCTGCAGGCTCGCTGCTGGCTCAGCACAGAGGCAGGGAACACGGGCTGCCTGTAAACAATTTACTCCGTTTCCCGCATGCCGAGGGATGGGGATCAGCTGCGCTTGTTCATAGAGACCTACTCTGTTAATACGCAGATTTGCCCTCAGTGCCTGTCGCTGGGTTTATTCCAAAACTCTGAAACGTAGCCAAAATAATCTGTGACCTAAACGTAGGCATGAGTGGTGTTTTTATAGAATGAAAAAAGAAAAATAAAAAATCCCTACCCTCCTCAACCTCTCCCCCAAATCAAAAACTCCACTGGCCAAGCCCTGCAAATGAGTTTTTGTTTTTGTTCATATGTGCAGTTAGAAGCCAGATTTCTAAAGGCTGGCTTTCAATTTTACAGGCGTTTATTATAGGCATGAATAATTGCTGGCACCATGTTACCACTGCTGTTGTTTGCTCTTACGGTTTAGGCCAATTACACATGTAAGCCCCTGATTTACAAGCCAAAGCAGAACTAAAGTAGCTTTGTGGCCTACATTTCAAGAGCGAGTAATGTGTCCACAGTCAGCTGTAGGTCACCGAATTTGTGCCGTGAAACACAAAGGTCCGTTGCCATAAATATGCGGGCCCAGATTGTCCAAGGCATTACGGGACACGTGCTGTCACAGCGCAGCGTGAAGGGCATAAACATGGATGAGCGTTTGAGGACCGGGAACTTGCTCAGATTCATCCCATGGCAAACATGCTAGAAGATTCATGCCGCATTTGGGGAATTTACAGGGAACGCACTCAAAAGAGGGAGAATTTGAACTAACCATAGTGGTTCTACAAGGTGGACTTAAACAAAGCCTGTCCGAGTCCAATTTCCCAACATGATAATGGGTTTGTCTCCAACTCTTAGTGTCCAGTGAGCGCTCCTGGGGAGAAGAGTAGATGACATCCATTGCTGAGTTTCAAACCGATCAATTGAGATCAAACTGAGAATTTTTTTCTTGCTTTTGCACAATAGGCAGAAGAAGAGTGGAAAGGAGGTAGGTCAGTGTGATGACTGATTCTCCATGGGGTGATGGTTTCCAGAGAGCTTCTCGGACGGGTCACATCAGCCACGATACCTGTAGACCTGGACTCTGCATTGCCCAGCCTGGGGAATGTCTCACCTTGCAGTGCTGGCACCACTTGCTACCATCAGCTCTGGGGTACAGTGAAGAGCCAGCCCGTACGGTGGGGGAGGATGAAGAGCTGTACTGATCCTCCTTGCACTGGGACGAGCCGGTGTCCTTGCTGCTGGGGGGAGCAGAAGGGGAAGGATGTGAGTAAGGACAGAAGAAGGCAGGACATTTGTGGACGCTGATCTCATCGTCACAAATCAGTAGTGGATGGTGTCTGCGGGAGGTAATGGCAGCTCCGCTTGGGAAGGAGGCCAGCGTTTCATACTCCAGGGGATGGCCGAGGGAGGATGATGCACTCGCGTCGTTAGTCATTAGCGCAGAGCAGGCGGCTTCTCATCTCGTAGGCTTTGTGTACTCAGCTGGAGGCTGTGGCAACCTCCTTTGTGTAAACAGCCCAAAATCAGTCCGACTGTTGTGTGCTGAGCTGATGGACGTTGGCAAGGAGACGCTCTACACCAGCGTAGGGTGCTCCTACGTGGGTTCACGAATGTCTGCCCGGGCCGGAAGCATTGTTTTAGGACCATTGGTTTCTGAAGTGGTTTCCTTAAGCATCTATGGCTTCTGAAGGCAGACGCAGCACCCCGTCACCCCCAGGCGGGCAGACCACCCGGCAGTGTGCACCGTGCCCTCAGCAGACCCATTGGGCAGTGGCTTCCCTCTCTCCTCGGGACAAGGCAGATGGGAACGCAGACCCAGATTTGTTTACTAGGCTGCGATCGACTGGGGTTTTACATCCTGGCAATTACTGGCAAGTCTTCTCTCCTCCTGCGCCTTCGCAGCACATGTGTGAACTTCTGGTTGTGTCACCTTCCCGTCCTCTCTTAACGGAGTCTAGCAGTGGGAAGTGATCATCACAACTAACATTTGCGTAGCGTATGTCTTTCCACAGTTCCAGAGCGTTGAATAAATTGAACCCCGCTTCCTCCTTCACCCTTCACATTCAAGCTGTTTCTGAATCCAGGCATCTCGTCTTCCGCAACCACTCTCAGCTCTCAGAGCTTTCTTCTGTCCTGGTGATCAAGCCCATATCTCCTGCCTCTCAGAACCTGCCTCTGATGCCCCTATCACTGCTCTCTGTTACAGAGACACTGTTCATCTCAAGATCTTTCTGGCTTTTCCTAACCATTTCATTGCCGGGCTCAGCCCGTCTGTTGGCTCCCTCCTCCACCATAGCAGATGAGAGCTTTTTCTCTTTGCCTTTAAGAGCATTAAAACATAATTGGCATGTCAGCTTTCTTTGTCGAGGTATCCGTTCTCTCCATCCGTCAGTGATGTAGGGGACACTGCTGAAATTCCCCTCTCCTTGCATAATTATCTTACTCCACCGCACCTTTTATGCAAAATGTTCCCTTCTGCACGTGCTCCCCCTCCTTGCTTCAGCCCTTTCTGAGCATCCAGTTTAGCTGTGGTACCTGCCGCGGCCTTGTTTCTTCCATATGCACATTAATTCGTTGCATTATTAACATACTTTATTAGCTAGCTTGGTCATTTTACCTCCTTGACAGCTTGATTCAGGCATTCGTAGGTGTTTCCTTCACCCTCTCTCTGAGGATGGGATCCGCGTCACCTAGCTTCAATCCTCCTACGTGAGTATCCACCTGAGCTAACTCTCCGGGCTCCGTCTCCAAGGCGGGGAGAGAGACAAAACGACCTCCAAAGAGACGAAGGAGCCTCCAAAAGACAAATCATCCCATCATAAGACAAGAGTCAAAGACAGTCCCATCTCCCATGGGGCAGATCATCCTTTCTGCTCGCTGCTGGTGACTGTGAATTCCTCAGGCACTTTTCAAATAGATGCAGCCCGCTTTAGAGTGAATCTAAAGCCTTGGACTGTAGACTTGCCTTTCTGGATTAGCCTGGGAAAGGCCCGTGGCAATACAGAAACAGTGGCTGGGTCTCCGGGGATGTGCAGACCACAGGCTGGAACGTGTCACCAAGCGAGCCCAGGCAGCTCCTCTGAGCTAGATGTCTTAATTCTAGGTGTCTAATGTTAAGTGAGATGAATCTGACACTTAGAAAGGTTTGGGGGAATGTTTCCATCTTATTTTGTATTTAGAAAATATAAAGGTATATAGCGAATGTTTAAAAAACAAAAGTAATAACAGTCATTATAGGTGGGTGCAATTTTTCTTTATCTTTTAAGTGAAGCTGCTAGAAAGATTACTGCTGCGCTGATATTTGGCAGGGACACCGATGCGAGCACCCGCTTGTTTCTGAAAAATGCTGTTGGATTTTTAATGACCATCAGCAGCACAACCTTGATTTTTAAATGTCATCCTAAATGTAGCAGTTCCAGCCTCCTCTGCCGTGGCATGTGGGTGTTTGAGTAGGGATGAATCAGAAAGCAGAAAGAATTGCTGGTGCTTTCTGTGGCTCCCGAGTTTTCCTTGAGGGCTTCCCACCCAGGAACTGGCTTCAATAGTCTGTGGGTTGCGTTGCGGCATCGCCGTCCCTGGCCCTGTGGCGGCACTCCTGCTGTCGCTCTCCCCTCTGTTAACGCGTAGAAGTTGCTTGGTGCAGAACGGGTTTGTTATATTTCTCCAGGAACTGATGTTCCACAGGTCACGCTTTCTGTTTATGAAAACCAGATAAATAAAAAAAGGTTTCCCAGCTTTTGCAGATGCAGCTTTTCCATTCTCTCGCCGGCTGGAAGCGTTCCCCAGGCTTTGCTTTTGGAGCTGAAATCTGTGCTTGGCATTTGCAAGATGGTGATTTGCTTTTGTAAATGGAGCAAAGTCTCGTTTTTGAATCATGACTCAGTGAAACAAATCCACTTTTCTAGTCTGAAATGATTCTAATAGCACTGTTAAACCCTGTGGGACGAGGAACAGCCAGAGTTTAAAAGATGACATTGCAGTGGGTGTGATTCTCCCTGTGATCCAGCATCTTCCCTGTAGAGGAGTGGGGTGGATTGAGACATGAGGCTTGTGAGCGATGAGCGGATCGGTTGTTTAGGAGCAATACCTTCCGTCGTGGTGCCCGGGGGTGCTCCGGGGCACGTCCGTAAGCAAAACGGGTGGGAGATGATAGATTTGCTTGATGTAACGCACTGCCTTCCTCGGTTACGGGAGGAACGCAGAGAGCTGCGAAACAGATGGCAGGGTTAAAATAGGACAGAGTATCCTGGAGATGCTGCTGGAAGGGAGAGAAGTGAAGTGCCTGTTCTCACACTTCGCTTTGTGTCTCGTGGAAGAGCTGGAGAGTGCCTGCACTCCGCTGGCGTTCCCAACAGGGACATGCCAGGCAAAGGCTTTCTTTTCTTTTTATATTATTAGCACTTGTCTTAAAGAAAAACCAGCTCAAATGAGCAAGCAAACAAATAAAGCGAATAACAATCGAAGTTCTTAGCCTCAGGCCACCTTCTAACGTCTCTCAAGATTATTAGTGGGATGCGTTACATAGGCACTCGCTGCTGCTGGAGAATATAAGCCGAAGTGTTAGGAGCTGGCGGTTAGCACTAGGGCTTTCTTCTTGTGGTGCTTTCAGACAGCTTTTTGCAGTGTTTCCATGTTACCTAAGGCGTGTGAATAGGTTTTGTTGGAATATTTGTGTAACTTTGCATGCCTTGAGTTATGCTGGGTGCGATATGGCAGACCTCGCAGGGATGCTTCTGGGCAAAGCTGCCCCACTGGGAGTTGCTGTCGCAGAAGGGTCTTGTTCAGGGGTCCTGCAGCAGCACCAAAGAGCCCGGTAGGACCTTGGGTGCTCCTGCCTTTGCCACCATCCTAGGCCAGCTGGGTTTCGGAGCCAGGCGGCTGGAGGCGTGCAGAGAAAAAAAGGAGTGTGAAGAAGGGGAGGAGCGGGATGGCAGGAGCCCAGCACTCACGCTTGCGCCTTGGTGCGGCTGCCGATGCTCCTGGGAGCGCTTCAGTTTCCCCATCTATAAATCAGGGGGTGCTTTGAAGCCTCTGTGATGAAAAACACTGGATGAGCTCAAGGACGTGGTATTAATCCTGCAGTATTGTTCTTGTTCCTTGCTGTGTTGTGATTTTTGAAAAGAAATCAACACAGTTTTTGTGGGCTTTGTAAAATGGCATGGAAATAAATGAGTTCTGCTTGCACTCGTAGAGAATCGCTCACTTTTTATTAACGCAGCCTCTGATGAAGCAGACCCCATCCTTAGGCACCGATATGCATTTGACCTACGGTAAAACAACAGGCTTTCAGAAATGCACAGGGAGTGTTTTGTAAGCATGGCACATATAGCCTTAAGGTTGATTTACGCCTCGAAATAAAGCATCAGTTTGGGTGATTGAGCGCTGGGGGGGAGTTTCTGCGATGTCGTCCTCCACGCACCGTGGAGCACTTGCTCATACCTACCTGGAAGGATCAGTCATTCAGCACGTTGTGCTGGAAGAGAGCTCACGCCGTTCCCTTGGTCGTGGCAGATGGGGCATGAGTCACCCAGTCCAGCCCTTAAATCACAGCGGGTTGACAGACCCTCCGGAGTGGACTGCACGGGCCCATCCTTCACCGTCAGGAGAACGGAGAAGATGGGCTAGCCTTGGCGGGGCTGTTTCAGACCCTTTCCTCTGCAGGCTCCTCCGTCCCCGTTCTGACAGGGTGACAGCAATAGCCCCAAGAATCCAAAAACCTTTGCTTTTTAATCATAGAATGGCTTGTGGGTCTTTGATTAAACTCATGGAAGCTGAGCTGGTATCTGAGGCTCTTGAGAGCTGCACCCCTCCACTTGCCCTGGCGTCGGTGGGAGCTTCAGGTGCACAACCTCCTCCAAAGCAGCCCAGCGAGTCACCCGGCCGTCAGCACTGACCTTCGCGTAGCTGGGGGGGTATGTGCTGGCACCAAAATAAAGCTCAGAGCTGGCGAAGCCGAGGGCCAGGAGAAGAGAGGGGCTCCGGGGGCGTCCTCGGGAACCTCGCGTGTACCCGGACGGTGGATTCCTGCCTGGGCTCGCTGTGTTGCCGTGTGCGATCTCCAGCCCATTTTCATGGTACCTTTTTTCCTACAGATATAAATACAGCCTGTCAGTTTGTTGTTTGTGTGCGTTCAGCGCAACAATCTGGCGTGGTTGATTTTGTTATGGCACCTAAGACTTTATTGTCCAGAGCTGGTATTCACTCTTCAACTCTGCTCTGTGGAGAGGTGAGGAGGAAGAGGGGTTTTGCTGCCACTCGACTCGGTCCCTCTGTTCGCATCGCTCCTCTCTGGAGCAGTCGTGCTTTGGGTGACAACTCGTTTCGGTTGACCCAAACGAGTGCCCCGGCTCCGCCGCCTGCTCCCCTGTGGCTGGGACGCTGGGTCCTGGCTGCGGGGGCTTTCCGCACCCCTGCGAGGTGTCTCACTGCCGTGGATTTGCTATTCTGTATTTTTATTTAATTACTTACTTTTACAGCTCTTCATATAAATCTAATTATCCATCTGTTATGCTACATTACAGCACTGCAGCTCGTCTGATTTTTTTCCTGTTCCAAAATATTAGCTGCCTTAGCCTTGCCCTCTCTGGGCTTCGGCGAGGCGGGTCCCCTCCCCGCAGGGCGCTCGATGGCTCTTGACCCTGGCCGCACTGTGAGAAGGAGCTCCGCTCTACGCTTCCAGCTTGAAATCCTTGTGCCTGCCAAGGGCCAGAAACTCACGTTAGGTAATTCCGTTACATTGGATATCTGAAAGCAGAGTTTGCCCCAGTTAAACCCGATGTCACCGTGTGCCCAGGGAGCTCAGGGCTTCTCCGTAACAGGACGTTATAGCTGTCCTGCTTTCAGCAGGGACGTTGCAGGGCTCATAAGAAGCTCAACTGTCTCTTGCTGGTGCCTGGAACGCAGATACGTGGCCGAGAGCAGGCCAAGGTTCCCCAGCTTTTCCCAGGCAGTCTTCCACGCTGTTTCTGCCTCTCTGGGGTGACTCATGCTCCCTCGGTTTAAGTATCGCATCAGCCCATCACAATCACAGAATCACATCCTCAGCTCCAACTTATTCTCTGCAGTTCTGTTCTCTTCTTAGCAACAAATACTCAATAACCTAATTGCTCATTAAAAACCATCCTTGCATCTATGTAATCCATTATGTCACGTTGAGACGTGTTGCTCTCACAGGGATGCTGCTGCTCCCCCGCTACTGTGATGAGCGCCTGGCTTGGTAGAAAGTGAGAAGGCAGCATTGCATTGAAGTGGAGATTTTCATCTTCTCGGGGTTTTTTTTTTAATGTCTCTCCTATATTCTGTGCTTTTGAACATCTAACATCTCTTTTATGCTTCACATCTTTCATACGAAATTGTTGTATTGTGTTGCCTATTGAAACCTAGTTTTCCTTTTGTCAGGTTTTCCCCCCTTACCCCCACTTTCTTCTTCGCTGTATTTTGATCAGCACAACTACTTAGGGCTCCATTTTTCTGGGTGGTTTTTAATATCCTTAAGTCGTAGCTCTGAAGGCCTTTGTCTGCGATAAACTGAGGTTTGAGCTGATGCTTTCTAGGCCAGTTCTGCTGCCTGCGGACCTCGGCGAGGGCTTTGGGATTGTCTGTGCTTCATCTCTCCTCCTTCTACCTCTGAATAGTCGCAGGCAGCTTCTTTGGGTTGGCGTTATCTTATTATTACCCTGTATGTCTCATATTGCACGTGCAAATGTCCCATCTCCTTTTCGATAGCATGAGACTCCGCAATAATGGAAAGCCTCTGTGTTAAATTTGTATTTTTGTAAGAGACTCACCAACCCTGCACCTAAGCATCATGTGCCGGCATCCAGGGTGGGTGGTTGAGAGGACTGGGGGGTGCTGTGAATTGTTTGCATTGAGTTGTCCCAGTGATCCTCTTCTCAGGAGCAAAGTTTGGAAAGAGATGTAGCCCACCAGTGCGTACCTGGGAAGCCGTGGGTTCGGAGCCGGCCGGGCTCGCTGCAGCTGCTCCGTGGTCGTTTCCGATGGAGATACGGTTCGTGCCGTAGCCACCGCTTTGAATGCAGCGGGAAACCATGTTCTCCGCAGGTGTCACTTCTCACTTGGACTATTTTAATGCCTGCCTTTTTTTTTCTTGAAGCTGCAATCTAAAATTCAATCGTGCAAGTATTAACAGGCTGCTGATCATCCTGCCTCTCTTTTCTGCCCTTATTCAGAGTCTCAGATTTACAGCTATAGTTTGGGCTGGAATTACTGAATTCTAGTCAAACCTTTAAGCATTGGCATTGTAATGATCAGTTTTATCTCTCGATCTATTATTTGTCAGGTAATTTTAACGTGAATATACTTACAAGAGCTGTCAGAAATCCTCCAAATGCAGAGGCCTCTGAAAAAGTTGTTGGCCTTTCCATGTGTGACCCTGCTTGTATTGCTTTTGGTTTCCAGGACTCTCAGAAATGACCTTTTCCGTTGCCTTTCAAATTCTTACCCAGGTGTGAAGGTTTGAGAGGCACAAGAAGCCAGGCAAGGCTTGGAGCCGTGTTTCAGGGTGATGCCATCATAGGTGCATTCGGGGCTCGAGCCACTTCGCTCTTCTGCGAGCAAAGCGTTGGTGCACTCTCATTTTCTTTGTTAACGGATTTTGGAGTGAAAGCTGGGGAGGGGGGCTGGAGGGAGGGGGAGGGCAAGGTAAGCCATGCTGCCTTGCTGCCTCTTTCTGATCCTCAGGTTATAGCACAAGCTAAATAGACTGTACTAAATTTTTCAGGCTGTTTCACAGACTTACAGACTTTGATCCCTAGCTTTGATTTCCCACGCGGCATCGCAGACCGCTGGTTCTGACGAGAGAAGAGACCCATTAAGTCCTGTCTAGCCCGGTGATTATCATGCCTTTTCACCGTCACGCCAGGCTTTCATCAAAGCACAGCTCCAGACTTCGTCCCTGTGCCCTGGGGAGGATGCTGGCGTAGCTCAGCAGCCGGTGGCCACGGGAGCGGGTGTGCGGCCGCAGCAGGACGCGCTCCAGCCGGGGCAGGAGAAGCGCTGCGCTCAGCGCCCTGCTCCTGCCGGGCGGGAGCATCCCCTCCGTTCACTCCCCCATTCGCACCTCTTTTTGGTCTTTCTCTACCTGGCTTCAGCAGGATGCTCGGAGTAAGCAGGTGACACTTTTTTTTCCTAGGGTCTCGTGTGGTTTGTACAACAAGCAGGCCAAGAAATAAATATTCTATGTGTGTCTTTGCCGAAGCAGTAGAGACGAAGGCGTTTGCCTGCCTGCCTTGCTCTGTGCCTCCGAGTCCCCAGGTCCCTCTGCACCGCTTGACTTTCCTTTTTTTTTTTTTTTTTTTTTTTTTTTAAATGTAAATCTAATTTTGTTACCGTATTGCAAGTTCCCGTCTAACTCAAGAGCCGCTGTTGCCTCAGGGCTGTGTTGCCGCTTTTCAGTCTTCCCACGCCCCTCGTGTGTGCGGTCTGGAAAAACTTTGAAAAGTCTCTCCTAAATTTGCGCACGTGTACTTGGGGTCATCCTAGGAGGAACAGGGTAAGAGTACCTCTTAATGGATAGTACTCTTAAAAAAATCCCTTCTTAAGCAAAGCAGGAGCTGCTTCCATGTAATGAGTTTGCCAGTGAAAATGGCAAAGGAGAAGCCTGTGCTGGATTTGCAGGGGCAACAGCCACGACACCCTGCCGGTGCTGCTCCTTAGGAGGAACCGCAGCCGTCCCGCGAGCAGGGCCCTAACAGCCCAACAGCAAGGTGCGGGGAATTGCAGCGTGCAGAGGATTACAAGCTACGGCGCGTGGAGAGGCTGTTTGAAGGGCTCTGATCCCAGCTTGTGAGACCGCGTCTCCTCCAGGAAGCCTCCATCATGCTGATGGGTCCTCCGGACGGTCATCCTCATCCTAAGGTCTTGCTGCTTCCACAAAGAGCTGTAATGGAAGAAGACAGGATGAAGGGAGCAAACATCCCCACTCGGCAGCTGGTGGAAGATGCCGGGTCACATCTTTGCCTTCGCCGCCCACCCAGGGCAGGACCTGGCACCGGTCACTGCGGCGCTACGGCAATTTCATTTCAGTTTTACTCCGATGGCGCTGATCACAGCGCGTCAGCCCTTGTTTTTATTACTTTTGCTCCCCTCTCCGTGCACTGTTGAGGCTTACGGTGTTCTGGCAAACAAGCCTTGACTGTAATAATTTCTGGCCCCTCGTGGGAAGTTGTAACTCCAACGCAGTGAAATATAAACTGGCAGAAAATGGAGTGTTTCCTTCTGCAGCAGGCAGGCTCAGATGGAGGCTTTCTGTTGGTTTTCCCTCCCCTGCTTTTGTTTTTTCCCCCTCTCCGCCGAAGGGCACAGTCACCCTCCTCCAGCCACCGAGAGGGAAACATGCCAGGCTGATGAAATGGCGCATTAAATTTGTGCTCGGCAAAGTCACAACTCCAGGAGCTTCGGAAGGAGGCAGCAGTGGGAAACGTTAACGTCGTTTGTCTTGCGGTCGAAAGGGTGCGTCTGAAGTGCTGCGGTGTGGTCGTGACGGCGTGGGTGGCAGCCCCGTCGCTGCTGGGTGAGCCTGGCTGCGGAGGTCCCTGGGAGAGGTGGGGAGAAGCAGGGAGGCCTCCAGGCAGCAGGGACGTCTTGAGATGGGTGGAGGATCAGCCTGGGTTGGGATTTGGAAGCACAGATTGTAGGCCGTAGACTACCCCCTGGGAAAGAGGGTATTGTCTCCAGGATCCGTATCAAGAGGGTCTGGTGGCCCATGTCCAGAGCTATTCAGAGGTCATCTCACGATCTGGGATGGATGACCCATGTCTCAAGAAGTTCAGGATCTTCCGTCCAAGGACAAAGCCCACCTTGCAAGGGACAGAGCTTTCTCAGGAGCTGCTCAGAGGCAACGGCGTGGGCACCTGTGGGCAGTAGGGATTCCTGCCTGTCTCCCCGACCTCTTCACCCCTGCTCCACGCATCTTGGCCAGCATGAACACCAGCAGCGTGCCCGTTAATCCCGGCCTGTCCCAGCACCCAGGCAGTTTCTTGCATGGATCAATCACGATGAGCCTGGGCCCAGCCTTGTTTACTACTCTTCAGGAACAGAATAAGAGAAAGGTGGATGCGATGGACGTGGGCCACATGGCTGGGAGGCATGAGAACCTCAGACGTATGGTGAGGGCCGCATCGGGAGGGGACACGTGGTGGCCCTGCAGTCGGGGTGGGTGAACCGAGGCTGCATTTAGCACACACAGGGGCTCTCTTGGAAGGCGCTTGAACCCGAGCAGGGCACTTATGTTGAGTCCCCACAGCCTTGTGGCTGTTCCTCACCCAGGTTTGAGGCTGGTTAATCTCATCCGTTGAGCGCTCCCAAGTCTCTGCCGTCACTGCAGCTTTGGGGGCTGTCGTCGTAGGCTGTATTCAGTCTCTATCCCAGCCTCAGAGTTTCATTTCAGTGAATTTCTTTGCTGGTGCCACCATCCTCTTCTCCATTAGCAGATTAGCACAGGTTGAATTTCCCATGCGAGCACTCCACAGTCTGTCTCATTGTATTTATTTTGTTCGGGCTGCTTTTCCCTGGGCTTGGCAGTGTAATTTGTACAGATCTGTGCTGAGTTTTCCAAACTCTCAAACGAGCTTTTTTGTTAGCGTGAAGCCCAGACTATTGATAGTGGAGACATTAAACAACAGGAACATTGAGAAGTGAGCGGCACGCCAACCATCCAGGAAGGCTTCCTAACCTCTAGAGGTGCTCCTTGGCGAAAACGCCATGGTTCAGAGATTTTAATTAGATCTGATCCTCCAGGTGACCAACCAAGCACTAAAAGGCATACCGATTTTTCAGTTGCGTCCCTTGCTGTAGGAGTTTTTATTATTTATTTTAGATAGATGTGACAAAAGAACTTGGATATCCCAAACTTAACGTTTTCCTTGAACGGCACTAAGAGGTCTCCAGCACAGGAGAGTCTCCTTTCAGCACAGTTACACTCAGAAAAGTGCCTGCCGGCAAGCTTGTTCTGCACTTACTCTGGTCTCCCTTTCCTGGAGTAACTTGCATATAAAATTTGGTTGAGTTTTCGGATCATAAGCTGAGTTACCAGCTCCTCCTTGGGGTCTGGAAATGCAGCTGGGGTCTCTTTGCCTCTTGTTCACACTGGTCACGGAGCCCCGGCGTTGAAAACGTGCCTGACAGCGTGCCTGATGATGTGCCAGGCAGAGCCCAACCTCCACGCTGTGCTTTCCTCTAGAAAAGCTCGAAGCAGAAGCAAGCACAACCCAACCGTACACAGACAAAGGCAGAGACCAAAGCTGTCATCGCTGGAAAAAGAGCTGGGAAAGAGCTCCTCTTCCCCCGCCTGCCTGGTTTGCAGCGGAGGCTGGCACGGCAGGAGGGCTGTCTGTGCATCTCCTGTAGCGGCTGGGTGGGTTTTGGAGACGCACAGGGCTCTGATCACGGCCCCAGCGGCTCCGCTCGTGTTGCCCAGCCTCTGCAGGAGAAGTTTTCATGCTGTTGTGGTGAGCACGGCCGTGCTTGGCCATCCCAGCTCAAGCACTGGCTGTGCCCAACTCACTGCCGAGGGCACCTTCAGTAACTTTGGGACGTGTATTGCTTCTCACTGCTGCGTTTCCTTGCTGCCTTCTGGGTGTTGTGTCTCTGGACTCCCAAAGGAGTCTAATCACAAGCCTGGCTTATAAATCCGTGAGGACTGAAAGAAGATGCAGGATTCATTCACTTCTACAGGGTAGATATTGCTTATCTCTGGCTTTTTTGAGATGAGGGTCACACTTAGCACCGTTCTGTGGGCTGGGGTATGTTAGACGGGTCTGCAGCCAACCCCTGGGTGCTCTGGGAGCTGTTTGTCCTCCCTCCCACCGTTGTACCCTTCCTGTCTTTGCCCTGGGAGAAGTCGCTGAGGCTGGACGAGGTGCCATGGTGCTGCGGGGCTGCAGCGCTGTCCCTGTGCTGGAGGGGCCATGGCCATCCGTGTGACCGCAGGTATGGCTGGAGATGAGAGCCGCGGTTGTCAGCTGGGGGGAAATTGCCTTGCGTCCAGGGGTTGCCTGGGGGCAGCTGGAGGTTTTGGGGCTGATGCTGTTTGCCTCTGTTGACTCCTGACTCCCCAAAACCAGAGTCCGGGCCAGGCCATCAGAGATGCCATCGCTGCTCTGCAGGAAGAGGGGGTTGGCCGTGTGCATCATTTCCCACCGTGTTGAGGTGGAAAATAACATCCTGTTGCTGCAGGAGGAGACTCTGCTGCACCTGTTGACGTGGTGAGGATGGGGAATAAACACATCTTGGCACGTGCATCAGGTCCCATCCGGACCCAGGCACTGCCAGAAGCTGGTTTGCTCCCAGGGATGCTGGGGCTGCCGCAGTGCCGGCACACGGGGCTCTGCGGGCGCGTGTGTGGACCACGCGGCGAAAATCTCTTCTGCAGGAGCATCCTGAAGCTCCTGGGTCTGTTCTTTCTCCTTCCTGCCCTGTCCGGGCAGGTCGCAGATGTCCCCCTCCTCGGCGGGGTGCCTGCGCCGTGGCTCTGCCTGGGTGCCTGCCGCAGCAAGCGGGTGAGGAAGGAGAAATCAAAGGTGTCTTTCAAGAACCCCTGTTTTCCTGCCTTGAGGTCAGCCTGGTAATCGCAGTCAGGAACCTGCACACTAGATCTGCTGCCTCTGAGCCATGGATGATTCCTAACGGTGCGAGAAGCAAAGCCTGGATGGAGCAGGGAGGGTTGGGGAGATTCCCTGGCACCTTGGTTGACATAGATGAGCTTAGTGTTTTGCTGTATTTCTGGGAGCCATGGGTTTAATTCAAAGCTGCTCCCTGCCCAAGTCCATTTGTCTTCTCTTTTTGGTTTTTTTTTATGACCCTGTCTGCCTCTGTCTGTCTTATTTCTTGGATGATGCTTGGCTCTGGCAGCTCCAGCAGCTTTGTGGTAGTGGTAAGAGCTGGGGGTGTTTTGCTGTAGCAGGGACGCGTGACCTTTGTCTGGCTGCAGTGCAATTGCTGCTTCAAAGTCAAGCAAAGGCTGAAGTGCTGGAGCTCTTCCTCGGAACGCAAGAGACCCGGGATCAGGGATGCAGACAGCCAGTATGTTGGTCTCCGACTCTGAAAGCCCTGCCCAAGAGGGAGCCTGTAGCATCTAACCTTTCCACCACCTTCAAAGATGTACTGGAAGTGGGCTTGCAAAGCGTCGGTACCTGGGGGCAGCGCAGATGGTGGGCAGGGGTTGTCTTTGTCTGCCTGCACCTGGGGCAGCTGTTCACATCCAGACCTGAAATTTTAGCCTGGTTCTTGCAGACAAAAGGATGGATTTAGCCATTTGTAGTCCTTGAAGAAAAAGCGCTCAATGCGAGAGGTGTGTGGGTAGTGAGACCTGGCATAATTTGTGATTCAGAGGCTCCAGGGACAAGCAGGACTTTCCTCCAGGTGAGCTGGAGGGCTGGTGCTGCAGCACAGGAGTGTTTAAATGAATCAACACGTTAACAGCAAGCGAGGAGCGTGAGAAGGGGAAAGTGAGAACCGAAATTTAAAAGGCTGTTAAGGAATAGATGCAATGAGAAGTGAGAGGATTAATAGCTGCGAGGGAAACACAGGGCAGGACTCCTTGCTAGGGGAAGACAGGTAGGACGTGGGGAGGTGGTGGGGTGATGTGGGTGGCCCGGCGTGCCCTTCCCCAGCCCCGCTGCCATCGCCTCAGGTTGCATCGGTCAGGTGCTGTGTTTGGGGTGGCCCACAGGGCTTCGCAGCTTCTCCGCAACCGCGAGCCCCGTCGGTGGGAGCTGGCGGGGTTTGCTCCGGGATCAGGCTGGATTGACCCTTGTTCGTGTCCGCTGCGGGGTGTTGCCCCAGACAGATCCGGGATCCGTCCCACCCTGCCGTGCCCTGCTCTGTTGGTGACCTGCCTTTTGCTTTTCTTCCTGCAGCAACCCCAAGGTCCAGATAGAAGCAATCGAGGGAGGCGCGCTGCAGAAGCTCCTGGTTATTCTGGCTACAGAACAACCCCTGGCTGTCAAGAAGAAGGTGAGCAGGTGGGGATGCACCTCTGGGTAAAGCCATTTTCATGCTGAACTCGATGTAAGTGCTCCTTGGGGTATCGCCGACATCGTGAGAGTGCGGGACCCTGTGCTGTTCCCCACGCTGGGTGGGCTTCAGTGCTGCCAGCAGCGGCACACGCAGCTCTGCCAGCCCCGCGGGGGACCTGGCTCGGTGCTGCGGCTCCTCTGGGAGGAAAGGCAGGGGTCCCCATGGCAGGCGTAACCATCAGAGGCTAACAAACACGGGAGCTGACATTTGGAAGGAGCTAATTGCTGGAGCCAGCCCCACGTCCTGCCTTTGGCGGTGGCTTTGGAGCAAGCCGAGCAGCGCCGAGAGCCCCCAGCCAAATGTGCAGCGCTGTCTGTCGGGGTGGGGGCTTCCTCACTGCCTCCCTCCCTCCCTCCTCACCATACTCCCCGGAGCATGAGATCTCATTACCCTCGCTTTAGCGTGCGATGCTGCCTCTGTTTACGGGCCGTAAAATTGGCTGCTCCTGAAAACCCAGCCCCACCGTTTAACACGGTGACCTCCTGCGAGGGGGTTTGGCGGGGCGAGGGAACCACCAGCTCTTTCGTTCATCTTTAACGCACCCGCTGTTATGCAAACAGCGGTGTGCTGCCAGTGTTTAACGAGCTCCCACCAACACGGTCCCCTTTAGTCCGTGGTAAGAGTCCTCCAGCGCGTGAAAGGCGCGGGAGAGGCTGGGGAACCCCTTTGCTTGTGGACACAGGTCCCGGCTGTAGAGGTGCACCACAGGATGCTCTGTGCTCGGAAACTCCTCCCAGGAGAGCCTGTGGCTCGATCCGGAGCTCGTTTTGGGATGGGAAGGGACAGCTGGGCGTGCAGATGCCCTCACCAGCATCGCCTGAACCCCTGGGTGGTGGGTACGGGGCGATTCCTTCCAGCGAGCCTGAACGCTTCCTGCTGGCAGCCCCTGGAGAAAAGCGAGAGGGACGAGCTCAGTATTGTCTGCATTTACATGCGGTCTTACGAGAGCCTCCGAGGGTTGAACCCCCTTTTCCAGGAGAACAGAAGCTTTTAATTTCTAGTTCCCATGCTGCGTATGGTCTCCCATCTCTCTCCAGGCCAGGATCCCGAGGCCAGGTCAGTGCCCCAGCCCCTTCCCACGCAGGGCAGCAGCCCACGACTCCCACTCAGGTGGGTTTTCTGTCCCGGCGCTCGCAGCGGTGCATGGAAGTGAGGCCAAAAGTGTATTTCTTCCCTCCCCGTCCTTTGGCCTATAGTTAAAAAAGGAGACAGAAACATCCTCCGATTCACCGGCGGCAACTCGGAAGGTGGAAAATAGAAACAAATGGGAGTGGGGAAGACATGGCTGTCAGCTCGGATCTGTCTGTGGGGAGCGGGGGACGCACGGTCCACCTCCGTGTGTGGCGGAGCCGGCTCGGCGCGGCTCACTGGCGGGCGCCCAGATGAGCATCCCCGTCCCCGCTCGGGCAGCAGCCCTGCCCCAGGCGGCGTCAGCCTGGCCCTGCTTGGAACTGCGGCCGTCAAAAGCAGACCGGTGTGAAATTCAGCGGTTGGCCCCTAACTGCCGCCTCGGCGTTAACCCCGTGCCGCTGGAGGCCCGGGAGGCAAGTGCAGGCATGCTGGTGTCTCTCGCTGGTGGCATGTGATGCTCTGCTGTGACAGGCACTGTTTTGGGGCCATATCCTGGGAAACAGCATGGTCTTGCCCTCTGGCTGCGTGGGTGCAAGGGAGAGGATGCTCCCCAGGCATCCACATCATTTCGAGGGGATCGGGCTCTGCTGAGCGGTGCTGGACCCCCCGTTGCCCCATCCTTAGCCCCTAGCCAGGATCCGTGCCGAGGCCTGGCGGGGGTGATCTGCGAGGAGAAGCGATGGCGTTGGGTCTGTTGAGGTGCTGGCCACAGGTCCCTCTGCGTTACCGTTCTAGCGAACGCGGTGACAATCCGAGTTGAAGTTTGGGTGGAAGTCCCCCAAGTTCGGGCAGCCTCGCAGCGCCGGGGAGGGTTGGGATGGGGAGAAAAGGGGGCTCTCAGAGATGCCGCTCAGCAAGGAGAGGTTTGAATGCCTCTGCCGGGGAGCTCCGCACAAATGGGTTGGAGCGTGTTTCTCCTGTCCCCACGGGGTGCCATGAAGAGAGGCTGCGCCCAACGCGGCGGCCGTGGCCACCGTGCTGATGGACCTCTCTCCCCACCAGGCTCTCTTCGCGCTCTCCTCCATGCTGAGACACTTCCCCTACGCCCAGCAGCAGTTCCTCAAGCTGGGTGGCCTCCAGGTCCTCAGGAGCCTCTTCAGACAGAAGGGGATGGAGACCCTCCACGTCCGTGTGGTGACGCTCCTCTACGACCTCATCGTGGAGAAGGTGAGGAGCCGGGAGGGAGGGGACGGGACCCAGCCAGGTGCTCCCCACCTGCACCCCCTCACCGAGCCCGAGAGGCCGTTGACCATCCTCGCAGGAGGGGCTGGTCCAGCCCCGGTGCTAGTCTGTGCCATCAGGATGAGTCCCTCCCAGCCCACGAGTGCCTGGGAGAGCCCAGAGCGAGCTTAAACCTTTATTTTGCATTAAACCACTGCCGCCATTTCCACCCGAGGGTGCTTAAATAAGAAAACAGCAAGGACACGAGTGGGGAGCATCGGCGCTGGCCTGCAGTGAGCTTGGCTGCGGCGTCCAGCCACCGGCTGCCGGCCGAGTGCCCGGGGACCAGCCGCCGGTGCCGTGCCCCTGCCTGCTGCAGAGGCCCTTGCCTGCCTGCACATCCCTCGCTGGAGCCAAGCCCGCAACGTTAAGTGTTTTATTTTCAAATACCTTGGATTACTGCTGTAAATGTCAGTTTAAAACCCGTCTTTCCTTGCCATCGCTTGTTGTTTAGTCTGTGCGTTTCTCTTACTCCAGAGAATGGAAATTAAATCCACTTTCACTCAGTTTATAGCCAATTTGCCCTGCAGATTATTACTGCTGTAATACTGGGGTTTCAGGCACCACAGAGCAACGTCTACATTTTAAAACAGTTGTTTTCCAGGAGACTTTGTAAAGGTGCAAATTATTTTAGCGGATCTCAAATGTTATCAGGTGCTGGCTCTGACACGCAGCGATCCTGTCTGTCTGCTCACGTGGGAAGGGAGCCTACGTGGGCATTTTACCCGGACCATTCCCCTTCCCTCCTGCTGCACGTTTTACAGCCGCCCCTCCGGCAGCCCCATCTGTTCCCAGCTCCGCCGTGGCTGGGGGCAGTCCGCAGGCCCGGCTATTTCTCGGGTTTATGTTACAACAATGATTTTTTTTGCTGCCCTTCGGACTGGGAAGGCCGTGTATCAATCCGAGCCCCTTCGCTTTCCGAGTCTGCGGAGGAGGCGGGAGAGCCCACGGTGCCCGGCGGGGAGCAGGGCTGGTCCGGGCGGATGCGGCGGATTTGGGGTGGGCTGGGTGACAGTCAAACAGGCTGGTCTGAAAACCGTAAACTACCGTCGGCAGCTCTATGCGCTGAAGCACAAATTGCCAAGGCTCCGAAACAGCTTTTTCTGCCGCCTTCTTTCCTTTTCACCCCAAATCCTGCGTGGCCAGCGGGTGTTTAGCAGGCAGCCCTCTCGGGGCACCGGGAGAGGGGAGGTCTCCTCCACGTTGTCCCTCCTTGTCCCCCCGTGTCCCGTAAATCAGCGGGATCAACCAGCATGACCAAGCCCCCCGCAGCAGCCGCCCAGGGCACGGCGGGAGCCCACTGCCAACCTGCTGAACAGCTCAGAGAAAACATTCGGGGTGCCCCTGGGGACCCGAGCAGCCCCCAGGGACCCACACGGCCACTTCTCGTGGCAGCTTCGGGACACGCTGGCCGCCCTCTTGCGGCCCCGGGGCTGGATTTCTGCCCACCAGCCGCGCAGAAGCCCTCATCTGCCTTCAGCAGTCGGAGGCGAGCAGCCTGCTCGGAACTCGTTAGTGAAGCACAGCCATAGTAATTAGCACAGGGGGCCGCCAGCCAAGGCGGGAGGAGTGCTGCGTCGGGGAGCGGAGCCATCCCACCACCCAGGCCTTGAAAGGTGGTGGGGTGGTGGCAGGAGTTTCCCGTCCTTCCCCTGGCCCCGGCGCTGCTCGGAGCAGGTCTCTCGCTGGGAAGGGAGCCGGCAGCCCTGTCCGCCCTGGTCCCCGCGGGCGCCTTTCTCCTGGGCACCGTCTCTGCAGAATTCCAGTATTTGGGGTTTTCCGGGCCAGGCTGTGCGGGGAAGGTCTGGCCGTGGCTGGAGGAGACGGGGGTCTCCCTCTCTCCCGTAGAGCAGCACGAAGCCCCGCGGTGGTGGTTGTTAGGTGCCGAAGGAGCCTGTCCAGCAGCCCAAAGCAGCAGACCCCGAGACCCTACAGGTCTTCTGCTGAGCTTCCTTCCCCTGGAGTCCCCTGTCGGGGCCGTGCGATACTGAACCTCCCGGTCACCAAGAGTTTTCCAGTGTGGGCAACCAGCCCCTGGGCCAGCTTTGTGCACAGGGAACCAGGACACAACCTCGTCTTAGTTTTCCGTTGCAAGTCACCTTCCGAGGCAGGTGTTATGGGACGTGCATCCTGCTCCCCTGCCATGTGTCGCCTCCTGGGAGCGGTTGCTCTCCGACAGGGATATTAATCCGTGTTCCACTGCTTCCCGCAGATGCTGCTGCTTGAGGACTCGCAGCACGGAGAGCAAATAGAAGAGAAAATCCAGCAGTACCAGCAAGTCAAGCTGGTGCCGGCGGTGGTGGAGCAGGACTGGTGCGTGGTCGTTTCCAACCTGCTGGCCATGCCGGAGCACGACACTCGGGAGAAGGTCCTCAAGACGGTCGGCGTGCTGATGGCCTTCTGCAAGGAGCGCTACCGGGGGGACCGGGCCCTCAGCACCACCCTCAGCCTCCTGCGCAGCGAGTACGAGGAGCTGGCAGCGGAGGAGCAGAGGGAAGGTGACAAAGACGGCTACTTCAAGGAACTCCTTGGCTCCGTAAATACCATCATTCAGGAATTACGATGAAAATAGCTGTAGGTTGGGTTGAGTTACAGAGAATTCAGGGCAACGGCGTGAGTTCTGATGGCACCAATGTAAATGCACTTTTGAATAAACTGCTGGACTGAGTGAGATCCCACCAGTGGGTAAGTGTGCCAACAGCTTCGTTATTAAACGTAGGCGGTTGGGGCATATCGTCTTCCGCGTCGGTACTGCTGGGCAAATAGGGGTCTGCACCTTGGAGGGAACGAGGCGGAGGCTCGGCTTCCATTGCCTCCCCCGTGGCACCTTAGGAGTGCTCTCACTCCGTCTGCGGGATTGTGTGGGGTGGGATGGGAGGGACGGCGGGACGTGGGACTGTTCCTGCAGCTCTGATCTGCCTTTGGTCTTGCCCGGCGATGACCTGTGGGGTCTGTGACCTTTCATTTGCTTCTGTATAACGCGCCTGGGCACTCGGACAGCACCGTTTGGATTGTTTTGTGCTTGTTCGGGAGGAGTGAGTGTCGTCGCCTTGAGGCGCTGGCTGGAGGGGCTCTCTGGAGGTCCAGCCTGGCCTTTGCTCGGAGCAGGACCACCCCTCGCTCACATCGGTGTGGCCGTGACCGCCTCCAAGAAGCCCAGCTCCACACCCCCCTCTGCGTAGGTCATGTAGCTCCCCGCTCTCTAGGGACCGAGGCTGGCCAGCCAAGGATTTGTGATCCATGCCGTGCTGCACGCTCGCCTTTCTGTGCTGGGCATCTCCCTTCACACGCCTCTTCCAGGCACAGCTTCTCCTCTGGGCTGAGGTCCCCTTCCCCCACGGACCCCTTTGAGGTCCTCCTCGCGCTGGAGGGGCCGTGGGGAGGATGTTCTGCCCTCTCCTCCTCGGGCTGAGGCCGTCTCCCTACGTTGTCCTTCCTCTGGCGAGGAAGAAACCAAAGTCTTGCCCGAGCCTCTGGCTGCCCAGCCCCTGGCCGGGAGCTGACTGCCACCTCCCCCACCACCAGCAGAAAATGTTATAAAAACTACATTTATGCATTATTTTGCCTGTTTAGTGTCAGTCCAGCCCCCCCCCCCCCCCTTGTTCGGAACCCTTTTTGGTGAGGGTTTGAATAAAGAACGATCAATATCATTTCCCACAAGTGCCCCTGAGAGCAACCCGCGGGGTGGGACGCTGCAGAGCCCAGCGAGCTCCGCGGTGCTGCCCTGGGCCTGGGGACGGGCGGGCGGCTCCCACGGCCACCCCACCGGGGCTGTCCCCAGGGCCGGGACGGGCTCGCCCGCGCCCACACGGGCTTTGGCGTTGCGGAGAAATGGGCATTAAAGGCCGGGTGGTGGCCACTGATGCCGGGTAAGGGAAGAAGGAAGAGGGAGAGGAGAAGGAGAAGAGAAGGAGAAGCGGAGCAGAGCTGAGCTCCACCCTGCTCTCCTCTCCTGGTGCCATGTGCATGGGAGGACTCTGTCACCCCAGGCTTTTGTCTCCTCGTGGCCCACGCAGCCGGGTGACCAGTGTCCTGTGTGGGCCCACCCCCAGCTGCTGGTGCAGGTGTTGTTCCGCCATGGGGGGAGCCCCCCCCCCCCAGCCCGTGTCCTCGGGGCAGCCAGAGGTCAACCCCACCAGGATTTGGGGTCTGGGGGTCGCGCTTGCCTCGCTCCCACCCCGCAGCTCTCAAATTCGGTGGCCACTGGCTTGGGTGGCTTCCAGCGGTTTTCCTGCCGACCCTTCTTCTTTTGGGGGGGCAGCAGCTCTTTCTCCGCAGGCTTCGCTCGGCAGCATGACGAGAGGCAAAGGCAGAGCATGCGTCGGGGCATCCCAGCGCCAGGCGCGAGGCTTTCGGCCGCGGAGCGATGCCAGGGCGGCCGTCGGATCACGCCGAGCACGCCCTGCTCCCAGCGCGGCGAGGAGGCGATTATTTCTAATTCCTGTCTTCGCGTTCAAAATTGCTTTCTGGCAATAACGGGTATTTCAGTCGCTGCTGCTGCGCTGCCGGCGTAACGGGACCCGGGGCTGCAGCACCGACCTTACCAACGCGAGTGCAGGAAAATAAATTAAAAAACCAGCCAGGCCGGTTCCCCGCCCCCGCAGCCTCGCGGGGCATCGCCACCGCCCGTGATGTGCCCGCACAGCAAACGCCGCCGGGGCTTCGCAAGGGCTGCGTGATTTATCCCCCCGCTGCTGCCCCAGCCAGGCACCTCCCCGCCGCCGGCGCGGCCCGGCAGGCGATCGATCAGGCTATTTCAATGCCATTAGCCCCTCGTGATACTAAAATATTTCTGGCTACTGTTTACAGTGTGGCAGTTGTCACTGTTAAGTACTGGGGCTAATTATAAATATTGATTTTTTTTTTTTGTCCTTCTCTTTTTGGGTTTCAATTCAGGCTGTTTTGCTGGCATTAAAAATTATCCCTCCCTCCCCCTGAAATGCATTTCCCAGCCAGTTCTGCCAGAGTTTTGCTTTGTAGGTTAAAAACCCCCAAATCTCTCTCTCTCTCTGATGTCGGTGGCCAGGGCGAGCTTGGGAAGGGGCTTCTCTGCACGAAGCGCGAACCCCGGGGTGAGGCCGTGGGGAAGGGGGGCTCCAGCCGGGGAGTGGAGCTGGCGCACGGGGTATCGGAGTGCACACTTCTTCAGCCCTGCCTGGCCTTGCCACTGTTTCACAGCTGGATTTAAGGCGCTAGGGAAGGTCTAACACCTGCGTGAGGGCTGAGCAGGGAGAAAACCAGCAGCAGGGGTGACCCGGCTGGCCCAGCCCTCCCTGTTCCACCCCCAAAAGCCCAAACCCCACTCCCTAATCCTAAAAGTGTTAAAAACGCAAAGTTTTTGACCAGCATCCCATTTAGCGTGGGCACTGGGCTGCCTGCGCGGGCCGAAGCTCTGCAGCCTCCAACCCTGGGGCCACCACCCGCAGCACCCCTGGGTTGCTCCCAGCCGCAGTGGGGTCCTGCTGCCGCTGGGAGGGCAAACGGCCTGCAGCTGCTCCCGGCATTTGCCCGTCCGCTTCCCTGCCGCGTCCCGCTTCCCCGGCACAGGGCTGGCAGGCGTGGGCCTTGCTCTGCAGCAGAGCCCCGCGCCGGGGAGGCTCCGAGGCGTTGTTACCCCCACCGGCAGTTTCCCTCCCTCTGGCCGAGTAACGCGGCCGGGGAAGCGCAGAAAATTAAAAGGAAGCAAAAAAGAAGAAAGAAAACAAAACATTCCTGGCGTTGCTTGTCAGAAGCCGTTTGGAAGGTTGCGGAAGGCGCCTGCGGTGCAAAGGCGTTGTGAGGTCCTTGCTGATGCTCGGTGACCTTCGCATCTGGCGCCCACATCCAAGCCCCACGTCCTCCCTTCCCGAAGGGCTCCAGGCTCTGCGCCGAGGGGGGGTGGATGGGAGCCCCCACTGCGTGGAGCACCCCTGCAGCCGTGCTGGGGTTTGCTGGAGCCCCCCCCAGCTCCCGCGGAGTGCGGCAGCCCCTTGAGCCCGGGGCCAAGGCATGTTGGGGAGCCAGTGGCATCTGGGGGGGGGTGGTTGAGCAGAGGGAGAGCACTGAATGGAAAAGGCATTCCTTAAACGGCATTAAACCTCGGCACGGAAGCCTTCACACGCAATTAAAGCGGCATCAATTCAATGTGCCTTGATTCACCGCTGAATTGAATTAAGAGCACTTGAAATTTGGAACAGCCTCTCTCCTGGGGATTTCATGTGGTTTCACTAATAGATAACGCAGGTTCATCTTCCCCATGTCCCCGCGCAGGCGGGTCCCCGCTCCCGCAGGAGGGCTGCTGGGCTCGGCCTGGCCTCCCTGGCTGCTGGCATCCCACAGCAGCACAAAACCCCCAAATCCTTCCTGTTCAACCCCAATTTCGGTGTGTTTGGGGAGCAGCCATGCCCCACTTCACCCACACACGCTGTGGGCAGAGAGGCCCCATGGCCCGTTCCTGCCCGAAGCCGCCGTGGGTGCCCCCATCCCCATTCCCCGGAGCCTCCCCACTTCCAGGAGCGCGATGGGGAGGGGGCGGAGAGGCCCCGCTCCCCGACACCCTCGGGGCATATGGGCTTTCCCCCTCCTGCCCACGCAGCCTCCACAACCTGCCACGCGTTTGCTCCTTCCTGGGAGAGGAGAGCGCTCCCCTCCAGCCGCCGCAGCGGAGACCAACTGCACGGGCCCTTCCCCCGTGCTTAATTGCATCAAGCAGTAATTACTGTAATTCCTTCCAATTGGCTCTCTAATAAAGTTACAGCCTCACTTGCGCCCGGACCCCCTCGCTGTGTGGCGCTGCCCTGCAGCGTCGCTGCCGCGCTCACGCGGGAGGTTTTGATTAAGACTGAGATGACGTGACGCAGCGGGATCAGCGCGTTTACGTTTGGTTTAGCCCCCTGAGCCCCCGCTCGCGGCCCCTCGGGCTCCGGCGCTGGACAAGTGCTCCCGACCCAATTCCCGGCGGAGGAGCAGCTCCCGGCTAACGAGGAGACGGGCGAGAGCTTCTGGCCAGGGCTTCCCCAGCCTCCTGCTTCCACGCCGGGTTCCAACCACCTTCCGTCAGGCGGAACCATATTCGAGTTTGTCGCCAACTGGATGCCTGAAAAGTTTGTAGCCTAAAAGGAACTAACATTTCTTTAAAAGCTAAATACATATAAGTTTGTCTGTACATCTTAATATATGGGGTTTTATCTTAAGATACAGGTTTTTTTTGTTAAAGCTCATTAATAGATTGCATTTTGGGGGGAGTAATGTATTTATTTTGAAGAGAGCCACCGAACAGCCCAGGGAACGTAACTGTATTAACACCAGGAAAGAAGAAGAATCATATTGTACAGAAGCGGTTCATAATTCTATGTAAGACAAGACCTACAGCTCATCCGTTCCACGAACTCATCGGTGGAACCCTCCGCGCCGATGCCTGTTTAGATGTTAAAGGCGTACGAAACCCACTGTCTCATTCGGCTGTTTATTATCCGTACTCAAGAGGCCAAAAATGCTTGAAAACATAATAAATTTGGCAAAAATAGCCCAAGAACTATTTAGCTTAATTCTGATCAGCATTTTGGTAACATGGCAGCAATAACCTTGATATAGTAAATTATAAGCTGATCAAGATGAATGAAATTATAACGTAGCGCTGCCAAGGAGCAGCTCTCAAATGCAGGCGCAGTTCAGAACGTTAACTGCGGAACAGGCTGCTTTCCACGTCAGTGGCTGCTTTACAGAAACACCAAACCCGACGCTGACCTGCGCGAGCGCTTCTTCCCGAACGCTGGGCTTTATTGGTACGTGTAAAACACACTGAAATTCATAAAATTTAAATAAGACAGCAAAATTATACGTTGCAGCTATAGTTATCACAAATAATGTACAGTCTGAATCGCAGCCTGAGCAAACATTATTCGCTGGGTGCCTGCGGAAGCCGAGGCGGGATGCGGAGCAATTACGAGGACCGAGTACAAAGCCCATTTGCATCCGAATGCCGGGGAGGGGGAGCAGGGGCGGGCCGGGAGCCCGCTCCATTCACGGCACCACAATACACCGGCTGGTAAAAGCAACTTTATTAGTGTCCCGCAGCAAAATACATTAGTAATTTGTAACCAGGCATTAAAATTCCCGTCCGGTGTCACACAGCAGTAATCGGCCGCCTCCACGACTGTACGTTTTGCCGGATTTGCTCCGGGTGCTCCCCCGGCAGAGACGCGCGCGAAAACCCCTCGGCAAAGGCCGGCGGCGGCGGAGCCGGCTCCCCGCAGCCCCGCAGAAGCAGCATCACGAACCCCCGCGCCCCGAGCCCGTCTCCAACGCCCCCTCCCTCCGCGACCCCCAGCAAAACCCGGCCCACGCCAGGGCACGCGGTCTGCCCGGGTGTTTTCCCGGCGCGGTCACACCTGCGGCCGCGCAGCTAATGCCTGCTGGATTTTCCTGCTCCTTGGAGCGTACAGAGCTTGTTCCCTCTCCACCCCGACAGCAGGAATACACTAACACATACAATACTTAAATTTTTTTTTTTTTGAGTGAAAAGATCTAATTTCCCTCTCTTGATCACAATGAAAAACCGCAATCTCTGAGTAGCATGATTCAACTATTAGTGTTAACTGTTAGTGTTACTGTAAAATCCTCTTTGGTTATAGAATATTTTATTTAAAGCAAGATTATACAAAATAATTTTCCACTAGAAATACACCCCTGAAATCTAAAAGCCGTCTAAATGACCACACTTCCGCAGGCTGAAGCTATATCGATAGGACTTATAAATTTGAGTATTTCCCCACGTAATCTACACAAAGTTATCAAAATTATATTAAGTAAATACATTTGGAGGAATAGTAAACTTTTGAAAAATCCTTAGAATATTAAAAGTAGAGTTCTGGAAGGAGCAGTAGTGGGCTAAAGAGAAAACCAGCCGAGACCGAGACCTCTCTTCAAATACTCTCCATCGCCTTGAACTCGCTGAGCGCCTGCACCGGGTTGACGTGTTTCTTCTGGGACGCTCTCTTGATCTTCGTTTGGGTTTCGTCTTGTTTCTCCCTCTTGACCAGGGGTTTCTTCTCCGGAGCCTTCATCTTCCAAGAGACGGCGGGAAGGTTGAGCGAAGCCATGCCCTGCGACTTCTGGTACTTGGTGGACGCCACGTAGGAAGCCTTCACGGTTTGCACCACGGCGTTCATCAGGTTCTTGGCTGCTTGGATCAGAGACATGGCGCTGTCCACCTGCCGAACCAAACACCCAAGGGTTACACGCCGTAAAACCCACCCACACACAGAGTATTCCAGAAAACACGGCAGTCCTGGGGTGTAAAAGCACTCGAAAACGGATTTGTCTGGGTTTTCTTTTGAAATCTGAGGTTCCAGAATCAAGGCAGTGGGAAAAACTGGACTTGTGCCACCAAAAAAATCAAAGCGCCACGTTTGCCCGTGATCTGTGCCTTTTCCATATTAATGGCGATCAAAAAGATCTGTGTGCTGCCGTTTGCTTTTGTGACTCAGCTTTAACAGTGGCTTACTCTCTAATGAAATTAATAAAGCCGCAGTAATATCTTAATCACTGATAATAAATATTTAAATCAGCCTAGAATATTAACTTGTACTGGAAAGGAAGGAATGGAACTGCATCTTCAGCCGGGCCTCGAGCCCTTTCCCAGGTCGTTCCTGATTTGTAAGAGCGTTAATATGAGGAAAAAAATGCATTTGCCAAAGCTTTAGCGCACGGCAGAGATGAAGAGCCAAAACCGGGGCCGGGCGGAAGAGGGGGCACCGAAGAGAGGGGGGCATCACTGAGGTGCCCTCAGCGGGGACCCCACTTCTCCAGGTGCTGGTGGGACCTCTGGGGCTCGCGAGTGCCCAAGCGCCCGGGCAGGGTTTGGGCATCTCGGCCCAGCTTACACAACTCAGCCGCCCCTACACGCTGCAATTCCGGTGTTGTGGACACCTAAGGAAGGGTTTGGGGAGGACCGGGGAGCCGTTGCTTATCTAGCGGCAAAACAAGCCGAGGGGGAGGCGGTTGCTGTTCTCGGGGCGCTGGCACGGCCCCTTCCACCACGCTGTGTTCCGAGAACCGCAAGGGCAGATCTGATCTGCGCCCTCCAGCGAACCAGCGTCGCCCGCCTTCCTCGCCCCAGCCGTCACGCTGGAAAACACCTCCATTGCCGCTGACTGTTGCCATGAATCGTCACAGCAGGAAGAACCGTATGAAACGCAATGACAGCAAGAGGTCCGTTTGTAAACGGGTTGTCAGATGGCTTAGGGTGCAAGCTCTTACCGCCTTGGTCAGAGCTCTGCTGGCACACAATTTCTGCGGTATGTGGAGGGGGAGGATGTTGACACTGAAGAGAATTTTACTTTTGGACAGGTGAAGTCCCTGGACCGGCCTACGCGAGCGGAGGTCCCCATCTGGTAATCTGATAGACGCTTAACACTACTCCCGGCAATGTTTAGCGCGGGTGGACAGGCTTGTGGAGAGCAGATAAACCAAGAGATGAGACTACAGATGCCAGCCTGTTCATAGAACTAATTTATGGCAGAAGGGAATGTAAATCCTGAAGACACTGAGTAACTGCAGCAACACCCTGGAGTACGTATTACTGCATAATGACACATCTACTTCTTTGACAGCACGATGCCTTCAGCCTTCCAGCTAACAGGACATCAGGCATGCAACAGAGACGCACAGCAACGCGTTTCATTACATCTCATCGCTCGGCTCCGCTGCGCTGGACACCCGAGCGCGTGGGACCGGCGGCGGCAGGAGGGGCGGCAGAGCAGCCCTGCGAAGGTGCTGAGCTTATGGAAGCGCGGTCCATCCCCACCGCTGCTTCCGCAGCGGGTTGCAGCAGACCTCCCTCAGCTGCTGCCGTCCCGAAGCGCTCATCCTACAGCTCTAGCCTGTTTGCGGGGGAAAAGACACGCTAGTAAGTTTAAGCATTTGAAATACCTGAATGGCAGAAGGTGGTAAGTTTTTTTTCCATCTGCTTTTAAGGATTCAGATACGGGACTATCAGCCATTTCTGTCCCTCCTTCAAGCCTCCTGCCTCAGTCCTGACGCGGATGGGCAGAAGTGCCAGTGAGCAAACACACCCATCCAGGCAAGGAAGAGTATGCCGGAAGAAATTAAGAATTTAGCTCCACTTCGCTCCCTCCAAACATCCGTCATACAGATTCCTCTCAGGAGGAAGCGTTTCATGAACTACAGTGAAAAAATTATTTGCCAAGTAACGGCTAGACGAAGGAAGCAGGCTGGCCTGCGGCAGCTTTCCGCTGTCATAAAACAGAGCAGCCACTGAAAACCCCTGCGCTCTTCAGGGCACAGCCAGTTGGAAACATTAACGTCTCTGGAGCATTGCAGGACCCCAGCATGTTCCAAGGCTGTGCAGAGACACGGGGTGGGTTTAGCTGTGCTGACTGAAGTGATTTAACCTCGCTGAGAGTGAAAAACAGTCTGGAAAAACAGGAGATTACACAAAGGCAAAGTGAATCTGTCTACGAACACGGCTGAGTAAGGCAAAGTGAAGTCTGTATTTCCCCCCTTTCCAACAGTAAGCGTTGCCTCCAAGAACAAGGCAGTGCAGGCAGTATTATAAACTCTGCATGCATTAAAACTTGGACTGAGTGCTCCAAAATATCTTGTCTATATTCTATGTTTAGCATAAAAGCTTAGCTTGGAATAATTGTTACCCCGGAAGAGAAACGGCATGAACCGGACATGTCATAGCTCATACATACCCCAGACACAACCAGCTCCCCTCCGAGGTTCTGAACTTCAGCCTTCACTTTGCTACAGATGTTCAGCTGGTGGCAGTACAGCGCGATGCGCTGCAGGTAGGCCAGGAGGTCCTGCTTGCACGCAGAATCGGGGCACTGCAAAAACAAAGGGGAAGTTTTACTTTGCAATCACAAAAACTGGAACAGAATTCACTTAGGGAGAAGCCAGACAACTCCGCTCTGTAATAGCGAACGCGCGCCAGAGATCATCCCTCTTTCTGTTGAGCTTTGGTTTCTGAAAGACAACTGAGCAATACGTGGGCATCGCTAAATGGATAGAAAAACCCAGAAGCAATAAGCATGGGGGCAGCCGCTGGACAAAAGTGCTGGGGCTCCTTGCAGCTGCACGGCTGCCCTTGAGCTCCCTGCAAGGAGGAGGAGGAGGAGGAGGAGGAGGGCTACCTAACCTTCCAGAGCAGGTTTGTTAACTATAAGAGGTCCTTCCTGTACGCTGTACAGGACACAGCAGCAATGATTTGACATCCAAGATCTCAAGTTGCAACTAGCAGATGTTACCAAATCCAGCCTCAATTCTCAATCTTAAATATTTTAAGCTACGAAACAATAAACCTGACAATTACTAATTATATCCGGCAAAACAGATATTTTCCTGACTTCTGCTCCCATTTCTTAGCAGTGTGGAAACTAGATTCCTCACCAGGCATGAAATAAAATTTGTAAAGTGCTTGCTGAAGCACTCATCCGTAAGATAAAAGTAACTTTTTTCAGCTTTGCAATTGAAAGACTACGTAGGTACCGGCGACTGCAGTGCAGTTCAGAAAGCTGTTTTCTCGGACAGAAACGAAGGGCCATCCCTCGCTTTGCAGAGCCGAGCGGCGAGATGATTAACGAGCCAGTCTCACGCTGGATTTCAAAACAAGAGGAGCCCCGCTGAGGGGCAGCCACAGTCCAAAATGGGATCTGCAAGCATAAGACAAAAAGGCTGCGGGAAGCCTTTTGCTACCCATGCCAGTCCTGCAGTATCTTTAAATACGGCAGCGAGCACGGTGGCCAGCATCGCTTCTCCAAAGAGTAACGGGCCATCTCAGATCTACTGGCACGCTCTGGCTGTACGAAGACTAGTGAATAAAGCAGCTGGCACGCACTGAACTCCACAGACCCTTTGCCCACCAGCCTCTCGCGCTGCTGCTGAATAACCGCCAGGGCCCGCGTGCCGCGCTCCTGCCCTGCGCGTGCGGCTCCAGCGCGGCACCGAGCATCCCACGATGGGGCAAGCGCTCGGGCAGGCTCCGACCTCCAGACGTCGCCGGCGGTGCCGCGAGCAGGGCCCAAGGCTGGTTTTTAAACCAGCCTGGATATATTCACGATGGCAGAAGCCGTTGCAGTAGGGCCGCAGGGGGTATTACGGTCCAAGAGGTCGCGTTCCGGTGTCTGCAGGCGAGGACACCACACCGACAGCATCTACGTTCTGACCAAAGCAGGAAGTTTAGAGCTGGGTGTTACGTGCATACACAGAACGCCGATAGCTTCAACGTCCACGTGCTTTTACATTGCATTGTGTCAAACACACCGTTGCTTAAACCCTGATCTGCACCCCAGAGCAAGCGGGAGTCGTTGTACCGCACTGCGAGCTCCCGTGCCGTCTCCTCCTCTGAGCTGGCCACGGTGCGCCTCATCTCCTCCTCTTCCCACTGAGCATTCACAGGTCTCCGGGACAAAACCAGTATCCAACTCACAGTAATTCCTAAGTTTTCTGCTCTAAGGCAGGCAACCGTACTCAGAGTTATTTCACCTCTAGCACCGTAGCAGCCGATCAGGAATTCAGCTGGCATTAACCAGGGGCAGGACTAAAGGCAGGCCCCGCAGTGATATCCATCCTTCCTAGACGGCTGCACCCCAGCCAGAAACTCGTAAACCTCCGGCAGCCGGGGTCTTGGCACACCATCCCCGGTCACTAAATGCAGGCTTTCCAGCACCCCATACACGCACGCACTCGCGCACAAAACCCAAATGCCTTTCCCTGGCCCACGGCTTAGCGTGAGGGCAAGCAGGGCACACTGCCCTCCACTCCTCCCCTCCAGGCAGTGTGTTGGCTGCAGCTCTGCCCGACCAGCCGCTCGTCCCGGAGAAGCCGGGCACCGGCTGCCTCCAGACAAGCACCAAGAACTCCACAGAAACCACGAGCGGCCGCAGTGATTTACCAGTGTTAGATGTGGCAAGGAGCAAGAGTCTCGCTCTAAGCAGCGTTCGCTTCTCTTCACCCAGCACCTGCTTGCTCTTCCCACCGACCAGACCCTGCTGAGATTCAGAGCGCTGCACAGCCTGCGAGAGCCCTTCTCCTCACACCGCAAAATCCCAGTTCATCTAGTACCCTGATCCTGCACGACGGACCATCAAATGAAGATTCATAATGGACACGGTATGATTGGAAGAATAATCTTATATGCGGCACCAATTTACTACTTAATGCTTCACTCAAGCTCAGGTTTATTGCTTACGGCCACACAGCCTCTCCTCTCCTTTCAGAGCAAGGTAAAAATCTCCTGGGTGTCAGCAGTAGGGTCTCAGTCCTAGTTCTCACTGCAGACCTTCTCTCCTTAGCTACAAGATGGAAGCAGGAACCGAAGTTTCCCTGTATATAAAAGGCACAAGAGGAGACGGCACCAGAACAGACCGTCGTGTTGCACAAGCAGTGGTGTGCAAACAGGGGGTCGCATTCACGGGGAGCACTGGCTTCCCACAACAGCGACTGCTCTGCCCTGACAGAGATTGAACTCTGAAAGGAAGGTGAATGTAGCTAATAAATACATTTGGTTTCTCCTGGGCTTTTTAAGCTGCTGTGGCATTTCAGCACAGCAGAGAGAAACCAGCCGCACTGTATGGCGCGTGGAGAGATGCCCCTGTACGGCAGATGCTGAGCTGTGATCCAAGGCAGCACACACACACACACACACACACACACACACACAGAGTGCACTACAACGGGATGTTTGGCAAGCTGCGACAAGCACATCAGGCTGTGCAACACAGGCTACGGAGACTTGGATGGCTTTATGGGCATCTGACCCCGTGTGTCCACAAACAGAAATCACCTCCTTAGTCCCAAGGAATGGAATGAAACACCCGAAGTATCTGCAACTCTTACGCAGGGACGTTGCTTCCTCCAGTGAAGTGAAAACCGTGAATAACGAAGCAGCAAAGCTTGCAGGTTAATTTTTTAAGCTAATCAATATTAGTCAGCAGTACAAGATGTTTTAGAGAAAGTCCACAAATAGCGTCGGCCAAAGAGCTAATGAAAAGCTGAAATTACCATTTTGGAAAATGCTCTCCATCTCCCAAACAGCTCATCTAACAAAGCGAACGAGCAGCACGGCGGCAGATTGAATTGAATGTTGACAAATGCACAATACGGCACGTCAGAAGGACCGCTAAACAATTCAAGGTACTTTATGGGTTCTGAGTTTATGGAAACCATTTAAGGAAAGACACTCTCAAGGAAAGAGGCTGCCGCATGTTTACCAAGGGCTGAAGCAAAACATTAGTGAGGGAAGCAGTGGAATAGGAAATATTATTTGGTTGTATATATCAATATGACGTGAGTTGGAAAACCATGTCCTATACTGCGTGTGCTATTTCTACGAGCAGAATAGAGAATTCAGTTCAAAGACAGATGATGTTTGAATAGAGATGTAACACAAGATAAAAAAGAACCTCAACAAAAGGCACTGCGGATGCCTGTATGAGCCCTGTCCTTTCCTACACAGGAACACTCAGATAAAAACCCAAAAGGCAACAATTTCAACACTGATAAGAAAGATTACATTATTGTATTAACCTACAACAGCCATAGAGACGAACACCCATCTGCAGAGCTAGCTTGGGAGAACTCCCACAACAGGGTCACAGCAGACAGCTGCACTGTAGACAGAAACAAATACGGGGCGGGGGGGACAGCCCCACCTCCCCAAACCCCCCAAAATGAGATGCTGCCACAGACTCAGTGGCGGTTGTTGGCAAAAGCTAAGCTGGCTGCTCCAAGTCAAACCCAGGATCCATCCCGGACAGAGCAAACGCGCACGCACATTCGCTTCCTACCACCCCAGCTCAGCCTGCGGAGAAGCAGAACCACCTTTTTCTCCCTTTTTGCAAAGAAAAGGGGCAGGGAAAGACAGAAGAGCTCTCCCGTGGTGTGTGCTGATTCAGGCAAGCACGCAACCCCCATCCCCACGTGTCTGGTAGGTGTGAGCAAGCAGCCGCGGAGACTTTTCTTCCTCCCACTGTATCTCCAGGTTAGGGTAACAATAATTCACAATAAAATGCCCCCGCTGGCCCTAGGTACCAGCGGGGCTCGGCACTGTTTGGTCAGAGAAGCTGAAAGCAGGCACGTAGGGGCAGCAGTTACCGCGGCAGGACAGGCACGTGGCAACGCGTGCCAGGCGCTGCCAGCCGGGACAGCCGGGACCGCCGCCAGCCTGTGCCCGGAGCACATCCCCGGACCAGCCTCCGCAGCGCAGGGACCCGTCTCGACAGCAAGAGCTCGCTGGAGCATTTTACTGGGACGCGGGGCAATCCCTGCACTTGCCCCCAGCGTCTTTCAGTTCACTGAGCAGATACTGGTACAACCTCCCACCGCTATCAAAGAGAAAAGCAACAGAATTTCTCTTTTGCTTTGTAAGTATTTCGGCATTGAAAAAAAATAACATGGAGAATCAGCATCTTGCTGCAAATCATTTTCATTTGTGTTGTACTCCTAACTTCTTCATATTCCCCCATTCAAAACAAGCAGACTGCTGCTCCGAGTGAAAGATGGAACACCTTTGGGAAAATCTGCCAGCTCATGGCTAGACACTTTTCAAGAGACGTGAAATACCTTGGATAATAGCTTTTATGGTTTCAAAGGAAATGTGCTGTAAAACTGCCTGACGGCGGGAGTTAGGAGTTCCTGACACACTAACACGAGGGGTCATGATTCACCCGGTGTCACATGGCGAACAGGACATAAAACCCCATCCATTTGTTAAAAGCCCATATTAGGCGTAGGAAGGCATTAGTGCTCCGCTGAAACGGTTGCATTGTACGTCCTCTGTAACTGTCAGATAGTTCTACATTAACAAGTTTCTAAAGAGTATGTAAGCATATCTAATGAAATATGCAAGCTGAAAGTATTAGTAGAGTATGGAGTCGGGGAAAAAAGCTATATTCTTGTCAAAATGACTAACTGTACAGTCCTGCTCGTATTTATCTTCAAACATGTGCTTAATCTTTTACATTTTTAAGGACCTTACTTCTACTAAAAGGAGCCATTTAGTTTTCTTCTCTATTTTGAAATGGCTTGGTGCAGAAAACTGTATACCAAGTTTGCATAAAACATGTGAATTAACAAAAAAAAAAGCATTGTAAACCTTCAGCCCAAGATCCCCCGAGATCTATAACACAAACCGCTCCTTGCTTCATTTACCTACAGCAGCAGCACACCTGATTCTTCCAGAAATACGGTTGTCAAAATGTTATAGCACGGAGACTCATTTTAAGAAACGCTTTTCAACTTTATCTCCCCGTTGAACACTTCTCGCTACATCATTAATAAATTAGGGTGAAAACAACATCCTCTGGATGCAACATTTAAAGGGAGATCTGCATTATAAAGATTTACTTCCAAAGTGACGCCGTTTTATTTAAAACCTTGCATTATGAATTTACATTCAGAGAAGGACGGAAAAGCAAGCGACAGCTGTACAAAATAGAGTTTAGTCCATGATCTCAGACTTAACCTACCTGCATTTCAGGGTCTCTCTTGAAGGCAGAATACTATTACTAATGCTGATGTTTCTCCGCAATTTGGGTGTGGACACAGACCAAAGGCGCTTTTGCTTGGCGCAACCCAGTTTCTGAAGCGGCTCAGGACAGGCAGATGCATTGCATAAAACCTCGAGCTGGCCCATACCCGTTCAATCCTATAGAACTCTTTTCAAATACCTTTGTACGTATAGCACAACAACATGCACAACAGCCTGGGACAGCGTAGAAAATGCTCGGGTCACTCTGTGCCTTGCTCAAAGTCTTCATCAACTCTGACCAGGCAACCGAAAAAAACTTTGACAATCTCACCATTCAGCCTATGGGGCATTTAAAAATGGTTAATATTAAAAAGCTGCCTCAAAAATAATATTAAAGGTTGTGCAACAGGCCACGTGCAATAATTACGGTGTCGCCTATGCAGTCTCGTCATTGCTTTGGAAAGTATTGGGCATATTCTGAGCGTGATAGAAGCGACACGAATTCAGTTTCAGTCCTGTTCAGCTGGAGAAACTGGCCCAGATACTGTGTGACGTGGAGCAGTGTTGGCATGTTGCTACTTTAAAATGGTAGGTGCTTGATTTAAGCCAAGGAGCTGCTAGTGTTACTGCTGGACATAATTAGCTGCTTACACTGCTTCGGGTGGCAGGCGAGCAGCTAGAAAGAAAAGGCTAGAATTTTCCAGCCGCAAATCTGGAAAATCAGTTAAAAAACCCCCAAACCCTCAAAACTAAACACATTTTTCTTTTGTTCATCATGTCTGCCGTACTAAAAGATCTCCTGTTGCTCATTTGTGCTGGAGGCTTATGAAAATGAATTGTGACTCACGTGGTCAGCAATAGTCCGTCCCAGCTTGTCCATCCTTGACCCAGCCTCTGCAATCTTCTTGGCTGCACTAATCACATCTGACGTATTTTTCAGTGGACCTTTACCTCTGCAAAACAGAGCAGCAGAGTCTACCTTCTAGCACCAGAAAATCAGAAGAGTGAACTATATATTGCTTTACTCATCCTGTTCCATATAGTACTGGAAGCGATTCCTCACCCAAACTGCATGAATAAGGTTGCACAGAAATAGGGAGGTGTAATCGTTACAGCACCTTCATTTTCAACAGAGTTTCCCCCTTCCAGCCCCTCCCCATATTTACATTAAATCTATGAATAAAAACATCTTAAATTTTACTGTTTTAAGCAACCTAATGATGATAAGAGAGAACATTTTAGAAGACAGATTTGCAATTTTCATGGAATGCAACATCAAGTTTAAAAAATAGCGTTGTATAAAATCTGGTAAATGAATTTTCAAAAGGCATCAAAACCCCTCTCTTTCTTTTGCAAATAACTGTACTAGGAACTATTTCTGCAGCATAGCAATATCAAGAAGCCCATAGAATTTAATGTTCTAAGGAACTGAGCAAATATATATATATTCCTTGGGACAAAAATCACCCTTAAGAAAAAGAAAGGAAGAAAGAAAGACAGACAGGCAATAACTGCTGTGTATCTATACATCAATTTAAACAGTTATTACCACCCAGTCACTGCATAGTAATGCATCTCCCGAGTTAATACACAGGCTTTAATAAGGGAACGTTTAAAGGAAATTATAAGAAGTAAGACTCTTAAGAGTACTTGCAAAATATTTCATTGAAAGATCAGCATCCCAGCCAGTTCTGAGAGAAGGTGTGTGCACAAATTAAAAAGACTCACCTGGTGAAGTCTGTCATTTCCATCATAATCATACACATTTGTTTTGCCAGAACAATTATATCATTACCGCTGTCATCCCATTTTGACACTTCAGCATCCAATTTACTCTTTTCTTCCTGGAAGCTGGCGACTTGCTCAGCAATCTTAGCTTTTTGCTCTTGAGGGAGCTGAGCCATGATAGCCTGAAAGAGAGAGTTTTCTCACATCGCCTTATGCCGCTGTTTGTAGAAGGCTTTTTGGAACATTTCACTAATAACCAATTTAAGTCATGTAGATGGGGGATAAAACTTTAATAGCAATCCTCTACCTAGAGGCTTTACAGAACCGTTTCCTTCCATTTTGAACCAAAGTGTATGCTCTTTCCTAAAGAACAGTGCCCAGAAAGACAAGCTGACATCTGAAACACGGGCATTTGCGTGATAAAATTGTTAGACGCTAAAACAGTTTGCCAGATATTACCACCCATCCAAGAAAAACGGCATGAAGAGGAGGGACTTGCCTTTTCTATAAAATTTAAGAGTTTTAAAAGGAAGTTCCACTTGGGTGTCTTTCAGTGTTGCAATGCACAGAAGAAATATTACGAGTCTCTTTCCTGCAAAAAGCTAGATGTACTATTTTGAAACATGCATACTGAGGAAAGAGTAAGAGAAAATAAAGAGTATGTGCTTACTCCTGAATAAAATCTATTAGACCAGGTTTACAGCCTGTATGAGACTCAATGCCCTTGCCTTCATAAATACTGGGAGCATTCATGCCTCCAGGAGCAGGTGAAAAGGAGTCTTCAGTACAGAAAAGCCTCTGGCAGCAGCCGTGCTAAAAGGTAAATTAGAAATGTCTGCATTTAAATAAAAAGGGGGAGAGGGATACAGGAATAGAGAGTGCCTGTATAAGGAAGGAGAGCATAAAAAATACTCTCAGTTAGTATAATTCCAAAGCTAACATGGCAGAAGTTTGGTAAATAAGACCTAGCTACTTCTTGCCTGGTTTCAGGCTAGAACAGCCTTCGCAAAAAATCTTTCATGGCACTTTCCCAAGAGTGTAAATTGTTATTGATCCAGCAGGGGACATGTCAAATAAAAACAATAGGTAAGGCCTGTTTTTCCTTCAATGTACTGATCTTAAGTTTTCACCTATTCATGATTATATATTGCCTATCAATGCTTTCATTTTTAACAGTCATAGGAAATGCAGTTAGTTTAAATTATTTCATTTTTGAGCTCCTCTCAACATTGTCTTGATTAAATGCTCAGCGGCCAAGCACGCACCAACACATGCATGAGAAGACATTTTGTAAAAAATGCCTGAACTGCAGAGTTACCTATTTCTCGCCCACAAACTTAGTATCTGCCTGTTGAAAATAATGTTAGTACAATGGAATGATTTGCCCTGTATCTCCCTGCAGGCGCTCACCTAATTAAATGGCAGTGCCTACAATGGCTGTGATGTCAAAGTAGTTCATCGGTATTAAAAGGATTTTGATCTTTCAGAACATCCAAAATAAAACACAGACGTTTCTGACGTCCATCAGACCAAGACATGCTGCATTTCACTTAACCTCCTTTTCAGAAGAAAACTGGAAACAAAAGAATGCCAGTTTTCTGATCCAACATTTTCAGCACCACCCCCCAAAAACTGAACCTGGATTTTCAAAGCACGTTGAACTGTTTCTGGAAGGCAGGTCACAGTTTTATAATGCTCAGATTCCTTCCTTACCCTCGCACTTTGTCCAGCAATGAGCTGATCATCTTCGGTCTGAATACTTGTTCTGCTTCGGACATCAAAATCCTCAGTCTCAAAGTCAGAATCATCCAACTCTTCGGGAGTCTGAGGAAAGAGTAATTCAGTCAGAGTCAAACAACAGATTTCACGGCTCTAAAAATCAACAAGAATATTGTTTTGCAAGCAGAGAGAATGAAAATAAGGGAAGGCAAAAATTATTCAATGTTTTCAACAAAAAGGTAAATATAGGGATTGTATCCAGCTTGTGAACACGTGTGATTATATATGCTTGACTGCTCGTGTTAAACACCATAGGGATCCCCAAAATTACATACCGGTAACTAAACAGCTGAGATTTGTCAGGACACTAGTGCACTCAGGATTTGAAACACAGAAAAAAAAGTTTTTGCAAAACGAACTGTATTTTTGCACCTTGGTTAAATGTAAAAGCTTCACTTGAGATTCTGAAGCTAAAATTACACACAGCTTTAAGGCCTGGTTCAAAACCACAGACGACGTCTTTAGCACAATTATGAATCAAAGCATCGACTAAATTAACAACAGATAAAATATATCAAAATTTATTCTTATCCCCCAGGAAAAGCTTAAAATTTTTAGCTAGTAAGGGCCAGCTTTTATGCTGTAGGCTAAACACATCTGACCTAGTTCCTGCTTGCCTAGGATTTATTTTTGCTACTGCCAGTCTATAGCTGGCGAACTTTTTATGAAGCTTATCAAGTTTAAACAGCATGTTTGTCAAAATACTACATCTTTGCCTAGAGTGGCACTTCATGACAATTTTGCAGAGCTGGATCAACAAAGAACTTCACCGACAAATGTAATAAATTGTGATTAACAGATAAGATGCAAATAAAGTCCCTGTTCTTCAGATTTCTTTCCTATGATTTGAATTTTACAAACTTGTTTTCCACTAAAGACATCTTGTGATACAGTTAAAATAAAAATGGATATGCAAAACAGTTGCCAAAAAGCAAAGGTGAGTATGCTGACAATCAAGACCTAGGGTATTTCAGCCACCATCTCCGCTCCGTGCCTTGAAGAAGGGAGTATATGCACAAAGTCAGCATAAGGACATATGCTAAGTAGCTTAGTGTATCAATGTTTTAAAAATTAAAAAAAAAAAAAAGAAGAAGAAACCAGTTCTGCTGCATCTTTAGAAACTGTTCATGATTCTCAAGCCCTCTTCCCTGCACACCCATCCCCAAGCCCAAACAACCGGGGGTATACAAAGCGTAATTCTGCCTTTCAATCTGCCATCAAGGGCAAAAACTCCTCTGGGGGTGATGAGAGATTGCTGGGGATCAGGGAGGAAAGAGCTTTACTTCAATAACCTGCAGATATAGTAAGATTTTAGTTTTGAAAATACGCTGCATAAAACCAAAAATGAGGTGTTTGAGTGACTTTTCCTTCTGGTTCTTGTAAAGAACAAGTGTTGCCGGACGAAGCTGCAAGTGAAACAGCTTGTTTGCCCCAGCCGAGCTTAGCAGCATCCCCCTGCGAGCGTGGTGACTCCTGCGGTCCAGTGTGAGTCAATGCCCCGGAGAAGTGGTGGCCTGGCCTCTCCATTTGGATGGCTCTCTTATCCTAAATACGTTCTAGACCTTACAGCCCTTTGGACAACACATACTAACATTTAAATTTTTTATAGGTCACTGATGTGTCACCAGTGAGCTGCCGTTAGCTACTGGCAGCTGCAATAAAGCCGTAGCACCCTGACATCAGAGACGCGGCGCAAGGGGAAACGTCAGGATTCCTGGCATCGCCAGCTCGGCTAATTACTGACGACGTGGAATTGGCAGTCATGCTTTCATGTCCTGAATAACAAGGACTTCAGCGGGGGGTGAATCAGATCAGTTTGTCTGCATAGCAGGAAAGCACTGATATCTTCATCTAAAGTTGGCTGTCTATAAATCCCAAGCTACAGTTTGAAAAAAATTATATAGACAGCACATAAGTGGTTGTCAGTTTTTCTTCTCATTTTGCATCTGATTCTTTGCTTTAAGCAGCAAACGTGGAAGGTACTATTGCAATGGTGACTATAATCACATATATTCTGGGGCTGTACATCCTCAATTTACTTATCACCAAAATGCATCTGCCATGGTTACCATTCTGAAAGATGAAGACGGTTTCTCTGCAAGGCATTTACGTTTGAGTCAGAGGGGTACAAGGAGAAAAGTAAAAAGGGAATAAACCCCCTCTATTTGTTTTTGCTATGTCTAGCTCCTGCACATCTTTACCACGTCAAGATTCAAGAAATATGCCCGTAGGTCAGCCTCAACCAGAACTTTCTTTTCCGCATCCCTTCAATCAACTGCAGGAGCCCTTCTGCGTCTTCCCCGCACGCCTCCTACCCGTCTAATGCTGCTGACCTACCAGAAACTAGGACTTCCAAGTCACACTCACTGCGTCTGAAACACGCAAGCACAGACCAGACAAAGCCTCTATGAACTGGTCCCTGTTTACTGAGGTTAGCCAATTAACAAATTACATGCTCTAGGAACTACAGACTGAGCTCATCTAAAGCTGTTTTTGACTAACTAGCATTAATTATCAAAACCTACTTAATAAAGAGCCATCAGGTTTTACTTCTAAGCTCTCAAATTATCAAAAAGCATCTATAGCGAAGAATCCACTTGCTGCTGTTAAATCAAAGGTCACTGATTTTAGCACATTAACAAGCAAGGCATTAACATGATGTTACAAAAGATGCGTGAAGGGTATTTAGCATCACAACTCTGGTTATCATTGATGCTCAGATCTGTTTAATGAATTTGAATCAAAAATGTACTTCTGAAGTACTCCACAGAGTGATTAGCAGTTTTTAAGACTCAGAATGTTAATATGAGCTAAACGAAAATCTTACGCTGCCTACTCTCAGTAAAACTGATGCGCGTCAGCTCAACAGAAGTGGGGGAAAGCGAGCGGAAAACCAGAAAGCTGTTTAAGTAAGTTATGCTCACCCGGATCATCAGCACGGCTTTCCTGATATCTCGTATTCCATCGTACACGAGTCGCGAAGCATCGATAAATTCGTTTTCATCCATTGGCTGAGCAGGGTCCGAACTCAGTGCTTCCACGGCAGCTTCTACTTGCTCAGTAAATCGCGGCATAACTGAATTAAGAGCACAAAACAAGAGTCAGTCCCCACCCCAATGCCATTTTCTGCTACACACTCCCGTAAAAGACGTGCGTGTGCCTTGTTGTTAACTATCACTGGAAGCTGTGCAGTGGTTTCATTTAAATTCAAAACATGTTATAGAAGGACACCAGTACTGTAGCTCAAGTCTTATGTCCACTCCAGTGTTTACGGTGCTGCTATTTGGTTTTTTCCCCTTACACACAGTGAAAAGTTTATCACACGCTTCTAGTGGACAAGGAGAAAACACCTGGGGAAGCAGTTAGAAACTATGGGATAAAATATTAAGCATTTGTCTAATATTCCATGTAGATGTACATCATTTTTGAGGGGGAAAAAATAGTATTACCACCAGGAAGCTCAAGTTTAACAAGGCACTGGACGAGGGCAGGTTGCACTGCCGTACTTCAGTGACTCACTGCAGCCTGGGAAGAACAGCACAGAGCCATTTACAGTCTGTTCGTTTCTTCAGTGTCACCCTTGATTCTTCATCAAAGTTGTAATTAAAACAAAACCAACAACTAATAGCTGGCATAGCACTCACCGAAGCAACCAGAATCATTCCTTACCCTATATGGATGTTACCAGCTAGTTCACAGGAAACACCCTAATTTATCGTTTAGGGGTGGGGGACTACAACCTACAACGTTTCTTTAATAGTTATAAAGATACTTTACAAAATTTACCTGAAACTATTACACAGAATTTTTTCTACTGGGCCAATGCAGCAGAAGTCTTCTTTCCGGATCCTGAACACTGACAGAGCCTGGTACAATACTGCAACATGACCGGCACAACTTTCAAGCCCTGACTCACTGTTTGGGACTCGTTCCCCGGCGTGTTTAGTCTTCTACAGCTCCATCAATGACAGCAAGCACATTGAGGGAGACCTTGTGCACTGCTGAGTTTTAAGCCAGTCAACACAGCAAAATTACATTTCTCATTTTGCAACAGCTCTGCAAATAACTCCCACTAATTTTCATTATAGTATGTAAATGGAGTCTTCAATAGATTTCACAGGTACGTTAGTATCCGGTTGCCCGTGCGCTCGTAAGCAATATGAATTCAGGGATCTTGGGAGTAACCGACTCTTACCTGTGTTGGACAGTAACTTTGTCGCTTCCAACACCTTCTCAGTGTAGACTCCAGGTTCGTAGTTATCCATTTCAGAAGTGACAACATGAATGACTCTAGCAGCACGTCCTCGAATTGCACCAGCTGTGCGGTCTAAACCATCAACATCTTTTTCTTGGAGAGCAATGACACATTTGTTTACATCTTCTAAAATATGATTCTCTGGTGGTAAAAGAAGGAGGATTTAGACGGTAATATCTTCTTTTCTGTTGCAGTCATCAGCATTGCAATTTCTCAGTTTGTGACCTGCTCTATAAAACCTCCAGCAAGATGCTGTAAAGCATTAATTTTTAAGCTTGCTATGACCAGCAAACAGCTGACCTTCCCAACTAGGTGTCAAAAAACCCATCAGTCTATTCACCTACTGGCATCCACACTTCTTGCCCCTGTTTGTACTCAATTTTACCAGCAGAAAAGCTGAGTTCAGCTGAATTCTCCCCTAACGCGTTTCTTTCCATATTCCTCCCCTAGACTGCCAAAGCCCTTATTCCAAATACTTGCAAGCCACTCCCCCATCATTCCACGTGTGGGGCGATGAGCCACCCTCCCCAGCGCCACACCTCGTCCACTCAACGCTCTAATAGACTGGGGCACTTGTTGCACGTTTCTAGCTTCCTACATAGTGTTTTCCTACAACCACACACATACCATCAGAGAATATTAAACTGTTAGTCCTCCATTCAAATTTAAGACACATAACACATGCGGTGATTTATGCAGAAAGCGTTCCAGTGACAGAGCACTCATTGCCTCTTAAGAAAACAAAAAATAAAGCCAAGACCTCTGTTTGTATTTTGCTGTTAGAATATACATTTTCTTTTTTATACAGAGATATTTTCCCCCATTTATCAAGTCCAAGAAGCTCAAAATAAGTAAAACCCCCTAAGAGATTTCTGAAGATGCCTAAAGAGGTTGGGATTCTCATTTGGGGAAGCCTACCCAAAAGGTCTTCCAAACTTTGTTAGAGACGTCTTTAACGTATCAGTACCAAGACGTTGACATTGCCATCTAACATCAGCATTTGGGCTGCTTGGTAAGAAACCAACTTGGAAACATTTCTGCTCTGTCACTTAAAATAGTTTCCAGCGTTACTTACCATTGACTTAATCACGCTACACTGCCAATCCATGCCACTGAAGTGGCTTTTATTCCCTACGTAGGTAGTAAAAGAGCCATTCTGCAAGAGTTTGTAGCGACGAGAAGCACATAGAGTTGACTGATAGAGGATTTGTATAAACTGGCTGAAAGGATTGCTGCTGGAAGTGTTACACTTAATTTACATAAAATTAACAGAGCCAGGTGCAATATTGCGAGAATTCTGTAAGCAACCTGGACAAAAAATCCACTTGTGAAACACCTCTGAAGCAACTCAGCCTGAACAGGTTCAGCTGAGGGCAGAATGTGGCCCTAAGAGAGAGAAGCGCAGGTTCATTAGTGATTTGACAAGTCAGTGAGCAGGCAGCCAAGGTACAAGAGCTGCAGCAAGGAGCACGCAGAGTTCTGGTATTTAAAGCAAGAGACAGACATCCCTGCAAGTTGCAACAGTAAAAGAAAAAGCATCAGCGTCAGGCCAAAACACAGACTGTTTATTGCTTGAATCCCTTAACGAATAAATTAAGCCACAGACCATTTAAAAGCTTCTTTGGGTTATATGAACTTTAATAAAAGGCATGGACAAAATAAGGATGAATATTTGAATGCCTGCTGATCATTTAACGTCTTTTGCAGATGCAAAGTTGCCAGAAAGACATTTCTATGGAAACAGAATCCCTGAAGCCCTCACGGGGCAGTCTGCAAGGGGCCCCGGGGAAGTAGGGGACTGTCAGGTGCATCCACCCTGGTTGTACTCTCCAATTGCATGGTAACAAATACTGTTCTGCGTGCTCGTACATACACACGCTGCTACGTGTCCTACAGGCATACGGACCACAAGTGTCTGGCACAAAATGCCGCCCGCTGAGGCTGGGGCGGCAGAGCCCAAGACATGCTGACGCACAGGTTCACCGCCAGCACCTTCGGGGACGTGATAACGCCGTCCTGCATCAAAGCGAACAGCCTTCCTGTTGCTGAGCTGGAGAAAAATCTCACAGCGATAGAATGTAACACAGACTATATATAACACAGGCAAATGGATCTTGTCCTTTTTCCCTATGGGGAAAAAATGGTGTGGGTTTGGCAACAAGGTAAGAGGAAAGACAACATTTTTCCAATAGAAATGATTTTTAGAGTAAGCAAGGAAATACGAAAAACTGTGGAAAGCTAACAGAATTACAAGTCCCCCACAACTGCCAATCCTCAATCCACCCTCACCAAACACCTTCCACCTCCACCCACCTCTCCATTAAAGGAACTAAGAAATCCTTTTCCAAACATCCCAAGAAGTCTGCGAGGGAATCTGGGGGCTACAGGAGATCAAAACCTAAGAGCAACAGTCAGGAGATAAAGCCACAGATGCATAAACGTAACTGCTTCTCTCCTGTGTCCCCTATGGAAGGTCTTAGAATGATTTCCATGCTGGACCTTCCCTGGACAAGGGACACTGGAGGAACCAGCTCAAGCAGTAGTGTCAGTAGACATGGTTATGGAACAAATACTTGAGTGCTCGTACACTTGTAAATACAGTATTCATCTTGTAACGAAGAAGGACAATCATCGGGCCCCGGCAATATTCATCTGGAGGCTCTTAAGACGAAATAGCTCTGCTGTGATGGGCAGTCTCTCACGTAAACCTCTGTCAGCGGCAGAGGAACAGAAGGCAGCAAATGGAATGATTTTTTTTGAAGGGTTTCAAAGGAGATCCAGGTAATTTCAGAACATTGAATTTGACAATTACATGGTGCTATCAGCAACTGCCCTAAAGAACAGAGATGGTGGGCACACAAACACACCCAGAGTGCTTAGGGAAGGCACTGACAAGAGGGATAAGAATTACAGAAGGTACAGAAGAGCTTTGAAATGAGGAATAATGAAACAGGCAAAGACTCTGCAGTCAAGAAAGAGATGACTGACTAAGTGTACGACAGAAGTCTGTACATTTACAAACAGCATGAAGAAAGCAAGTAGGGAAAAAACCCTCTTCACCATCTTCTACTACAACTAGAGGCATCAAATGAAGGAAATAGGCGACACTGCAAAAACGAGGAGGTTCTTCACACAGAGCACAGTTAAGCTGTGAATTTTGCACAGGATGACGGAGATGCCAGTGGTTTATAATGGTCAAAAGAGCAGCTAACACAAGCTTAAATGAGAAAAATCTGCCAAGGACTGTTCAGTAGATAGCACCTCTGATGCTGGAGCTCCCTGAGCTGCAGATCACTTATGGTTGGGAGCGTATAGGAAAGATCTTTAGGCTACAGGACTCCTCTGCTATTAATCTCCTATGCCCTGACAATTAGCCACTACCAGACCGTTGCCCTAACTCAACAGGGCCCTTCTCGTGCCATGCCCTTCATGAAATGTTGTAACCTGCAAGCTTACCTGCAACACTGCATTTCAGTATCCTCCTTCTATGATACTCTGCTATTACCTAAACCCAACATCTCTCTCATCAAGGCTTTACTTGTGGATAATGATACAATTCTGCAGCGCAAGCTGAACAACGAAGATTATACTTCATGAGGGACAGCACAACACGTTGTAGGAATGTGGTGTTTTTTATATATATACACACACATACAGACTCACAAGAACTCTTTTAAATTCTCCTTACATCCCGGTTAGTAACTGGTACAAACTGACACAAATATCCTAATAACCCCAAATGGAACCTGGTATAAATACCCATCACGACTTTATCTGAAGAGATGTTCAGACTTTTAGCAGACGAATTGGAGTTGTGGCATTTATATGGAAAACATTTATCAAAGTTCAAATAATATTTAAAACAATATTAATTGCTTTAGTATTTTTCTAACATCTCTTTGATAACGCAGCACACACAAATAGTTACTGAATGCACTGGAGCACCTGAAGCAGTCTCAAACTACAGCATTTCCATGGCATCATTTTGGGTGGCAAGCACACACTCGAGGCGAATTCTCTCCTGAGCCAGCCTGCCACCGCCCCAGAAAAGCAGCATTCCCCGCTTACTGCCAAGCCCTTGGAACTCTTCAGAGCAACTCTCCGTAACCCGTCCCCTCACAAGCAGAGTACCCATCTCCTCGAACAGCCTGTACAGGGATGCAGACCACTCAGTTCCAGTGGCTTGACCCATTCTGAGCCATACCTGTACGTGAAATACAGTAAGGCAGCTTTACCCAGACGGCGTCTTCACAGACTAACAGCTTTTTCTCCTTAAAATGTTTTGTACACTTGTGGGCAATCTCCAAGTGGAGCTTGGAGCACACAATTCTCTCTAAATATATTTCCCCAGAAATAGGCTCCTCACAGCTGTGCAATTTCAACTACTGCGGCAACGACGAGCACGCAGACAGATACAAAGAACTAGGACATTCAATGGCCTAATAAGTTTATGCTAACTCATTGCAAAGAAAATTTTTATTCAGAACCCAGGGAAATACAATACAACGTGTATCATAATACAGGTGACTCATCGTAGAAACACTACTTGGAGAGGGTTTTTTTCCCCTTTTTCTTTTTTTCTTTTTTTTTTTTTTTTTAAAAAAAAGATGGTCTTTTAATTCGGGACCTTAATTTTTCATCTACATTTTCTAGCTCTGTTGACCTGGTACTTCTGACTCCACAAATCTTCCTGTGAGATCTCTCTTTACACTTGGAGTTTTTAGGTCACTTGAGACGCCCAAGCCTGTTTGCACCAAGAAAATTAGACCCTCAGTTTGTAGCAGTAATTTGCAAACGCTATTGCAGACACAATTCATGCAGCTATCTCAGCATGTCCTCTGACTAGAGCAGAATTAGAGGATGTGGAAATAAAGATGCTCCCCTTATTTCTAGGTCACAGCAGCTAATAGTGGGTCTTTATCAATGATGCTGATAGAACAGATTATCTTGGCAAGCACTTTGCCAAATGGAATTATTAATCTATTGTAATTATCTAATCTTTTTTAAAAACTTTACTAAAGCTAACATGGTTAAAAATATTCACAGAACATTTTCTACAGGAACAGTTTTATTTTAATTAACTTGTGCAACCACGGTTTGATAGTCATTTTTGTTTACATAAGAAGAGTCTAAGATGAATTGAGGGATCGTCTTTTGTGCTAGTTCATAACTTGAACATAATCATATTCTATTTCCCCAGTGCTCCTGGTGAGCTTTGTCTACAGCAGCTAGATGGTAATTCATCGGTAGCTCAGCAAGCAATTCAAAATCTTGAGACATAAAGTGTCTTTCGCTATGTTTAAGCTGATCTGTCTACTGACATGTAAATATATACATTTATGCATGCACACGCTGTAAGTGTAATGACAGGTTTCTAGAGTACCTGCTGAACTAAACTATCACCGTTTTCACGCTACAAAAATACCTCTTCCCCTCGTGCCAAGATCTCCTGCTCTATTTTCACACCTCGCTCACAGAAGATGACGCTTGCCAGGTGACGCATACGAACACCATCCCTTCCAAAAACCCGAGAAGACTCCAGAACACATGTAGAAACCACCCGTTTGCAGGAATAAGCCCAGTTACAGAAATGATCATTTCTGAGATTGAACCCCTGATTACCTGATACAGCCAGGAAGTCATCAATGGAAGTGATGTCATCGACAGCATCCGTCAGCACGCGGACTTGCTTCTCCCACTGCTCTTTGAAGAGATCCATGTTTTCTTGAGCCAGCTTGCTCTGGGGTTTAGCAGCCAGAGCCAGTGCAGCATTAATGACCTGTAAAACAACTCTGGATTTTTAAAACATACCCTCAACAAAACAATTAGTTTCCATATGTTTATCCAATGAACTCAACAGCAAACAAAGCAAGTTTAATAAGTTTTCAGGAACTTGATGTTTAAACACAAAAGTGTTTATTCTGTAGCTCTCACATCCAACTCATACCTGCTTCCACATTTATTTTGGTTAGTTATTACATGCCAGAACACTCGGCAAGTATTCACACGAGCTAGCTTCACCTTTCTTTAACAGCTCATATTAAAAAGGTGTTACGTTCCGAGTGCAGGTTGTGTTGTTAAATATTTTAGACAGGGTGACATTTAGTACACTGGAGACTGCATTTCCTAAGCTACTCGCCAGAACCTGAGAAAAAAGGTCAAAAAAGGATTAAGTTTACACAGTCTGAAGTAGAAACAATATGCAAATACAAAATTAAAGATAAATTTCGTATTTATGGTCTTTTCCTTAAAGCTTTACTGTGTACCTTGCCAGTAATTGTTATAGTACCTTCAGATTTCTGTTACGGCTGTGGAAGAGCGAGATTAGACAGGGAACGGGAGGAGAGGATACTATTTGATGCTACTCTTGAACATCCCCCTACTAATTTTCTTCAAACTCTGAGCCTGTAATTTACTCCAGATCCTTGTTTTTCTAAGCAGAACAAATGCTACAGATACTGTTGGGTAACAAAGTTTATGTTATGCCAACTAATTGGTCAGTTAAATGACCAAAAAAGCCTCTTTGGGTGTAGGAAGAAAGCAATCTCAAAAGCCTGCTCCTGTTCTTGCTGCACTATGCTCCAGCAGAATGACCTGGAAACGTATCACACGTGAGAAACCATCCGCAGTCAGACTGACGTGACAATCCTAACTTTGTTTTCAAGCACCTGAGAGTTAGAGCTAATTCACTTGTAAGTTCAAAGAGTAATTTGTCTTCTCTACTTTAGGACTGTATTAATTTCACAAAGTTGCCGAACAAAACATGCAAGCACCAGATGTTCCTGGTTTTCCAAAATCTACTTTCTCTACCTGCTTCATTTAAAAGTGTCACAAAGCATTTAAAAAAATATATAACTCACTAAACATGGAAATGATGGCGATGTCAAACATATCACGATGGCACTGAATGAATCAGGCAGGAGAAGGAGGCTGATTCACCCAAGGGATGCTAGAAATTAGCAGTGACTGAGGAAAATCCACAGAAAAGCTATCCTGCTCTCCATGCTACCCATCCTGCCTCTGGAGATGGAGGCTGCAAGTCTGGGTCACAAATCAAAACGAGCTCGATGAGTTTGATAACACAGACAAATGCGAGAAACAATCTGGCATGAGCAGCAATCTGTTCAGGAGACCTGCGGGGATGAAACACGCCTTTGAACCCTGGCAATAAGGACAGTGCCCCCATCCTTCAGGAAGAACGTGGGGTCCTCTGCTGCTTCCCCTTCCTCAAACCAGACCCTGAAGTCCCACCTTCTGTGTAGGCAGCTGCAGGAATCAGGACGTCCCTTCAGAGAGAGACCTGCTGCCTGCCATGGTCCCTGCTGCTCTGCTACCCTCACTCACGCTGCCTGTTAAGATCATGGTTCTCAAATCCTGAAAGCCCCCAAAAAAGCCTTGCAACACCCAAGAAAATGATATTTAAACATTTAAAATCAAGCAAAGCCAGAGGTTTTAGAAAGGGAAAGCTGTTCTCTGCTCAGGAGTTCTGCTTCTCAAGTCTAGCCACCGCCATTTCTTGCCCCAGTCTGATTGATGTAAAGAATTATCCACCTATCAATCAAAATCTAGATATACAAAGTTTTATGAAGATGAATCCAAATAACAAGTGTCCTGGAAACAAAAAGGGTAAACCAGACAAGGCTCCAGAAATCTGCTCTAAGCTTTTATCCTGCTAGTAACCATAACTACTGAGACAGAGAAGGTGGCGATACCAAGGGTCAGGACATTTTCTCCTGCTCTCTGTTAGCTGCCTTGGCTAATATCAGATATGGAAACATCCTTTAAGCATTGAGACAGGTCAGCATTAATGCCGAAGGAACATATGGCCTGTGTACCTGTGTGATGTACGTCTGGACAGCAGCAGCTGTCTGAATAATTAATCTTTGTCAACAGCACCTGTCCAACCCCAGATGCCCACGTTAACCAACTCTTCACACGTAATGGAAGAGCTGTCATAGATAGAGGGCTCTGCAAGTGCTCAAGAAACTCAAACAGGGCATCGCCACCAAATCCAACTGCAGGAGGCACAAGCTGCACCATTGTCCTCCCAACAGGCAGCTTGTCCAACTGAAAAAAGGAAATTTTTTTGTACATTACAACAGCAAAAATGCATGGCCAAGGCAAATGTATTTTTAAAAAATGGCCAAGCAAAACTATCATGTAAGATCCCCCTTACAAGCAGACGTGTCTTGCATTTGGAAAGCAGCCAGCAGTGCTAGAGATGAGGACAACCCGGTGGGGAAATCGAAGGCTATCAAGTGTCACTGTGGAGCCAAAGACAAAACTACCGCTTAGGAAGCCCATACGGGTATGTGCGTGCTCAGGAAGAAATTCAAGACAGCAGACAGAGCTCGACAGTCCTTTTTTGTAGCACATCCTCTATCTCCACGTGCAAAGTGGTTCCAACATTCAGTTTTAGCAGTGGTGATCAGACCCTTCTCTCTGCCAAACACGTACAAGTTTAGCGTTTACGTGGGCAAGTTACCCTGGACATGTCTCACACGTCTGCTTGGGGTAACGTCCCAGGGATTACTGACAAAACCCTGCAAATTACCTATTCGGGTAAATATACTCTTACAGGATGCCTGGTATCCAGTACAGAGTGACTGATTTATTTTCCAACAGATGCTTAGATAGACATGGGAAAAGGACAGGGATGCTGGATCTTAAATAGTCTGTGTATGTAACACAACCATGATTCAGTTATTATCTAAAAATGAACACTTGGGGGGGGGGAGGGGGAAGGGACTGATTAAAGTACACTATTGCTTCTCCAAAAAACATGAAGCATTGGGCAACTAATTTAAAATATGAGTAACTCTTACAGGAAGGAGATTACATATATAGAGTTCAAAAAATAGGAAGAACATGGCCAGGCTACCTGAAATGCAGCCACTTCCATGTAAAACATTTGGCAATTTCAGGGAAATATTCTGTGTTTCAGAGCTTTTCAAAATGCTGCCAGAGCACTGTGATCACAATGACTCACTGAAGTTGTACAAAGAAAAGAATCAAACAGGGACACTTTGAGACTATCCAGAAGGAAATGAAGCATGGCAAGAAAACACACTATTTTTATCGGTGCTTTGTTTCATGTAGCAATTGCAATGTTCAAGTCAGACAGCCCAACACTCAGTAATGTGGTTCCAGCGAGTTACTTGGAGTCGCTCTCCTCCGCCTCGCAGCTTCCCACAGCAGCAGCCAGGACCTGGCAACGCACGTCCCGAGATCGGGGAGGCTTGGGATTCAAAAGACTTGCAGTTGATGTCTCAATCTGTACCTCAAATCCTCTTCTCATGTCTTTCATGGGAAGAACCTGGTTATTTTTTAATATTCCCTATTAAAACTAAAGATGTCAGATTGAATTTATATAGTTATACCTTTGCAGGGCAGGACTCTCCAAGGTTCCCTGAAATAGCTTCTTCCTGGGTTATGAGACTGCAGCTGCTTTGCCCAGAAGCTCTCTTAAAAAGCACAGCTACTCCAGGACAGAAAACACCTCAACCTTACATATAGTTGTGGGTAAGTTAAAGCCACTGGGTCACCCAGAATTCATTTTTTTAGGCTTAATTTAGGATGGCTTCCAGCCTCACCTTTAGAGCTGAAAGACTGATAGAGGCTAGAAGAAAGCTCTCATACGTGGTGCTGATCCGACAAAGAACACTTGGCTGGCACGGTCAAAGGAAGAAACATCACTTGGGAGAAGACAACTATCACCTATTTATTTTGCATGGCAATCTCTACCTGCTGCATCTTAATACAGTCTCCGTGCACACAACACCTGCAAGCCACGCAACTCTCCATTTCAACAGTTATAAGCACTTTTTATTTTTTGCCTCAGTCTTTTCGATAGGGACTTTTTGCTCTTTATAGGAGACTGTTCTTTCTGCAGCTGGTTTAACTTTGCTCGGTTTCCTCTAGTATTGGTTTCAGGATGCTACTGTGCCACAACAAGGAGTTTTTCAGTTCCAAAAGCTCTAAAACAAACACTCAGTCCTCTCCCCTCTCCTCACTACACACCTTTTCTTTACAACCAAAATATCTGCAGTTCCGAAATAGCTCACTTGGGTTTTGTTTTTAAAGAAAGATCTTGATTTACCAGCTTTCTTGTGGCATTTGGGTAATGTAGCAGTTGGAAAGTAGCTCCATGGCCTTCAAATCCAGGATACTTTGCATTTGTAAAGAAAAAGCTAAGAAAACAAGCACCCACCCATCAGCTATCATCTCGGGGGCAGAGGAAAAAGGGACTGTGCTAGTTTGGGCTGGGACAGAGTTAATTTTCTTCCCAGTAGCTGGGATGGGGCTGGTTTGGATTTGTGCTGGACACAGCGCTGATAACCCAGGGCTGGTTTCGTTACTGCTCAGCAGGGCTGACACAGAGCCAAGGCCTTTGCTGCTCCTCACCCCACCCCACCAGCGAGGAGCTGGGGGGGCACAAGGAGCTGGGAGGGGACACAGCCAGGACAGCTGACCCCGACTGACCCAAGGGATATTACACACCATATGACGTCATGCTCAGCAGGTAAAGCTGGGGGAAGAAGGAGGAAGAGGGGGGGACATTGGGAGCGATGGTGTCTGTCTTCCCAAGTCACCGTTCTGCGTGACGGAGCCCTGCTCTCCTGGGGATGGCTGAGCACCTGCCGGCCCATGGGAAGCAGGGAATGAATCCTTTGTTTTGCTTTGCTTGTGCGCGTGGCTTTTGCTTTCCCTGTGAAACTGTCTTTATCTCAACCCACGAGTTTTCTCACTTTTACTCTCCCCCATCCCACTGGGGGGGAGTGAGCGAGTGGCTGTGTGGGGCTTAGTTGCTGGCTGGGGTTAAACCACAACAGGGACATGCACAAACCAAGCCCCAGCTGGGATGTGAAAATCAGTTTTATTCTGGAGTATGCGAAAGGGAGCTTGTCAAGCACACCACAGGATCAGGTTTGCTTTGGGAAGAAGATCCGAGAGCGAGCAAGGGCAGAAGCAGTGATCTCAGATTTGCCTTTCGGAGCAACCTCAGCACAAGGCTGAGTGAAAGAAGTCTCTTATTCAACCTGCCAAAACTAGTAATCGCACCACACAGTGCCCTCATTTGCTCTATTTTATTGCTGCCTCTCAGAGCACTTCCATGATACGGAGCACTAGGTGTAAGGTAGAGGCAAAACCATGATTCTCGGATCACAGCTTTCCACATGGTCAACAAACGAATTCATGACCTTACCACCAACACTACCACACCAGATGAGCCCAGCCAGGACTCTCCCCTTGTCCAGGTGGATTTTAATGCCCGTATTTTTCTGTGTTAAAGAAAGCATAGCTTGCTTACTGGCAGTTTGTAAGAAGCTGGTCATAATTTAATTTTACATATGCCAAAGTTACCTCCAGCATTCACCCTACTCATGTCTCCTTCCCTGCTCCTAATTGCATTTTGCTCTGAGTGGAAAAAAAAGTTCATAAGCAGGACATTTAAGTCGCTTCCAGTTACATCCAACCCCAGGTTTCCATCCACATGTCTACGTGTGCTAACCCTCTACGTGCTTCAATACAGCAAAAAGCACTCTGCAGACTCTGATGAGCTGAAATGCCTGGAAGCAAAACATACAGACGACTGTTTTGCACTTTCTCTAGCTATAATGGCAGTGACCAGCAAGTGTACGGAGGCTGATGCACCAAAAGGAGGAGGAAAAGTTTGCTTTGATTTCCAATACTTTGTTCCAATGTATAAAAGGTACTTTGAGCACTTTCCTTTCCCGCAAGTTACGCACAGAGTGACTGCAGGCATCTCCGCAGAGATATTTACTCTTGCTGTTACAGTGCTATAACGACCCACAGATACGCCCTGTCACTGGAGTAACATGACCTTTTCCAGTTTAGCATATACTACTGTCAAAGTATTTACTATTTGCTTATTGAATATAGACAATTATCCTATCAACTTCCCCGTACATGGAAAAAGCATTTTCATTTGTAGCCAAGGACTGATATTATAGTACCAATCAATGTAGAAGCTGCAAGAATTTTGGTGCCATTAGTTTTGGTGTTCATTTGCGTTGCTTAATGCTGCATTTCACTGACTTCGAGTGATGAAGCTTTGGGGGTTTCGGGGACTCTGTGTCTTTTCTGGAAGCTGTTCTGCTACTGCACTCCACAGATCGCACTGTGCCTGCGATGAAACATAGGGTCCTTACACACTAACATATCTCCTCCTACAGAACTGAACCCCTTTCTCCTATCTTTGCTGCTTTTATGCATCAGTAACTGCTCAAGTTTCTAATATTGTTTCTTTGACGGCCTCTCCTGGCTCTTCTTCCCAGCAAGCCTGCATGATACAAAACTGCAACTCAAGTGTTAAGTTTTTAATATAACTATTTCTACTAAATGCCAATAAAATGCTTCAAGCACATGTAATTAAACAGTCTGGAGATAGATCTGCTAGTTAGTACATTCAAAAAATCTGACAGATTTTCAAAGAGAAGAAAAAAGGGGACAATTGTTCGATGTCAAGTCTTTACTGCAAGAAAAATGAAGTTATCTCCTTCTCCAACAGCCACCAGGGAACTGGCAGTAATTGGGGACTCAAAGAGGAGAGAAAGCTTGCCGGTCACGTTTGGGTTTGGTTGATTTGAGGGGGTGGACTGGAGGGGGTTTTTCATTTCTCTAAGATGCTGCAACTTTTAAACAAAAGTTTTCGTGCTATTTGGAACCTCTACATGGGATTCCTTATGTTTTTGTATTTTGTCTGTCTGTGGCAGTAGGTGTGATCAGCATATGTAACCATCTGCCTCATCAGAAATCTATAAGCAGCAAATTGCTTTTCAAGCAATTCAAAATTGGAATGTAAGGATGTGGAACAGTAATTATTAAAACAAGATGTTAATATGAGAAGAGCCAATTTATTTTTATAAAAAAAAAAATGTAATTTAATCCAAGAATTATCTGGAGTCTGTTTAATGGGCAACACTCACTTGACTGTGCAGGGGACGGTGAGCTACGCCAAACACGCTGTCTGTGCTGAGGCAGGTATAGAGGGAGCGTGGAAAGGACAGGCAGAGATGCTGCCTGGTGCCCTCCCAAGGTTTCTAAGGAGGATGAGCTATTTGGACAGCAGAGGAGAAAAGCAACGAGCACTGGCTCAGAGCGAGCCCTGCCTTACAGATGGGAGAACAGGTCCTGCGTGTCCACACCGGGGAGGTGCAAGTCTACCCTGCTCCTGCAACCCGCGTCCCAGAGGATAAGCAGTCTCAAGGGCAACGGGCTCCAGCTTTTGCTGGCAGAAACAAACACCCAACCTGATGGAAATTCTAATCCATAATTATTTTCCGAACCTCCCAGCCTCACTGCAATTTGGTTAGAAGTCTCCAGATGAACTTCACGGAGGCTTTAAAGAACAAGAAAGTCAACATCTAGCTGGTAAAAGCAGTTGCAAGTGACAGCAGACTGTCACATCAAAAGGCTGAAGCAACACTCTCTCCTTTCAAGAGCCATACTGGGGCATTTTCACTGTTGCTTTCTAAACACCTACAGCTTGTATGATCAGAAACACTCCTATGGTTAAGCTCTCTTCTCAGACATCTTTAATTCAAAACGCTGTTACAAAACAGCTTTCACAGGCTCCCAAAGCAAGTACGTCTTGGAAACAGAACTCAGAAGCCAGAGTTACAAGCGAGGATCCAGGTTTTCAAGTCGAGATAAACAAAATCTTTCACTAATTTACCATTGGCAAGCTCTGTGTTTAGCGAGAAGGCAAAGAAAACTTCCCCCAGCGCTCTGCTAGGCAAATGGTAGCACAGGCAACTATTCCGAGTATTTCACAGCAGTACTTTTCCATTTCCATTATGAAAGACATCTTAAGCATTTAAAAAAAAACCCCAACATTTAACTGTAGTGATGGAGGACTTTTGTTCCTTCCTCTTAACCCACTGCAGACGGGCCTGTTTCCCCCCACACCTACGACGCATGAAGCCGCAGGGCTGCAGGCAACTCCTGCAAGATGTTGGACAAAGTTGTGCCACTTCGATATACAGACTTTCAGCAACACATGCTCTCAAAAAAAAAAAAAAGAATTCAGGCAGGCTTGTAAGTCAAGGCTTCATGAAGAAAAACACCAGTGACCCCCTAAGGCTGCCTTATTTCTCCCCTGTAAACCCAGGCTAGCACAAGTCACCCAGCGGGCTACTACAGAGCATGCACAACTCTTCCTAACAGTTCCTTCTGCACCGTCAAAAGGGAGCTCTAAATATCACATGGAGTCTTCCACTTCGCATTAATTTCTGTGTTAATTGGCTGGAGACTCACAAACAGGAAGGAGGATGATACTCTTGAGGAAGAGCTGATTTTCAGTAACACAGCCACACTAAACAAGTTTAACTGCTTACGTTCACAGAGACTTTTCAGATGAGAAATTTTCCGCATTTTCTTTTTCCTCAAAGAATTACATTTCAAACCTGAGAACGTCTGAACCCGTAGGTGACATTGGCAGTGACTAACTTCTTGTCCATACAGACAAAACTTCCCAGTTTTCCCTAACGCGTTTGAAGTGGTGTGTGTTCCTTACTCCTGCTGCCGGCTCAAAAAGGCTAGTTATGACAAGGGATCGAATAGCTGCTCTATGTGAGATACAGCTTTTATAATTAACTCCACAGATTGATTTCTGCAGAAATCATTCTTTAACCAGGAATTCCCTACTCCCAGAATGGCCTCTACTCAGCTAAGCTATTTAAGAGGTTACCTGGGGACTTACTCAAGTGCATTAAATTTCAGTTTCATCCTTTCAACCGCAGCAATACCTTGAATTAAATGTCACACATCATATTTCTGCATGATATTGATATATTCACTTGCATTTCAGACTATTGTAATTACTGATTGACTTTATTCTGAATCCAGCATCTTCCTGGAAAAATATCGTCTAAGCAAAAAAAAAAGCAGATAATGTTGGATTAAATCTGTATTTTATGCCTAATTCAAATGTTTGTTCAGCACAGCCACCTAAAAGGATTCAGGAAGCAGCTGTGAATCTCATCAGGAATAAACTGCAAAATAAACAGATAATTGTCTAAAAAAGGAAACAAACCCCCACTATGCTGTTCTCTGTAACTAGAGGCATTTAGAGATTATACAGAATAATCAAAGTCTGGGGACCATTCAGTAACGCAGTCGAGGAGGACGATAGTGTGCCGCGTCGCTTAGACCGGCATAAGACAAACTTCTGTACTGTTAGGAGAATACACAGATGCCATTTGTAAAACGGTTTAGACAAGTGCCCCTAATTATCTCTCAGGATTCACAACATGTTTAAATACTCTTAGAGCATTAAAGAATCAACCAGAGAACATGTAATGTAATATAAAAGCACTCTTTCAAGTGCTATGAACATTGATAGTGTCATTTACTAATCTCTTGGTGACGACCCTGAAATTAAGGCAAGACTGTGCAGTGGAGCATCTGAACCGCAGGCTTGGAAGTTCAGATATGTGACCCTTGTAAAGCCCAAATCCATCAGTTATAGCCCGTTTCCATTTATAGATAATCAAAGCTTCCAATGCGTGCTAAATGTATTATCCATAATCCCTGAAGTCAAAGGTTAACAACTGCACTTCAGTATATGTGACTACAGTTCGGTGACTATTGACTACAGTTTGTTAATTATTTCATGGTGACTATCATGGTGTTGATTTTATAAAGGAGTAGATTTATTTAAATAAGCAGTTGTTGGAAAAGCAAAGATAGACAAGTTTGAAATAAACACAATTTCAGCAAAGGGGAGGGGAAAAACACTGCCACAGACTTGGACAACTACCAGAAACATTTAGATTCACAGAAAACCTAACTTTAAGATGATTATTTTCAAAAGCATCAGCATTTGTTTGGAGCAACATGCATTAGACACTCATATTCTTGGAGATAACTAAAAAAAAATTACGTCCAGCCTCGTTGGTTATTTTAGGAAAGAGCAAGCCCTATACCAGATAAGATGTATTTTTAAATGTTTCTTCTTCCACACGCTTTATTCCAACTGTAAAAATTGACCTTTGGTTTTAACAAGCCATACACACCACATGGCCAGACGTGGGAGGGAAAGAAGCGCACAGCCAGCGCAGCTGATGCACCAGCCCCAGGGTCGGGTGAGGAGTGGGGACCACAGGCGGCCACACCAGGACGACAAAAGGCCTCCGAGACAGTATTTAATGTTTTATGTTCAGGTGCCCACCTTCACCTATTTAATAGCAATAGAATAGTGACTTAAAAGTAACAGAAAAGGTAAAGTAGTCCTGGCTCCTCACACCATCTTCACCTATTCCCTCAAAATTCCCCTCGTGCTGATGCAGGTACAGGTGTACACGTCTCTATTCCTTTTGACTGGTTTTAAAAGGACCAATATATATGGGAAACCTGAACAAATTCCAAATAATTCTGAGACAATACACCTTGTTTTCATAAAATGCCATTTGACCAACTTTTTGAGTATGTATTTTCCATTAGCTCCTCGTTACCAACAACAGCTCATTTGTATGTTTTAGATCTGAATTTCCTGTTGCTTTAAAAAGTGTAAATTACAAGAATTGAGAGTGCACTGTAGTCTTCAGGGGTTCATCCAAGTATCTAGTTGTTGACATTTAAAACATCAGGGCTGTCAAAATGGAAAAGGAGAGTCTAGTGCTTATATAAACTTAATTTCCTTGTTTCTATTAAAAAGTTATTAATTAAAAGGTAGTCTCAGCCAGGTTCAAACTCTTCATGCACAGCCAGCTTCCTCTGATCCTACTCTATCGAGAAGATTTTTTTGGCATATTAATATTCTACTCAGTCAAATAATAATACATCTATAATTCATCTTACAGCCTGCACAGGAGCAGTGGTAGCATCTTCACAAGACATCTTCCTGCACCATGAACGTGCACGGTAAACCACTGGAGCTTCACTGGTTTACTGTCTTGCAGGTTACTAGAATACCCTGGCCAAATGAAATCAGAGCTATTATGTAAAAAAGACCCATTCGTATCAGTAATTACTTTGTCATGTACTTTAAAGTTTCGAAGTCTCGATGCCTACACTGCATTTCATTCTCTACACACATTAAGGAAAAAGTCAAGTTCTGCAGCAAGTCCACGGACAGCCACTGAGACCAGAACATGTACTAAGCAGGACCAGTTGCCCAGTTTATTAGGGTATGTCTTATGTTCTTACGCTCTTCATTACCTGGGGACACAGGGCTTCAAGCTGGCTGGCTGACATGCGAACCAATTTCACACCTTCTTCGTTGTTCGAGATGGAACAGGCCAAGTTAGCAACCTATGTTAGAGGTGGGAGAAAACAAAACACAACTGTTAGAATTGGATTTTATTTCCCTCTGTAGGAAACTTTTTACCCACCTCCAACAGCGACCAGTAACCCATCGTGAAATACAAAGCGTCCGCATTCGTTCGGTTCTAACCAATTTTGAAACCACTAATGACATCTGTTCCTTCTCTAGCCATAAAACCATAACACCATCTGTTCCTTCTCTAGCCATAAAATCGTAACACATCAGATCATAAAACTGTAGTCATTCAAACAAGACAGACAGATCACTGTTAGCACTGATTTGGTTAAGTTCCCTCCAGTAAAAGGTACAAGAGCATCATTGGCAGCACTTGGAGTTACAGTTAAAGAGCCCATTCCCACTCAAGTGAGACAGCAGCAATCATACCATTAAAAAAACCAATCCAGCTCCCGTGCAGCTGAGGATTAAGTCTTCCATGTCCATAAGCACAGGGATGCTCCCTTTTTCTTGAAACGTTTCCATATCCTGCTGCGTGTCAATGCAAAAGAACTCAGAGGCTCACCAAGCGATTCACCTACGCAAGCGGTGCAGTGGCGTTGCACAGCTCAAGCTGTTTCGCTGGTGGTGCACAGAGAACATCTCTGCCACCCCATACAGGTATTTGAATGCGTTGGCTTAAACTGCTCGATGTACTTCTCATCTAGTCAAAGACCACAGTATCAGGCAGGCGCTCCTCCAGCCCTCCATTTATGCCACGATTCATTGAATAAAAACATTTGCTGGCACAGGTGATCTTGAAGATCCATCCACAAGTCTCCAAAATTTGAGTAGCATCTCGTGATGCTAAAACTTTACTTGAAACCCTTGACCTGCTGCACAGCAGCATCCTTCCTTAACTAGGTCATCCTGAAACAGAGGCGGCAGGTAAACACCTGCCTTTTAGGAGCGCACGGGAAGGGGACAGCACAGAATTTTTTGGTAATTGAAGATATTCCTCATATCGGAGCTACTCTCAGGGGAAAGAAGTCTGAAGTAAGTTACACTTCTTAGTTGACAGGTGAATGACAAGCATGTTATTCTGAGCCATTTGAACACAGAAAGCTGTAAAAATAGCACGAAGTGAACTGAGATGAACACCGAGTACTGTCCTTTCAAAGACAGAGCAACCTGCAACCCCCCCCGTAAAAGCATCATCACAAGCCAGCAGGTGCTAACACCAGTGAACCAGACTTCGCCATACACTTTTCTCTGTAAGGTGGGGAAATTCCATTCTCCCTTTCGTTAAACTATCCTGTGCATTCGTATACAAGTCATTTTGAAGTAGTATCTGCAGCTATAGCGTGTGCTTTTCCCCCTCCCCAAGCCATTCCCTTGCGACAGATGTTCCCACGCAGAATACATTACTGTCCCACAAACCGTCACCCACATGCCAACATACTTGAATGGTGTTTCTCATCAATCCCATTATTAATCGTGGGACCAAAAAGCAAGTTCCCATTGCAAAGCGCACAGTCTCTTCCTCCCTCCAGTTCCAAATCAAGTTACAAAGGATAAAAACCGGTGTGCTGTCAAGGAGAGAGGTATGTTTCCAACACTGAACGACCAAGTAAACAGATGCAACTGCATATATTTGGATGAAAACAAACTGAAGTTGAGGGAAAGACTATGCAGCATCAACACGACACAGAAAACTCTGCCAGTTTTCAGGAATATTACTGTCCTGCTCCTCAACTTTCTTTTCCACTAGTCTTCATAGACAAGATGCACACATTAAGAGGTGGAATCGTGTAAGTCTTCAGTTCATCGCACGGTCGTGCAGCTTGTGCCCAGCTTAGCCAAGGCTCTTTTCTCCCTCCTTTCTGGTACCACGTTTGCTGCAGTCTCCAGCTCAGTTCCTCTCTGCACGGCACTACCACCAAACAGCTGTACTCTCGATAACAGCCTATCAAAAAGGGATTTTATTTTGAACACAGGTTGTTTTTCCTGTAGATTTGCCATGTCTTAAATCCCTAGTTCACAGTGAGCTGTAGTACATTACGCTTTTGTTTAGAGGCTCAAAAAAAAAAAAAATCAAAAGACAATAAGATTCCATGATTTAAAAGTCAAATAAAGATTTTGCTGTTGTTTTAAGCACAGGTCATATTTTTGAGAAACACCAGTTTGCCAATATTTTTTATGGTCCATATTTTCACGTTGTTTCTGCCTCCGCGGCAGCAGTTACAATCTCTAGGAGCGAGAAGAACACAAAGCTCTATTGAGTAGGGCCTGAATAAAAGCGACATTGAAGCACTACAAAATCAGCCTCTCCGATATCTGGAGATGTTGTGCTCTCTCTCAAGCCAAGTGTGATGAATCAAGCGCACAGAAACCCCGCTCTGTCCGAATACAGAGAGGCAAAGAAGTTTCTAATTGAGTGTCCCCGCCATGGTATGATGAAATTTTGCTTTTTTGCACAGTCATTTTTGAACAGTCATTTTTCTTCTGAATACCTCACTGATAGCAATTCTTCTTTAGAAATTGCCCGACCGGGACTGCCAACCTTTATGAAAGAAGTGTGTGTGCTTCCCTGACTGAGGGTCTTTGGCAGTTTAAGACAATCCAACTGTTGGCTGCCACATCCCATCCTACTGCCACGTCTCCAAATCTCAACACTTCATTTCAGCATACTCGTCCAAAAGAAAGCTATTCGCTTTGGCGGATTAGTTTCTCTGCCAGATTAGCACACAAGCTTCCCAGCAAACTATTTGCTGAACATCAGAGCGAAGCAGGGCCGTGGCAGCGGCAGAGAGGACTTTACAGCGCTGCAGGACATGGCCCTAAATTCACAGCGATCCAGCATTTACTGCACCTGTGGGAAGACTCCGTCAAACTATTGGAAAACACTCACAAACCTCTTAAAATTTGAAATTTAAGAAGAGCTACGTCAACTAATTCATCAAGTTGTAAATGACATTACAGTGAGGTATTTTAAATTGTCATTAATTATCAGGTAGTCTATAGCATGAATTCTAAAGTTGCGGGTACCAGCTGCGGCGGATGGTTGTACGATTAAGAAATTTAATTTTAAAGGTATCTGAGAGAACCCATCAACAACAACATCAATATTTGACAAATAATGTCACGCGCCCTGTCCGTAGAGCGGATAGGGTACTGCTGGCCAGTTATTTGACAAGTACACATAACACATAGGATTTTGCAGCCAAGATGAAGATCAACTATAGCCAAATTTGCTTTAAAGCACGCAGAGCACTTGGAAATCATACATTTCTAAAACTTTCAAATAAAATAGAGCACCTCAAGCAAACAAAAATTCCCCTTAAATCAAATGTAAATGAAATAGTTTCTCCGTGTCTCCAACAACGTAGCTGACTGACAGAGTAAGAGGTCAGACTTGATTTAGAAAGAACACTTGTGCTTGAGAGCAAAATAGCAATTGAATTTCCACTGCATTTGTTCATTCTTACCATTCAATATCATCAAGCCCCTTTACATAAGCACTACTGGCACAGGCAACAAAGGAGACAAAAAAATCGCAAATAATGTAATCAGCCATAATGAGCAATCTCTTGAAAAAAGTTAAAAATACATAGGGAATGAAGACAGACTAGAGAAACTAGACTGACACGGTTCAGAGACCTCTCGCAGCACTGACAGACCAATTTAAAAGCACCTTTTTGCTGCAATATCAAGGCTCCCTTAGTTCTGAGTATACAACCATGTCCCAGAGATGGCTTCATGTATCCCAAAAGGCAGGACGGACCCAAAGCAGCTGCCGGCGTTCAGATGAACGAGCTTAAACTGACCCCCAGTGACAAACGCACCGAGCATTAGCGAGAAGTGCACAGACAGAGCCATTTCTACAAACGGAACTAACGAACTGGTGCCAAGTAAAACTCAAGGCTGGACGAACTCATCTGCCAAGTGGGTTTCATGCACTGACCAGTTTTTGAAACTCAAATCCGACTGGTGTTAACAATGACGTCAGAGTACTGCAAGATGAGGCGATGCCTTCGGAGGAGGCACTGCTTACCTGGTTCCTTCTAGAGGCAGGCACCATCTCAGCACAAAGGGCCCATCAGGAATACATTATTAGCAGGAAGGTATCATTCCAATATAAAAAAAAATATTGCACCATCTGTCACAGAGTGATTCCATCTCAAATTCTAGTTATTTTGAGTCTTCAGAATTTACTAATTTTAAATCAGGAAAAATCTTGACATTTCTAAAGCAGTTTTTTTTCCTCCGTTAGTGACAATTTGTCAGCTTCTGTTTGTGTTGTCAGCTGTTGCAGACAACTGCCTGCTCTGACAATAGGCAGTTTTTACCTTTTTCACCTGAAAAACATTTTTGATTTTTTTTTTTCTTTAAACTTGAAATTTGTTCAGATAATGACTGAGAAGTCGTGTCTTCCAGCAATTCAAAGACTGCAGCAGCCTCAACTACACGAGCCTGGGGTCATCGCTAAGCTTCTTAAATTACACTGTTGAAAATAATTGAGAGAAATACTGCCTCAGCTTTGTACTTGTTAAACTTTCTCTTTGCACTGACATCCTAGCTTAGGTAGGGGGGTTACTTTATGTGGAACTGTTTATTAAAGGATTGACAAATTGCTTTTTCAGTAAGCGACCAAAAAACGCGAGAGCAAAAAGGAACTATAATGTCTAACACATTAAATCTTCTTTTTCAAGGATTTCAAAGGCTGACACTGGAAGTTTGTGTTCAAGTCTCTGCTTCGTGCACCTGGATGGACTTCAGAGAAGCAGCACCAAGTTTTTCCTCCTTGTTTACAGGTCATGTTTTTAGGACAGCTTCAAATACACAAAGCCCTCCTAAACGGGTGCGGGATGCAATCACCCAGCAATGCTGTAATCCAAAGAAGGCTCTGTAATGTGTTTATTGTTGCATAATTTAAAATTGTCAGAGCTGCCTCTGCCACACAGCATCGTTATAAATAAGGATTATATATCGCTATGCAGGAGACAAACATACACTAATTGAATTCTAAGAGTCTGACGACTCTAATTTGAAACTGTGGTTGTAAAAATAGCATTGCAGAAGTAAGAGTGTTCAGACGGTCTTCTGATTGAAAAACTAAACTTCTAAGTTTAACATTAACCAGTATCCTCTCATAGCTGATGCTCGCAAACCCTTATGCAAAAAATAACAAAACCATACTCATTTATACACAGATACTTTGGGAATTTTAATAACAAGGAAACAAAGCTTTTCAAAGGTGTTCCTGCCATTTTAATTTCTGATTAAACTTCAAACTTTCAGCATCTTGTTCTATTTTTTGCTTTTCATTTTACAATTTCTCTGGGAATACAAATTCCCGCTTTTAAGCAGCTTAAAATCACTCATTTAAAAAAAAAAATGGACAGGCAGCCATTCAACATTTTCCTCTTGAGGACCTGCTAAAGAAAAGCGTATCTGATATTCTCACAAAATTCAAATACAGCACATCTAATTTCTTCCTCCTCCCTATTAAGAAAACAGTCCAGATTCACTTCATGATGGTCAAAGTCCATGAAATTAATTTATCTGCAGAAACAACTGTTCTGGCAAAACTAAGTGGCAACTGAGGACTCTCAGAAGAGATGTGTCAATTATGTAATTTCCACTCTTCTTTTTAAGAAGGCTTTTATTATTGAATAAGTTCATACATTTATTAAGTCACTCGTACACTACACTCAATATTCAAGACAAATGTGAGCATTTTAACATCCAGTCCTAATAGGCACCACAGGAGGGAGAAGCGTGCATTATAGCTATAATCCTATAAACTCACTAGTTTTGCAGAGGCATAGCTAATTTTGAATTACGCAGAACAGTTTCACTACTTTAATGCGCGGAAGGATGGCAGGAGGACTTCAGTCCAAGTCCATCGGGACTCTGGAGCAAGTTACCAGGAGTCATGCTGTCAACTACTCTGTGATTTTATATGACTTAAGTAGTTGCAAGCAGCTGCAGCTCCACAGAAGGTACCTTGCAAGAGCTTGTTGTGGGCAACAGAATCCCAATGTATTAACTTAAAATAGTAAAAGCCTTTAAATAAAACAAGCCGCACACAGAAAAACTCCAGACGTAAAGCACTGAGGGGAATGATGGACTAAAATTGAGGTAACTGCTATTTCCAGAGCTCTGCAACCTCACGTAGATGAGAGCAATTTTAATTTCAAGTCTGGTTATAAACACAGGGAGGGGAAATTTCAGCTAGATGGAATAAAACTGGCAAGCAAAATGTTTTCACTTTTGAATCAAAAAGTTTTAGCCAATGAGAAACAGGGGTTTCAGGGGGTTTTACTTCAACAGGCTAGCAACTGATTGAAAGAGGAAAGGGATCGGAGACAGTATATTGTGTACTTTCTGCCCCCTATAATATTGAGGCAATTGCTTAATATTTTCATGGGTAACCACCTTTCTTTTGGGATCAAATCTTAAAATTCGCACCTTTTAAGTTGTATCTGTGTGTCTAAAAATCTCATTGAGGAATATAGCTTTGCATTTGGCTCTCAACCTAAGCAAGCTGTCTCCAACTACCTCTCCAGCTACCCAGTGCCATTCCAGGTATAGCTGTCCCACGAAAGCTCTGTTCGACACTGGCGAGCTCCTTCCATACCTGAAACGTCTTTCTGCAACAGAGCGCAACCCCATGTGTTGTCACGGTTTCGTAAAGTAGGGAAATTTTTCAGGCAGTTGGGCAAACCCAGAGTTTGTGCATCATGACAAACCGAACTGGGCTCCATTCACCGAGCAGCAAGTGCAGAAGGGAGAGCACTTCTCTCTCGTGCCAACAGGAAAGTTTTTCAATCCAAGAGGGGGAAGAGGTGTTTGAAGGGAACTAATACATCTATAGCATAAAACATATCCACAGTAATAAAGGGCTAGCAGTACAGGAATACCTTTATTTCCAGACTAGATTATCCTTTCTGTAGGCCTGACAGAGAGCAGAGCTGGTAAAGGAATACCAGTGTGCTACGTGGGCACTGTGCCCCTCATAGATGCAGCTGTAGCAGCAGATGTAACTATTGGCACGGCAACTATTCCTTCCTCAGACAAACAAGCTAAAGTGATAAAATGTTGTTATAAGCACAAAACACATTAGTTACACAAGTCGATCTGAGCTACCATGACAGAAATCACACAGCTGGTATGTAATGTAGTTCTGATCTTAAGCTAAAACTTTCAAAGTGAACCCCCATCTTAGATGCTTCTTAGCAACACAAATGTTTTTTCTTTAAAAGTGTTTCTAGTAGTGATATTTGGATAGTACCTGAATAATTATCCTTATCCAAAAAAGCCTCTATGTTTATCAAAGTGGTAACCATAATTCTTTCCTATCTCATTTTGCTCATCACTCAGAGCATGCTGCATTATGATCTTACTAAAGGCTTCCAACGGGGTGCCTATTATTAGCTGTTTAAACCAGTTTTTGGCGATTCAGACAACTGTTCATGGCAAGTTTAATGGTAATTATAAGTACATTATGCTCTTGAAGAAGGCGACAAAACAGTAAGAGGAATGAGCTCTACACAGACTTCAGGCAACTCCTTGATGACACTACATGACTAATACTCCAATATTGCTAATGACTAAGATGATGAAAATCCAGACATGCACTGAGGTTTAGTTATGTATCAAGAATTAAAACATTTATACCACATCCAGAAAAGCTGCACCCAAAAAGCTACTTAAAGATGCTGTTGGAATTAAGACTCAAATATCTGGAAGGACTTTATTGCTTTTTACCTGCCTCTGAAGACATCACGTCAACAGCACCTACACTCAACTGTGCTTATACTTCCTGATCTCTTCTACAGATTTGTCCTTCCCCAAACGCTTCTGTGTTTCCAGAGGAAAAAGGAACAGAGTAAATACAGGACTATTTCTAGTGGGGGAAAAGGACCTTAACATAGTTTACCAAACCCTAACCTCATTCACCTCCAACTTCTACACCCTTCACATCTCCCTTGGCCCAAGTCCCACACTCTCAACAATCATCCAACAAATCATGACTCCCCCTATGGAAAAGGTACGGCACAAACGCCTCTCCTCCATGTAGCAGGAGATAACCGGGATGATTTTTCAAAGAGAAGAATGTCTCCGAACACCCCGATTGCTGTCCAGATATGTGAGGGTTCAAATTCCTCTTCAGTCGCTTCATCTCTCCCATCAGTTTCACTGTCAGATTACCAATTACCTTGCTTCTCCCATGCGTACTTACAATGAAATCTGGATAGAAAGATTATCCTGAAGTCTCTTATTCCTCTTCCAATATGATTTTTAATATCTACCAGCATTCTACGGACCCTTTCATACATAATTTGGTGTAGCATTAGAAGATTGGCCTCAAACAAACCCCTTACAAGAACAAAAGTTATCCTATTAAAAGGTCACTTGACTTGCCTTTACTTATGTACGATGTATTAAATTTGTATATCCAGTTTTGTTGGAAAACGGAAGAACTTTTTTTCTGCTGAGGCCTTCCCACTTCACTGATTATGAATGTAAGGAAAGCGTGTTCTATGAGTACAATTTAATTTATTTATGAATTAGTTGACTAATAAAATGAACTTAGAAGGAAAGTGCATCGGTTCTTGAAGAGTGTCAGACTTTAGAAGGCACAGTAGAGTTATACTGGTCATTTACTGAAGATATTTGTTTTAAATTGCTGCCAAGGTTATCTATAGACAAATTACAGAAAACGTGCTTGCTCTTCGGAAAAGACATTTTGCTCTCCATCTTAAAATGGGGAAATTAGTCTCCAGTTGGACTAACCTTGCCTCTCTTCTCCAGACCATAGCGCAAGGACATTTCCCTTGTAATACACAATTACCTTAAAAATAAAAGCAAGTAAAAGCCAACCTTGAGTTTGCAGGGTTTTTTCCCCCGCTGTAAATTAGCTTACTGAACAGGAAAAATAGGTGCTCAGATACCGCAGTAATGACTGATAATGACCCTAGCCTGGAAAATGCCGAGCTTTGAGATGAATATATGCAAAGATTCAGAAAAACCTTCCAAGTCAATATTTGATTTGGGTGTCAAGTGCTATGCTTGTCTGCACGTTTCACCCAAGATACATCATCTCTGTCTTTCAGTACTGATAAATACTTTTGAAGGCAAGCATGAAGAAAGAATGAGCAAAGCCAGTCCACTCCCATCTCCAAAGATGCTAGTTTCAGAAACTTTGTATAAACGCTGGAAACCAGGTGGCTGGTAGACACAAAGGATAATGTTGTGAGACCAGATTTATTTCTAGATCTGCTGGATACTTCCATTCCACGCTTCGTTTTTGACAAATGCATAAGATGCACAAACACCAAGTGCCTACCTTTATCACAAAGGTAACTAGCCATGCCCACGTATGTTGTATCTCATGAACAGAGGACAGGCAAGCCTCAGTTTTTCAAAGCCTTTGCTGTGTCTGAAGTCCAAAAGCTAGCAATTATTTTAAACCCAAGCTATGTTTTACCCACTTCAGATTTTTTTAAAAGCCTTTCACATGTAAAAAACCTGCAGCTGTTAGACTCTCTGAAGAATATATAGGCTGCAAGTATGCGCAAATCAGGATAAATTGCAATAAAAACATTGCAAGTGGGCTTTGGGCTTTTGAAGAGTGGTATTTTTAGACTGAGGTCTGAAGAATTACTCCAGGACATCGGGCTAGACAGTCAGGGCAACAGAAGGGGAAAATGTCAGCGCGAGAGGCTACAGATAGCTTATGGAGTTGCAAGTGCCCAAATGTGATTCTTTCCAAGCAAATAAATTTGCAGTCTGCATCTGTTCATGGGTTTTCACTGAAGATGAGAAAAATCATCTCTCCATATGCAAGATACAACCCAGTGCATTAAAAAAAGGCACAGAGCAGTCTTTTCAGATAAATTATAGCAATTGGAAAATAAAAGATGCTTATGAAATATCATTGAGAGCTTTCATCTCCCTGGTCTTACCAAAGTTTCTCTGAGAAAGAGACTTAACGTGTAAGTTGAGAAGAACATTTGACACAGGGGTACTGGGTTCCAGAATAAGATAAGATTATTTGCTATTTTTAAGGAATTACAAACTCTCCCTTTCCAAAATATTCCTCAGCCAGCAAACAGCTACTGGAAGATTTTAACCTGGACTCTGTCCTCATCTACCTTTTAGCTACCTAATTTCTTAAGGTCTGAAAAACTTTTCCATTAAAACTACACAGTATAAATCAGTGACAAATTGACAACCTAATTTTTATTTTTCTAAAGTATTCAATAGTGTAGCAAAAGTTTCTTCTTAACATTTATGGCTTTTTCACTTTTCAGAGAACAGCCAGAAGTGCCTACAGTGACTACGGGGAGCGGTACAAAGGCAACTTGCATGCAAGCACACTTCAAAGACCGAGATGAACAAAAAGTCAGCTTGGTGCTAAGTGACATCATTAAAAATGAGCACCAAGTTGCAGGACAGCCTAATTTCTTCTAGGGAGGAACATTAAATCTAAGGATGCCAATGCCAAGCTGTCTTTCCTCAAGAGCAAAGTTACAGGTCGGAGAGCCAAGGCTACTTTACCCAGCATCGTAAAAACCATTGGAACGCAAGTACGTGCTTTACAATCTGTAAATTAGGAAGATTTTCATAATTCACAAGTGAATTTAACTTTTTCTTACATTGGTTCCCAAAATGCTGTCTCTTCTGTTATTCCTGTGCGCCGCATTTAAATTGGCTTCTCAATTCCCGAATTAAACTCCTCTAACAGAATTCAGGCAGAGTGCTAGCTAGTTAATGGACTGTTAGGACAGAGCAATTTTGAAAGCTATCTTTGAAACATATTATTCAACTGAGACAAGTCTCATTTTACTATTTTACCATTTCTCAGTTTTCAAAAGGCAGGATAAGGGGGCTAGTATTTTACTACGTGGGAAACAAATAGGATGGAAGCCCTTCGGGACACGGTTTGGTGTGGTCTCTCTAAAAGATACAGACCCAGCAGACAAATCAGACTTTTATGGTTATTGCACCTTTTGGTCAAATTTGGCTGCCCGGACTTTAGGAACCAGAAAGCAGACAGCGCTCCGCTGCCAAGAAGGGAACATTTCAAAATAAAATTACCCAAATCATGCACTTTCATCTCTTTACAGCTGCTTGGAGGGCCCATAAACACCTCTGCACTGCAGGAGCAAGAACTCCCTGTGCTAACCCAGGGCAGAACTAGCACTGCCACTCCTCCTGTCTAGCCAACACCTGCAACAGTTTAGTGTAAAAAAAAAAAAAAAATATATATATATATCACAGTCCCCTCTAGTGGCTGGTTCACCAGGAGAGCAGCACTGACTCCTCCAGGTCACAGGACAAAGGGGTACTAAATCCAAGGTGTAAAACTCTGCACTCATTCAGATGGGGATCTTCCGAGTTACCTAGTGCAGAGCAGGTCTCTTACGTGTGTTTCTTCCCATCGCTTTGCATTAAAGGAAAGGACACGTTCTCTTCTACATCCAACACCCAGGAGCCTGTCAATCATGGCGTGATACACAACACAGCTCCGTTCTGCGCTGCAGCTGTTTTGTCACATTTGATGTCTTGAGTCACTCAGCAGCATTTCTGAGGGTAGTTACGATAAACTCCCTGGCACACTTATCTTGCGCTGAAAACAGGTGGAAGCAATCACTTCTCATCGCACCGAGCCGAACGTCTTCTGTTCTGCTCTTACACAATCTTTTATTGTTTCTTCAGATACCTGCAGTCGAGTTTTCTGCCCGAGAGCAGAATCATATGGGAACTTGCAAACATCCTTCTCCATTCTGGCAGAGACACACCGAGACATTGTAGGAGCAACCCACCCCGACCTGTCTTCCTTCACAGTAAATTTGACATCGCATACGACTCCGCAGTGGCTCTCTATCCCCTCGAGACAAGGGCTCTGCAGGCATACTATTCCCCTTCTGTCGAAGCTAAGCATATATATTAATCCATCTACATTCGTGGAAGAGGTTTATAAACCATCTAGATCATGCTACTCTATAGCTATAGTTACATTTTAGACAGCAAAAGCAATAAGCAAGCCTTCAAAAAGTTGTTGCAGTAGCATATCATTTTACCAGAACCTTTTGATGCCAATCAGAAATATTGTTTAATGCATACTTTCAGGGGAACAGTCTTTCTTGAGAGACAGACTGTTTGGTTGAATAGAGGTTCTGTAAAACTCATTTGCAGCTTGGCATTTTGCACACAAGGTAAGGTCAGTAAAAGCCGCTCTTACACGCCAGTGAGGACAGCCACCCGTTGCTTGTCAGACGGCACACGTATTCTGAAGGAGCAGGGAGTAAGGGCTCACCTAGCGAGGGTGGGAGGGAGGGAAGCTCGCGGACGGAGCAGCGCAATTACTCCTTTGTAATTATGATGATAAACTCCGCGTGTGGACACCACGCATCCACTGAAGAGGTGGCAGAACTATGGCAGAATAGGCACTGCTATTGTTACGCCAGTCAACTTCTCCCGTAAACAAGCCCCCAAAATAATTTTCTAGATAAATTAGGCTTGCAACATGAAGAAGGGAGACTTTAGACAAAACCCGCTCCAAAGTGTTCCCACTGCTGCACGTGGCACGGTCGCATCCTGCTGCCAAGGCAGGGCCACAGCAGCACTGTCCTCCGCCTGCTGTTTTGTCGAACAATGCTAATTACTTAAAATTTAGAATAAAATAATTGTGAAACTATATGAAGACGGCATTTACACTGAAACATGGCAGGCCAAAAGTGAAGAATGGATACCTTTCAAGAATTAAGGATTTTCATTGCTTTGACAGCAACTCTGAAGAGCTGGACTAGCTTGATGCACCCCAGACTACGGGGCAGTTGTGCACCACGCTCAGAGCCCCTAAGGCTTTAAAGAAGAGTGAGAAAAATCAATTGAGCAAGAGTCAAACTATTTTTACTGATTTTTGATAAAAGTCTTATTCTTGAGTGATTTAAATCTGTCAAGTTGTGTTGAAAGTATTCCCGATGAGCCCAGGAGACGGCTGGACTCAATTATCAAATGCAGTGATACCAAGAGAGCAAAAATCCATTCACCAGTACGTGTCCGTTCCCAGGTAGGTGCTGAGGTTAAGCACAGGAGCCAGCTGATGCCTCAAAGCGTACTGAAGCGCACAGGAGGAGCTTCTGAAGTTTATTCCTAGTGGCATGTTTCAGCAATACCTATAGAAGTTTGCTCCTTGGCATTTAGCATCCACAGGCACAAAACTCTCATGCAAAAACAATGGCAAGAGGATGAGATTACCGAGATGTATCTGTGAATACAGGGTATGAACTTACGTTGCTCGTTGTAAATGTGCTACCTGTTGGAAAACTATTACATTTAGTAGTAGACTAGTGATCTTTAACGCGTTTTAGTTAAGACAGGTTGGTCCCATTTAAGCTGATCTTCCCACAGATTAGCTTTAGTCTGGAGTAACATCAGCTTGAGAGCCTTCGGGTTTATCAGAAAAAGGTGGCAGGGATCAGTTTTGTTGTTATTGCGAGTTTTCTGTTTGTCCGTTGTTTGCTCTTTACACACACGCAAGCAGGTTTTCATTCTAAAAGTCTTCACAAAAGGCCTGTTTATATTCACTGGTGTTTTACTGAAAAGCAAAAACCTCCAGGCTTCAAGCAACGGGTCAAATCGTACAGCAGGACAGTCATGCCACAGCCTCCCTTACTCCGTATCACCATCTCCAATTAACAAAGCAAGTAAAGGTAACAGCATAATAAACACACATTGTATAATATCTAAAACTACATGGGCTATCTAACAGTAGCTGCTGCTTTTTGATAAGCTTACATTTTAAGTTATTTAAATATTAAATTAAATTATATTTAAATCCATTAAAATAAAATTTTAAAAGCAAATTTATTACAGAAATTGCTATTTGGTTCAACAGAATTGAAAAATGTGTTTTGCCTGGTCTTGCCTCAATTTAACTAGTGATTATTTAATTTTAATTTGTACCATCTTACCTCAATCAATTTGTTGGCATGTTCACGGAAAACCTGGGCATATTCCTTAACTTCTTTCTCGTTCCCATTCTTGGCAGCTTCAATCAATACTAAAAGTGGAACATTTGTTTCCAGAAAAGAGTCTGATACATGGTCCATAACAGCTTTGCGGAGCTAAAATAGAAAGAAAAGAATGAGATATTTTTCAGTAGTGTTCTACTGCTGGCTTCCTTTTACTGTATTAATACATAAAGCTTAAGTACTTTTGTCGTTGATCCTTTTTCCTTTGTGTGGTCAAGGCTTTCCCTGCACTAAGTCTTGTCTATACCCTTTTTGCTTCAATTTAAATTAAATCTCCTTAAAAAAAATGGATTAGTTATATAAGTGCAAGTCACCAGTTCGGCCACAAATATTGATTTAGCGGCTCGTATTGGTTTTGTCTGAGTAAATTTGCTGCTTTCCCTCAGCTGATTAAACAACATGCTGATTTAACTTTTTTATTTTTCTACTAGAATAAAAACATTTTTCAACAAACTTCATGCATATTCACATTTACTTGAAAAGGGGAATACATTGCTTTAAAAAACAAATGGACAAAAGATTGATGTTACATAAATACAGTCCTCAAAGAAAATAAGATGTGATGAATGCCGTCAGAATTATGAAACATACCTGATTATGTTCAAAATCCATAAAATGTGAGGTTTTTTTTGTTTTAAATCGCTCTTGCCACGAGGATGATTAAGAATCCAACACCTTTATTACACAGTTAACAGGGGATTACACTTCTGCCCCACGCTTCCCTGTGAACCAGGCACTGGAAGCTTCTGGCTTTTAATCCACTAAATACAAGCAGGCAAGCCCACTGCCCGCTGGAAAGAAGCCAACAGGTAACGTATTTCCAAGCGGGCAAACATGCAGGAAGGCACGCGTTTGTCTCAAAAAGGATCAGCTTTGTATATTAATTACCTGCCTACGCAAGTCTCTGGTCTTTTTGGTCATTTTATCAATTGCAGAGTTCAGTGCATCGCTTCTTTCTTTGCGTCCAGCCTGAAAAACAAGGGACAAAGAGGTAAACAGGTATTCAGGGTCTCAAGATAAAACCTGTAATATTCATTTCAAGTACATTGTCAGCCTTTTTTTTTTTTTTTTAAAGTGATTATGCACACTAGAGGTGAAGTCTCCCTGATAAAGCACTCTCTTCCTGGCCGGTTTGGGCAGTACAGGAACATCTGACATCTTAAGATTTTACCTTTAACACTCTTCAGCTTTCCTTCAGAAGGAAAGGATGGTTTCATAAATCTAGACGTCTTTTTGCTCCTCATCAGCCAGAGACCACATTCAACCTCCGAGTTTCAGATCTCTCTTTTCTGCCAGCTCTGCCAACCACTCCACAGCTGGCACTGCATGGAGCCCAGAACAGCCCTGCTTCAGTCCTCGATCTCCTCCGGCCTCAGAGATCGCCCAAGGCCAGGGGATTGCACGCCAACATCTCGCACGCTGCCTTCCACCTGCGGGTATGAGCGCCGTGCAAGCAGGCCACAGCGCCGTGCATCCGATACAACGGTGCTCCCTTCGCACCTTCATGCCCAGCTATCGCAGAAAACTGCTCTCGAGCAGTCAGTCAAAAGCCAAAAATCAATTATCTTAAAGGTAAAACCCTTATAAAACAGTTGTCGGGGATGAAATCCAACATTTCAAGTAAGTATCCAGGCCCACCCGCTGAGAGCTGGATTTCGCCAAGGTTCGATACAGCAAGTTTCTCATTAGCCCTGTTGTTAAAGAGAGGGCAAGGGGCCAAGAAGCAGTGGCAGCTTCTCTCGTTTTAAGCAGACACCGAGTCGAAAATATCCTAAATTGTATCAAATTGGGAGTGTTAGATAAAACAATGGTGGTGCCCTGGTTTTGCTGGGAGTTTTTTCTCTATAATATAGCTTATGTTAGAGTTTTGAAACACTTTATGCAACCACAATCCAATTTCTGAAGTTCTAAGCCACGATCAATATAATTATCCTGTTGAGAAGAAAAAGCATTTAGCAGCACTAAAGGGAGGGTATGCCAGTTATCAGTTCTCCAGGTGACGGGCTGGTTTGAGACACCTGGATGGGCAGCCTTGAATCTAAAACACAGAGTCCGCTCTACAGTGGAAATAAAAATGAAACAAAATCAAGGGGGAAGAAATTAGGATGTTGTAATGTCATTATAGTTTAATCAATTATTGAAGATTTGTCACCTCCCTGATCAAGTAATTTGATTCTCATCACAAAAGGTAACTGAAAAGTGACTGAAATTAAAACCAGGAGCTCATTCAGACTACAGCACAGCCTTTGGCAGACCCGGCGTTGCCTGTTCGTCACTCCACATTCAAAAAATCAAAGCCGAAGTCTCTAAATAAAGTGAAGATTAATGCTACTTATTTATCAAACAGTTTGCTGTTCCCATGCTTGGCAGACATGAAAACCAAAACGCAGTTAGGCTAGAAAGTCCCCGCTCAGCTTGCGCTGAACGCAATGGCTTTGTCCCATGCCGCGGCTTCGAGCACGCTGGTGGCGGCAGGCGATTCACCCGAAAATCTGAAACCTGCCAATCGGCACTGCACGAACTAAAAGCCTGCTCTGGACATAGACCTGCAATCGCGGCTGCTTGCTCTTTCTGATGCTTTCACACCAGTTCACCTATAGCAGCGTGATCGTTTTACTGAACCCAAGGCACCCCCCCTGTAGAATCACAGAATCATAGAATTGTTCTGGTTGGAAGAGACCTCCAAGATCATCAGGTCCAACCATTAACCTATCACTACCAAGTCCCCCACTAAATCATATCCCTTAGGGCCTCATCTAAACGCCTTTTGAATACCCCCAGAGATGGGGACTCCACCACCTCCCTGGGCAGCCTGTTCCAATGCCTGACAACCCTTTCGGTGAAGAAATTTTTACGAATGTCCAATCTAAACCTCCCCTGGCGCAACTTGAGGCCGTTTCCCCTTGTCCTGTCGTCTGTTACTAGGGAGAAGAGACCGACCCCCATCTCTCTACAACCTCCTGTCAGGGAGTTGTAGAGAGCAATAAGGTCTCCCCTCAGCCTCCTTTTCTCCAGGCTAAACATCCCCAGGTCCCTCAGCCGCTCCTCACAGCACTTGTGCTCCAGCCCCTTCCCCAGCTCCGTTGCCCGTCTCTGGACACGCTCCAGCCCCTCAGTGTCTGTCTTGGAGTGAGGGGCCCAGAACTGACCCCAGCACTCGAGGTGCGGCCTCGCCAGGGCCGAGCACAGGGGGACGATCCCTGCCGTGGTCCTGCTGGCCACACTATGGCTGATACAGGCCAGGATGCCGTTGGCCTTCTTGGCCACCTGGGCACACTGCTGGCTCATCTTCAGCCGGCCGTCAACCAACCCCCCCAGGTCCTTTTCCGCCGGGCACTTTCCAGCCACTCCCCCCCAAGCCTGTAGCGCTGCCTGGGGTTGTTGTGACCCAAGGGCAGGACCCGGCACTTGGCCTTGTTGAACCTCATACAATTGGCCTCGGCCCATCGATCCAGCCTGTCCAGGTCCCGCTGTAGTGCCTGCCTGCCCTCCTGCAGATCAACACTCCTTCCCAATTTGGTGTCATGTGCCACATGTACACGTGGGTGGTTTTTTTCCAGGAATATCTTTGGATCTAAGATACATACTCATCTATTATGTAGAAAGCCAAACATTCGGCTATTCCAAGAAGTGCCATTTTACTTCTCCCTGGGTGCCCCTACATCACCATTTTAACACGAAGCAGGAGCATGCTTTTGAGGCAAGTCCACCCATCGTGTCCACTTTGCTGTCCCTGGCTTCACAGCCCAGAACAGCCTCGGCGCACTTTCGGATGAGAGGAAAACCAAGAGGTGGCTTCCACTAATGGACACTCAGTTCATGAGACCAGACCACAGCCAGTCCTAGATAAAATGCCCTGAAAAGCACGCGATGCATACATTAGAGCCTAAGCAGCACCAGTTTCATACTGCTGATCCGTTCCTATTAAGCTATGCCACACATTAGCACAGAAAGAGCTGTATAATCTAAACCCATTAGATTTTAGCAAGGCAGCTCCAGTTTATTTTCACCTTGTTGGCATTCAGAAATTTTAGTACAGAAGCTTGTCAAAAGTATTAACAACCTTCTGAAGGTTGCAACATAAACCGCCCTGCTAATTTAGCTGCGGCATTAGCCCGGCTCCTGCGTTAGGGCTGGTGCAGCGGGGCAGAACGGGACAAACACGATGGACGCCCACACCTCCGTGCCTACAGACACCCTGTTGTCATTAACATCTTAAATCATCACGGATGATTCTAACCAAGGTCCTGGCCCAGAGACAAGGATGTCAAGTTTTGCCCATCTGAAGTTTCTTGACCTTTTTTGCCTAAAATGAAACATAAAACACTAACTGTGGGACCAACTACGCCCCGTCAGGGCCGAGTGGAGGCAGGTAGTGGGACAGTGGCCGCTGGAGCACACGAAGAGCAGTACAGCCTGCAGCTGCACGAACCCTCCAGGGCACGTAAAAACATCGAAAATCAGCCTTAAGCACAACAGTCACTTTGTCCAGGCTCCCACATGGCCCAAGCCCCACGAATTTTACCCATTGGTTCCACCCTACAGCTCAACAAGTCCTGTTTGAGCTAGTGTGTGTCACTCTCTCAAGTAGTAAATCATGTTTTAAAGGCTCCAAGTGACAGTTTACCACCTCTGGGTAATTTGTTCCAGTAACCAATTACCCTTACTATTAAAAAAAATGGTCCTTGTTTCTAGTCTAAACCTTTACTGAGAAGCCAACTAACGACCCAGCAGCACAACACATCCCAGCTATCAGCTTCTCTTACACACGGGATTAGAAGGACTCACAATAGCAAAGCCTAAATATTCAGATTACTAACAGGATTTTTAGATATTCAGCATGAAACTCTGCTGAGGGAATCGCAAGCTCTGCAGTCAGTAAGCAGCTAATAGATTCAGTAGATTTAATAGGGTCATGTTGACATGTCAGTCATTTTGCAGTATGATACCACAGCTCTGTCCAGTATCAGGGATAATAAATTTAGCCACAGTGCAAATTTGCTTTAAATTAAATCAGATCTTTATCAAAGAGGCTAGAATTGGTGTTAGAAATCGCTCGTTTCCCCCACCTCCCATAACCTCTGCTCTTCCACCATCATCGCTACCCTGCTTGGAAAGCAACACAAGCAGTCACTGTCACATCCTTGCTGTTCCAGCTCACACAGCTATCCCCACTAGGGCTTGTTTTAATGGCTTAAAGCAAAGAAAGGGGATTTGTATACAGGGAGGCAAGTGGAATCACCATCTCTGCCACAAAGCGTTCCCTTTGTAGGCCTGCCATCTGAATTAAAACAAACGAAAAAACTGAACCAAGTTTTTCCTACAGCTACTAATGTTCAAATCTAACCCCAATTGATTTATAAAGGTAACAGAGTGGTGGCGGTGGACGAATGCTGCCTTAAAGCCAGGATCAACAGCACACGTGTTACAATCAGTTACTCAGAAAGCCACGTTTTTATAGCTAAATATCGAAAACTTGCATTGTTAGTCTCAATGGTTCATCACCAGTTTAGGTTAAGCTAAGACCACAGAGCTATTGAGAGAAACGGTGCCTCCTGCCCGGCACCAGCCCTCACAGCACACCCACCCCGGCAGAGCCCAGCATCCCTCCTCCCCACATCAGCACCCAGATGTGAGCCAGATGTGCCACCGCTGCCCTGCCTACCATCCACCATGCAATTACTTAAAAAAGATGGTTCGCAGAGAGGTTTCTACTTCAGGTAATCTGTGAATTGTCTTCTGAGCTGTTTGTACAACAGGCAGCATCGTGGTTAATGAGGGTGATTTAGTAAGTGAAAAATGAGTGTTTGGCATACCCTCCACTGGGCAGGCAGCAGCAAAGGAAGTTGTACGTCCACGCACCGCTGCTGAGCCACGCTTCGTGGGGAGGCAGGAGATTTAGCGCTCAAATTCAGCTTCTCACATGCTTCATTTTCACCTTGACACCTAGCCCAATTGCATGTCTACAGAGGATAACCATCCGTACCCCGCCATTACCACGATACAACGGCTGCAAACAAATTCCAGATATAATAGTGCTGATTCAAGACCAGGAAGGGTAAGCAGCAAAGTATGACACGCATGAATTTCAGCGGTGGTTTCCTATCTGAGGTATGCCGGTTGAGGAAGCAGGACCACACGCCGGTTTGTTGCACGAAGGCGTCTCCCATGGCTAGCCCATAGCTCACCAAAGCATGGGGGCTGCACGGCATCGTCTAGGATCCAGCAAGAACCTGAATCGGAATAAAGATGCTTGTGCTCCTCCTCCTGCAGTGCCTGCGATGCCGTGCTGCTACCACCCCAACGTCCCTCCCCACTGCCGGGCTGCAGCCACGGTGGCCCCACGCTCCCATCAACACCAACAGAGAGGGGAAGGCCGGCTCCTGCGCTCGTCCTGGGGCAAAGAGCAATGAAAATGTGCAACCAGCGCCAGGTGCAGAGAGCTGCCGGACAGGGGGTGACGGTCACCACGCTACGCTGCAGCACACGCGTGTCCTTTGCTCCCAGGAAGGCAATGACAGCCAACCTATAGTGCCCTGTCCCATTCTTCCCACCGCCCTCGCATGAAGGATCTTTGCGGCTACCCAGAATTTCTGGACACGTCTGTTGATAATGCGTCGCCTTGCACATGCCTTTTTCTCGTGTGTCCACTTCTCGGGGCTCACTGCTAACCCAGCTCCATGGTAGCGCATCCAAGTGACAGTACGTGCATGATAACGCTACAGCCACACGTCTGTGCTCGTCCCCTTCGCCTCCCAGCCTTACTGACACAGCACAAAGGCTGTCTTTTAGCAAAAAAGCAGCAAATAATCCCGTGATCCCCGACGTGCCAACGTCCAGCAAAAATCAACGCCATCATTTCTTCAGGCAGAAGGGCGAGCTGTCTGTTTGCATGGTGCTGCACGCGCGGCTGCCAATCCCGGGTGCCCCAGCCTTGCCTGCAACACCGGGGCTTGACATCCTCCAAGCCCACAGCACAAGAAAGTCACGCAGCCCACATCTCCATCAAGTAAAATTAGCTTTTTTGTTGTTCTTAATACACTAGGAAGGCTTCCACAAGATGTCAGCCTAACTAAATGACAACGCTAGCCTCAGGGTGCAATTCTACTTTTCCAGTGTGTGTGTTTAGCAGGAAAACCAGTTCTGCTGCTGCTCGAGGAGCAGGGTAAAGCAGAAGCCCCCGAGAGGGATATTTGGTCCTAGCAAGCTTATTCCCGAGGCGGACATGCCGTCTTCCCTCTCCAAGTTGCACGTGACGACTGGGGCCGTTACTTCGAAGTGCCCTTTCTGGCAGAAGTCCCCAGATGGCACTCGTACGTGGTTTTCCTTGGCACGCAAGCGAGCTTTCAGTCTCGGAAGAAATGCAATCGTGTGAGTTTTGTGGGCAGCTGGGGTTTATTCCCAGCCTATTACACCTCGACATCCCAGGCAGCTCCCGAGGAACAATATGAACGTTACCACAGAGTTCCAGACTTAGAGAATCAGATGCACGCTTTCGGTAATATCTGTTATTTCACGACAAGTGCACATAAAAACATGTTTCGCTAAGAAAAGCGCCCATAAAGTTTGAGTTAACAGTTTCCCAAACAGGAAACTCGCTGGCAAGGTGCTAAATAGCCCTTGTTTGGTTATGGGCCAAAGAACAGAGAGCTTCAGAAAGGAAGCAACTAACCGTGTTTGAACATTAACTCTTAACTCTGTGCCAAATTACACAATCTTAATGTGGGAGGAACCTACCAACAGATACCGATGCAACAAAGCAAAATGTTTCCAAAAGATACCTAAATTCACCCTCCTGGTGACAGCGGAAAGAGGTAGCGCAGGAGAGGAGTAATATTTGACCATATAGCCGTTGTCATTTTATTAATTATACCCTTTGGAATGTTGTTTTTAAATGTTATGTTATCATATTTAAATGTTAACATTCAAATCAACGCTTCAACTCCGGATTTGGCACCAGATGAGCCGCTACGAGAAGCGCAGCCACAGGTACTTGGGCGCAGCAGCTCCATCAGACAGCTGGCAACCGACAGCTAAGGCTGGATTTCAGCTTCTGCACTTTTCGTACAGTGAACGTTAAATGTGAAGAAGCTCTTTAAATAGGTTTATGTAATTTCTTTGCATGTATTTCTTTCACTCTAGAGCAAACGTGAAAATATTTACTATGGCGGAGCAATTTAAGAAATTTAGCTAGCATTTCCTAATTCACTTTATCATTAAAGATAGCTTACTTTCCTGATAGGTTGGGGGTGGGGTTTTTGTTTTGCTTTGTTTTTTTGGGCGAGTTTGAGGTTTTCTTTTTGCTTGTTTGTTTTTAGAGAGTTCACCTTCTCCATCCCTTTACTTTCCACTTAGAAGTTCCCTTCAGTCTGCTCTGGACAGGACAGCCCACCACAGCAAGGAGTACCGCAGTCAGTACTACAGTGATGCCACGAGACAGCAAAGGGAAAAGCGGGCAGAAAACAGCAAGTCTTAGTTTCAATAAGTACCTCTAAGGAACCAAATCTTAATAACAAAGATAAATGGCCATTTTATTTTAAGATCTTCTTTTGATATAATTCATCATCCTCCTCCATCAGCATGGAAGTTTGTTATTCTCAGCTCATCCTGTATCTTGAGGTTGTAAGTGATACCTCGCTGCTACAGAGCAAACATTTTCAAGTGCCTTCTACTACTTATTGCTTTACATCTCGAGGTGAAAATAAAAAAGCTTATCCAAGTTGCTCGGAGCAGGAAGCTAGCACCCCCCTGCCTCATCCACATCAAGGCCAGAGCAGCTGCTCCGAAGCTTTCCTGCACATGCGTGCAGAAATCCTAAAACCCTAAAACAAATTAAATCAAGTCTGTTCAATTACCTTTCAGTACCAGCTGTCCCGGAGGAGAGTTTGCTCCAGATAAAAGGGCAACGAACTTTTAAAACAAGCAGCCACAACACCACATTTGCCCCCTCCACGCTGCGCGTGCGTGCTCCGGCCAGAATCCGGCTCGGCTGTAGCGGCACGGACAGATTTGCAGGGTCACCCTTTCTGCAAATGCCAATTTCTGCAACTCTGAAACACACGGGATAACTGTTGGGGACCTACCTCGCGAGACGCTAATGGAAGCAACGTCCCCCCTTTCACAGGGGGCATACGACACCAGAATGTAATCAGTGACCAGAAGGAACCCCTGAAACCGCTTTGAGCCCTGACAGCAAATGCCAACCTCACGATTTCCTCTCCTGCGCTCCAGTCCCCAGGAAAAAGCAAGTACAAAAGCCACCATTTGGGGGGAAAAAAATAGATTTCCTAGTTTCATAACTGCATGCTGTCAAGCTGGATTCCAATTAAATTTTTCCTGTGCCCTAACACAAGGTTTGCTTTTTCCAGAAACTTCTCATCGCTTGAAACATTAGCTCCTGTCCTTTGCTCCCAGGCTGTGTGCTGTACTTTCCGACACCCCACCTTCATCTAAACGCCTATTCTCTCCCTTGAGCACTTTTGCAGGGACCACAGTCGCACACAGTTGTTACGCGCAGCTTTAAGCTGCCAAATCCTCACCTCCGCGAAAAGCTGGTGCCAACCAGCATCCTCTGTTCAAACTGTGGATACTTTACATCAGAAAGTTCCTTTTGTGCGGTGATATTCAACAGAAAGCAGGCAGCAGCTAGCACTAAGGCACTTCCAACCGCAGCTCTGCGCTGCTTTTAACGCCAGCGGAATACAGCCAGCACAGATGTAGGGGGGGGGAAGCGGGGTGGTGCAAGTCTTTCCTATTCCTTCTATCGCGGGGACGAAGGACTCCTACTGTTGATTCCCCCCCTCGCCCCCCCCTCAGTGGTCTTTAACGCGATCACAGTATGCACCACAATGCTTTAAAACAGCAAAGCTTCTGGAAAACCCAAACAAAAGGAACGTCACCAGGTGACGTCAGCCTATATACAGCCCTGTGTGGTCGCAGCGCATAAGCAAATCCATTCTTGTGCCGCTTCCCTGAAAAGCTTTTCAGTAAATGCACTCATGCTACTACAGGAGCTTCTCTCAGCAATAAGCCACCCATCTGCCATCAACAAGTTAGGACTAAAGGAAGCCACAGCTGCGGAAAAAGAAAACGTGAGCTTCAATTGAACAGCTGAGCAGCCACAGAGGACGAAAACTTGTATTAAGCGTTGATTTAAAAATTACAGACCTGTCAGAGGAGATCAAGCCAGTGATTTCAAAAGGAATATTCCAAGAGAACATCGTGGATTCAATTTTGCACTAATATCAAAGGACACTAAACCCAGTAAATTATTCAAAGGCTATCTTACATTAGAGCCTTTCACAGACTCACCGCGTTGAGTCTAAAACTACGACTGAATGCAACCTCCAATGTACTCAAAAGAATGGGTAAGTTCCTACGTTTCTATATACCTTGTATAATGAATGACCGGCTATGCTTTAAAGGAGCAGTTAGGTGCTAAAGCAAATTTTTCTGCACTGAACCTTATGAAAAAAATGTTTTCCGATTGTGACACTGTAATCCTCCGTAATAGAGATAAAGACTCATCTTAAGTGTAATATCCGAGTATTCTGTGTTTCGTAGTAAGTTGTTTCTTGCATTTAGAATTAGCTTGTCGGAAATGCATGGCAATGTTATCTGCAGTGAAATCTTCCATCGTATGTTCAAAGTGTACTGATAAGGCTATCCTATCTTGTTGTTTTCCTAAATTATATTCTGCAGGCTTACATTTCAAGTGGCCATTAGGGGCTCGTATGCTGGCAGCACTATATGCAATGAGTATGGTTTTAAAAATGCTGCCTGCCTTGGGCATGGCTTGTCCACCAAAATGTCGCTGTGAGAAGCTGCTCTTTTACTGTGACTCTCAGGGGTTTCACTCAGTGCCAAACACCACTGAAAAGGGCTCGCTAGGTTTGTCACTGAGGCACAATTATATTTCTGAACTTGAGAGGGATCAATTTGCAAGCTTCAGTCAACTTACTTGGCTTCACTTAGATCATAATCAAATTGCAACAGTCAGAGAAGATTCTTTTCAAGGACTGTATAAACTTAAGGAATTAGTCTTAAGTTCCAACAAAATCTTTCATTTGCCAAACACAACTTTTAGCCAGCTGCTTAACCTGCAGAATTTGGACCTCTCTTTTAATCAGTTATCCTCTCTGCACCCCGAGCTCTTCTACGGCCTTCGCAAGCTACAGACCTTGCACTTGCGTTCCAACTCCCTGCGGACCATCCCGGTCCGCCTGTTCTGGGACTGTCGTAGCCTGGAGTTCCTGGATTTGAGCACAAACCGCTTGCGAAGTTTGGCTCGCAACGGATTTGCGGGATTAATCAAGCTGAGGGAGCTTCACCTAGAGCACAACCAGCTGACAAAGATTAATTTCGCTCACTTCCTCCGGCTGAGCAGCCTGCACACGCTCTTCTTGCAGTGGAACAAAATTAGCAACTTGACATGTGGGATGGAGTGGACCTGGGGCACCTTAGAAAAGCTCGATTTGACTGGAAACGAAATCAAAGCCATCGACCTAACCGTCTTTGAAACTATGCCTAACCTTAAAACCCTCCTAATGGATAACAACAAGCTGACCACCCTGGATTCCAAGATCCTAAGTTCGCTGACGTCCCTCACCACCGTGGGCCTCTCCGGCAATCCGTGGGAATGCAGCCCAAAGATCTGCGCCTTGGCCACATGGTTGAGTGGCTTCCAAGGTCGGTGGGAGCACTCCATCCTCTGCCACAGCCCCGACCACACCCAGGGAGAGGATATTCTGGATGCAGTGTATGGTTTTCAGCTTTGCTGGAATTTATCGACTGTTGTTACACCCATGGCTACGACGTACACAGTTCCGACTACCGAGTCCACGAAAAGAATAAGCTCTTCTCATTTCCATATGGGAGACAAAGAGATTCCAACTACGGCAGGCATGGTCGTTACCACCGAAGAACATTTCCCCGAGCCAAACAATGCCATCTTCACTCAGAGGGTAATTACAGGAACAATGGCTTTATTGTTTTCTTTCTTTTTTATCATTTTTATAGTGTTCATCTCCAGGAAGTGCTGCCCTCCCACATTAAGAAGAATTAGGCAGTGCTCAATGATTCAAAACCACAGGCAGCTCCGATCCCAAACACGGCTGCATATGGCAAATATGTCAGACCAAGGACCCTATAACGAATACGAACCCACCCACGAAGGACCCTTCATCATCATTAATGGCTACGGACAGTGCAAGTGTCAGCAGCTGCCGTATAAAGAATGTGAAGTATAATACCTACATGCCATCAAAAATTAAATCAGATAAGTAACCTATTTTAAAATTGTAGGGGACCTACATCAGATTCTAATTTTTACAAATGTTGACATAAAGCCTAATTTTCCAAGCTACTTAATGGAAACATTGTTTATGGAGTGGTGCAGTATTTTTTATTTTTAAGTTTTTTAAAAAATAAATCCATAATATTTTCAGTGTTAAAGAAGCAATGATTACATTAAACTTGCACTCCTAATGTTTAAAAGTCTAGAAAGATGCTCACCTCAAACTATGTAAAATGTTTCATGTTATGTAATTATATGACTGTGTGTAAACATTTATACCCAAGTCTCCATATTCTACTTTTTCTAATGAAAACAGTCCGAGGGGAAGGATACTGGATATCTGTACCGAGATCCGTGGGGAGACATACGCTCCGTTTGTTCCACTGCAGCTGTAGGATCCCAGACACTCCAGCTGGCTCCGTTCACTTTAAAGGCAGCCGTGGAGGAAGATTTTCCTCCTCTGATAATTTCACTCCAGTAAAAAAGGGGAGGGGAAACAAAAAAAAAGGGCAACGAAGGTCCAGGTGGGGATTTAAGTGCACTGGGGACCAGTGAATTTATTTTAAATACAGTTTTCCTATCTGCATTCATAGTTTGGCTTGCTTAAACGGACCTTGCTAAAGCTCACCACAGATACAGAAAGGAGCAGTTCACACGGTCACAAATTAGCAGGACGATCACAAATTAGCAGGACGACTCTCCAGGCGCTAACAAAGTAGGCAGCGTAGCTTATTTAGTAAAGCTCAGTGCGACGGGATCGATTCTAAATATTAAGTGCATTCAATTCTTATCAGCTCTCTGGTTTGACTTGATGATGCTTTTCATGAATTCAGGCTAATTACTCGCGACTATGAACAAACGGCATTTCAACACCTTTTCATGTGTAAATACCCTTAATGCGAGTTTTTCTTAATTAAAAGTAAATATCAACCGCGAGGTTAAGGAGAAGAGGGAAGGAAGGAAGAAGCCTCTCTTTGTCCCCCCGCTGCCCCCCCAGCTGAGGCTTCCTCTCGCCTGGAAGCTATTTTCATGCACTAACTCCACTGGTTTCTCTGGAGACAGAATTAGCCCCTGTAATATAAGCTCTCACTTGTCCTCCTCTTCCAAAATTCAAGGTAATTACCAGTTCAAAAAAAAAAAATCACGTACCTTCTGATAAGTTAGGAGAATATAATTAGTTTATAGAATAGTTCACTGAAAAATGTTTCGTTTCTTACTTGATATGGGACAGAATCTAAACTAGTATGCCATTTAAAAAAATCATATATAAATACATATACACCCCCCCACTCCCTCCCATCCTTAAGGAATAATTTGATTTCTTTAGCCAGAAATACCATATTGCTATTTATACTATATTATGAAATTATATGTAAATATTTGCAGATCTATGCAGCGATGGTGGTACTGAGATGCCACGGGGGCAGGGGGGTGGGGGGGGTCTGCAAAGGATTACATTATTTTTAAGTCAACTGCTCAAATATTGTAAACATTCTAACCAAAGCTAAAAGGACCAGAGGGATGGAATTTTTTTTTAATATATATATACATGTATGTATAACTAAAAAATGTGTTGTGTCCAATGCTGCAGTGTTAAACAATTACCAGCACATACCGATGAAGAAAAGAAATTCCTCACAGTGTTGACATACCTTGAACAAATCAGTAATTACAGTATGCTAATTGTGTTGTACTAAACTATTCCGCAAACTTTTTAAACAGAAAAACCACTGCATAAAAATCTGTTTGCTATTTCACTCTGCTTTTATATATCTGTATTACCACTTAGTGAGGTATTTAGGGTGCAATTATACAACAGTTTGATGTTTTATTGTGAAATGAATTCGTCCAAGGCAATTATAGCAAGATAAGTGTGACTTCTGTTAAGATTTTACATAAAGATTTTTCAATTACTGGTTTTGAAGGTATTAATTTGCATCGTTTTACTTTTACATATGGTGCCCTTATTATAAAACAAATATTTCATTTATGTCCCGTGAATCTGTACTTTAATGGAAGAGATTCAGTGGAATTTAATGGTTTTCTATAGAGATACCTTTGAACCCTCATAACTTTATACTACGATGAGCTGATTTACACCTATTCTAGGAAATCAATTACTGCTTTTAACTGAACACAACAAATCCTGCGGGGCAGGTGGACAAAGAGCAAATATTCTGTATGATTAAATCCCACACGACCCAGAAGGCCAGACCTAAGCTGATAAATACAAAAATGTATTGGTATCCAAGGGTATTTAGCTGCTTGCAGAAAGACTTGCTTCATTCCTTACCATGAGTAAGCGCTCACAGCTCTTCCCTTACTTCTCTGGCTCTGCTCTGGGCAGGCGAGCGTGCATCACCGTCTCGGCAGCAACCTGCCCCTGCCTGCACACCTCCCTTACCTCGTGTTAACGAACGCGATGGTCTGCACAGGGGGAACGGGAAAGCAGACGCTTTGGGGAATTATATTCCTGTACGGCTGTAGGGGACCAGCAGAGACAAAGTTATAACTGAACTCATTAATTATACTGGCAGCCAAATAATCTTGCTACACTACCATCAACCATCAGATGTCAATACTGAACTCTGGTATCCTCAGCTGCATTTGCAAGAGGGAATTCCACCGTCCTCCTCCAGGCCCAGCAGAAATCCTCGCTGTGAGAGTGCAAAAGGTACCACGTCAGTCTTCCACACAGTAACGAGAAGTGGCTGCTTGACTGAAGCACTGAGGGTGCTCCCGAGGAGGTGCTTTCCCAACACCCCAGCTCTGCGCAGAAACCCACTCCCTCTTTATTAGCTTATAATTATGCCCAAGAAGAGTAAAGACAGATGTTCCAGCAATGCTGGATTTAATCCTCTTCTCCATCCCAGCCACTCACACCAATTTTCCAAGCATTAAAGCACTGTTCCAGTGTCTCTCAAAGCAAACACACCCAGGCACCCAACTTCTCTCCCCCACCAGCATCCCCAGTTTCCACTGGTCCTGCAGTGCTGCCCTGGCTGGCAGACAGCAAAGCAGGAGGCCAGCAGACACAGCCGAGCACGGCACCGTTCAGCGTTACTTTGACTCTCTGTACTACACACTAACACGCAGCCCATCTCCCAAATGCCGTGGTTTATGTCTGCCATTTCCAAAACCATTTGTTGCCAGGTTCCAGGCGTAAGCAAAGCAATTCTGCAAACATTACGTTTAGGGTAACAGGTATCATAAAACTTGCAGAATGTCAAACACTAGCAGTGAAGTCAACTTGAATTCCCTTAGGAGGGACAGCAAACAGCAGGCAAAGCCATCGCTCTATACAAGGACACGACCAGAGGCTGCTAATTTTTGCTGGTTTTTGGTTTCAGGGTTTTGGGGTTTTTTTTAAAGTTACTGTCTTCCATTCTCAATTGCTTATGACTCTTCCAGGCAAGGAGGGTATTGTAACAATAGCGTTACTCAGCAGTCTCTGATTTAGTGTGTTGATAGAACGAGAACCACGATGACTCGGTTTTAATTTATCGTATCTCAGTAAGAGCACTAGCTGATGACAAGAGGTTGTTAACTTGCTCTCCCCAAATATCATCTGTGTTGCACAGCCTCAGTTTCTACAGATACTAAATGGCATTATAGGTGCTTCACCACTTCTAGGCACAGCCTCATGCAAGCGTTCAGGGCCTTTTAGAAATGAAATTTTCTTCTACTGCTTGAGATCCTCATCCCATCCAAAGACCTCCTCCAGCCTCACTGATCTCCAGCCAGCTTTTCCTCCTCCCCACCCTTGTGTCAGTGAAATGCAAACCTAGCAGCACAAGTTCAATTTTTGAGTCATCATACTGGAACAGGTCTGAATTAATGCTTTCAATTCCCCTCTCGTTAGTCGCTCTGCATTAGATCATCGTTCAAATGCACACAACTAAAAATTACTCAATAAAGAGCAAAATGGGTTAGCGTTTAGTCTCCGGCTGAAGTATTCCTCTGCACACAGTTCCCATTTCCTATCAGATGGAAAAATAATTAATGCTGCTGTATCAATGTTTGTTTTTGTTTTGCTTTTCCCCCCAAGCAGAAATGATCTGATTTTTCAGCGATAAGCCTAGCCTGCATGCAAATCTAAGCATCCGAGCTTATGTCCCATTACCCCCCCTTAGAAGACAGTGGCCTATTGCTAACATGTAAAATCAGGAATCTCCAGTGACTTTAAACCAGAAATCTGCACCGCACACTTATTTTTTAATGTGCCTAAGTTAATTTCTGTACTACTTTAATGAAAATAAAGTTGATTTAATTTTGTGATCTGCGTAGCTATCAAAATCCATCTGTTCAGACCTATGAAATCTACCCAGAAGCTGAATTTCATCTTTCTTATGAAGTTTTTCATAAAAATTAAAAGTTCAGAGAGCGATACAGTATTTCTCCTCCCCCCAAAGGAACAAGCAAGGAAAGAACAAAAATCAAAGGCAGGTGCACAGCAGCAGCTCCTCCCTCCCTGCGCCCTTCTCCATTGCAAAAAGTCCCACACGTTAAAACCAGTGCCAGGCTTTGCTTTTTAAGCCATCACACTAGCAGGATGCTTAAAGATCATTTCAGAGTCAGCTGGAAATTCAGCATTTCCCATCTTTTGAGAGGCATCTAGGGAAAGGTAACAGAAGCTTTGATGGATATAATCAAGCCTCAGATGGGGCGAAACACCACACAGCTTGTGCACCTCTGGTGTAAGCACCGAAAAGCTACACCTGCTATCCTTCAACCACCCCTTTGTAAAAAAACCAAACAAAATCCACTCCATTTTTCTTTTTACCATCACGAAAACATTAGTGAGTGAACTATTCTACCAGCTTAGCAACCAGAGATTAAAAAGAACAGTCCTAGATGCATTGTATTTAAATTATGTTTAAAGAGCCAATTTCTGGTGGGAGGGGGTGTAAGTAATGGAGTAAAACGAAGTGCAGTGTACAGAAAAATTTTGTTATTAAAATTGTGTATACTGTAAAACTGAATTTGCCTCTTTCTTCCTCTCTTTTCAAACAGAGGTGTCAAAAGCTCATTCTTTCACAATACATAAAGACCAGTCTACATCCGCTGCAGTTTAGGAGTGCATCAGCACTATCCAAAGCAGGCAAGTCAGGTTTGGGCCAGGCCGTTTGCCATAATCGTAGCAAATACAGCACTTTCTGTTTTACTACAATAAATGAGCCGGTCTGCATGGGTTCTTCTCGAACAAGATGTCTCTTGACTAGAAAAAATTGTTTGTATAAGCAAGATGAGAGAGAGTGAGAACCAAACCAAAGCCAAACTCTTGGCCCTTGAGACCAAACCCCTGTGAGTACCTACATCAGAAACGGCACGGGCAGCAGCGTCCTCTCCAGCGCGCTGGCGTGGGGCTCTGCAGGCAGCCTCTGCCGGGCCGTGCCGGGCTGCTGAGACCTGGCTCCAGCCCTGGGTGTTCCCCTTGGGTCGCCTGGTAGACCAGCCGTTGGTCATGGTGCCAGCCAGGAGCGGGGCGATTCCAACAGGACCACCTTGCCAAGAATTCAGCAAGGACAAACAAACCGTATCATTTAGAGATGTCAAACTCACAAGACATCGCTTCAGCTCTGAATTACGGCCATCTAGAAAGTGTCAGAAACACATTCCCTGTTCAAGAAGTGTTCTTTATATGGGCTACCGCAATGAACGTAATGTTCAAAATCATGGTGCTTCAATAACATGAGAAAGATTTCTGATTTAGAGAAGTGACAAGTTCACGGACACAACCCCAAAGCCTTGATAAAACAGCTGAACAAAAGAGCAAGTTTCAGAATGTTCCCAGATGACTAAATGCACTGAACTGCCAGCTAAAATCATTTAAGCAACTAAGCCGTAGCTGCATTTACTTTTTTGCAAAATGTTTGGCTAGAACAAGTTCTCAAGGGTTTTAAATGTCAGTTGGCTAACTGCTCCTCAAATCCTTCTAATACTTAAGAAGCACATGATAAATCTATTTCCTTAAACTCTCAAAGAGACTGATTTTAATATGAAAAGCATCTCTCAAATGCAAACCCAGTTGTTTTCACAAGCAAAGGTAAGATATCTAAGAGAAAAAATGGTATTCTCAAAATACTGTGCAAAACCTTTAAATCCAATTAGTAACAAGGAAATGTCAACATCACTAGCAACTTACTTTTACATGTAGGCTGTGTTAAGACAACTGCAAAAAAAATTGAGACTCAAGAATCTGACCAGAGAGGACTGTACAAAATGAACTGAAAATTGCAGCACATCTGGGAAAGCGCCGACTCCCTCCTCCGGTGAGGGTACAGGCGAAGGGACGGAATTCAGTGCAAGTGCTCATCCACCATAAAACCCTACCGCTAATATTTACTGTCATCTGTCCTTATGGAATAAAGCTTTATGAAATCAACAGTTTCATTACCATTAAGATACTAGGAAAACCATTGTACTATAATGAATTAAAGCTCTATCTGTCATATTTGACATCAGGAACCAGGTGTTCTGGGAGTTATACCACGTAACAACAAAAATGGGGTTGTTTCATACTTATTTCTGTGATGAATGACTAAAGAGCTTTGGCTGCCAAGGGCATTCAACAAATGTTTCTGGGTTTAGAGGTAACCAAAACATTATTTTGGTTCTTCTGCTGGTTTTAAATCAACAAGGTCTAAGAAATTTGACTTTTTCTTCTTTCTTAGTCTGCTAAAAGGGCGAGACCAAAGAGTTAAATATACACCAAAATCATTTGAGACCTTCTAAACTGGCAGCAGCAGCTCGGAGCTGAACGGTGACCAGAAGGGAATATATCCTGAGTTAAAGACAAGGTCTTCTCCACAGTATGTAACACAAACACTTCCATTACACACACAAGCAAAACTGAAGTGATATTCTCTACTACCAGGATATTTTAAGAAACTAATACATCTTCCTTTTAAAACAACAAAGTATTTATTTTAAATGCTGTTCAAGTAACTTACCCCTGTTTTCTCCCAGCAGTCTCTACTACTTGTAGGTTGAATACTCAAGCAAACTAGACCCAGAGAAAGTGATTTTTCTTTCTACCAATCCTTACCCCTAAAGAGTGTGCAGCGCTCTGATATAGGTGCATTATGCTTTATACCAGTTTAAAAAAGCAGCCTTATTTCATGAACAGTCTTGAAGTAAGTGGAAAAGGTTCATCCATCAAGAAGGTTCTTAAATAATGAATGGGTCATAATTCTTTACAGTCAAAAGCAATTAATTTTCTGTATTATAATCAGGAGAATAAATCTGAAAAATCCATTCTACTGGCTCTGAATCTGAAGGTAGTGTTGCAGCTGAATTTTTAATCTTAAAACACAGGAGCAATGAGGACTTCTGCTGTTTAAACATACAATCTTCTACCAAACAGAACAGCTTTACTGCATATTTAATAGGTAGAACGGGTTTTGCGAGACTGCATGAGATTAAAGACAGCACTAGATACAGGAAATGCATTTCAAGTAGAAAGGTCCTTCCAAGATACTTCTCAACTGTACAGCTACAAAAATTCTTGAAATATCCTTTATGAAGTGTATAAAATACTGCAGAAAAGCTTACTGCAAAAAGTAGTGTTACTTACATATTTGCAAAGAGCTAAAAATATGGAGAAGAGTGTAAATGCAGAATCCAGCTCAACCCTACAGCAAGCATTCTTATTAGGATGCATTTGCTCTCTTCCCTTCAACTCACTCCTAAATAATCCATCACGTATCCAGAACCTCTGCTTCAAAAGCCATGTGCTGTTAACTGGGACTATCAATTTCTGCCCTCAAATAGATTGCTTCAACCCTGATACCACCTAAAGTTTTTAATCTTTCAGAGCAGGAAAAAACTGTAAAATTAATAGAGCTCTTACTAAAGCTAATAATGACACAATCTGTTAGCAGTGAGAACACGGGAAAGGGGACAAGGACAGACTACAAGTGAGTTTCCATCTCTAAAGGCACCACACAACAGTTAACAGCGGGAATACACGTATGCAAGGGAGTCACACAGTGAACACCCTCAGCACGCACCTATCGAAGGATGCAAGCCAGGAACAAGCTACTAAGTTGGGAAAACCCCACAGCGGGCCATTCTGCAAGCCCCCAGGTCTAACCATATACCTCTAATTTAAAGAGCAAGAGATATTAAAGCATCATCTATGTTGTCCTCAGGATAAGACAACATGCTTCAGTAAAGACGTGGAACTACTTATTGATCAAGACTAGCCCTGAAGCATGCCAACCCCAAACGAACAGCAGCATCTGTTGTGCCAAGGTCTACAGAGACTTAAGATTAACTCCATACTTGAAATTCTGGTTGAATAATTTAAAGGTTAAGGAATTCCTCCTCAACGTTTCCAGATGGTCCTGAAGATGGGAATAGCTGTGTGGCTGTTTCCGGGGAGGACAGACACCTAGCTCAGCAGCCAGGGGAGCAGCAGACCACCGCAAGGCAGACCTGCGGCATAGGCAGCCACGTTTGGTAACTCCTGATGATACCTTAAAGCTTCTGGCTGTCATCAGGAGTCAAGTGTATATCTTTAGGGTTCAGGCCTTCAAGAATTTAACAGCCACAGGGCAGGGAAGAAGAGAAAATCATCTCTAGTTTATATTCTTCTCTATGGACGACCGGTTTAGCTCTGGGACATCTATTAGCACCATGGCAGCTGTGGAACTTGGAAATAAGAGAGCTTTGACTACATGACAGATGCCTTTTGCCTGCAATTAGCATCCAGTCCTAAGACAACAGAAACTTCAAAAAAGGCTGAGGTTAGACATTTGATTAGGTTGAACTACAAAAAAAATACAGTAAGCTTCGGCAGGTACTACATCTCTAGCATGACACTACACTCCTGAGCAAAACAAAAATAACAGATAACTTTGACAAGTTACTATAGTCTATAGTGACAGTTAACTTTTAGGAGACGTCTGTGCAGCCTTTACTGAAACTACAAAGTAGCGTGCTAAATGTCCCATGTGTAACACGCTCTTGCCAGGTATTACTCTCTGCCTGTGAGTGGAGAGCAAGTCTCTACCCCAGCTAAACTAAGTTAGTCCTTTGGGTGAGGGACATCTGCCGCCCATAGTTAAAATAATTCAACACCCACATAGTCCACCGCATAACATAATGTAACAATGAAATCAGGACCAAGGCATTTCAGACATCTGCAGACCACACATTGCAACTTCAATATACCTTCAGTGTTGGGAACTGCCGAACAAGTTGCAATGCCTCTTCCACTCCAAGGTTTGCATTTGTCAGCGATGTAGGTATTTGTTGACAAATCTGAAACTTGGAGAAAACCACCACTTTGTTCCAAATCTGAGAAGTGTTTATGGAATGAATTCAAAGCTCTTGCTCCCATGCTGCAGAGATGTACCCTTACCAGCAGGGACCGGGACAGCAAACACCACCCGACACGCAGCGAGGTTCTTGTGCAAAAAGCACTTGCACAAAAGCAGCAACATTACATGGAGACCTAGAACACGAAAGCGCTCCGTGCCCTCCTCTAATGCAGCACAAAACTACTCCAGGATCTTCCCGTGACTAACAGCTGTCTGACAGCGCGCCGTAAAACACAGCGGGCAAATGAAAGCCCTGACAAAGTGGAGAACGACTCCAGTGCACCACGCAGATAAATTTCAGGGATATTACCCCTTCATATCTACAACTGTCTGCGGACAACAATTAACTTGACAAAGCATGCCAACGCGAGTGTCCAGAGGCACATGAAAAAGTTTTATACTACATTCAAATGAGCTGATGCTACTAGACTGCAGACTGTTTTCTTCTTCTTAGTGGGCACTCGATCATTTGAATATACCACAGTAAAGCTGCATCATCAAGATAGAAACTTTCTGACACCTACTTTTACTGTCCATTTATTCAAAAATAGTAATCTTCATCAGGCAAATTAGTAAGTGATCATCAGCTTTAAAAAACAGTTTCAATTGTTTCTGCAAACCTAGCTCCATTGCCGCACGTTCTGTTCACTGCAACTCCTCTGACTTCGACCTGTGCTGTAACAGTCAAGAACAAAATTTAGTCTGCACTCGCTGACCATCAGACTCCCAGCGGGAACCATGAAAACACAGGGAAACCACTCCAAAAAGATGAGGTTAGGTAAATAAAAACAACCCAACCACCCCATTCCTCTAAAATATTAATTATGCACACATATGGAATGAATTAAAAAATATTGTAGAGATGTGACACAGTAAATCCACTTGAAACAATATGAAATATATGCAACCAGTGATCCCGGTGTACTAACTGAAAGCAATATTTAAAAATCAAAAGTAAATCTCAAAAAACAAACAAAAAACCCACTAATGGAGAAGTTTACCTATGGAGGGCAGAAAAACTGCTAAAAATTGAGTTTCAAGAAGGGTTTGGGCCTCTGCAGATGGGAATCTGCGCACAGAGACAGTTTCAAGGATACAGATACTATCTTAGTACCAGACTCCTCTGTTGTTATGTTAACCAATTACTTAATGTTATCTTTATCTATATAAAAGTACATCAGCTCTCACCGTACCACCTGACCCTAACCTATGCCTGTTAAAATTGTGTGCTTATTACTTTACAACTGCCTTTTTCTGGACTTTTTACCCATGACCAGCCGCAGGTCATCTGTCTTGCACTTTGGGTGTTTCCTGGTGTCTAAACCTCCAGCGAGTCCAAGTATTGCTCAGTTGCCATAAACCAATTTAAATGGGTAAACTATGCTAAAAATGTTACTAACTTTTATCCTGGGGTTCTTTTTGAATAATTAGTATATACTGTTTCCTACATTTGCTTATGCAAGAGAAATGTTTTAAACTACTGACAGGATTAGGACTAAATAACAAGTCCACACACCTGACGCAGATTGCTCACAGACACAAGGTGAAAAATATGATAAAGAACACGAACAGGTTGCAGTGATCTGAGCCAGGAAAACAAAACCCCACACCCATTCTGAGCAGAAAAGAGGACTTCTTTGTGGTTATTAAAACAGCTTCTACCAAGGCCATTACACAGCCTGATTTCTATTTTGAAGAGTGGTTTGGTTATTTTTTTTCTTTATGTAATGCAGTTATAATCAGGAAAGGCCTATTTTACCAGTATGTTATCAAAAGCATTTCACTGCCTTTGAAACAGATATTTCAAATTAGTAGCGTATTTCCAGTCTCGTCATTAATAGAAAAAAACAAACTTCCAAAAGTCTTACTTCCCTCATATGAGAGGTGTAATTGGCAACGTCACTCTTGGGGAGTCTGTTCCCTAACAAAGAAGGAGAATCAGGAGAACACACAAGTTAGTCGTCTTTCCAAATTTCATAACATCTTTTAGCTTTAATGGCAGCTGACCAACATCTTCAGGACTGCTCCAGGCTAAAACCCATTCCTAATCCCTGTAACTTGCTCCAGAATTCCCACTCAGGGCAATGCTGGGAGCAGCGGAAAATGCTGGGATGGGTTAGCAGGCGCTGGGGCTGGACGTAAGCAGTTCACATCTCAAGGACAATCGAATCTAGACAATACGAAGTGATAAATTTCCTCCCCAGTCCATGCAGAGGAACCCAGTTACTAACTTGTATATCCATCCATCCATCCACACACCCCTCGTGCCCAGCTGCAGGGGTACCTAGCAACGTCATTCAAGTATCTTCACAGGCAACAGTAACTGAGCAAGTCCTCTTAGAAGCAATGGTGAAACCAAACCTTTAAAATTACTGTCTAGTGCTATCAACGTATTATTTCCTGAGGGGAAAAAGTGGTATTGAAACAGCACAAAGTAATTTTTTTTTTTACTATTATTTTCACCTGTGATGTGGGAGAGGAGGGGTAGGGATGAGAGAATGTCTGTCTGGTCTGGAAAACAACATATTCTCAAACATTTTGTACTCCTTTTGTGCCACTACCAGGTAATGGAGCTACTGGTGTTCTCTTACGGCTTATTCTTATATCTAAAGAAGTTAACAGCCTAGGTTTTATGATATAGAGCATACAGGTTCTGTACATCTGCAACACATTTCCACTACCGAGGCAAAAATATCTATTCATACAGATAAGTAATGGTAGGAAAGTGCCAGGGTGCCAAGAAAATCATTCTGCAACAACACGCATCTTTTCCTTAAGAGCTCAAAAGAAATCCGGAATTGGCAATAATACATCATATGCCAAAACTGAGTTTTCATTGAACTGAGTTCTCCTAGTTTCCATTACATCACGATGCCAAGGCAAAGTTAGGACTCCACAAGCCAGCCTTGGACGCAGCATTAACAAAGCAAACATATATTTTGCAAAAGATTTCAGGGAAGAGGTTTATACTTCTTGTTACCCTGAACATGTTTTCTAGTTGAGCTCTGAGAGCCGGGTTGAACGGCTCTAACTTGCACCCGGTTAAGTTTGCCGGGTCCCAGCCGCCCGCTTCGAGCAGCACACTGCCCCGCCAGAGACCTCCATCGGACGGCAGTTCGTGCCTAGTCAACAGCGGGGAGGCAGGGGAGTGCCTAGGCTCTATTTTACACAACTCCAGATGCAGAGAGGTTCTGTTGCAGCAGGCCTGGCATCCTACTCTTTCAGGAGTTTGCACGCTTGTATTCCTCTCCTCTTCCCTCCCCACCGCGAGCAGGCAGGGTGCGTGCCCGAGCTGGGGCTCAGGACGCCGTCGACCCAGGTCCGGGCGCTCCGCTGTGGCCGGCTGTGCCTCCGCAGCGCAAGGGCTGACCGGGCAGGCGGCTCCTCCCGGGCCGTCCCAGACCACCGCCCCAGGCCCCAGCTCCCCCCTAACCCAGCAGAGAGCCGAAGAAAACATGCAATGGAAAAACAGCAAGTCAGCACCATGCCGCAACAAACAGCCTCCGCGGTCACACAGTGTGGGTCTACGCAGACCCCAGAGATGTATCAGAATTGCTGATAAAAGCTCTATTTTAAACCAACAGTGTTTCTTCTTGCAACATGCAGGTTAACACCGCACTGGATCACCCCTGATCGCTGTGCAACCAGGTGAAGCCTAATCCAGGCTGCTCTTGAATGACAACCGAGGAGCTCAAGGAGGGCAGCACAATATTTTGTCAATACTTACAGCTGTTTCCTCACAAGCGATTTTGTTCAATGACGACTAGTTAAGCTTGGCTACAGGTCAATTCATCTCACTTTCAGTATGGCTGGGTAGATGGGAGTAGCAGGATGGATGGGGGAATGTCTCGAATACCAAATCAGACGGACAAAACGCTTCTGCAGGAGCCACGAGACAGCTGCTGGGGCTGGTGAGTAATACACTACTGCAGAGCCGCCTTTACAGGCTTGATTTTTCATTTTGATGTTAATTAGTAACCTTATCTAAAGACTATCTCAAGTTTTTCCTTTGCAAATTACATGAACTAATAGATATATCCAGAAATGTGAAAAGCAGGCTGAAGTTTACACCCGCAGTAATTGTAAGAGCTTTGAAATATTTTAGTTTTTATCATATTTTACATGCATGTGGAAGGCTTTAGAAATAGAACAACTAAAATTGGAACAACACAGACCCCTGCACAACTCAAATTAAAAAGAGTGAGCCAAGACAGCATATGCCCTTTCCAAGAGGAAGAGAATGCATTATAAATCTGGGAATAAAGCCACCTAACTCCTGGCAAGACAGCTCGGAGAAACAGATAATAAAACAATCCTACCAATACAGTCATAAGGCATTCAAAGCTAGAATTAATGTATCCTTTATTCATTATTAGAAATATAAATAGCTTTAGTTTGTGGCAGGTTTTTAAGTATTTCCTGTAGAAAGGGATTCGGCAGCCTTAACCTGCAATATAGCAACAAAAAAAATAGATACGAAGTTGCCTTCGACAAGAAGCAAAAGGTATTAAAAACTGGAAATAGCATCAAAAGCTGACTAACTGTTGAGGGACTAGCTACCGAGCACCTCTAGCCTTACCAGCACCAAAAAGCAGAAGCATCTCCTCTCCCTCCCACACGTGCATCTCGGTAACTTCACTTGTCTCCACAGAAGACAAAATCGCTTGAGATAAGAACGCCCTCGCTGACCGCGAGGTTGACACCACCGGCTGCAGTTAAAGAAAGCCAGCAACCTTACTCCCATCACCTCCATTCACCTAAAGCGAGTGACTCACCGAGGAACCGTGCAGGATGAAAAAGGCACTAAAAACGTGGCATGCATAACGTCACCCTTTACAGAGACACTATCAAGCCATTATTTACTAAGCTAACTAATTAGCCAGCCACCCTTGCAGATAATGAGAATGCATTAAAGTATTTAAAATTCCAGCACAAGCCTGACACATACAAAGTGGCTGCCCTTCTTCAAAAGAAAACGAACGTCAAAGGAAATAAACCACTTCGGAACAGTTAGAACATCTGAGGTGGAGCGGGAAGGTAGCATCACCTGCGGTAAGCATGCAGAAAAAGGAAGCAAAGTGAAGAAGAGAGCCATGGGATGCAGAGGTATTTTGCATTTTTATTGTATCAGCTTCTACTTGTAAAGAAATCATTAGATAGATGACTTAAATTAGCATTAGATAGATGATAAAGCGGCAGCTATTCAAAACAAACAGAATTAATGTACAGAACTGTACAGTCTGGCATATAAAAACAGGGAAATTGAATGTACTTAAGCTGACAGTGATCTGAAAAACCCAGCTGGTTAAATTCAGTTTTACACCAAGAAGTAAGCTTTAACTGAATATAGACTTCACTGCAGTCTAGTACTGAAGGCACCCTTCCCTTTACATAGGCACTGCTCCAGAACGGGGTAATATAACCAAAGTCAATTTACAAAATGCATAAAATAAATCCATCCATCTACTGGAAATGACACCAGCAATACTCCCAGGGGATACGAGTTCCCCGGGTACTTGATACAGTCCTGCTCTTTCAAGAAGATTTCCTAAACTCCAGCTGAGAGGACCCGTGATTTTTTTTTTTTTTTTTTTTAAATTTGGGGTTTCGGGGGGGGAAGAGATGTTTCCACAGCTCTACAAAACTGACTGAGGATAAAAATTTAGAGGAAGTGTGGAGATTTCAGCACCTGTCACCAAAAAGCCAGTTTTACCTTCTCTGTGAATAAGTCTTCGTGATAGCGTACGGGGGAGTATCAGGACATGAAGATTTGCTGCTTAATTCTACCTTTTTCTCCACACACACACACACTCCTCATAGGATCTTCTCATTCATTTGAATCGCAGTTCCCACAGGAGAGTCCCACAGCATCTGCATAGGCAGGAGCAGCCTTTCAGGGCAAGAAAAGCTCTGTGTAACATGGAAGCAGGAGGTGAGCAGGAGACCGCCGCACCCAGCCAAGCCTGGGCAGCGATCTTACCTCAGCTACAAGACAGCCCGTGACACAGAGCCTGCTTCAAACCACCTCTCATGACAAGACATAAGAACATAAACTTTTAAGTTTGTGAAGACCCTGCCTTCCTCAATTAAAAAATCCTGCAGGAAGAAACGTAACCATCTTGTAGGCCATTAGCTCCAAAAAGGGTCAACTGCTCAGGTGCAAGACTGAAGGGCTTTAAACTTTTTTCTTCTTTAAACATTTCAGTTATTTTGGCATTAACTTCTCACTTTCTTGGCTTTTTTCAGTCCAGTGACCTCTAGAATTGGGATTCTTTGACTCCTGGAGAGATGCCCAAAACCTCATTCTGCCTCTAAGGAAATTCACAATTTGGCATTTAAGGGGAACAGTATCAAATGATATAGCTGCAGTCTGATTTTGTACTTGCCATCAGAGCTCTCATGTCACCCTCTTCCCCTGAAATAACTCAATAAAGACAGTCCTCAAAGGAGAGGTTCAAAGGCGTAGCAGGGAAGAGCAAGCAAGCCCCGGGTTACAAGTTTTTCCCTGCGCAGTCCAAGAAGCTGACTGGTGAGGTGGGGAAGATACACACGTGAACCCTTTGAAAAAAAGGGAAATGAAATTGAAGCCACAGACACAGAAGACACCTGGGCAATACAACGTAGCCAGTTGCTCAACCTCTACAAAAGTAGAACTAATTGCTGGGGTTCAGTGAAGATGTTTTGAATAAAATTAATGCATACTTAAAAGCAACACACAGTATTAGGTTAAAAAACATGGGGCTAGCACATAAAGGGGGGTGTATGACTTGGGCCACCACTGACATTCACAGCTGTAATTCAACCGCTGGGAAGCTTGAAAAGGAGCAACACCCATCCAGACCTTCCAACACTAGATGCAGGACAGAGCACGTGCTACAAACAAGTCCCGGGGTTATCTTCCTACTCAGGAAACAGGATTTTTTAAAAGCATCATATACCAATGTTGCTAATTAACACCTGGAATGATCCTGAAACTGGTCAATACAAATGATCACAATCATTATCAGGTAAGAAAAGAAACTTCAAAATATAGGTAAGTCTCAACCACATAACAAAGGGTGTCTTGAAGTCTCAGGAAGATACTTCAGGATCTCCAGCGTTCCTTAATATTTCTGTATTTCTTTTAATTTTGAGAAAAAAAAAAAATGATGCAACTACACTCATACATCAAGATAACAGAAAAAATGCACCAGTATCAGAATTATTTGATGTCTTGAATAGATTAAGATAGTAAATGCCCTGACTCCCCCAAACTACCCCTATGTGCAGCCTCACACTGCATGGACAAATCTTAAATCTGTTGTTATAAAAACCAAAACGGTGCCTGCCTCGCTTGTAGGTGGGAACCTTAGTCCAAAATTTAGTCAACTTAACACAAAGGCAGTAAGAAGTACATTTTTTTTATTTTTAAGGAGTCCATCTTTTAAATACAAGACCAAAATATATTCCCTAAAATGCAGCAGATGAAAAGCACGCTAGAAGGAAAATCTGGAGCAGGCAAGGAGCAGAAAGGGCTAGGTGGCCAGAGAAGCCCCCGTCAAGGGCACCCGCTGCTGCCCGAACACCTTAGCCCAGCAGAGCTAGTAAACGGGGCTGCAACCAAGCCCAACTTGTGTGCATCCACGAGCACCAGGACTCCCCTCTCTCCAATTACCCCACTGCATGCTCCCCCACCACCCGCGTCTCCTTTGCTCCAGCGATGCTTAGCTCTCACGACACCATACCTACAAAGTTAAACAGTTTCTAAAACAAGAACCTTTTGTTTCCCAAGCCTTTTTTTTTTTTTTTTTTTGCCAAAGAGCTACCAGGCTTCATTTTCCAAGTTCTTTCCGCAGGTTTCATAAAGTAACTGATAATGTCAATCCAAGTTATCATATTCAGTAAACCACAGATGACAGCACCTCAGGCATACAGAAGAGATTCTGAGCTGAGAAGCAATTTTTTTTTCTGGCCACATATGGCAGCAGTACAGCACCCAATGAATGGCAAAAACCTTTTTTCTTGACAGTCAGAGGTTAACGTATAGGCAGGATGAGTCAATAATCCACGAACGGTTGCACATCACGCAACATTTGCGTTCAATCTGAAACACACAGACGTTAAAGAAATACACACTCAATTTATGAAAGGCACAGTTATTTGTGAAAGCAAGCTCAGAACCACCCGACTTTGCCTTTTCACTGACTACTGATAATTTTCCAAATGCCCTGGGTTTCCCCTTATGGCCTGATACCCAGGGAAATTTTTTTTTAATTGGTGCTGAGGAAAATGCATCTTTTAGCACACCTTTGCAAGGAAGTTCTTAGCCTGAGAGCCTATAGGTTTGTTGCTTTTATTGTAAAGAAACAACTCTTTTAGAGTGCCAATTCAGCAAGAATAATTTTTGACTATACAGTCTCCAAAGCCACAAAGTAAGTCTTTTCAAATAGCTTTGAGCAGAAGATTTTTAACCCTGGCGTATACAAGTTGTCTCTGTTCTGGTTCTCCTCTGCCCATTTGCCTCTAACTCCCGTCCCTCCTGCTGAAAAAACATGTCTCTGTGCAGACCAGAAGGAAGCCAAAATTTTATCCTCTATTTCAACAGCTTTCCAAGATGCAGCTTAACACTCATCCTTTCCTCAGACATGAGGAGGATTAAGTCACTCTTCCACCTCTATTTACATTCAAGAGGGCTGCCACTACTTGGATAAGCCACAAACGCTAATTATTCTGTATTGATTCAGTTGAATTTCTGGGACAAAGTAGGTCTAAAGCTCCAGGACACATTATGAGAATTACAGAACACCGGCTTTCTTACACAGGATAAAACAGGTTCAGCAAAGAGCAGGGTCTAGATGTTAAACACCACATCCAGAATAGAAATTCTGGGTTCCCATCAAGACCTCTACTGTTCGGAGAGGATATTAGTGGTACCAGACAATAACAGAGAGCCGTGTGTGCACGGGCAATGACTGTCCTTGTTCCCTCACTTCATTATCTTCTAAATTCCATCTTGCAGAAAGACAGGAACTTAACCCGGAGTTTGTACTAGATCAAAGCTAAAGAAGAAAGGTGAAGCCCAGGACTTGAGATGCAACTATTTTGTTGTAATGCAAGAATTGTAGTATTCCAACTTTGTAATAATTCCATCATCCCTTTCCTCCAACAAGAGAAATTCAAAAGCCCAGTTGTGTGTGTAATACTTCTGCACACTGAGAGCATGATCCTGCTGGAGGCTAAAAGACTGTTTATCCACAGATCAGTAGTCACTGTGCAAGCTTGCATCCTCTGTTCCATCTATACTCCTCAATTTTGGCTTTAAGAGTACTCAAATATCACCAAATAGAGCTTCGTTAGCGGCGATTAAATATGTATCTTACGTAGGCTGATAGAATTCAAATATTTTCCTACAAAATGGTAGAACTCAAATGAATTAAGTCACAAAACACGGAATTTTCAAGCAGAATCCATGCATAGCATTATAGCATATTCATGTAAAATGGTTTACAGCTCAACAAAAGTAAAATGCTGCTAAATGCCAACCGCCATAACAAGTGCACACAGCTTATGATTTCAGGTTTTCCTTCCACCAGTCTTAAGTGTCAGTTGACCAACATTAGATTAAGAAAGGTCTGGATTAGACATTAGATATGTGTCCAGAAAGGTCTGGAAAGACATTAGATATGTGTTAACATTGGAGCTAGCGTATGTCTAAACAAGAAAGGAAAAATAGTTGTTTCATCAATACAAACCTAAAGGGGTAGGGGAGGAGAGGAGGGATCAGGTAGGATGGAAGCCTTTATTGCCACACAAGGTATCTACAGGACTCAATTCTCAAGTTTAGAGACAGCATTAGACTTCAATTCTGCTGCACACACGCATGGAGTAAGTGCTGTAAGTGAGGGCAGCAACCTTCCTTCTTTTACACATATTAGGAGTCTACAACACAAACGCTGAAAAGTGTGGAAAGACTGCAAGGTTGAGCACTGCTGTACAAGACAGCTTAGACTATGTCCCGGCTGCTGTCAAATCTATTCATTTTAAGAATTATTACTAGCAATTTTGTGCCAAACAAGCAGCAAAGGTAGTGGATGGAAAAGAGCAATGACTTAATATTTCAATAGACTGCTAAGCCCATGCTGGAACCAGAATTCAGGTGCGAGTTGGGCTTTGTTGGGTTTCTCTAAGCAGGCATTAAGCCAGCTATATGCTTCTTTAAGAAATGCATTCTCACTGCACAGCACAAAGGCTGCCTTAGGCCTGAAAATATATTCAGGACTTCCAAATTGCTGCCCTCCCTCCCCTCTGAGGCTGAGCACCCTCATTGCAGCAGTTGCTGGTTTAAAGATCCCAAACATTTCCACGTGTTTCCGTGTGTGTGTCGGGACGAACTCAGCAACCGCTGGGATGACAGGGAGCTCTGAAGAGCTTTAAAATCCAAAGCTCACGAGGCTGATAAAAAATTTGCATGAGCTGGCTTCCGTTTCTTTCCACAGGCCCTTGTATTACTACCCAAGAAATAAAAGTTCCCAGAATGTCTTCTCAAAACATACCCCATGCTAAGTCCCAAGCACGGATGACGCTGGGTAAGCAACCTGGAAGCTCGTTGCTGTGGCCCGAAAATGCCCGACTGATGCAGTGTGAAATTCTCACCATCTTCATCAGGCTTCGCTCCAAGTATGCCAAATTATTTACTCTATGTCAGCCTGTAAGCATTAAACTTAAAAACTGTATCACTTCAGAAACGTTTCATTTTTAAAAGCAGCATCTTTGTCAAACTGATAACGTCTATGGAAATTAGTGCCCAGCATAACAGCATAGCTCTCTTTACTGAGCAGCGAAGTCCATGACAGGAAGATCCATCCAGGCTCTCAAACCACGTCCATCATGTCAGCATTCAAGCATCTTAAACTGACAGAAACAATATTAAAAAAGAACGCGTAGATTATCTCAAGGCAGAATTTTTATCAGCATCTTTATCATAAATATGGATCAGTCTGCCATTTTAATTCACATCTATTTCCGCAGAAACAGTTGCTTTCATTAAAAGAGCTATATGCAAGAGCTCTTTCAAATATATAGATACTTGCTGTAAATAAGTTTTACAGTCATGTTAAGATTCACACGCGTATTCCCATCAAGGATCCAAGCTTAGAAAGGAACAAAGCTGTGGATCAACATTATTAATAGGCAAATTCATACTGAAAACACATCTCCATTCTGTAAATCACAAGTGTGTCAGGAGTAGAAATACCCTTTGCTGGTGGTTCTGAAGACAAAATTATTTCTCCCAAAAGACATTGAATAGATAAGCTAGGCACTTTCTTGCCCATTCATTTTCAAGCATCAAAGATGCTGAAGGAAGTGTAGGAAAGAAAAGCAACATAGTGCAATTAAGATTGAGAAAATAGTATTCGTTTGGAGTAGTACATTTCCATAAGCGCACTAAACACAGAAACAGGGTGCAAACCAAGCATTTAGCAAGTTATGAGACCACCAAGTCTAAAACCAGAAGTGTTGAGATCTACTTCAGATAGCCCGAGAGCCAAGCCACAGTGGCCAGCACGCAAGATCTTGCTCCTACTAGGCGGTGCAGTGCAGCAACCTGGGATTCAAGCACCTCGCTTACCTTCCAGTTCTACTATACAATTGTAAATTAGATTAAAATCTAACATTAAGAGAAACACAACCCCCACCCCTAAACACACACAGCTATGGTACTCAACCTCTTGAGGCCAAACAGAAGATGGAAACTGGAAGAGTCAGCTGAAATAATCTGTGCCTGGAATGCCTGCTCTGAAACCGGCCCCAAATGGTTTTTCTCCATTTGCTGCCAAGCACCTCTAATGCAATCCAGACAGTCAAGGACACAGTCAGAATGTTAATATGAAAGCATTAAAATTCCCATTGAAATAGGACCTGTCAAGCTACTTTATGTAACATGATTTATCGTTTCCAAATGTAGTAACAAGGGATTTTATTGTACAAGAGCATGTTGTACACAATGGGGCTCTGGGTTCACATTCCACACTAGCCAAACTAGAATTTCTAACAAAGTTTATGCTAGTACATGTCCGAGTTACTGGTGCGTGTATGAAAGGGTAGCTATATGCATTAGAAATTGATGGGGTACAGAATAGACGTAAAATGAGAGCTCTCAGCGCATTTCTGTGCATACTAAATAGAACTGGACACCTCTGATCACTGCTGCTGAACAGCTCTAAAACAGTGCTCGTGGAAAGAAGCCGAACTGTCCCCATCCCTCAGGGCACTTGCATCAGGCAATAAAAAATGGACTGTCAAAAGCTGAAGGAAGTTTTTATTTCCAGTCTTACATGTCAATCGGATAACTCACATCTTCTGCAAGTCCAACGTAGTCAAAGTGAGAGCAGACTGAAAACTTCTGGTTACGTTTCCAGCGGATGGCCTGCACTTTCTAACCTGTGAAACCCCAACTTCAAAACCCCAACCTCAAAACCCACCATCGCCCATGTTTACCATATTCAACACAGCAGCTAAAATCAAGGCAAGCTGCCCAAGTTCTGCACTAATAACACCCATAGAGAGTGACAGCATAGAGCCCATAACCTCTCACAACTTAAAGTTTGTGATTTTTGTGTCTGTAGACACATTTTCTTACCTCTCCATTCTTCATACCAGCTTCTCAGAAATGCAGCGATATTTCAGCTCTATCAGCCCACCATTCTTTTTTATGCATTCACTTTAAGTAGTTTAGATAATGTAACTGCAATGAAAACTACCCATATAAGTTTGAGGTAGAGTTGACTAGCGCAGTACAGAAAAGCAGAGACGTTGACAAGAATTGTACCTCTCCCAGCGCAGAGAGCAGGTATCACATGAACTGCTAATGCAAAGGCAATGCTGGGATAAATTGGTAGCAGTGTCAAAAAAATATTCCACTTCATACTCTTTATTTGGAGCAAACTGCAGCCGGTCAATGTCTAGCCACACAAGATTAAGGAGTCAGACACAAAAGATTTTCTGTTGTATTTTCTTATATTGCTGAACACAGGATCCTAGCTTTCTTACGAACTTCTTCATTAGTGTACTATTAATCTTGAACATCATTCAAGTAGATGCTTTGTTCTGTTCTCTTCCTCCAAGTCTGGTATCGATATCCAACTAAACTCAAATACGCTTTGAAATTTTTTCATTTAAGTAATAAAAGACATACCAAGAATGCCTGAATGAAACCACACAAAGATCTGAATGTTGCCATCAATTAGTTATATTACAAACTTAGCTATGACTGATGTGGTCAATTTATTGCATTCCAGGCAGTTGATCCCAGATCCAAGACCTTGTACTACTCCACTTTTACAATTGGTCAGAATCAATAATGAATTTTGTTAGGCCTTCCCATTCTTGCTCTGCCATTCAGCACTAGCAATAAGAATAAAGCTTACTCCAAGTAATAAAAGTCATATGCATATAGACATTCATGTTTGCTATTTCAATCCAGGAGGGATCTGCAATGCAAGTTTAAAAAGGAAAACTATTTTCTGTTGGAATTGTGAGAAGTGAGCAAAAGCCATAATGGAAACCAGCTCTCCCTAGGCGAAGTGGAAGATGAGGGGAAAAAGCTAAAGAATCAGATGGTACAATTAAGGGATGAACAGCTGGCATTTTAAGGAATGTGGCTTATAAACCAAGAGAATGGGTAATAAAATGGCAGATGAAGTTCAGTGGACATCGGTAATAAGTGATGCACAAGGGAAAGACCATCTAACTTAACATCCACAGAAACAGACTCCTACCACAATGACTCAGAAGCTAAATCTTGACGGTAGCAGTTTCATCAAGATACCACCTCAGTGCTCAGCAGCCATCCGAAAGCAAATCAAGTGTTCGGTATTTTAGTACAGGACTGAAGAACAAAACCAGCAAATACCATGACTCTCTGAGTTCACAGTGTGCCCGAATCCTGAATGGCAGATGCTGTTCTGGTCCTCAAGTCTCAAAGGGAATCTGAAGACCCAGACAAGGTGCAGGAGGTGATCGAGGAATGTGTCTACACCAGCATTTTGGCTCAGATAAGAAGCGCACTTTTGAAACCCATCTCCTGATCACTGCTGCTTTGCACGCTGCGGTTCTCGTCTCAGAGCCTTCTTGGGGCACACGAGCTGGATCCCCTTTGAGTGAATCCAAACAGGGAGACAGCCACTACCGCGCCAAATGCTAACTAGCACCCAGTCCACAGGATGAGGCTACACCAGCTGATGCAAACTTCTGTGAAACGCAAATAAGCGCAGGCATCGAGTCCTAACTCACTCTACAAATCCCACCCTAATCCCAGCGTGCTGTTTGATAACGAGGGCATAGCCAAAGCTGAGAGGAGGTGTTGAATATGGCAAGCACCTAACCGAACTAGGACACTTGGTTCTGGGGAAGGTAGGACAGAAGCCTCCTACATGATATGGCTGTGAAACAACGTAAGTGGTGTAGAAAAGGATGGGCAGGGAGTAACTGCTCAGGGTCTTTTCCAAAACGAGATGGAGGAAACATCCAACAGAACAGGCAGAAGGTTGTTCTGCTCCAAAACAAAAGATGTTTCTTCACACAACACCTATTTAAGCAGGAGAACTCCTTGCTAAAGAAGATTACGGATGCTGTAATTTTATAAGGGTTCAGAAAGAAACTAGACAGATTCATTGACAGCCATTAAACACAGTCAGCAACGCTAGCTCTGGAAGTACCTGAGCTGCAGACTGCTAGCACTTGGGAGCTACTTTGGGCAAGCAAAACTACACACCTCCCTTGTTACTGCCCTCTTTCTTGTAGGCATCCACTACTGACCACTGTCAAGACAGGAGACTGGCCTTGATGTACAAAATTCAGCGTGACCAAGTCGGGCTACTCTTGAAAATGGCGAGACAGGTATGCCAGATGGAAAAAGGAAATAAAATACACACCAATCTAAGAAAAGGGGATACAAATTTCTGTAACAAACTACCAAACAAGCAAATCTTGCCCTTCTTTAAGGGGCACAATCAAAGGCTTCACCACCATGCCAGTAGATGAAGCAGGGGTCCAGAGACCCTACAATTCAGTTTATTACTGAAAACTGTTATTCAGATGGAAAATCCTGCTACACATTGTAACACAGCCTGCAATGCTTGCAGACTTACAGACTCCTGGGAACAGGCCCAGAGAGACAGTTAAACTATGGGTCCAAAACACTAAACTTTGAGTTATAAACTCTCTAGGAAACAACCTTTTTATTGCCAGAGATCTGAAAGAAGCCCCAAAAGCTAGAGGAAGTCACTAAAACAGAAGGCACTTAAAACTAAAAGAGAATCTGCCTCAAGACATTCCCCTGCTTCAACCTGAATTTTTACACTTGGCCAATAAATACCTCTTATTCTAGCACTCAGATAAGATTTACAATGCACTGCAAGTGCTGTGCAATTAACAGATTTAATGCCTGATTCATTTCCTTCTTCAAAGGGAGACTGGAGAAAAGCACAACAGGAGATGGCTGGGTACTGTAGCTGTGGGTATATCATACATATACATGATATGGCATTTCCTCTACCCCTACTGTAAGCCAGTACACCCCTACTCTTCCTGTAGACGTATCAAACTTTTTTCACTGTTTAGATTCCCAACTATTATTCATTCTTCAGCTTAATCATTGAGGGTTTTTTCCTACCCTCAGTATGGATTTTTACACACCATCCCACATTTTCACCATAATTTATCAATTGCTTTTTCCACTCCATTTCACTGAATTTCTAATCTCATTTCCCCAACTACACTGTCTACAATCATAACACAGCAGTGACTTAAAAAAAATTCAGTATGCTCCACTAATTTCACAATGTGTTAAAAGAGATAACGCAGGGAATACATTCTTTTCATCTCGGTGTGATTGCTTTAACTTGCAGATCAGAGACAGTGCACAGCTAGAGGAGGAGGACAGGCATTTCTGCGAAAGCAAGTCAGAGCTCTGCAATCTTACACAGGTATTGACCAACTTTCAATGAGAGAAATGACACTAACTCTCATGCGCAAGACCGAGCGTTTACCTCTTCCACAGTTTTAATTAGCATTTGGTGGATGTTTTATTCCAGATCACGCCGATAGGGCTTCACTCCATCCAGCAGCACATTTGTTTGAGGGATTATTATAGATGCATCATATACTAATAAAACACCCTGCTCTGAAAGGAATTTTAAATGGTACAACTTAGCGGCTTGCTTCTCAGCCGCAGTCTTAAGTTCTATATAATGTCAATGCTGAGCGCAAGCTACTTTCACAAGCAATTAAGACAGACTACATGAAGTACCTAGCGCAGCCCGCAGGCTATATAAGACTTGGCTTTCGGTTTTGTTCAATTACTTTGTCCTTGTCTTTGGTAAACAGAAATCCTTGTTTTACTTTCTCTCTACCACACACTGCATCTATTCTCCGAATCATACCACCCTAAGCCGCACACAGTTGCCTTCAGACCAGTTTTACTCGATGATGAAGTAGTTTTTGCCAAAATATTTGGGGGTAAGGTACATAACACAGCGATGTTCTTAAATAAATTCTATTGTCTTAAAAAAAAAAAAAAGTATCTCTGAACTAAGTTTTACCTCAAACATGCTCAAAAGCATAAATAAGACTTCACCTCATCCCATTAAGATTCTTCAGCCAATTTTACTTGCCACAGTGCTACAAGCCACATAGCTGGCTTACGTTGTTGCCATTTCTGCAACTTTTAATCCGAAATCAACTTTTAACAGTATTTAATGACTAGACATAGTCTAAATCTTACGATATCCCAACCTCATCCTCAACACAGCAAGAGCTATTCAGATTAAAACCCACTGGGATAAGAACAAGGAGGCAACCGAGCAGAGGGAAGACCAGTATCATATCACGATGCCCTCAAACACAGCAGCTCATCCACATGACATGACACTCCTCTCCCAACTTTCAAATACCATGTGCACATTAAATGCCTGGACACTGGACGAAAACTACTCAGAGTCCAGTATTTATACCAAACTGTTCTCAGGACTTTTTACTAAATATTTAACTTCGTACATCACCTCTACTCAAACTGAGGAGCAACAGTAATTAACTCAATTCTGAGAATCTATGCCTTTAGCTAAAAAGATGACACAGTTAAACTTTCCAAGCTTGAACTGAAGTGAAGAAGCACTACTTTTTCCATAAGTCTAGTTACCTTATGCAAACTGAAGTGGAAAAACAGACTAATTCTACTGAATTTCTATACAAACCAATATTAACAGTCAAAATAAAAGCAGTGCCGAAGGGTTAACACTTTACGATAATAACAGCTGCTTTGAAGACTAGAGATCATTTTTAAGATAAGTATCATTGATGATTTAAGTATGTTTGATCCTGCCTGCTGACAAACCTGTCAGGACTACTGGTTACTGTTCAAATTCTGTTCGGGAACAGAACAAACCAGCTTCGAGACACACAGCTTTGATTCCACATTTTAGAGAATCACATGGAGTTAAAAAACCCACACAAACTAAACAAACAGAATAGAAGATACTCACATTCCCCATGTATTCTGAAAGTAGATCCTGCAAGGCCTGTCGCACTGCATTACACTCGGCAACTATACGTTCCCGTCGGTCATCACGTGTGCAGGATGAATCAGCCATCAGGGCTGCTCCGCTAATGATGCTCTCCAGGCGCTCTTCCAGGGAAGGCCTAAAACGTTCTTCACTGAAGGTCGATGGATCCACAATAATTTGTTTCTAGTAAAAGAAAGGTTTTAGAAATTAGTAATCAGACCAAGCAGTAAGTTAAGTCATCAAGACAACCAACATTTACAGCAAACCCCCGATTCAGGCATAAATGGCAAACACCACACAATTCTGGCACTGAGAATGATTTTCATGAGTAGTTTTGTAAAATTACTCCAAGGTTCCCCAGCAGATTACATTGCTAGTCATTTCTTGTGTCGCTTTGACAGCTAAACAAGACTTGGCCACTGGAAGCCTTGTTACATGAATGGCAAAAATCAAAACGTGCCAGCACAAATAAGGTTCAAAGTACAGAACTCTTCTTAACTACATGTCAATCCAGACATGCCTTCACTAGTTAACTTGTCAGATATACTTATCCCATCATGAACAAGAACCCAAGGAAAACAAACGTCCAAAATTAGCCCCATATATAGTGCTCTGTTGTCCTTGTTTATTCAGTCTCTCTTCTCTTCACCGTAACGCAGGTAAACGCAACAGTATTCTCAAAAATTCTTAAAGTGAAACATCAACACGCATGATTCAAACAGCACAGAAATCAATTTCTTCAAGGCAGAAAACTATCACAGGTTTATCTTCACAGAGTATTACCAAGCACAGCTCATACTGAGAGACGTAAGGCTGCAACAGCAGCACTGATGTCTCTGCTTTTCAAGGGGCCAATACCACTCCCCACAGAAGTTCCCCAGGAAGCAGCAGTGTAGTTTTTATCACCTTGCGAGTACTTTCAGGCTGTTCATTTAAACAGGTTTGCAATTTGTTAAGAAAGAATTATTTGGCCATTTCAAGGTTTGGTGGTTTGTTTAGGGTTTGGGTGGGTTTTCTTCCCACTAGAGGGGCAGGAGGGGAGGATGTTGCTAACTCTTTATAAAAGAAGGCCCAAAGTTTTTTGAAATGGGAGTTTTCACCACCAGTTTGTATGCCAGCTAACTTCAACAGCAATGTCACAACCACTACTTCTCCCGCCAGCCAGCACAGCTCGTCTCCCCACAGAGTAACCGTGCAACCTTCGCAGCAGGATTAGAACATGGCACGTGTTCTCCAACACGCTCCTCGTTTTTCCTGAAACTTTTAGCTGTGCAGATAATACAATGGTAGTATGCTACAACTCCAGAACTGCACCATCAAAAACAGAGATAATGACTATCTTGTTATCTTCTGGTAGCCATTTAATATTTTACCATCACAGTAAAAACACTGGAGTATTTGGGGGCGTGTGTGCACAAAGCCTCTATTACAAGAGCACAATAACACTCAAACGTTAGCAGGAAATGAAGTGCAGGGATAACATCTGCCGAGAACCTGAACACATTTGTTTTGTCAGTCTCCTTTGGCAGGAATGAGACGACAAAGCTATCGCGCACAACGCACATGGAAGCCGGCCTGCTGAACAAGCCCTGCTGCTATTAGAGAGCCTCGCAAAGCGGAACTAAAAGCTCAAAAGCTCCATGTGAACTGCAACACTCAAAAAAAGTCTCCAGCCATATATCAGAGAGTTCATATAGCAAAATATGGCCATATATCAGAAATCACATTAAATGGTTTGAGCTAGATTAGCAAATCCATGAACCTGAACTGAATTGTTTCTTCAATTCCACGTACCCAAGTCAGTCCTTAACACTGCGTGCTGTGACAGGACCTGCCTTCTGTTCCCACGGATACCCGCTCAAACCTGCCATCCCTCGGGTGCTAGCCGGAGGCACGTTCTTAAGACTTACTTAGCTGAGCATACAACTGATGGAATTTAAGAAAAGGAGACTTAAAACTGAAATCATAGTCACAAAGATCAAGACAACCATGACATCCTCTTGTTACCCAAGAGATCACATAGAAAGGTTTCACACTGGGCAGAGGGAGAACTCAAATAGTACTTTATCCTGGTAAAAGAAACATGGCAGAGGAATGTAGGGAAGGAGCAAGAGTGGCAAGAACAAAAAGGAGAAGGTGAGCAACAGCTGGCAAAACCAAAAGTATTAAACACCTTTTGAGTGATGGCTTTGCAATATTAAGTTTTAGAGGTCAGTTAGTGTCAAGGTGTTTAAAATTCAGAGGCTGAATCAGTGGTAGACACAGAATACTGGCTTCAAAAGGAGAGTGTTCTCAGTAAAAATGCATGGCTATCCTCAGTAACTTACTGCATGCAAGATAAAAAATACGACAGGTCAGTGCAACACATCAGTGTGAAATTACTTCATTCCCAACCAAAAACCATATTAAACTTCCCACTTCATGTTCCTCTCAATAGGTAGTTTGGGCAATTCCAAATACATTATTCACTTTTAATAAGTCATTTCTGTCACCTACAAGAATACATTACATAAATATATTATGAAATAATCAATTTCAAATAAAGCAGGGGCTTACATCTAATGTAGCAGTAGGCTAACTGCTATTTCAGAGCTAGTTTAACTTGACAGCCTTCAGTCACCGAGAACTGCATAAATAACTTTCTATAATTCCATCAATCCTAGTTTGGAAAAAGACTTTTTAAAAAATAAAAGCCTACTTCACCTGGGATTTGCTGTATTTCAGTAGAAAATGATCGTTCAGGCAATATAAATAAAAGTAAGCTGTTGCTAGTAAATCAGGTGAACGAACACAAGAGTTGGAGTTACCACTTTTTTTACATAAAGGGTTCAAAACTTACATCAAAGTTGTTCAGAGCGTAAGCCAGCTCTCCACCTCCACCCTGCTGCTGGGCAGCATCATCTGACGCCGTTGCTTGAGCTGCATTTGAGATGCCCGTGACCGCCTGCTGAAGCTGTTTGTAGATCAAGTCCCTGTTAGCTTTGTAAGCAGCTACATCGGGGTGCTGCAGACAGGCCTGGGACGCCGTGTAAAGAATGGGAATGTTCTTCTGCAGAATTCCTCTGGCTGCCGCCATTTGATCACGGTGACCCACATCTTTCAACTCCTATTAGGAAAATTAAAGAAAAAAAGCATTTGAGAACATTCCCCACATTAACATCCATACACTGCCTCCCTGCATATACAAAAACAGGCAGGTTCTTTGCCTAGCATGCTCAAATCTATCTTCTGATTAAGTATCCCTATTCTTAAGGGCTCAACTAGTTTCAAAACACAACAGCTTCGCAAAGACAAAAAAAAAAAAAAAAGTACTGCAGGGCAAGTCACAACACTACAATCCAAGGTTGGATTTTTGCTCCTCACCACAGTAGAGTAGCATTTGGAAAGCTAGTAACACCTGTAAATCAGGTGGGCACAGAAGTTGCGAGCACACATTTTTCTCCCCACTCCTTCCAGTTTGCATTACATCTACAGAATCACAAAGAAATCTAAATCCTCAAAACAGAATACCTTACATTTTTAGGTAACTTAAGAACCAAGCTTAAAAATTAAGTACCAAGTGAACTAGAGGCTTCTCCTGCAATCTTGTCTTGTAGTTGCACATGAGAAGCAAGATCATCTTTAATTTAAACTCCAAGACTCACAACCAGAATGTTTTCTTTAATCACACCTAGAAGATGGAGTTCACTCTCCTCAAGAGACTTGGGTACTTATTTTTAGAAGAACAAGAATACCATCTCATTCAACTTCTTGTTCATCTCCAATGAGACAAAATTAATCCAATTACTATAATTACCGCTAATTTAAGATTAGTGAGCAAGTCCATAGGTCTTTTTCCCAAAGACTCACTGCTGTGATTCTATAAAGTACCTTCACCTCTGGTTTGGAATAGAAGCACTATGAAAAGATAAAGCTTCTGAGTCCAGCATGAGCAGTAAGTTCATAAAAGGAAGAACGAACAGTTATTAGCAGTATGAACATTTTAAAGTTACCTCTTAAATCTCATGAAGAGGTGATGAAAATGAAGAAGTGGGCTGCCTTACGGAGAAAAGAAAAAAATCTGACAGACTCTTCAAAATGAATGGGTAATATGCGACCTCTAAGATGCACACTAAGCAGGGAGGGCACTCCAAGCAGGCTTACAGATTTACAGATTTAGTACAACCACTTCCCATAGTGTGGAACAATCCATCACAAAGCAGTTTAAGAACATTTATTGCCCTGCCATCGCAACCCTACTCCCATTTACTGCAATCAGATTTTAGATACATAACCAACTGGCAATCCATTTTAGACTGTACCTAGTTTATTCTCAAAGATGAATCTGTGCAAAAAAACCAAGCAGTGTCAGAGGTGCATAAGCAGTTTTGGTTTGTACATATCAGCAGAACAAACAAACAAAAAATGTTCTACAAGAACTATGCTATTTCTGATAAACGGGGCTGCCCACACCTCTGCTTTCTTTTCAAGACTTACCTACACAAGAATGAGTCACAACAGTGGTGTTGAACAAAACAAATTTTACACGCAATTTAAAGTTAAGCACAAGCTACGCAAACACAGAACATACACCTAACAAACAGGATTTTAACCACCTTCTCAAAGGGGCATTTCAGTGCAAGACTAACCAGCAGTGCCACTCGCTTGGAAAGAGCTGTAATTCTGTCCCCAGCCGTGACTTTTGCTCCCTGTTTAAATGAACACGTTCAGTCTGTCTGTGCAAACCACAAAGGCAGCGTGGTCTAGTGGCAAGTGCACCAGGCACCGAGTCACCTCTCAATTCTCTTTCCTTACTCACACTTGCACTGCTTCAAAATGGGAAGTGCAAGTCTTGAGAAGCAGCATTTCATTAAGGTACTAATTCCTTCAGAACAAATTCCATCAGAAGCAGTACGCTACAGCTGAGCAGACTTTCTGCTCACCAGACAAGCTCCAACTTCCTAAACACTGCCAAGTGCAACACAAAGTACTCAGCCACACAAAAACGTAAAAAAAATTATTAGCAGCAACAGGTACTGTCCAAGAGCAGCAAGACTGCCTTATCTTCTTATTTTGAAAAGGAAAAGGAAGAAACAATATACAGAAGAAAGAGTTGCCATCACTATACCTGCTGTCTTTTGGCTGCCATTATGTTAAGCTTGTCCACTTCTGGTTTGAGGGCTTTGTACTGGATACCCAAATCTTGCTCCGTGCCAGCATTCCTTAATTTCAAGATACCTTCTTCCACCTAAAAGGAAAAATATGTGAATGTATATTCAAGTAATCCAGTCCACAGTTCAGAAAGTAATTCAGAATGTACTTCATAGCAGATAGAGAAAGCAATCTTCCTCTTCCCCCTTTTATTTTTTGGAGAGAGATACTTCAAAGGCCAATAGTACTCAAGGCTTAGCTACTACTTCATAGTCATCAGCTACCAGAGACAACCAGGCACGTGTATGTGAAAGAGGAGCCCAGGGTCCTGGCAGCGCTGCGGCAGTGGCTGAAGGGCACCAGGAGAGTCCTCAAAGCCCTGCTGCAAAAGCAGGCCCAGTATCAAATCTCATTCTAAATTCTGTACAAACCACCCACCCTCCAGCTCATGGGAAGAAAAGGCTTCCTCAAATACTCCACATTTACTTTATTTAGTCTACCAAAGCTACTCATCCCTAGTAGCTACAAGGGAGTACTGGTCATAAGAAAGCCAAATTATTTAAGATGAACAAAAGCTGGTTATCGCCTGCAGTTGCAGACCATAGTGCATTCAGTTTCAATACTAAAAGTTCAGAATAAAGCACAACACAATGTCAAAAGCTACTGACAATGAGTGTAAAAACAACTGACAACCACCCATTGCACACGTTTCGCTCAGAGGAAAAACCCTAAAAACCTCCCTGCTCCAGAAGCGAGCCGCTGACAGTGCACATGCCGGGGTCAGCACACATGCAGGAAACAAAGGCGCTTGCCAGAGCACGCCTGGCATGCCAGGCACGGCAAAGCGAATCACAGCAACAGCTACACTTACTACTTTAAGTTGAACAAGCAGCTTGTAGACATCTGCCATGTCAGCCAAAATCAGCAGTCGAGTAACGGCGGAGAGGAGGGCGCGCGCCGCTCGGACCATGTTCCCTCGTTTCACAGAGGAGCAGGGGTCATCTGCAAACTCCCCCGAAGCGCTCTTCATCAAGTCACCTGCACAAGGGGAGAACATGCTCTGACTTTAACATCACAGAGAATTTCTTAAGGGGCCGTGAGATCAGCTTGCCCAGGAATCCTAAGTCTTGAAAACAAAATGCGTTTGCTTAAATACAGCCAGCAATTAAGACTGCATGCAGCTACCTCTAAGTGTGGTTACCACACGGTATCGGGGTAGAGGGGCTTGTGCAGGGAGGAAGGGCTGGGAAGTAACACTTTGGTCCTTATTTCCAATTGTACAGGTGCTTCAAAACGCCAGATTCCTCTGGAGAGGCAAATTCAGCGTGCCTTCGCTATTACATGCGGGACTGCAGTTATTTCAAATGACAACACTTTCAAAGCTTAAGCAAAAGCTTTCATTTGTGCGTGTGTAGGAGTTAAGCAGAAAGCAGCAGAAAGTACTGTAAACACACAAGGCAACGCCGCAGCTCATGGGACTGTAAACAACTCGGAGCGATGACCTGGCTGGATATGCCCTGGTTTGCATTCAAAGCAAGGCATCGCTTCGTAAAACGCTCCAACGTTTCATAGCCTGTGGGTCTGCATCTGGTGCAGGAGGAAAGAATTTGGGTTTCAGATGGTAACAATGCAATTGGTTAACTATGAAAAGCAAAGGCCACTTTACGCAGCTAGCGAAATTCGTCCAGAAGGCATTCAGAAAGCATAAAAGTAATGCCTGCATATAGTCAGAGGAGTGAATTTTGGGTTTCTCCCCCCCCCTTTCCGGGGCAGCATTTTGCTTCCAGTACCACAGTTCCTACACAGCAGCAAGTTTTGGAATCCACATTATTATTCTTGGATGTCTTTGCATTTCAGAAACATTTGGTGAACAGCTAGGATTTAGTTCAGAAAACGCTAGGCACTCGAGGCCAAAGATTTGTGGGCAGCTGGAGATGACCAGAGCGCAGGAGAACTGTGTTATAACTAACTGCTGTGTCAGAGCCTTCCCAAATCTGTATGAAAAGCGTCCATATGGCCAAATGCCAAAACAAAAATAGCATGTCTCAGATAAGAAGAAGAGAACCTCAAATAGCGCTTCATGAGTGAAAGCTGACAGCGACTCCCATCAAGCCCACTACCAAATGGGGCCGGGCGAGATTTGCACTGAAATCTGAAGATGCTGCAGTGGCATCATCCTGCCAACGGCTTGCCTGCTCCCCCAGCTAGGCAACCACTGCAGCGTGCCCCCAGTATGGGAAGTGTTTCAATTTTATGTTAACAACTTCTTTTTTAACTACTCAAAAATACCTACAACTAGAGAGCCTGCGGTTAACCATCCACATACTTACCATTAAGCACTTAATATCTTGCCCTGGAAGAGTTTCTAGCACCCAAGGACACTACAACTTCATAGCTAAATACAGCCCAAACACAGCTGCCAGCCTGTCCAAGCAACTACATCAAGACACTCAATTTTGTTCAAATGCTCCCTCCTATGTAACACCCTTCCATCATCTTAAATAATACGATGAAGAGTGGGATACAACATTTTAAGATAAAAAATATGCTACTTCAGTACTGTGACATATGAAAAAAGCTTCTGTCCAAGTACAGACCAGCTATAAATACCAATCTAAAGCTAGCCCTTACCCAACTTCTTGAGGAACACAACTCATTATTTTAACAAGTGTTAAGAGCCTCAGTTTGCCAGATGGGTGAAAGACGATATATCTCCAACACTGAAAAACTGCAGCCAGCCATGAGATTATAAAACCCCTACACAGCTGACAGGACCCTTTCTTTATTCCTTCTGGAAGAGGCTAATAATAGTGAAATTAATGTCACCAACACAAGTATGAAATCTATTAACAATATCAGGATTTAAGGATATATGCCAGAACCAAAATTCATTCAAATATTTCCTCCCTTATTTACTTAACTCTAAAATCCCCACATTTCCAACTCCCGAAAGAGAGGAATGTTGTTTTCATTGATTTCCAATTCAAAACAACTTAGAGAGGTGGCCGCTCACTTCATCTGAATCTCAGAAATTGCTAACAAGGTTAAAACTCAAAATTATTCTCTACCCATCCCTTAAATTGCAGCCTTACAAGCCAGTCCTGAAATAAAATGCTATTCCTTTTTATTTTAATGAGAGATTTTAAAAGATTTAGTGAGTTTCAGCTTGTCAGGGTGTCAAAAGATAACCAGCTTCCCAGAATTAAAGGAAGATTCTATTTAAAGTTGTTGCATATATATTTTTTCCTGCAAATTAAAGAAAGCTGGCTTTCAGACTTCTTTTACAAAGGAAAAGCAACATGGGGTAGTTATTTTAGCTAGATTCAAAGAGTAATAGGGAACTCTGCCCTGGCCTAAGTATGCAGTTACTGCATTATGTGTGTGCATTAGCAGTTCAGATTTGATCCAGCATAACCTTCTCGTTTTCAAATCTGAGCCAGAGGTAACAAAGCAAGTTTTAAAGCAGGATGTCAAGAGTTAAAAAAACACACTGTAGAAGAGTCAGACTATGAGACTCAGATTATACAGCTGGTACAAATTCTTATATGAGTAATCTGTTTTTCCAATATAACCTTAGATTTTCACTAGATATTACAAGGGAAAGATAATAAAGCAGAGTCAAGAAAAGAGGCAACGGTAGCCATACTATGATCTTGTCAATAAAGCACTAAGAATTCAATTAAATCTAATGGAACAAAGCCCATTTCAGAAATAGTAAGATTTTAGTCCATCAAAAGAAAATTACCATTTTCTAGTCTCATTCCCACCATGCCCACAGGGTCTGACAGCACTTTCAGACAGCACTATTAATCCTCCTCAGCAGCACGGTACACGATGACCATGACAAAGAGTTTTCTTTATACGCACACTGACGGAACCAGAAAGCAGCAGAGAAGACAGGCAAGGCAAGGCAGGGAAGACCTAGGACACAGAGGCACGGATACTTTTTTCCCCAAGTTAGAAATTCGTGCCAACACATCACCTTGTACCCTTCAGCATCTTCCAGCTCAAAGCCCGTCTCCAGGCTGCTTTGCCGGCAGTATTAGAAATACAAAGCGTGCCATCAGGCCATACCTCTACCTGCTCGTAACACCCTATCACGCTTCCCTAGAGGTTGCCTATTCCCCACCAAACGAAGGCAAGCATGAAATCAGAGTTTCAAGACTATTGTTCTGGATACTGAAGTCCCACCTTACCACTAATACCACTGTCAATGTCCACCATGAGTGTCACAACAGGCTGCCCTTGCTTTCTACTATAAAGGACGAGGCCCTGTATCTCCTTTTGCCGTATCAACATGGGAGTTGATACTTACAGCAACAAAAGCGTCTGTTAATTCCTTAATCTTGTCTTCAGTTAAATTCATATACTGCCTACAACACTCCTACAGTTTGCCAAGGGCCATCTCAGAGCTCCCTTAGGTTACGGCTTTTCAAAGATCTCGAATCCTTGGCTGGAGGATTACTTCTAATATAAGTGGTACACTCCTAAAACATTTTTCTTGCAGAAAACAAGTGAGAACTCTTTGCACTCTTCCAAGAAATGAAGCTAGCTGGTCACAGCAGAATTTTAACATTGAGCTTTCCAAGAAGAATTCAGTGTTTAACTTCAAGTTATTCCGCAACTGGCCTCCTTCTGTTCCTTGGAAACCCTTAAGCCGTGCATTTTACATGAATTACAGCTGAAAAAACATTTTACCCTTTCATAATTTGCCTCACTGATCAGTTTTGGAAAAAGCTTCACTCAGAAACACAGGGCGGAAAGACACCATGCTGTATCAGTAGGTCCGCTCCCTTACAATTACAACCATGAAACATGATCAAAGTTCACAGAATTCACGAGACCATTCATCCATTCTCTTACCTCAAACCCTATGCACAGGCTTCAGTTTTTAATTTTAAGCTTTAATTTTTGGTCTTTTATGTAAAATTACCGTAGGAAGAAACACAACTGTAAGAGCACAGCTAACACCCTGGATCCTCACGCTAGCATACAGATATATAGAGGCAGTGAACTATGGCCAGTACAGGAAAACAGGAATAGCCTCGTCAGCCTGACCTGAAAGAAATTTCCTTCTTGACCTCGGAGTTTGCAACTTGTCCCAGTGCCAAGCACCCAGGTAAGAAACCGGTTCAGTTCCAAAACACCTCCCAAGAGCACCAGAAGAGCTGCCCATTTCAACGCACAGTCAGTCTTCAACGCTTCATAAGAAGGTAAAACCCTACAAAGAGCCTACAGTGGGGGGAGTAAGACCGGGCAAGACCAATATTGCCCCTCCTATTACCCAGCAAAACTCCAATGGCAGAAATTAATGTCACAAACACTGCAAGGATGCTGAAATCCGAGACGTTCACGTCAGACGTTTTCCCAGTATGAAGTTTCTTCTATAACCACAGCAGGATCTACTTTGAAAAACACTTTGGTTCTTTGTCTCCACTATTCTGTTCAAAATCTTATTTTAAGAAGTTTCACTACTTCAAAAGAAGTCAAAAGTCCAAAGCTTCAAAGGGCCAGGAATCTTACTTTAGGATATTTCATGAACTTGTTTAATATTTAAAGCAAGTTGTAATTTATTCTTCCATTGTAAAAATCAGGACTTTGAAGATCCACTTATATTGATTTAGTATGTAGCCATACAATCATTCATTCTAAATAGCTCTTTTCACTTCTTTGTTTTTGCCCCCAACAAATGGGATTTTATGAACAAGCGTGCTCACTAAAATTGTGTACCCTCTCAATCTTCTTCCTGCTAGGCTAAAAAAAAAATTTTTAATTTTGCTCTGATGAGACAAGTTATCTATTGTCCTAATCATCTTCATAACCTCTGTCTACATTCATTCATCTTTTTTTATTATGGCAACTAAACCGCTCCCTACTCTAAATAGAAGCATTATTAATTCTATTTTCCTGTCTTCTGCTGAAGATAAATTGTGCTCTACATCTATAATCCCACTGCTGCCGTCAGACACACAGATGCTGCCAGTTCACGATCACCCTACTGCTGACCAAGACACCCAGATTCCCCTCTCCACTTTTGCCCCCCATTGCCAAAGGCAGATAAAGGCACCGACACCTGGAAGTTTTGCTAAGCACACGCACAGGCTTTGTATTCCGCTTCCCTCATTTCTCCAGTTCATGAATTCAACTGGTCTACCACAATACTGGGAACACTTCTGAGGTGCACGAACTGTATATGAACACACACGTTGAGAGTTTGCATCCCCTTGCTGTTGTGAGCACTACCGAGAACTGCAATCCTCCCCTGGGCATTGGCAGCAATAAGCCTTCCCTCTGTTCTATCTCATTTTTCACCATTTGCTTCTAATTTCTTCAAAGCTTTGTTTGTTTTTTAATTTTCTTATGAAGAGCTGCTCTGCTAAACCTGACCGAACACTGGCACCGTGACGGGGCACAGGCTTTTATCCCTGCATCCCCACGAACGGCGGTGGGCACCAGCCACAGTCAGGCGAATCACTCAAGTCTAATCATCATCCACCCAGCTTCAGAAGACAGATACAGCTAACCTCTCCATGCACCAGATTTCATGCAAGCTGCAAACAGCAAAAAGGGAGGAAGAAGGGAAAAGACATGAAGGTGGGAAGTTATTTGACTCCAGCACCTCTCAGCTATGAACTCCACCTCCTCTGTCAAAGATCAACAGAGCAGGGAGGTTTCGGCATCAAGTCTACGTGTAGTCTCAGAGTCACGCAGTGGCCAAGAAAAAAGTGAAAGGGTCATCCTGAAGATTTTCATATCAGTCTCTCCTTCCTACCGGCTTCTCACTGTAATATGCAACTACAAATTCAGCTAATGGAACTTCTCAATCCCAAGGACTGAGTACAGCTCCCTCGCTCACTCATATCACTAAGAGTCACGTGAAGGTACTCACAGATGAGCTCTGACTCTCAATTCTGAGCAGCAATCAAGCAAGCACCAAGAATTAAAGGCTTCACGACAAAGGGGGTCTCTTTTGCTGTTGTTTGTTGTTGTTAAATTAAGCCAACTCAATTAGCCCCTTATATTGCAGCCCTCTTATGTTGATCTTTCTTTGGTCTGTCAGCCAGGCTCATCCAGAACTTAGAACCATTTTCAACTAATATTTCACCACTGTGCAACTTCAGCTACAAACAAGTAATTAATGCTAATGAGTTTTCCTTTTTTTGCAGCAGCAGCCGCCACCATTAATACCAGTTGACTGGGTTTCACTGAAGCATAGAAAAGGCTCATGACTGGAAGAATGATAAATGATTTATGAGCAACAATATTTACTAGTGCATATTTTAGAGCAAGCCAGCTCCATAGGCTTTTCTTGCAGGTCTTCTCCAAGAAAGTAAAAAAGAAAATGATAAAAATCAACACTAGATGTGGGGGAGGAAGCCTGGAATATTTAATCAAGGTCCTTGCATTCTGTTTGTTGCTGTTTACATTTTGCGTATTTGAGACACCCAGCTCTGAAGTCAACGCTCAGCTCTTCCTCCTACAATGCTGGTTTGTACACATTCAAATATTGAAGAAGTTCTTGGCATATTTGAGACATAGTTCCATAACTTGGGGGGGAGGGAAGTTTAGTTTTTAGCCTAAACTGAGTTTTAAATGCTCTTCAAAGAATCACCCCTTCTGCTTCTCTTCTCAAACTCTACTTGGGACATCCAATTTCCACATCTGCCCAGTTCGTATTACTCCTCAAGGAAGCCAGCAAGACAAGCCGAGAATCTACGCAAGTGGAGAGGAGCAGAGTCATTAGAAACAACAACAAAAGGGAAACGGGAGCAGTTCTGCTTACTCTGAAAGCCCATAGTTTTACAAGCTATCAGATACACAGCTCTTACCTTGCTTACGAACATCTTCCACAGCCGCCACCAGCTCCTCTTTAAGGAACTGGCTCTCTTTGGCAATTTTGTCTCCTTTGTCCAGGAAATTCTCTGTTGCTTGTTCAACTGAAGCAGCCAAAACATGGGCCTTTTTAGAACGCCCTCGCTTTTTATTAGAAGGGCCCTTGTTGCTAGTGTTAACCAGTGTTGTTACCTAAAGGCATGGATGGAGGGGAAAAAAAACAAAAGACATGTAACAAATTAGAATTTTATCAACTGGACAGCAAGGCCACATGTATTTTTTTCTAGACAGCGTATCACTAATACCTGCGCTTTTGCCAGCTCCAAAGGTTAAACTCACAAACAAGTGTTTTTCACGTCTCTTTAAACATTACCGTGCTGCTTGATTCCTTAGATGAGCATTATAAATTCAGCTAAACTGCTTAGAGATTTTTCTTATCAGCAGCAGACCTGAACATTTGATTTTAAGAATTGAGATCTATTTGTATTTTTGATAAACTGCAATCTCAGTAACAGGCCAGACCTATTTGGCACCACCTAAAAAGAAACCAAGTTGGGGATAATTAGTTTGGGATAGTTCTCCAGGCATAAAAGACCCCAAACAAGGTTGAAGCCATTATCAACAGCAATCTAGCAACACAGTATCTTTTCAGTCCAAAACAGTACTACAGCCAATGGACTAAATGCAGAGCAAAGCACTTCCTAGAGCTCATCATTTCCCTAATCCAACCAAAACTGAACTCTCACAATCCTCCTGCAATCAACAAACATTTCCAAGTTTTATGTTTTAGACTGAAACCCTGCTAGGAGCTGGTCACCAGCAGCCAGATGACCACCAGGTACTCTGTTAGCTCAGGATCAGGATCCATCCCCTTCAATCAAACGCAGATAGATGTCAAAATCCACGCACACTCTTCCATTTGCCTTTTTTTTTCCCCCCTTTTTCTTAAGTCTAGGAAAACACATACAAAGCTACTTCAGAGGGACATTAAATTACAACACTAAAACTACTACTGCTCTGGAAAGCCCAAGGACTGCTGACATAAAGGTCTTCAGAGCTGAATCCATCTTCTCAGGAGGTTGATTCAGAGGGAAAAGCCATCAGCTGGGAATATCGCTGCTGGTTAATGGGGAGCATCGGTATTGGGTAGTCTCAGTTCATCACATACTACAAATAAAGAACAAGTTGCAACAAGGCAACCTACTCTACTTTCCTCTCTGTAGTTTGCCAGTGACATCATTCACAAAATTCGGGATTGCCAGTACAGCCCAGTGTGCTACTTGAGGAATAAGTTACAGACACTGAACTTGGACAAAAAAGTCCTATAAGCACGTTTGCTCAGTTAAGTTCGCCAAATTAGGACAATTTCTCTTAAGGAAAGACTCCATCAGTAACTCCGGCTAAAAAAACTACAGAGTAGATCATCCAACTGCCCATCTGAGTATCTGGAGGGAACAAAGGGCAGGCTGTTTCGGAGGTACAGACAGCAGCTTGGCGATTAAAGGGATGTTAATACTGAAAACAAAACTTGATCGTTGCAGTCTGTGCTTCACAGGAGTCATGTCCAGTTCATACTGTCATTTTAAAATTTTCCTATTTCAGGAAAACAATGCTAGAGAAGATGAGTTAACTGTCGTCTGTGCACGTTCTCTCCCAGACCTCCTAGAAATTCTCTTCCAAGAATCTTCAAAATCCCCAACAGGCATAGCTTACATTTACAACACTTATTCTAGCTTTCAGTGCATTTCACGGGGCAATATGCACCATGCAGAAATAAGCTTTTATTCACAAATCCAGCATAAAGCATAGGCAGAAATTAAAAAAGCCTGCATATCCTGTAGAAGATATACTGAAACAGTACCAAATGCCATGACAGCATACTTCTCGGGTGGAACTCGGTTAGGAGGGGTCAGTGATCTATTTACAACACAAGGCTGTTCTAGATGGGTTGCAAACACCCCCCACCACTCATTTCACCATATACCTGAACCTCATTCCAAAGGGAACTCTAAACACAGAGAATCTCAAAGAAAGCTTATGAGACCCTACTTCTGGCACGCACTAATGGCTTCGCTGCAAAGGATTTTTGTCATTCCCGAATATCAGTTGCTAAATGATACATAGCACAGCTTTTTAAAGACTCAACAAATAAGCAGCGTACCTCAAAATACAGGTGAGAAACAGCACAGCAGCAATGGAACGTTAGTTACTAACGTACATTTCTGCACTTCTAATTGAAATACAGTGTCTTATCAGGTGCTGAAGAAGCACAGTCTTCTTGACTTGTGCCCAATAACTCGGTTACAACAAAACTGAAGAAATTACTTGTATGCTTTTTTCCATCTTTAGTTTTGTAGTGTTTTCACCTCTGGAATTTAAGCTTTGAAAGTTACTTAACTAATACACCAAAACAGGTAATCATCCTTATGAAGGTTTTTTTCGCTCCCTTTTTTTCCTACCTGTGTAACAAGAGGCTCAAGTAGTCTTTCAACTGCCAGTGTTCTTATCTCCAAGCTTTTGGGGTCCCATTTGAAGTTAACGTTGCCTGCAGTGACAGCAGTCATTTCTAGAAGAAGAAAAGAGCTGTATGAATACAAGTTTTTTTTATTAATGCTGTTGGAATGTATTTTAAAAATAAATTAAAACAGAGGCTATTAAACACACAACACGGTGATTCGGTGTAAGTTAAGGTTATACTGTCTATAGAAACATCGGGTTTGGTTCAAATGGTGATAGTTTAAAAAAAATCGCTTGTTATGACAATATACAGGCATTACCTGCATGTTTTGGTTAGAAAATAAAAGCAAAAACAAAACTATCCAAACAAAACCACACCAAAACCTACCTAAAAGCCACAATATTTTATCAGAGCAATGACAAGACAGACAATGTTTGGCCTACTCATCCGTGGTCCCCAAGCCATGAAAAAGCACCTCACAGGCAACGGGTGCACTTCACCCACGAAGCTGGAGGCTCAGCAAAGAACCCCTTCCCGATTCCTGCTGCCTCCCCCCGGGGCCGGCTGTCCCGTGCTCCCAGGCGGGCTGTGAGACACAGCCCGAGGCCTTGGGGGAGCGGAAGGGAACACCTCCACTTCAACAGCACCAAAAAGCTGCCGGTTTTCTCAGCCCCACCATGAGTCGCTACCCCAAGTGCTTTGTCAAACCAGGAGCCGGGTTCTAACTCAACTCATTCAACCTACCCGTTCCTCCAATCCACCTGTTGGAAGTACAAAGGTAAAATAGCAAATATAAGCCTTACAAAGCCAGAAAATCCAGTTGGTTCATATTTAACAGCTTATTTCCCCTTAACATTTACATAGGAGGGAAAAGCAGATTTGCATGAAGAGATCTGTTAAAAGCTGTCACTGAACCGTTCCTTCCCGTTACAGTTTTATATCGACATCCCAATGGAACAGCAAATATGATTAGGGGAAAAGTTTAGTGAAACTACTAAAATAGCTCTGCTTCTGAAATCAGTAGTCTTAAAAAAAAGAACTACAACAGGTCACTAGATTAACACTGTGATGCTGTACAGCACAACAAAGGAATAACCAGAACCATAATTTCTGGAAATCCAAAAAATGGATTTAATGTATTTACAGGTCCATAAAACCAGTTCATACCACTTTAAACTTACTACATTCCAGCTCTTCCTGCTTTGGGTTGCCATCAAAAGTCGAGATTAGACTAAATCAACGTTTGTAACTTTATATTTTTTGAAAAGGTCGGGAAGAGAAATACATTTCCAAAGTCTCCTTCCACACCTTTTCTTAAGCACCTACTGTTAAAGTTGTTTTAAAAGCTTATTAGCCGGTATTTTTAAATCTTCCTCTGGACCGGGCATTGCCTGCATAGCATCTCGGCAGACAGATTGCTCTGACAGCACCAGATGTCCCCGAGCTGCCAGACGAGCACAACGTCCCATTATTTTTAAGAAGCAGGAGGCAAGGCACTAATTTTGGTAACCAACGATGTTTACGACACATACCAACAACTAACCGTTTTACACCGACGCTGACAGTGAAACATGCAGAAACAGCACAGCCGTGGCCGCTTCTTTCCCATTGAAGAATAAAATCTCTCGGGCACTCGGGAGGCTCAGCCTGAGAGGGCATAAGGAAGTTGGGGCTTAGCATCACCCGGCTTCGGCCAACAGCACCTTCACGGCAGGCTGATCCCGAGGCGTTACACGGGCTCTCTCACACCACAGACACGCTACGATAGCTTAAGTACTCGGTACGCTGCTGAAAACACATCCTTGCCCTGAAAAGCCTACACACTGTCATACGCTGAAGTACAACTTTGCGAGGTGCAAAGCAGGAATATTCACCTAGCCTGCATTCAGCTTTCCACTTACACCCACGGTCCAAGTGACCACACTGCTGGAGAGAAAGAAAACTTTAAAAGCCAAAAGCTTAAAAAAAGAAAAAGAGAATAGGGAGAGGCTGATCCATACTAGCATACATAACATTTCTGACGGTTTTAAATCAAAAAGCTTGAAGGTGCGGATGAAGGGTCACAGCTCCCGCAGTGGAAGGCAGGCCAGGCTGCAGCTCCAGAGACCCCCGGTGAGCTGACCGCAGGAGGGTGGAGGATGGCCACCTCCTCTTCCTCACCCTACCTCTGACACTTACCACTAAGTCCTGTGAACCCACTAACTATGCTTCTCTCCCAACCACCCTTTTTTTTTGCTGGTCCAGCTTTGCACTGGCTTGTGCCACAGCTCAGATGCTGGCACAGGGCAAGCTGTGAAAAGCCCTTCACCCCCAACATGTAACATCCTACCCTCAACAAGGAATTCCACTGTTTTATTCCCTCCCGATGAGCTCGGTGTGAATGCTTCCTATGTAAGAAGCCAAGAAAAATATGCTGAAAGCCTTTATGGTTTCTGAGAAACATATCCAGGCCTCTGGAAAGCCCATTAGATCTCCGGGTAAAAGCTGTTTCTATATATTTAATGCTGTGACACACCTCTCGCAGAAACAAAGTGCAGGACGAGGTAACCGTGAGAAGATACATTAATTGTATTAGTAGGATAACGAAGGCAATTCATCTGAAAACACGCTGGCATGATAGCTCACGAATTGGCCAAAAGTAATGGTCTATAAAACTACTTAGTATGAACTTTATTGAAATTTATCTGAAAAGCATAGCTTGATGTCAGATACGCTGTTTGGTAGCAATGACTTGGGTATCATTTGTACATTGTAGTAAATATGTTTATTCAATCAAATACTTGTGAAGAATATGGTAACAGGCTATAGCTTACAAACGCACGTGTGAATGGGGTGGGTTCAGGGGATAAAAGGATGACTGCCAGGGCCGCGTTAGAGCAGGGCTGCACTCCCGCCACGAGAAAGCTCCAGGTCTCTGGAACCTGTCTTGCTCTTGTGACTGCTCAAGTTTCTGCTTTATTGAATTCAAATATGGTAACAGGTAATAAACCAAGTCAGAGGATATTGTAGCAGAGTGCTTAACTGTTGGCTCTTAAAGAGCACACAATGATTCCCACGACGCCTGCAGTAACTGTAACATCTAATAAAGAAATGGACATCCTCAGGAAGATGGATGCAACCGCAGGCCCGTGTAGCCCTGGTTTCAGACAGCTGGGACAGCCCAGCTGATACGGAAACAGGTTCTCCACGCCACAGACCTACCACGCACAGGACACACAGCAGCGCACGCACTCAGAGCGGGAATTTCAAGGACAAAGCAGCACAGACCACACAGTGGAAGAGAGCGAGCGATGCTGAATCTGAAGTGCTGGAATATATAGAAAGGCACCACCGCACAAGAAGTTGCGGTTGCCCAGCCTGTGGTTTCATAAGCAGCAGGAAAGCTGCTTAAAACCAATGTTCATCTTCCCACACCCCTCTAGGAACCATTCCCATCTTCACATCACACCCCCTCTGTACTGGCACAGCCTTCCCCACGGCTGAGCGATTAACCAGATGGGGAAGAACTGATTTGGCTGGAGGGATAGCAATCCATTTTTGCAGGGTGGGCTGAGATCCCCATCTGGTTCACCGTGCCACCACAGATCCCGCTGTGAGCAGAACCAGCGATGGCGAGAGGAGATGGCTACATCAGCTGGCACCGTTGGCAAAGCCATTCCAGTGGAAACATGGGGCAAAGCTGGATGTCACAGCCCAGTTGAACCAGGTGCCACTGAAAACAGAGCATCAAGCGGAGATGCTGCAGAGAGCAGGAACACCCTCCCAGCATATCTACTGCTCAGACACATGAAGCCCCAACCTTAAACCATGCTCACAGCCCAGCACGTTAACTGTAAACCCTTCAGGTTACTATACTGGACATGATGGCGCTCAGTATTGTGGTAGATGGTTCAAGAGTAATGCAATTGTATCTTACTGGGGTTTGGTGCGCTCGCGAGGACATGAAGGTGGGGGAAGAATAGGAGTTTAAAGCAAACACTTCCAGAGTTCCTGCTCCAGTCAACAAGCAGCTCTGCAAGCAGAGCCATCCCACGACAACTCACCCCTGCTTTCTACGGAGAACCAAGATCTCATCGACAGCTAAAACTTAAGGACGGGTTTCCATTCTGCTTCACACTACTTCAAGCAAACGCTGCTGCAGTCCTGCTGCTCCTTTCCCTGCCACAAACCTGCCTCGAACGGGCACCCACACTGGCACGCACCCGATGCAGTGAGCCACTTCAGAGAGCTAAAGCGGTCTCAGAGCAAGCCAGTAGCTATAAAAAGGGAAGAGGACAGGACTGCAGCAGCACTGAGTTGAGCTCTGCTGCTGAGCTGCACCCCAGGGCAGGTCCCAGCCCTGCGCGGGAGAGGGGAGGGCACAAACCTGAGCAGAAGGATGCATTAACTGCTGGGGCTGCATTTACATACCACGTTGAACGAGCTGGCCTGCCGTGAAGGCACTGAAGGCAATAGGTGTACAGTGCTCTTTCCAAAAGCCACAACTAAAGGTCGTAGTGTTTTCAAAAACTGGTAAATCAAGGTTTTAAGAATAACTTCAGATACCTGCTTCCAGAATACTGGCATGCAAATAATTTCTAGACTTTGGCAAGCATAGGAATGCAGCTCTGCGGCTTCTTTGCAGAAGTGTCCCGCAGGCACCTGAGGCTTTTCAAAAAGCCCACTATTTCAACAGCGAGCTCTGCACACCAACAGAATCACGGAAAGGCCTAGTGCTTATGGTCCTGTTTTTCCAGGTTGCGCTCCCACGCGCGCCCGAAGGCAGCACTGGCTCTATCTCAGGCACTACTGAGCTGGGACATTCAACCTGCTCTGTATCAGCAGACCCTGCAGGCTCCCGACCGCCGGACCAGGGCAAATCTCCTTTGGTTACGCAGTGGAAGATCTAACTGCCCATCTCCTGTGCTGCAACTGAAGTCCCACCACCTTGTGCTACCTGAGGAGTCTTTCACTCGCCATCTTCCACCAGTCTTCAAATTTTAACTATCCTGACAGGCCTCCTCCTAAAAGCTTTTAACTACACTCACCGTTCTCTTTTGGTTTTTCTTAGGGAAGACAGTATTCAAACAGTGGTCTCACTAGCATAGCAGGGGGGCTAACCTGGGCCAAGCACAATAGATTACATGCTGAATTCGAACATTACGCTATCCAAAAAACCTAACAAAACAGCACGGTAAAAGAACATTTTATACCTGGGAGGACATTCTCCATTTTAACGCCCTTTCTGCTACCCACCTAGTTGCTCCCCATTTTGTGCAGCTGATTGCGCCCATGCACAGTAATATGTACTTGATTGCATTATTTTACAGCTTATTTCTTTCTCTCATATTTCTTTAAGTAGTCACAGTCATTTTGAATGATAATCCTGTCCTCTACCATGCTTACAGACTGTCTTTGGATATTCTGTGCCATGTAATGAGAATATCCTTTACTCCATCACCCAAGTCACGAGGATGGAACATGGGATTCATGACACAGTGACCCAGCTTCAGTCTCCAGCCAGAGAAGGAAGCAGCTTCCCTGCTCCCGAGGGAATCCTTTTGGGTTTGTTCGGTTTGTTAGCTAAGTACCTAACCCATCTGATAACCAGCAGGGATCCTTTACCCCTGCTGAAGGTGGAGGACATGACAGAGCAGACCAAGATCTGTGGGAATTGGGTATCTAACATACACCATTAACACAAATCTTCTGAACATTTTTGGTTTGAAAAAGGTTAAGGCACACTTGATATTAAACCCAGCTCGCATGCAGGGGTTTCGTCACACCCCACTGACAGTTGAAAACTGTTTTCCATATAACTAAGAGTACACAGAAAAAAAAAAAAAAGTTTCTTTCTTTCCTCTTTTCCTTCACAGTCTCCAAATGAATTTGTCTGCCCCGTTCCACAAAATAAAGCATTACTCCTCTCAGCAGCTGAATAGCTGCTAGTCAAGGATGTTTGGCATATGTGATGCTTTTCAAGGAGGATTTAAGCTGTTTTGATTTAAGCTGTTTTTATTTAACGCCAAGTATACACAACTAAAAACAGAGAGTCATCCTCTTCTAACATAGCCTTCAACCTTAGATTTCGTCCGCTCAGCTACCAAATCTTCTCCTCCACCATAAATGCCATGAAGGTCCTACCTCCTTGTGAAATTCTAATAGTAAGGATTTCTAATCTGAAATATGAATACAAACTCAGATGTTGCATTGACTATATTCTTTGATTATCAAAAGATTTCTGTCATTTGAGTGTATTCAACTTTGCTACACATTTTTTTTTTTCCCCACAGTCTGTAGTAACCAGCCAAGTAAAAAGAAGAAATTCCGGTTCAGATAAGCCTATTTCTCTGTAGTACCACTCCAGATCCAGCTCTCATAATCTGTTTTTGTGGGTTTTTCTCTGTTGCTCTTGTGGAGAAGGCCTACAGAGAGGCATCTGAAACCACTCATCAGAAAGCCTTGCACAGCCAGTAACAAACAAACACTTCTCTCCTTCTCCATTTGTTTAGCAACTCTTTAGACCTTGCTACCAAGTTAAGAGATGCAACCTCATGTGGTGTCCCTGCAAAAATCAATGAAGTTTTAACTCTTATCTCCTGCCTGCTGCCGTGTCACCAAAGCCAGCAGCGTGCCAGAGAGAGCCCGTCACCTCTTCCCCTCTGGAAGCACAAGCCTGCCCTATACCATGCACCACCACGTGAAAGCAGGCACAGGGCACATCACCACATCAAGATGCAACACTCCTTCCAAAGCAGTATGTCCTACCTCCTAACAGCTTCCCAACTGCTATAGTACCATGGATTCAAGTAACTTGTTTTCATTCCAAAACCAGGAACACACTCTGTAACAACAGGTTTTCATGCCTCCATTTTAGTCTAGCTATCATTAAGAGGATGAAAGGCAAGCTCTGTGCAAGCAGCTTCATTGTGGTGTTCCTGGGACCACAGCAGTGATTTCACAACTACAACCCAACCATTTTTTGGAGAAGCCAGTGCTAAAGAGTTACACAAGCATTAGGCTCTGATCATTTCATTTTTGCCAGGATTGTTTTGCCTCAAAGGAGCCAGAAAGGAGATGCATGGCAAGCCAAATCACAGCAAGCACGGGCAATTAGTGGCTTATTTATGTCACACTAAGGCTCCAGTTCATGGATGACATCCTAAAAGAATGCAAGAACCAAACTCATGCTTATACCCATTTAACTGTCCAGATGGATATCCCAGTATGTCCTAACAAGCATTCAATTTATTTCTGCAGTTTTCAAAACTCAAGCAGGATTCCAACTACATAAAGAAAACTGAGGGAGTATCAAGATACTGCTTTAGAAGACACACGTGCTTTTTCTTAAAAAAAAAAAAAAAAAAGAGAGAGAGAGCGCGAGAGAATCTCCTATATAACTAAGATTAATTTTAACATTCTAGATGCAAAACTTTAAGTTTGGGAAAGGGAGAGGGTGCGTCATGTGCAGTGAGCTATTCCTATTCACAATAAATCCACTCATTCTGTCTTCACGATAATGTTGGTGCATTTTATGCTGAATATCAGCAATACTGACACCATGAAAGATAACTTCCAAAATCAGAACAAGTAATCACTACATTTTTAGCTGCTGTATTTTAGCTGTCTGCTCTTTGGATCAGGACTGCGACACTCCGACCATGCAGAAGGGCAACACCCTTGCATTTTAAGCAAAAAGCAACAACTTTCAACTAACTTATCCCGTCAGCGATGATAACTCCAAACTCCCAAACCCCAGCCCTCTCTCAGACACATTTCTCACATTTAAGCCTACCTAGATAGCACTTTCAAACAAAACAAGGGGACTCAGCCTGGACAGGGGGGTATTAGAGCCCAGGCGAGGCTTGTACATCTGCTGGACCACTTTGATTCAACTACTGAGAGCCCTTCCAACCTCACAGTGTCTCTTCCCACCTTTGAGGTGGAAAACTGTGTAAAGCTTCCCTAAAGTCATTAGGAAAGAAGGGAAGAACAGCTTGCTGCCACTCTCAGAACCACAGTATGCATTTCAGACCCTAGGGGTACACAGTCAGTGAAGATAACAACTAGGCTGTGGCTACAGAGCACGGCTCTTCAAACCCCAGACTGCACTAGCACAGGTTCCAGTCACCAACCTTAAGTTAGCAAGGAATGCAAGACGGGGCAACCTTTTAACAAATTAATTTTTGCCACAAGTATTCCTCAAATAATAAGAAGTTTGTTATAAATTAAGCTACTTTATCAGTTGGCACAAGAATTTGCCTGTGCTGCAAAATTAATTCTTGCTTAGCTTGCAAAAAAACACTGATGGCTGGCAATAAAAGGAAAAGAAAACCTGTGTATTTTTGTTCTGATCTTCTTCAGCGCTCAATCTGCAATAAAAAGTGCCTTTTAAGCTACAGAGTCAGAAATAACCAGAATCTGACCCCACTCAAACCACACTTTCATTCCTAAATTGATATGTTGTTATACAATACCCTTCAGTGCTTTTAGCTGACCACATCTACATCTAGACCTTCATTAACAATTTTAAAACAGTCAGAAGCATACAAATACAGGAGTTGTTTGAGCTGACACACATTTTGAAAAAATGAGACTCCCATAATTATGAGGTTTGATAAGAGACAATTTGCTTAAACATGGAGGAAATGTACAGTCTCATATTAACAGAGACTAAATACCGTATTCCTTCTCAATTGCATGCCCAGCACAGCAGCAACTAAAGACTATGTAACAAAAATTCATAGCATTACAAGATTGAAAAAAGTTTTCCATAGTTTTCTCCACTGCAAAAGCTACTAAAAGAAGAGCACCCACTGAAGCAAAGGAGAACACAAGCGTAAAGATTCTTCAAAGTAAAATGTTTTCTAAAGTCTTTCTAGAAAAAGTCAGTTAGAATTCCTTTTCCAATCCTTCACTTTGATTCAGGAACACTGTCAGTCTTATCTAAAAATTACAAAGCAATTACTTTTTAAAGAAAAAAGAAATAACAAAACCCACAAAAGGCCAAGAGTTTCACTTTATGCTCGCGGCAACCTTCAACAACATCGCTTAGCTATAAACAATGAATTAGTTTCACGGGAAGAAGAATTGCACCATCACTGCACGCCCCCAGACAACTCTCAACTTGCAGCTCCCCCAACACATGCTGCGAGTTAAGAAGGGGAAAACAACACAAAAACAAACCCCAGGAAGAAAAGCGAACATGAACCATGAACGTAATGCACAAGCATCATTTGGGTGAGTTAAGTATCTTCTAAATGACTGCAATTATCTGGAAGAATACGTAAGGTAGGATGCTCTAACACACACCATCTCCTCTCCCTTCCGTCAAGTACAGACTCGCTAAGGGTGCACGGAGGTGCTCACCACGACCCACCCGGACAGGAATCCTTCCGAGTCACTGCCTTAGCATATGGATGACCAATTAAAGCAACTTTTGTTTAAAAAAAAATGTTACTGACCCACCCACATTTGATAAAAGCAACAGGAAGGAGACGGAAGGTTCGAGAGGAAGGAGTCATTGCTTGGCTGGTCTTGCTGGAAAAAAAAAGGATTTTGAGCCAGTAACACAGCCATTTACTGACTGGAAACAAACTTCTATCTGATTAAAGACACATTGTCTCTCTCCACCCCTTCTCCTCACCCCCAGGAACAGGAAACAAGACAAAGCTACGGAACAAAAAACAGATGAGGTAAGAAATCCTGTTCAATTGGCTTTGCATCACCACTTTGCCTCTGGACCTGCTGAACATGATCATACTCTGTTAAACACAATCGAATTGTCTTAACCAATTCCTGCAAACTAAGTAAAACAGCTTAAAACACCTGATGCTAAATAACTGATGCATGCAGACTAGAAATTAACTTTTTTTTCTTGAGGTTATAAGCTTTTAACCCTGCACAAATAATTTGCATTATTCTGTTTTGCTACAAATAAATCTTCTAGCCTTTTTTTTTTTTTTTGCTACTCTTTATTGCATCTTATACCATTATTTTTCCTCCCTAACCCCAGCTAGGAGAGGGGGAAAAAAAACACCCACACAATCATATTGCACTCTTCACTGTACCAGTAAAAAATAAGAGCATTGCGATCAAGGACTCCACCAGCAGTGGAAGCAACATGTAAGGGATTCGCTCACTTTCCTGCAAGCCTTCCCCACATCTCCGCTCTCGGGATGCATTGTTTAACGTTAGTTAGGAAATGCGTTTCCAGCTGTAACGGCAGTGGTTTGTAATTAAACACATCTTCCCAAAAGTGGAAGTAACTACAAAGCCATACTTTGGACAGAAATTTAAACCACTCCAGAGCTTTTCATACAGCCAAACCAGATCCTTGCTTTTTACTCTCTCAAAAAATACGTCGTGTCTTTTATTTTACTTGCAGCTTGTGCGAAGCCTTTCAACTCTCAAGCAGGTTTCTATATTTAAAAGAAATTACGTCATTGAACCGAGCCCATGGAATACAATGAAGGGACAGACAGTCTGCACCTGCAGACGAGCCCGCCAGCGTCAGAAGCTGAGCAGCGCTCCTGCCAGCGCTGGGCACCGGCCACGAGCGCTGCTGGACAAATTTGCAGAACAGAAGTCAGCCCGGGCTCAAACTCCTGGCTCGGGAAGCGCCTACGCTGCAGGAGCTTGGCAGAGCACCTTAGGGAAGCAATGCTACTCGACTGCCCTTTTCTTATTTATTGCTTGTTTTATTGCTTGCCTGTTGCTTTAGGGATGGCTTTATACAGTGCCACCACCCAAGAAAAAGGTGGGGGGAGCATACAGGGAAGGGAAGCCAAATGACTGTGCGGGTCAATAAAAAGAAAGGCGGCAAGGGTCAAAAATTATGATCTGGGAACACCAGACACCATCCAAGAGCATCTGTCACTCCTCAAAGACATCAAAGGAGCCAGAGGATGCTGCTCAACAGCGTGACAAGCAGTGGGAATGGAAATGACCCCTGGAGTTCCCATCTTATTCCCTCCTTCTGGTGCTGTTAACAGCCAGCTCGACCAAGGCCAGGCAAAGGGCTTGTCATTTAGGGCCTCAGACAAGGGCTAGACTAATAAAAAGTTGACAAGAGCAGAACAACCAAAACCTCACGATGAGGGTCACAGAGACAGGACACTAGGCTGCATGAACCTCTCAGCTACAGTAATCGTATCGCATTGAGTCCCCCGTGCACGACTTCCAGTTCATTGTTCAACTTCTCATCCTTTCAATGAATAAATAATTTAAGTTTTAAGATGCTTAGACTGTGAAACATCTGGACATCAGGTACTGGTTGAAATGAACTTTCTGGTAAATTGTACATGAGGTTTATATGAGACTTGTCACTTGCATAGACATCTACAGTCCATTGTGAATTATCCAAGATCTTGAGCAACTCTTCAACATCAAGCAACGAGACTCACTAGGTCTTTAAGTCATGCTAAATGAAATTAGTTTTGTAAGTATACAAGGACATACTTACAAGCAAGTGGGTAAAGAACAGGCAGCTTGTACATCTTGATTAGTTGCATTTACACAGAGGAACACCCACTTGCACCTTCTTGCTTCTCACTCAGCATACTACCAGTTCTGTCCTCTGCTATCCAACAACACTGTTTCTGAATTTGTTTTTCTCGTCAATTAAACAAACAAACAAACCAACCCCCAAACATTTACCCATCTACAGCTTCAGCTGAAGATCTCAAGAGCACTTTGCCAAGATGGAATACTCACCTGCTCGGTGTTATGCAGGTTAAACACTGTTTTATAGGCATACAGCTCAGCCTTGCTTACATGAAAAATTAAACTGACCCTTTTGGCTATGTAAAGCGACACTGCTAGTGCAGCCCTTGTGCAGACCATTTATTTAAGCGGGTCTTCTGGGCTGTGCTTGTATCGCCCAGAAAGAGATATGGAAAGAAGAATCCTCCCCCCCCTTAGAGCCTTAGATCTGCATAGATACTGCCTGTAAAAGTACCCAGAATAAAACAGCGACTGAAAACTCTCTGAACCCCTGGGGAGTGGAAAAGACAGTAGAAGGGGGAGGGGGAAAAACCCCACACATACCATCAAGGCCACACATTCCTGATAGCCTTTATTCTTAGTCACTGCTTACTAACTGAAAAGAAGCAAATTTAGTATTTATCTAAATGCCCTCTCGATCTTGGGCTGAACAACAGCAAGGACAGAAGTGTCTGGCCTATGGTCTCTCCTCATTTCCTCCAGTTAATCTCCAGGAAAAGAAAAATTTAAAAAATCTTATCCTCCTGATCCTTCATCAGCTATCCACAAGCCCTCTAGTTTCAGTCTCTTTTTCTTTTAGTAGCTGTTGAAGGCCACTCCAGAACAGGGGGCACTAACGGGTTTACAGCATATTCTATTCTAACTTCCACTAACATCTCATTTGCTCCCTGACATCAGCTTCACACTGAAATTCTTCTGAAGCATAGACAGTCATATGCAGATCTGGTCCATAACAGGGCAAAGATAGCTTAGAAAACTGGGTGCTGTTTGGAAAAAACACACACCACGAGCTGAAGTTGTATCTCATATTATGAACAGCGAAATCCTACCTGCCACACTGCCGCTAGCTCCCTAGCTTCTTTGCTCTCAACCCCCTCACTGCCTTGGAAACACTACAGGAGTTAACTCACACTTAGATTGTAACGTACATCAACACTCCTCCCGCCTGCGTCACTCAATATATTACCACAGATCTGCTGGGGAACCGATCGGCATCCAGCTTGGTTTCACGTTCTCAGTACTGTTCCACGCTCTACCTTGGTAACTGTTATCCCTTTAGCTATAGCTGGCCTCAAATTTGCTATTTCCATCCATAGACGCCTGAGCCTAAAGCCTTTCAAAAGAGATTCTCATAAGTCTAAATGATTAATCAAGTAGCTGTCTTGTAAATTAGAAAAGTTATAAACAGAAGTAAGGGAACATCAATAGATTGGAGGAGAATTTCCCTTTGCAAACTGTGTTAGTTTAGATCTGCATATTTAATAATCTCCATCACTATATAAAGCACGGGGAAAAAAGGTTGCTCCTCTCTGATTCCACCAGAGCTATTTATAAACACACGTCAAAGGACTAGCAGATGTTTTCCACAGTACATCTGGGATTAACAAACAAAAATATGTAATCATGTTTAGAGAAAAGGTAGCTGGCTCTTTAAATACAATAGTCAAGGAGGAATTATGAATCATGTTTAAGTATCAGATTTGCCAATAGAAGAGTCTATACTAACCCATTGCACACCAGAAACCGGAGTTAACACCCATTCTCACCCTGACTGGAAGATAACGAGTCTCAGTCATTCAAGGAGAAAGATCCCACTCACAGCTGCAGTGACTGTGTTCCTCCTGCTACTCCTTTACCTCAAAAAATCTGTTTGCACCCAGTTCTGCTTTGTGGCACAGCAGGTCACTCTCAACACTCCTCTTTTCAGCGTAGCTCCTCCAGTAAGGGTGCTGGTATACAATTTTGTGGGTAGGTTCTATTTTAAGTCTCATACACTGGATTAAAATAGTATGGAGTTAAAAGTAGTAATTATCAAACATCTGCACTTTCTCTAAAGCTGCAACTCTGTTTAACCAACGCAAGAGCTATAAACTCACTGAATGGAGCTATTCCAGAGTAGCTATAAAACTAAATTAGGGTGAATTCCCAGAGTAGTAAAGGATCCAAATCCTCAAGGTTATATACATTAAAGTTCCACCGCATAAGAATTTGAGTGATTTCCAGTTAAGGCACGATAGTAGAAAACAACAACAGGCATTCATCATCATGTTGAATGAGTGTTTCAATACGGCACTGTCCTAATAAAATAATACCCAGTCCTCTTTTATTCATCATGTTTCCTTCAGTGTCCAGCAAAGCCAAGAGATGCCAGTAAAACTGAATACAGCAAGTCCTTTAACAGAATTATCATGGCCACGTAGGTCCTCACTCTAGACTAGCCTTACTATCCACCTGTGACGAGAAGACTAGTTTTGCCGCTAAATATTTTTGGGAGCTTAACTAATTTTCTCCATAGGAAAGGTAATTTAGAAATCAAACAGCAACAGTAGATATCATTTCAAGGCAGGGCTGAAGTCCCACTAAAGTGTATTTCCCGCTCAAACATTTCCACTAATGTGGACTCCTTTGCAAGATCAGTTTCTCGATCTTACAGCTGCAGAAGGAAGATACTCATGCTGCCGAAAAAACACAAATTACTTTTCTATTACATCTTTCCGTTAACTTTATCAGACCAATGGAAGTCCTACGAAGAAGCAGCACGTGAACATCTGCCATTACATATGTCAGCACAGAAATGCTGATGTCTCACAAAGCTTGAAAATTTGTTGTGAGGTAAATATTTACGTTGGTATTTTAAACCATCAGTTCGGGCGCGGGATTTCTAATCTCTGCCCGCTGTGCTCCCCCCTGCCACCTTGCGTAAACTTTTAATCTCTGATGCAGAGGCCTATTATTAGAGCTGGCTGGAAAAAAAAAAAAAAACAAAAACCCAACACAAAGACCGAAGGCATGTTGTTTATTATGGAAAAGGTTAGGGCAAAGCCTTTTTAAAACAAAACGTAACAAGCCTTTGTCTGTTTCTTCTGAGAAAAGTTAAAAAAATATTTCCTTGATGTTTTAAAAATTGTTTCTCTGTAAATAAAAGCAGTTAGTGACTCAACATAAAATTATGCCCTTTTTAAACAAAAAGTTTCAATTCAGCAGGGAGAAACAGGTCCTATTAAACACTTAACGTGGCCTTAGTACCCCAACACAGACCAAAGGGTACCTAAAAGACCGCATATGTTGTAAAGTGAGCTGGGCTTTCACCTCCATTTAAACACAAACCTGCCCACAAACCAACCCAGGAGCTGCAAAAAACCAAAACAAACCACACCACAGCCTTTAACTGGGCTTGAAAGTACCCGAAGCGTAGCCAGCAGGACTGAGGATGCGCATTAGCACAAGAGTGCAGCTACCAGAGCCTCTCCCACCGCCCCACTCACAGTGCAGGAAACACGCAGGAAACACCAAGTAACTCAAGCCCCAAGAACACCTTTCACACAACCCCCATCTCAAAACAAACAAAAGACAAAGGGAAAAAAAAAAAAAAAAAGAGGGGGAGGAGGGGCAGCAAAGAGCTCCCAGATTAGTTCAATACAGATAACCCAGACACGCCTCGAGTCCCAGCTCCGAAAGCTGGAACGCGGGCACGGTCATGGAGGCTGGTACCCCAGAGCGGGGGGGTCGGCGATGGACCACCCTCGCCAGAAGACACCCGCCGCCTCCTGGGCAGGGCAGGCAGGCTGAGGGCAGGGAAGCGCGCCTCGATCACATCCAGTTCCTCACTAAATATAAGCGTGCCACACGCTTTCCTGCAAGCTTTCAGTCTGAAACAGATTTCACATGGTTTGAACGAGTGTGAGTAATGAATATAAGGCGTCTGACACATACTGGCCAGCGACCCACGACCACAGCGACGAGGGTCGCGCATAAACCGGCGGCTGAGAGTTGATACGCTCTCCCAACTTTCTGGCTGTAAAAAGTAGCACGAAACTTCTCGTCAGAGAAGGAGAAGCCCTCGCCTTACTGCACGCTAACAGATTAGAGGTGGGTGTCAGAAAACCGTGGCAGAGCCAAGCTCAGAGAGGGGGGTGTTCCCTGCGAAGAGCGGCTGCGTTCTGGAACAGAAACACCAACTCGGGCGAGGGGGACGACGCTCGCTTCAGCTGCGCCGCCGAGAGAAACGCGGGGGGTCGAAGGGAGAAGGAGGCGCACACCAGGGCCGAGACCAGCTCGGTGTCGCTAGCCGGGCAGGCAGCCCTGCCCGCAGCCGCCCTGCCCGGGCCCGGCGCCGGGGCGGCCCCGCCGGGCTGTGCCCGGCTGAGCGGGGAGGAGCCTCTGCCCACAGCCCCGCTGCCACCGAAACTTCTCCGGGAACCGGGCTCGCCCGGCGCTTTTTCTTCAGAAAATAACGCTCATCAACCCCAAACACAGTCGGCTCCCACCCCCCGCCACGCCGGCCTCCCGCCGCCCCCCCCCCCCCCGCCGCCCCACACCGGCCTGGCCCAGCGCTGCCTCCGAGCGCGGCCGGCCCGGGCCCAGGCCCACGCCCCACAGGCAGCGGCGGCGGCGCGGCCCGCTCCTCTCCGCCACACCGGGCCGCGCTCCGCTCCCCGCCTCCCTCAGCCTCCCGCCGCCCCTCCCAGAGAACCGGCGGCCGGCAGGGCCCAGCCCGCCCGCCCGCGCAAAAGTTTCCAAGTGAGAGAAACAAGACGGCGGGGCCGCACCCGAAGACCCCCCCCCCCCCAACTTTACCGGGGAACAGGAGGATCGCCTCACCGCCACCTCTCGCTTCGGTCCGGCCCTCGGCCGCTTTGTCTCTCTCTGTCTCTCGACGCCGCTCCCGTCCCGCTGAGGAAATCGGCTCTTCCGGGCGCCTCCCCGCCCCGCGTTCCCCGGCCCGGCCCGGCCGCTCTTCCCGGCACCGCCCGCCGCGCCGCCTCCGCGCCCTTCCCGGCACCGCCCGCCGACAGGTGAGGGCTGGAGGCGGGCGGGAGCCCCGAGGGGCGCCTTGGGGCGCCCCTCGGGGCTCCCGCCCGCCTCCAGCCCTCACCTGTCGGCGAACCGGCTTCAGCCGTTCACTGAGGGGCCACATCTCCTCAGCCGAAAGAGGAGGCTTCCCATGAAATCCCCCCCACAGCCTCAGTGGGGTTTTTTGAGGTAGAATTAAAAATAAATTTTAGGTCAAAACCTGGCTTCATCTACCTGAGGTAGCGCGGGGGCGCGAAGGTCTGTGGAGAACTGGGGTTTGAAGGAGGTGGAGGGAAAATTACAGCTCGGTTCCTGTGGGGTTTGTGAATTGGCGTTTTGTTTTGAAAACCTGAAGTATAGTAACCTTCTCCATAGCTGTTGCTTTTAGGAAAAGTCTTGCTTTTATGCCAATGTCTCTAATAACAAGAATACAAGGGAGAAGGGACACGGGAAATCCCTGAGGTACAAGCCGTCGGGTCACCAGAGCTCCTGTCAGAAGGTTTTAGGAGTCTGACCTCAATGCACAGAGGCAGGTTGCAGACGAGGAGAGTCATCTTTAAGCAGTAATTTGTTTCAAAGGTTTCTTTGAAAAGTCTCGGTGAGCCTCTTGTGCGAGAGTGGCCGTTTTTATCCCACAACAAATTACTCTGGGATTTGTCGTGGTGTGTTTTGAGATGGTTTTTAATACAAATGCCTCTACAGAACTTACACTTGTACTGGGTTGTAAAAACAATTTAATAAATTTAATACGTTTCATGACTCATTTGCCAGCACTTCTCAGATACCTGAGTCTACTCACTGCATCCTTTGATATTAAGCAAAATATGGAGAGACTGGGCAACCTACCAGGGGGGTAGGTTCATTCAAGGAATGTAATTTAGCCGAGGGAGACGGGCAGCCCGTGCGGATTCCCGAGGGGGCCGGCCCCCAGGGCAATGTCATGGCAAAGGCTCACCATGGTTCAGGACTGTGACTTTCCCCCGGGTCCCGGTTCAATGGCATTAGCGGGGCCGTGTTTCCGATTTTTGCCGTACTCCTACAGGCCTTTCCTGCAGGAAGACAGACGGTGTCCTGCAGCGATTCAGATTGCATTCTTCCTTCCTGCAGGTTTAATCCAAGAAAGGGATCCAAGACAAAGAAATAAACGGAGTACTGTTGGTTTACAATCCAGAAAGAAAATAGGGATCAAGAGTCCAACCTTGTTGGTGAGTGAAGTTAATCGAAAGAAAGTGAGATCTGTTATTATGATACTGACTGAGATACAGGTTATTAAAATAATATAAGGTCTTCAGTGCCTTAACAAACAGGCTCTCCTCTGGAAACACAGAGAAAACAGATTTTTTAAGCTCTTTGTATTTCCTGCTTGTACCAAACCATTAATATTTTGGTGTCAGTTGCACCAGGGATTCAAACTACTCATTTCTGATCTGTAGCATACTCTCAGTAAAATTGAGTTTACACTTCAATAGCTTGCCTTCTTTCATTACTCCTTTTAATATCATGTCTTGGCCTCCTGTGGTGGCTTCCACATTCAGCAGTTCTGCATGTTTCACATCCTTTCAGGACAAAATGTCAGATTTAAAAAAAAAAATCCCTTTTAAAATGACAAACTCAAAGGTAGAAGGCCTGGAGTTTTGGAGAATCACACGTTCTGCACCTCACTGCTGAAAAGCGAAGGAAAAAGTAGGAGATCAGCTGGCAGCTCTGTTGGTTGGTGGAGCGAGTTAAAAGACTCAGCAAACAAAAAATAAAATTATGTAAAAATAGAGCCAGCTAGGTTGAGATTGGACTTTGTCTCTTAATTAACAGCTCTCTCTGCAACATGGTGGCAGGCTCTGTCAACAAGACTAAAACGCAGGGTGTTGTTTAGACAGGCACCCAGGAACAATAGCTAACACTTCCCATCCAGTAAATGTCATTAAGATGGCATCAGGCTGTGCCGGCAGCTTGAAATCTAATCCATTTTCTGAAATCAGTTAGAAGTTTTCCACTTGACCCCGAATCTCCCTTTTAACAGTGTTTGTGGTCTTGTAATCCCATTTTCCCGGGTTTTTTTTAAATGTTTCTCTCGCCCCTTTTCACTAGGTGAGAACCAAATGTAAGCCAGGGGAGAGGCCGGGTGAGGAGGAGAGGCCGCCGCAGCGATACTGCAGGTAGGTTGTTAAGCGCATAAAATAAACAAACGCTTTCAGTCTCGCCTCTGTTAGGGCGATTCGAGATGCAGCACGTAAGAGCAGAACGTGGTTGGCGATTGCGCAGTCCTGGCAGCGTGTCCGCATGAGTCAGATGTGTGCACAAGGGCAATCCCTGACTAGTGCCACCTGAAGACACCCGTGTGGGCGTAGTCACAGCGGAAAGCTGCCCTTTCGCTGTTAAATCCTGGGGTAGGTTTCTGTGCCAAACAAGGAAGGGGCTTGTTTATGTAGCACCTGGTGTAACTACGCTGTCTGCTAGTCCCAGCACACACGGGGTCTAAATTATATGCTTCAGACGGAACTTTCTATTTCTGTGACAACATTGCTGAAATGAAGTAGTTGCTCCATGCGTCCGTTCATGCCCATTTCAAAATGTGTGTTTGATCTCTGTGTTTTTTAAAAAGTGTTTTAGTTATTTGTGAGAAGTGAGTGTGGTAACAGACGTGAGGGGAGCAAAGAGAGGACTGCTGGGTGGGAGATGGTAATGGGGGAATTAAGAGGCAATGAGAGAGGGAAGGAAATAAAAGGAACGAGGAGAAGTGTAAAAGATGTAGAGTGGTGTACTGATGGGCAGAAGTCATTGCAGGAGAGGCTGAACGGGCAGCAGTCAACCAATAGAAAGAGGAAAAACTAAAAATACGATAAAAGAATCTCAGGGTCCAAATACCAGAGGGGTGAGGCTATCTGCAAGCTGACGTCATGCTGTGCAGCGAGGACAGCCCCAGGGCAGCCACGCTGCGCTGGCTGCAGAGGAGCAGTTACTCGGTGCAGCCTTGTCACTCTGCTGTCCCCACAGAGGTGCCCGTCCACGTTCTGCCAGCGAGGGGGCCAGGAGCAGGGTAGGGACCTCACAGCTGTGTGAGCTTCACTGTGGGGGTTACCCCAAAATGCAGCATCCTCTGAGGACTCGTGGCTCTGATGAAGCCAGCAATGTAGCACAGTGACAAAATTGAG